>CM060481.1:21227891-21827891 GCA_030544235.1 Lepturacanthus savala
TGTGAAGAACTCTGGGCAAAGGCGAGGATATTAAGGGGTTTCTTGTTTTTTGTATTTCGCAGAAAGCAGAGCCAAGCTTTTTTTTTTTTTGGGGAAACTGAATGTCATAGCTAAAGTGATGTAATTTAGTGAACATTCAGTCTATTTGCTGTAATTTTAGGCTTTTCTATGACTGTTAACAACAAGTTATTGAATGTAAAAGGTTTATCCAACCACGTTTATACTGCAGGTGATTTGTTTTACACGTGGGTATACTTCATTAAAACATGGGCAAAACATCATTAAGTTGTATTCTCTGCACGCCGTTGTCCATTGGTTTGTTTTCTTTCTTTTTTTTTTTCCTGAGTAATGAATGTGGCCCCACTGGAGTCTTTTAGCTCTTATTTTCAGAGGCATCAGAGCAGGAAGAGATGCTCTGAAGTGCAGCCTCATGACCAGCAGTATAGTTGCTGATAAGATGTTTGAGTATGGGTTGTGAAAAATGCAGTCTGTTGCACTCCTGATAAGAGGTGTTGATATTAATCGTTATATATGTTTGCAGTTTTGCACCATAGCTGATTCTCGCTAATCACCCACCCAAGTGACAATTTCCATTGGATGTCAATCAAAATATGAATGACTTCGCAAATGAATTTCACTGAAAGTGAAACTAGTTACGTAAGAGGCATAAATAACGTTTATGGAGTAAAAATAGAGAAAAAAAAAATAAGATGATCATGCTTTTAAAAAAAAATCGTTCATTGGTTAAAATACAGCCTTTTACACAGCACATTTGTTGCAAAAGCATGGGCCATTTAAATATGAGATCAATTATCCTTACAAGGATCGTGCTTAAGTCCTGTAAATCCATGCAAGAGGGATCCATTTAACGGAGCTACCGCTCCGCATTCACATTTCTGAGTTTGTTGTGATCGATTGGCACATTTCTCTGCTGGATGCCATCCATTATCATAATAGCCGACCAAATCACTATTACAGAAAAAATGACCATCCACTTAACTACTTCAGGAAACAATAGCTTAACATATGCTACATTACTCATGTTAAATTAGTCCCATAAACTGTGGTTGGTATTGCGTAGAGGCAAATATACTTGAAGAAAAAGGCTGTGATAACATGCATTAAAGATAGCAAAAAAAAAACACAGTAAGGGTTTGTTGCTGCTTGGTGTTTGTGGTGACAGCTTACAATAGTGAATATAAGGCAGCATGTTTTCCCCACATTGTTAGCATACAATTAAGACAACAATTACAATTTCAAGAGTTCAGGGAAACAGGTTGTCATATGTTATATATATATATATATATATATATATATATATATATATATATATTAAAGCAAATTGCATGCATCACTCCAGCTTTGAGAGATAGCTGGTTATTAAAAAAAAAAAAACTTAGAAAAACATCTGAGGTACCCATTACTCAAAACAGCTCAGATGTTTATATTATAGTGCCTGATCTCTTTCATCCTGTTCATAATTCCTGAGGTTATTATGAGTTGAATATTAGAGGCTGCCACTCTTCTTCTCCCCTCCGCACGGTGCACTAACACTAAATGGAGACATTGTAATTATAGTGTTCATGCATGGGAAGGTACGTTTTCTGAGGTCGTTTGAGCGGCTCGGAGAAAAAAAGGAGGGGAGAGAAAAAAAAAGAAAAAACCCTCAGCATTGTGACTGACAAGCGGAGGATGGAAAATATCTCACTGTTTCAGCCTGAAACACCTCTGTCACAAAACTGAGTATAAGTATTTGTATTCGTGGTATTATCACAGCTATTAACAGTAGAGGGAGCTTCACTTATGCAAATTAGAGCCGTGTTTGTGACAAGATGAACTTTTCACTCCCCCTCTTTTAATGCTGCTTGTCATGGAACAGTGGTTGTTGACTCATTTCCAGCGCGGTGAAATGTCCCTTGTAACCTCTGGATACCAGTTTGCTGGCTCCCTGTGACAGCGAGCCCTGCAAATAGAAATGTGTCCCAACTCGTACCCTCTCATACCACTGCGATATATATCTGCTCAGATAAATAATATCCAAAGAATGGCAAAAAAAGCAACTCTCGCGGCACCCGGAATGAAATTACAGGGGATCAAAGTTTCTTTCCTGATTTCACACCGAAGGTCAGACAACATTATAAAGCTATAAAACAGAAGCAAACAGCTCAGGAGTTCACAGTCACTCGCGCCACTTACAGTAATTTCAATGGATCGGCTGGAGACAGTACATCTTGATAACATTGGAGACGGAGAATCTGGGCTCTGTGGCCTGGGAGATAAGATTTTAGGATAAGATGTCATGAAACTATATTGATCCCCTTGGGGAAATTAATAAAAAAAAATAAAAAAAAAACATATGAGAATTCAGCAGTCAACTGGTTTATATAGAATTCGGAAGAAAAAATAGGACACTTTTTATATAGGATATCAACTCCGAATGAAAAAAATAGCATCAACAATAAAACAAACTCAAACATGGAAACAATTTGGATCGCACTTGTGGAAAATGAAATTTTGGATTACTGAACGGTGAATAAACTGCTCATATGTGAAGATTTGACGTAACTATGGATTGCCAAGTTAAAATAGCCCCACAAATACTGGAATAGTTTTGTAGGGTCTTAAACTAAGTAAATAGAAGCACATGGTGTCTCGAAATGCAGGCTGTCTGCTCTCTGTAGCTACTCCTTGTACTGTAAATCCACAGGGGAGGTTTTGCTAATGTTATGCTCATAACAAGTCATCTGTCATCTGCAATAAGTCAGCAGCAACACGCCAACATGTCACCTCAGAGAAATGTATGTCATTTCCATGGTTACGGCTGTACAGACTGTAAAGAATTATCGGCTAAATCGAAAGGCTTAGAGCAGCATAATGCAGGGTGTTATTGCTCTAAAACAAACTTTATAAGTAGTCCCTGGTGTGGGTGTGTGTTTGAGTGTGTATCTGTGTGTGTGAGAGGGAGATATGGAGGACAAAATCCAGTCCTCCTGTAAAGAAATGTATTTAAAAGTTAGTTTGAAACTAATATAAAGCTTCGACTGTCCACATTAGTTAATTCAAGTCAAAATCTGTCGATGTTAGTCTTTTTAGTGCCAAATTCCCTTGCACAGTACTTCCACTGCAACTGAACAGGAAAACACTGTCGAGACGCACAGAAGGGTTTTTTTTTTTACTAAGAAGAGTCTAACTGTGGCAGATATCATCCACTTTATTGACTACCTCAGACTGCTGAATCCTCATATCTTCAGATCATTTTTTTAAATACATTTTTACTCAAAATGAGGACTATGGATTTTGTCTCCCATCACTTGCATTGTAAGCACATTTGGAGAGGAGCTCCTAATGGTCAGTATGAGCAGGAGATATGATTAAAGGTCCCAGATCTTAGAGACAGAGAGACAGAGAGATTTTAATTGCTTTTTGATTCTAACGTAAGCTTATGAGCAAAACTGTGCCTTAAACTAAGTCGTCAGGACTTCTGTCAAGTTGTGATGTCACAACTAACCACCTCCAGAAACAATAAAACCCAGGAAAATGTGCAATATGGGAACTTTAAAGAGAATACAACCTGTGTCTCATATGTTCATATCGACATCTGACAGACTTTAATGGAATATGTAATATTTAGTATTTTAGTTTTTACATTTCCATTACATCATCTTTAGCTGTATTAGTTGGTACTTAAATCCCTATATATATATATATATATATATATATATATATATATATATATATATATATATATATATATATATATATATATATATATACTGTATATATAACTGTATATATACTGTATATATAACAGGTTTTTGCTCCACTTTTTCCTGTTTAATGTTTTAAGTATTATGACTCAAAATCACACACACACACACACACACACACACACACACACACATATATATATATATATAAACAGCAAAACAGGCTTTTGCTCTCTTTAAAGGGTCCATGTCCACTTTTTCCTGTTTAATGTTTTAAGTATTACGACTCATATAAGTATTACGACTATATATATATATATATATATATATATATATATATATATATATATATATATATATATATATATATATATATATGAGATGATTTTGAGTTCTAACACTTAAAACATTTAACGGGAAAAAGTGGATATGGACCCTTTAAAGAGATCAAAACCTGTTTTTCTGTTCATATGGGCACCTGACTATTAAAAAAATGATGAACCTGTCATTTAATGAAATATAATACTTAATAGTCCAAAAAGAAGTAAAGTGGGGAATTTCTACATTTCATGGAAAATAGCCTAACTGATGCTTAACTGTAATAGGTTAGTTTTAATGCATCAGTATGTTCATATTATCAATATGAAATCTGTCCCTGAGGTTTTCCTATGAGATTCACCTGCGTCACAAGCTCCAATTCCAGCAAACGCTCAGATACTTCATTTCCTTATTGGGAATAAACAGGGGGTGGTTCACCAATCGATATCTTTAATTGCTGCGGGATTGTATCAATACCTACCGGTTTTACTGCTCCATCACGAGCCATTGGGAACGGGTTGCCCGGGAAACGGCCGCATGGCAACAGGATCAGAGCCTGGGGGTTGTCTGCTTCTAGGTCTGCTCCCATTTTACATCGCATTTCCTCACTAGATGGTGTGCAAGCCACTGGAGAGTAGCTACACTTCCTCGCACAGTGGGCTCCACATCCAGCACAACAAACCTGGGAAACTATACGGGCGGACCGTGTCTTTTACGGGGCTCCGAGGAGGCAAAAGTGTGGAAATAAAAGCTTTTTTTTTTCTTTCTTTCTTCTTCTCGAGCTAACAACCGCTTTTTTTTCCCTTCCCCGCGACAAGAAGACTTTGGGAAAGAAAAAAAAACAAAATAAAATAAAATAGAAGCGACAACGGAACACAGCTGTGATGGACATAATGATTGCGGTGCAGGATGGTTGTGTGTCTGGTCAGTGGCTTACTGCGATAATTCTCAGCCTGTGCTGTTTTCTGCCGTCCTGTTTGCCCGCTGGACAAACTGTGGACTATTCCTCGGTTGAAAGTGTGGTCAGCAGACAAGGCGACACGGCTCTACTGAGGTAAAAACAAAACACACACACACACACGCACACACACAACTTCACTTTCTCCCGCTCACACTCACTCTCAACCGGGAGTTCTACAGTAATAAAACAAGCTAAACACCTCACATTCTTGTACACGTCGTTTTTAAAGGTGCGTGCTAACTACTTTTATAGATACGGGTTAGCGTCTCGCGACCGCGCTGAACACACAATGGGTCATTTTTTTCCCCCCTCCTTGTTTATCGCCTGATTGGGGGACCGAGGGGGGTCAGTGCAGTGCACTAGCAGGACGCTGGTCCTCTTGCGACAAGTGCAGCAGCAGCAGCAGCAGCAGCAGCAGCAGCAGCAGCCGGGGCTGGTTCCTATAACCGCAAAGTTTTCCCAACACACTTTTCTCCCCCCTCTCTTTCCGTGTGCTGCCGGCTAACGGAGGAGATGGCGTTGAAATCTCACAGCTCCTCCGGCAGCATCGCCACGCAGCGCCGCTTATGTAATTTTTTTTTTTTTTTTTTGATGAATATTATGTGCGTTGTTTTCCCACAGTTTCAAATGCTGCGTGTGCTTGCAGGGGCAGCTTATAGGTCAGTGTCAGTGCGACGTGCGTCAGTTTTGCTGAATGTCAAACTGTGATGTCGCAGTTTCGAAATAAAAATAAATAAATAAAAATGAGGCTGGAGAATGTTTGTGTGGTCGCCCGTTGATCGGGAATCGAGTTGTGGCAATGACGCGCTTTCTCCCCCCTCCCTCCATCCCTCTTCCCCTCCTTCCATCCCTCCTTCCTCCCTCCATCACACAGGCTATAGGATGCCAGCTGCGCAGGTAGCAGCCCCATTGTGGGCGATCTTAAATGGCATGGGTGTGGAAGACTTTTTAACAGCAACGTTATATTCTTTATTTATCTATATGCAAAAACATGGTCAAAATAGTCACAAACATGTGCTACGGTTAAAATAAGAGTATTCCTTCTCAACGTAATCGAAAGGCAATTGTTATCAAACAGTTGTCACTCAAGACAAACTCAAAACTGACAGATTTACACAAAACATGCAAGAAAAAAAGAGATGTGAAATCTTAGGAGAGCTGTGATAATATCTTGCTCTACCAATATCAAATATCCGCTTTGACGGTTCTGGGGAGAGGCTGTGGGCGCTGGCAGGTCTGCCCCATTTCAATATGGATGTTGAGCCTGAGAGATGCTGGGTGTGGACCTGAATACAGAGCAGTGATCTCGACTGCCTAAAGTTCTACCCAGGTTGGCTGGTTGTCATTGGTGGCTCATGCTTGATTGCTGAAGAGCGGAGTTGTTTGTGTGGTGTAAGGTCATCATCCGTGGTGAGATGGGAGATGGGTAATGTGTTATCTGCAGGCTTTAAATGTGTTGGTTGTCATCCCAGAATTAGGGTGCCTTCGCTATTTTTACCATGTTCCCCCTTCATGGCCGAGGGCCATCCTGTCAAAGAGACTTACACCTCCGACTGTCTCTTTGGATAGGGCGTCTTAATTCCCTGGTGTCAATCTGGGTTGGCTGTGATTAGTGGTGAAAGCTTTGCCTGAATCCCAATGGTTTATTGGCTCAGAGATTAACTCTGTCCTATGAATCAGCTCAATAAACAAGTTGCCTCCCACTTCCTGAATAAGGCAACATTCTCCATGGAGGTCATTGTCTCAGCAAATGCCAACCAAAATCTAGGAAGTGAATCAGGGAAACATTTTCAAGACAGTTTCACTGGTGGTTTCGTTTTGGTCAATTAACTGGTGATTCAACGGTCGATATAACAGTTTGTTCATTCATTATTCTTCATTCATGCTAATGCAGCCTATATGTAGTCACTTTGCTATGCTCACACCTGTCTATGTCCATATAGAGGGTTGTAAACCTTTTAAACTGCCCTATTTGCCTGCCTGGCATCTAATTGCAAAACATAGTTATCACCAGGGTGATGATAAAGGCCTCTTTTGGTCTTGGCACAGACATTTTCTCCAACCACAATGAACTATAGCTCTGTCTTCTTTCCGTCATCATTTTTTCATTGGTCTTGAGAGCCAGGCTCAAAAAGAATTAACGACTTTTTTTAGCAACTCTGTGCAGAAAGCAGTGCCTGTTTGTTGAGTTTCTCTATTGTCAAGACACCAGACTAATAGAGGGCAATTTTGTAGTGCCCGAAAGCTGATTACAGTCTAAAAAAAAAAGAAGCAAGCATTCTCAAACACTGACAAACCCAGAAGCATGCAATTAGTCACTGCCGCTGGATTATGGAGTAGCTCCCAAGAGGGGTGTCCACTGTCACATTTTCATTTCCCCCACCTATTCAATTCCTAGCGCTGCAGTGCTTTGGTCCTGATTCATGTTGGACATTGGGTCCATATCAATTAAATGATTGGAACCTCTTGAAGATGAGGAAAGCTCCACATGTGTATCATCGCCCTTTTGATTACATAAAGGCTCAGCTTCAAACAAAGGCCCCAGTGTTTGAAACTGCTGCTTCCACATTGTCGCACATGAGTGCAGCCAAGTTATGCACATATGCTGCATTTTTTTTTTTTTAACCATACTAGAAAGCAGTGAGCTTCCGTTGGGGAGGTACAGTCTTTAGAAGTGCTGTACACCCCTTTCTTCTCCATCCCATTCACAGGTTTCTTGTCATTTGGATTCAGTTGAATAAACCCTGTCTTCCCAGTAAATGCCTCATCTGGATATGAATTTTTTTACACGGGACAGCCAGATGAAAAGACAGCTCCGTGCTGTCAGGAAACACATGGACTCTGTGGTAGCCTCTTCCACATGGATAAGCAGATGTAATAATCAGTAGAAAAGGGCCAGTGTCTGTAAATTCTATATAAATCTTAAGCATAGGCTGTTACCACAGTTGTGATTTGTGGTTCTGTAGTAAACCTTTCTTTTTATCTTGCTGCTCTGTCTTCTGTCGACCAACTGTTGTATTTGTATTATTCCAATGAAATATACAGCTCATAAGAGCTTACTCGTTTATCATGTTTTAATGACTTTGCGTCGCATTCAATGAAAAAAATCTGATAGGAGAAAGGCAAATAAATACCAGCAAGGTTGTACACACCAAGAATAAGACAATGAGCTTGGCTTTCTTTTTTCTTATAGCGTTTGACAGTTGGCCTTCAGCCACAAAATAAAGCGTACACCACAGGCCTTTACTCTCTGTAATGGTACAAAATTGAACTGTCACTAGTTTGAAAGTCTAAATCTAAAATCATTACCTTGTGTCAACAGACTGGTTGATGAAAATCTTTTCTGGCTGTATGTGATGACCCTGGAACTGTGTTTTCTAGCCTTATCCAGGACAAAAATGGTGCCATGTATCATTTTCCTCAACTGTGTCATTATTATGGCTCTGAAAGGTCTTGACATTTGCTATAAGCACTTGTACCAGAGACAACATCTCTTTAAATGGCCCGGTATCCCCACCCAAGTGCAGATTCTGATAAGACAGAGTAGAAGGATATTAAGTGACTGTTCAAACTCCACAGGACACAAGATAAAAGAAGGAATTGTTGACTGCCTCCTTAACACAGACCATAACCATGGTTGAGAAACACCCTATTCACTTTTTGCATTTCAGCGCTTTTTTAATTAGGCCACAGCCAGTTCAGTTAGGCTGAAAATTATAAGCAAGGCTACTTCATCTTTAACAGCTTGGTTGGAGATACAAGCAGATTTTTGGGAGCTCTGAACACGTCAGTTACCTGCCAAGTATCTACAGTTTCATGCAGTCTTTTGGGGAAAACCTGGTATACCTCTTATGACACATCTGGGGGCACACCTGAGTCTGTCACTGTTAATTAAATGTTAAAATCCTCTTTCCTGCTTTCTGCACCACATGTTTATTGTGATCAGTGCTGCTGTCAGCACAGCATTATTCCTTTTTCACAGCCCTTGTGCTCATCATGGTCTCCATATCTCAAGGTTCAAGCGTTAGGCAAGTAACCTGACCTAATTTTTTGGCTTGTGAATAGACAATATCATGATGCAAAGCAGTTGGTGTGGGGGAGGGGTTATTGTTGGGGGAAATCTTCCCAGTCGGAGTTGTCCATGCTCGGATAACGGTCAGAAACCTCACACTGCTATATGTCAAAAAACATGACCTATCCTTTTAAACACTAGAAAGAATGCATATTGCTAATGTTATGGACGGTCTCATGTTTCTCAGTGGAAGCTGGCTATACTAAAGTATTCATCACCTTCATTACTCTGGCATCCATTTGTAATAGATGTTCTTTAGTACAGATGGAAATCGGCCAAAAGGTTTACTTTATTGAACAATGGCTACGAAGGTTTTTATACCCCTGCCTCCTTTGAGACCTCGTATACACTTGAAACTCAAAACTTGTCACTGCTTGTCTTTAAAAGAAATATGAAAAATCCATGTAGCCCACTTCAATATCAAGTCTATTTTTAGTAAACCTGTGAAAATGGAATTTATTCATCTCCTATTGATGAGAATGATCTCAAACGTGTGCCTTTTTTGGTTTTCGTTTCAAGAGAGACATCAATCACTGCAGAAGGCAACTACTTAGACTTGAGATGAATCAGTTTGTTTTGCTTCAACTCTTGATTTAGCCTCAGTTATTCATTGAGATGCTGTTGAAGTGCACTCATCTTTAAAAAAAAACAACAAAGAACCCCCAAATAGTTTTGGAAGGCAGGGCAGCCCACCTCCTTTTAGCTTCCTATTCTTTTTAGTTCATTCATTTTAGTTTCATGCTATGATTTATAGCCTCATACTGTTATCATGCAGCAGAGCTAACATGCATTAAAATCCAAATTTGCTTAGAGAGAAACATTTCTAAATAGATCTAGGGTCATCATTTGTCAGGGAAGTCAAATCATTCTACATTCCTAAAATTAAGTATTTGTATTTTTAATATATTTCAATTAGCGCTAAGTGATTGAGTGCCTCCATGAATTAAAGCCTACATAAAAATGCTTTCTCAAGGTAAATCCTTTGAGGAAAATAGATCCATCTTAATAATATTCTTATAATCACTACAATTATAGGGAATAGGGAAAATGATTTAGGGTGGAAAATGGAGCTTTTAGATTTTCCCAGCTGTGAGCATCCACATAATTGCAATAATTATACAGGAAATTCTCAGAGGAGTGTTTTTGTGTTGTGAGAAAGCTATAAGCCTCAAAATTAAACTCGACAGAGAGTGACAGAGAGGCAATAACAGGTTATCTTTTGGGTAATATCAAATTTAAGATACTTGAAATGGAATGCTGTGAAGAACATGTCTGCTGTGTTGGAGGATTTATTATTTTCACATCACTAAAGGTTGGCTTGGAAACCATTTACATATTGAGTGTTAGACCACCATTTGTCCACTTGTTACTTACAGGTGTATTCATTATAAGAGCGTGAATATACTGTAAATCAGATGCTGTGAAGTTGTACAGACTGCTTGTGCAAATGCTTAAAATGCATATTGATTTTCAATAGGCTTTATCGTAAATACATGTTTCAGTACATGTTCTTCTGATTATACAGTATATCCTGTGTTTTTTTTTGTTATAGATTAAGTTCTCTCTGACAGCTACTCAAGATTAAATTTCTTTTCATAAGCTCTTTTGTTGAACAGTGTACAGCTCTTTCTGCTCCAAATCATATGCCAATACCTCAAGTCTTTCATCACAGAGAGCTGAAACGATTCCTCAGAGCCCCTTTAATTAAAACCCTTAATCAATCAGTTAGCATCTCATTGTGTTTCATGATAATTAGTTATGCTACTTCGACAACGTTGCATAATCTCAGCTGTGCCTTTTTCAGTTCAGCCAAGTTATATACCAGAGAGTCTTGGTATGCCTCTCATGTCAGCAGGTTATAGACAAAACCCGCTGACATGAGAGTTTGAGGCCTGAGTGATGGTGAAGCTTTGAAAGAGAGTGCGGGCGTAGGGGTGGTACATTTTGCTTGGTATGCTGAGCATGGAAAACACCTCAACCTTTAGTAAGCTTCTGGGAAACATGATATTTCCTGCATAGAAATCTTTGCAGTAAGCATTATCATACTTGGCCACAATGATCTGTGAAATCAGAAGGTGAACACAGCATTAACATGTTTGATTGAGCCACACTTTCATGTGTATCTCACCAAGATATTCTGTTTCTGAAAGTTTTATGCCTATTTCCAATACAGTACAAGACAGTAAGAGAGAATCGTCATCATGGGAGATATTCCCTTAAGATAGAGAAGGTGATAGCGTTATCTTCAATGCAAGATCTTTATGTGTTAACATCGGTTCAGGCTGAAGGGACTACAGGTAAATATTACTTTGATGCTCTGGGAATAATAAATCAGAAGTGTTGACACAAGGTTGTTTTAGCATTGCCCTCAGTGAATTAAGACAATCCAGAGGGATTTCAGCTGTACTGGGTATTTTCTTGTCCTTGAATAAAATTCAACACTAGTATAATGTCTTGAGTTTATGCTATTAGAGCATTTTAGGAGATGAATGTATATTTATATCAAGAAACCATGATATCAGAGTGAAGCTGGTCAGCATGCTTACTATTACATGCTAAACAAGTGTGTGACCTCACATCACCTTTGAACTTAGGCTTTATGAAGCATAACTGTTTAACATGTTTCAAATTAAACTAAGAGAATAGATGCTCTTTTTTTAGTTGGATTCTTAAAAAACAGTAGCCTGGCTATTCCCATCCTTCATTGCATGCAAATCTACATTGTTAAATTTAGTCTGGACACCAAAGTCTAAATTTTCCCCTCATCTAGGGAGCCAATTAGAGAAAGGGGAGGGTGCATCAAGAAACACAGAAGTGAGTTTGTTGATAACTGATAACTATTCAACATGGCAGCAGACTGTAATTTACCTTTAATGCAGCTTTAGCATTTAAACTAACTTGGACCATAAGTTTAATTTGAAAAATGAACATTTAGCACTAAACTATTTGATTGTCATCAAGTATGAGGTACGTCACTGGGTATGTTTGATGTGACTGGCTATAAGCTGCGTACATATAATAGACATTAGTAGCACCCAATTAACGGCTCTGAGCTTTTATAAACCACGCCTCCAATATGAACAAATTAATGGATGGTTCCCAGATGGAATATCAATGTACATTGATATGAGGTCCGGTGTTAGCCAGGCTAAAAAAAAGACAGACCATTTCCATAATAATTCTGAATGCCATAATCAAAAAATATCATTAACTCTAATGAGTCAAACAAATGTTTACTTCCTGTGTTTTCTACTTTCAATCAAGAATATTCGCCATATTAAGAAAGAAGTATTGACTTTAATCTCAGTTTTAGCACTTCGGTTAGCACACTCGTATTTCCACAATGACTGGTCTCTCAAAATTGATTAGAAACTCCAGTAGCTACAGGAGGTATGTATTGTCATAATTCATTTGGTTTTATGTTGGCATGGCTAAAGAATTTTAATTGGAGTCGCTCTGAGCAGGTTTGGGGGTTTTTGTTTTTTTTTTCCCCCTCTCTCCCTGTCATCTGCATAATGAGTGTGTGGATTTCAGACTGCTGTAAATGTTTGTTGGAGCAGAGTAATTGGAGAGCCTGCATTGGTAATTATTAGTAAATGGAGAAAGAAGCAGTGGAGCAAATCAATATCACTGAGAATAATGCTACCTTTTGTTTCCAGTGGGGTCAGGAGTTAAGGTAACAGGAGAGTCATGCTACACAGAGATTAATAAAAGCCTCATTTGTGAGAACGATTCATTAATATTGTAGTAGCAGTACATGTAAGCATAATACTATGTAGGCTTACATGTTGGTGTAGTACTGATAATGATAAAGCATATTTTACTGGAAACCTTTTTGTTGAATTTTATGGTTGATGGAAGGCAATCATGACAAATTCTCCTTGGCTCCTTACTGTACTGCTTAATTGTAGATTTAGAACAATGTAGTAACTCTTTATTTCACTCTGTCTGGCAGACACAGTTTATTATTGTAAAGTAACCCAGTTACAAAATCGGGTGTTGCTTCCCCCACTAGCGCTTGTCTTATTAATGGAACACAGAACATAACAATCAGTCACAAAGGTTATTGTAGTGTTATTGAAAAGGCTCCTGACCTCCTTTGTTTAACAGAATTGCTTAGCATCAATGTGTCCGCTGGATCTGGTTTAACTAATCCTTCTGAAAAAAAAAATCAGTTGTACTTTTAACAGGTAAAAGAGACACAACAGAGCGCAAAGCTCCTCAAATAAAGGCAGAGGATTTAATCTAAACATAGAGGAAAGATTTTGCCATTAATAGATTGTCAAGCTTTGCCCCAACGGCACCATGGAAGGGAGATTTACTCGATCTGTGCTAATGTTAAACCGCATATTCATCTGATTTGTTAGACTGCCAGTCATTAGGATTCTAACTTTAGATTTTTGCCATCCATAACAGGAAGTTGATTTTTCCACACTTCTCTGTCATTAACACTCTCTCTTTGGAACATTTGCTCCTCAATAGCAAGTAACCAAGGCACATGTGAATATGATCAGTCACTAGAAATAAAGATTTTCTAACTAGAAATAAAATCAACTGGCTGATATTCCATGCAAACACTCCAGACTTTATGTCTTTTGTATCTAATCTGGCCATATTAGCTTAGAAAGTTCTGCTGTATGAAATTCAGTAGTCAATCAAAGAAGAAAAGAGTCTGCACATGGCAAGCTCCATTGGCTTCTTTTATTTTAACACCCAGTGGTACAATGTTTTGAGTCAGTGACTGAAACAACTCATCAAATTATCATTGATCTCATTTCAAGCAGAGGTTAGATGTTTTTCAGAAAACAACATCAACACCATCTATTAAATCAGTTTTGATTCATATTGAGATGTTAAAAGGTTCATTTTTCATTTTGCCTTAAGAGGTCAAACCGTGATACTTTTACTCTTTCCTATTATCATTTAGAACATGACGAAACACAACTGACAAAAGCTTTTGAGAAGATTTTCTTCATGTAGAATATTATTGTAATACATTTTCTTTTTTTTGTGGCAATTTTCCACAATTGCATAGTGGCTGTAGAGATGCGGAGAGGAAACACAGGGAGAAAAAGGGGTATGACATGCATCAAATGTCCCGAGCCATAATCAAACCAAACCATCCAACCACGGAGTAATGCAGTAATTATACTCCAAAATAAATGGACATTGTGCTTTTCATCAAGTGCATTATTGACTTATGGTCTAGTTGATGAACATTGTGTAAGACATAGTATTTTGTTAGCTAAAATGTCTTTATGTGTATAGACACCCAAGCAGCAAATCAAGACTTTAACCTATTTCTCTCCAACACACATTCTTAAACCCACAGAGTATGGGTTTGGCAGCTTAAGCAGCCGTGCTAATTCAGAAGCCTTTTAATCAGAAGGATAGCATTTCTCTCAGGAGATATTTTAACTATCATCTTTAACTCTGTCAAACTTACATGCAAGCTTACAGAACGACATGGAATTAACCTCAGAAAGGTTCTCTGTAGTGAAATTGGGCTCTTTTTCCTCTTCCTTATCATATCCAATTCACATTATGAAAAAAAGTGGGCTTAAAACTCCAAGCTAATTAGCATCCAGCCCTAGGAACTACAAATGAAACGTGTGATAATTCTCAATATGTAGCAACCACACCTCTGTCGTGCTTAAAATGTCCACGCGTATTTCTAGATTTAGCACACGCACCCATGCGCACACACATGCACACACATTGTTTCATCTTAATCTATTGTGCTACAGTCAGGTGCCACAATGGAACTTCCCTGAGGCATGCAATCAGTTTCCAGCTTCCACAGTATATTCAGCATTCTCTAAAACAGCCAGTTGTCTTCAGTGTGAGTTTGTAGGCCATGTCTTTCTGCCGCAAACCCCAATCCAGGCGCTCTCTTTGATTCCAACACAATGCCCCCGCTTACTTCCTCTCTGCACTGAGTGTCACTTTGCTTTCAGAACGTTCACCCTTGTTTTTTGCCAGTGCAGTAGCTAATGGGTAGTCTTTTTGAAGCCTGGAGAGGATAATCCTGTCATCTTTGTTTTCATGGCCACCTCAAGGGCAACCAACAAGTTCAAAAGAAAGAATCTGCTGTGCAGTGTTTGTTAGGTTCATTTTTGCTGTGTTTCATATCTGCCATCACAGACAGAACTACATGTGGAAACAGATGCTATGTTGAACATCTTCAATGGCATGCACTGGCTCACTTAAGGGACTATCTGTGCCAGTTGCTTTATTATGTTGTGGTGATATTGATGCCAGTTTACCACAGCACAACAACGCAAAAGGGTGGGAGGTGGTTCTTTAAACCAATTTTTCCATCAGAAGTGTTGACATGTAAAACAACTACCTGATAAATAGCCACATTCTCCCCGACAGGCTGATGTGGCCTTTCACAGATGATTTCATTTACAGCCTCTCTGGCTGCCACAGGTTTTTCCGATTTCCACTTCATATTATTGGTTGTGTTTTTCTTTCTTGGGAACAAAATGACTCACCTTGAGTGAGCAGCAACATTTGATTTGATTGTAAAGACTTCCTCAGAAGTGCATCTTATGCATTCCTGTGATGGGGAAATATTATCAGGTAGTATAAAAAAAAAACAAGCTCTAGTATGAAGCAGAACGAAGGTTTCCTTATTTGGCCTAGTACATGACAAGAATATTTACATCGACTAAGCTTGCTTGAAGATCTAAGACAAAGTGTTCTAAATATTATATGCATATAATATATATTATATACGTGTTAAATGAGCCACATTTTTACAAGGACATAATACCTTATCAGGTAAATATGTAAAGAACAAATTAAGTACAGGAATATATATTCATTTAATGAAGCTACAGAGACAGTAGAAGATGAGCTGCAAACAAAATATGAGTACTGTGGATAAATACTGTATCATAATATCATGCTCAAGGTAAACAAATCACATAACTAAAGAGAATAGAAAAGAGCATTCTATGAGCAGTGAAGACCTACATAAAAGCCTGAGTAATGATGCCTATAGACTCAGGGTATCGGTTATTTTAATGGCATTTTGGCTTGAATTCAGGGCAGTATTCTTCCCTGAGTATTGCTGTCTTGGTTGCACACAGGAGAGTATAGTGTTTCCTCCGTCTCACCAAGACCTAGACACTCAGCCATTTGCACTGTCAGCCTTGTTTTTATTTATTTTCTTTCATAATCATGTACAATCTCGTAATCTTATATTTGGACATCTGTGATTTCCGACCTAACATGGTGCTTTTGCTTCCTACATTATTATTTTTGTTATTAATAGCACACACCGCATTTACTGCTAATTGTTGGTTGTTTACCGTATATTTCATTTCATTTGCTCCAATTTATAGTGTAAACCTGTAGCAGCTCTTCTGAAATAAGGCTATATTTTGAAGGCGCTAAAATAGTCGTAGTGCCGAAAGGCAACTGTAATTGCTGGTTTCCACCAGCGCAAGTGTCAATTTCATGGCCAGCTCGCGTGCCATGTGAATAGCAAACGCAGTTGTGCTCATTCATGCGCCAGTGGGCGTGTTGCAGGCATGAATCCAAAAAAAGTGCCATGGTAATTTGAGGACCGCCGAGGACAGGTTAACGCTTTTGCGTTAAGACCGACTGAAAAGCAGGTCTAACGTAAAACACTTTGTCTGCTATTTAAAGGGCGCGTTAGAAGACGCGCTGACTCCTGTCAGCACAACGGCACGTTAACTCTCCATCCGGGCAGAGCAGACATATCCAAGCAGAGCAGAAACATACCCAATAAATGAAAAACAATGTGAAGCATTGAGTATTATTGTGTATGTGTTGGAAATGTCTGAATAAATCAGACTTGTATATGCATGGATTGCAGTTTTATCCAGGATCCTCGGCAAATGCAGCTGTCACCCTGGTACAGTGAATCTGGTTTAAGTCAAAGTTCACTGAAAAAATAGAGACGTATCCCTGATTTAAATTCACAACATCTATTTTATCAAGTGAAAATACTCCCGATATTAGGTTTTATATATAATTTTCAAAGTGTGGATAAAGAAACTGTAGAAATGGTGAATAAAATCCGTACCTGACATTCACATTTTGAATCCTATTTGATTGATAGGCCCTAGAAGGATGGGGACTGGGAAGTGAAGGTGAGGCTTTCCTGGTGACAAGAAAAGTCGAATCAGACATATCATATACTGATGTGGCTTAGTATTACTCATATGCGATTAAGCACCACCCAGGATATGTCATTAAATGGTTGAATTAAATTGAAATGTTACTTGTTGTAATGGTAGGCTACTAATGGTTGATGATCATGAGAGAGAGATTATTCTTATGCTGAATCAAGAAGACTAATTGGTTAATTAGGTCTTTCAGCTCTTTTTCTGATGTGGGAAAGTGGAAGTAATAAGAGAAAAAAATCAAAAAGGGAAAAAAAAAAGTGCTGCTGAAATAATGATATCAGGGTGTGACAGTTCTGGAAATAATATCTTATATGGTCTGTACATATATCACCAACACTGATCTATCCTGCTGCATTTAAAACAAAGCTGTCCGATTATGGAGAATTGTTTATTTAAGTTGTTAATGGTTGTTTTATACCGTTACAATTTCTGAGAAATGACTGGTGCACTCCTGTTTCATGACACAACTTGGCTAAAAATGAATGGGAGATGACATTGTATGGTTGAGGTAATATTACGCCCAAACCACATGAATATGAATAATTCTGGAACCCAAGACAACCCCTCTATACTGCACCATTCTGCACGCTCTCCTTTAAGTAAGGGTGAGTGTTTGCATCTTCAAAATATAGCCCCTGGAATATAAACATACTTTGATTGTACATTTTTGTGTGTATTTTGACTGTTATGCAACACAAAACCAGGAAAAATCTTCATAGATCGACTTTGCAATAAACCCAATTCTGCATCTGATCAGTTATGTTAAATACATAGTCAATAATTCGAATCCAATATCTCCTCACTGCCCGCAAGCTGTCTGACTGTGTGTACTGAAAAAAGTCTGTTGTTCATGGATGACCCCCCCACACACAAACACACTCTGTAAATGGGAAAACAAACAACTTAACAACTTGGCTCACACCGAGCCAACAACAATACTCTAGCCAATCGGCAGCAGATTCCCAGCTTGCGCTCAGGCACAGGGGGTGTGGGGGTGTGGGGGGTACCGCAAGCCAGGCGTCACTCACAGCCACTCACAGCCCAAATAAAGCAACTCCTTTTAGTGACTATTTCTAGCCAGTGAAAATCTAAACGTCAGACAGATCAGAAACACTTTTCAGCAAAGTATTGAGCTGTTTTAACATTATTAAGAAAAATATTGGCAATGGTAGATGGTCTGGTTTGAAATCTTGACTCTACATTTTGAATAGTTAGGTTATAAAATGTCTTACTACTAGTCACTTTGGCTAGTAAACAAAAAAAACATCTGCTCTGTAATTCTACAGCAAACTAGTTTGAGGTATACCTTCTAGCGATCACCGACGAAGGAATTTACTAAAAGATGTGCAGTGTTTGCCACACAAACCAATCTACGGTGAAACTCAAGCACCACAAATTAGTTCCACGTCTTTTTTTTTTTCCCCCAACGTGATTCTGTCACAGAGATCAACGGCCATACATACATGCTAATGGAGGTACACTGGCACTGGCCCGACATTTTCAACCAATCCAGGCGCAACTCAGACACAGCAGGAGCGGTGCGGCAGCAGCCGTTTAGTGAAAGCCAAGCAGGAACAACCAACAACGACTGGAGGTGACGCACGGTTACTACGACAACCACAAGCAGTACTAATGCCAAGTACAAGTCAGACCTCAATTTAAGTGAAACTGTTCCAGACAATTTAGTGCTTCGTCTGTGTCACATGCTCCCTATAAAAATAAATAAATTGACTTAATGATCGATTACCATGGCAATGATTTAAGCTTTGAAGCTTCAATATTTGTGGGTCAGTCCTAAGGCCTTCCATGTCCTGTTCATCTTAATGCATATTTAATCAAGAAGAACCACCGACTAAATTAGAGATGTATGTAAATTGAAACTGTATTGTAAACAGAAATAGCAAGTATGCTGTGTTTGGAATGGTTGGACTTTGTCTTGGTAAAACAACAGGGCCAACGGTGGAAATACTATAAGTTCAGGACTTTATTGTTCTGTCTAAGTGTATGATCTTATGTATTAGGTACCAGTTCAGTGCAGTACAGTAACTAAAGAAGCCGTCACCAACTCCAGTATTCCATCTGATTCTCTGTCCCTATGCGCGTATATGGAGCCCCTCGCCCCTTGCTGCTGAAACAGCAAGCAGAAAGAGAGAGAAAATATAGAAATATTGCATGAATATAGTTTCTACTGTGTTTTGCTGTCATTTATGGTGCTATATTTCTCTCTTTTCCTGCTCGGGCTGGGGCTCTGTGAGAGAGCCCTCCACTGTGTTGGCTGAAACCTGAATCAATGACTGTCAGACCTATAATATTGCCGTACCAGCTGCTACAACAAAACAACAACAACAAAAAAAAACAGCCTGTGAAATGATCGATATGGTGATATATCATAGACGATCGTCAGTTGGCGGCGAAAAACGTGATTGTGATAGGGACACATCCCTCATCCGTTATGTTTGCAATAAATCAAATCCCATTATTTTACAAGGAAACTTTGTGTTGTGCGAAAGTACAATATGCTCTGATTTATAAATCTTCAATACACAGCGAACACAACAGACAGGTAAAAAAAAATCTATACAAAATTCCTTCTAATAAGAAAGAAGGAAATGTGCAGCACACTAAGTAATACAAGTCCCTCGCAGTCCACAGGGTTTCTTTTTGCCCTAAGCCCTGACACTTGACACACAATTTGGGTGACATGGAGTGTTTGTTGGCTGCAGGAACTATTTATGTACATACTGTGTCACATTCTGTTTGCCAACTGTCATGGCAATGGACAAATAGAGTGAAAAGCTCCTGCAAAAATATCAAATACATTGGGTAGCGGTGTACAACATGCCTTGAGTGTTCAACAATATTGCATGTTAGTTTTTGTACGTAAGGGAGCAAAACACATCTTAAATACTGGAAATGACTCATTTATACCAAATATATTGAATAATTATTAGTGATACAGTATAGTGATACATGATGCAGGCATAGCTGGAGTGCAGCATCTCGTCTGACAGCGAGGTGAGTGATTGTTTATAGCGCTCCATGTGGGCACTTGTTTGTTCCTCCAAATTAATAATGGGGTTCTTGCACTCAGCACAAATGTGCACTTTTTCCTGTGTCAACCCAGCTTCTGGTTTGGTGACTAAATTATTCCACAGATAGATATATTTTTTATCTCACAGTTAATAACAGGGGAGGATACTGTATACAGCTGCATGAATTATTCATGCTGCCTTTCCTTTGTAGAGATTAAAAACAGAATCAGAATAATTCACACTGTAAGCTTACATAAATGGTTTTAGAAACAGCTAATCAACTAGCAAGCCTTTCTAAGGCAAAGCAGCCACCTAAAGTTCTGAGTTCGTCCTTAGAAGTGTCTACTTAAGCCCGAACGAGAGCCAGCAAGAGAATAAATTCAAAGGCTTCCGTACATACAGTATAATCTTCACCTCCTACTCGATCGAAATCCTTATAGTTTTCTGAAGCCTCTCCTAGTTTAGTCCGCCACGGAGGAAGTGACAGTTCCTAATTATACAGTCGGGGGGCCCAGAGACACTTAAATATGAACAATTATGAAAGGATAAAAGCGGCAGATAAAAAGGAAGAGAATAATGAGAAGACAAAAAAGGGCAGGAGAGAAAATGAAACGTAAAAAGGGTATAAAACCAAAAAAAGTAAAAAGATTTTGTAGGGTTTGCCGATAAAGAGGCACAAATTTAGTATGTGGAGGGTAAAATGACAGCAAATGCTCGTTCGACTTGTTTCGGGATCGTAATCAGATTTAGAGGCAAACATCATGTATATTTAGTCGGGAGGTTCTTTATTTTACATAATACTCTTTGTGCTCACCAATTGCACAGATCAGTCACGCCTCGGTGCACAGCAGCAATTTCTCAGGCCAGCAGCCGAACCTTTGTCCTTCATTGAAAACCACAGAACATACAACAGACTGTTATTAGATGCCTTTCCAACCATATGGTTTGACAGCTTAGTAATAATTGCCTGTGTCTGCGTTACAGAGGAATTGTGGGTGAATTCATGATGTGAACATGCTGTGCTGTTTAGCAAACAGTTCTAAAGGACACTAGCCGTCTGTTTACTGTGCCGTAGCCCTCCAAGCCCTCAACGGATTAATGATCCTGAGGTTGTCAGTTCAAATACAGGTGTATGGGATACTGTTGACGTGTCCTTGAGGGGGCCACTTAATCTAAAGCGTGTCAGTTAATATCCATCTTCATAAAACCATTATACACATATCATGGTACACGCAAGTCACCCTCAATGAAGTCAGGAGAAACAAACGCTGTGAGCTCCGGATAGCACCTTGGCCCACAACGGTCCTGGAGAATATTAAGTGGCTGGTGTCTGGATTGCTTTGCTTTGTCATTGTTTGGAGTCGATCATAATGCATTCGGTACGTGCATTACGGCCTTTCTTTCTTTTTTTGCAAGCAGACATAAATAGCCCACTGTTCCGAAGCGATAGGTTCTCATCTTCTGTGGATGTTTACGGCTCGTGGTGCCCACCTTCGTGTCTGGCGAACGTGCACTACACAGTAAACAGGACCACAGTGTGCTGTTGACATGCCAGGGGGCTCGTGGGCAGTGCTTAATCAGAACAGTATAGCTCAGGTCCTTCTCCAAGCGGATGGTTTGCTTCGACCTAGACACGCACACACACAGATACACACACGCGCACACACAGGGAGAGGAGTTTTGCAGGGTTGCCCAATTAGTGCTGAAAAGTGTAGCAGTGTGAGGGTGCGTCAGCAGGGAAGTGTGCGCCAGAGGAGGCGTGTCATCAATCATAACTCCAGCTCCAGGCCTGTTCCAATCCTTTTCCGTGTCTGCCAGGGAAAAAGAAAGAAAAAGAAGGAGAGGCGAGAGTGACAGCGGCCAGCCGATTCCAGCGACGACAACAGACTGCACTGGAACTGCCTGCATTGAAAGGCAGAGCTCAGCACGTCAATAAAGGGCAATTATTTCTTCTGTCATTCATTAAAATGTGTATTGTTTTATTTCCTACAGAGGAAGATACAGAGAGGAAATTCATAAAATATGCATTAGTTAAACACCACTTTTGTGTTTTTTTTTATTGTTAACAAACCATTAAAAGACAAAAGTTTTCATTGAATTGATCCTAGTAAAAAATATGATCTAAGTAGATAAAGCCTTCTGGGTGTGCTCTTTCATTATGATGAACACTGGCGTTGTTGTTTTGTTTTGGGAGCCAATCCCATATTCACCATCCTGCTGCTGTAAATACTTACTAGCGCACCAAATCAGCAGCTGAAAATATTCCCTCACTTCAACTTCATGAAGTTATTTAGTTGTTACTTTAGTTAATTATTTAAACCACTGAGAGAGATTCATTACCAGTTTTAAAGGTTAGCGCAAAATGCCACATACATACAAATGCTTTGTTTCTTATTTTTTTTTTAAATAAATTGTAGACAATAACAAAAATATGAACATACATGTAACCCAAATGAATCCATTTATAAAGATTCATACTTCAGGTTTTATTTTTCATTGTAGAGCTGTGGGCAGCACATTGATTGGCTCAGTCCCTCATTGCCCCTCACTCCCTCTCTCTCACAAACACATCGACAGCGGCCCCGTCTGCGAAGCCTCTCCTCTCCGTGCACACTTGGTATCAAAACAGCTATCATGCGTGGGAGGGAGGGCTGTTGTTGGTGCTCTAAAATGTCATGTGAGCTGTTTTTCCTCTGAATTCAGATTAGAATTAAAAGGAAATTTACTCTATCTTCTCTTAATGCAACACTCATGCACCCAGCGCTTCCAAAAAGTTAGTTTTAGGTTAACATTATTTAACAGTTAATTTCAGAATTGTGCCTCCTTACTGCATCCCTGGCTTTATATATATATATATATATATATATATATATATATATATATATATATATATATATATATATATATATATATTTTATGGCAGATCATGAAATATTGTTTTTTGTGTATTCTGTGTGTGGTCAATGCCATCACCTTTGACCATTGTTTTACATTCAATCTCTTCCACATGTACTGGTTGCTTCTCCTCTCTCTTTTATGAGCCGTCTATAAACCTTGAACTGCTCCTCCCCTGATTTAACACTGACACCATGTGACACTGGCTCAGAGATTTGTAATGTTTCCAAAAATGGGTACTTAGCTCTGTATGGAGGGTATAATGATAATGACAGTTCATCATCATATAAAATGTGTCTCATTTAGGGCGTCTTCTCGCTACTTTATCAAAGTCCTGACTGTGTCAGTTCCAGCTAATGAAAGCTTAAAAAATCTTCTCTGAATATTATCTTTGAGGTGTTTTATCGTTGCATGAAACTTCTAAAAGGCCCATACTTTCATATGAAAATTATGGTTATATTTCCTGGCATGAATCCTTTTGTTCATTTCATGCCCTCCCCTCTTGACAAAAAAATGTCTGTGTGGAAAATGCTTTAAGATAATCTGTCCTCAGGGAGGTGGCCATTAATGTTATATGGGTTATAACAGAAGCTGCCCTCACACACAGCGGCGAGACAAAGGCTGTGATGGAGAGTCTATAGCTAGATGATGATGCATTTGCAGTTACACCTTAGCTCAGCCTTTCATCTGCTTGTTTAAATTGGTCATTTTGGACTGTAATTTCAGGCCCAGGTTTGCAAACACGATATGGCCCGTGGCTTACTGTCCACCTGCCTGACATCCACTCTTCATAAAACAGTCATCACCATTAGTGGAATTGTGTAATTAAGTTTTTGTCCTTCCATTAGCGCAATATATCATCACTCACAAATTATCCTCAACAACATTATCTTGATGTTAATGTCCATATGGCATCTGTGACGGCTGCACCAGTCACTGACGGTTATAAAATGTTATTGCACCAGTGGCGATTTCCGTTGATTAGGGGAAAAGCAAATGCTATGACGCGATGATGTCACTCAGCCTATAGCCAAGGTTTTTTATGTCTTTAAGGTCAGAGTTCAGCTTCGTTGGCAGTGTTCAGGGAGCGTGACTTCAAAGCATCTGTGGGAGAGTAGAGCTGGGATCTACTGGTAATAACCTCTTCTTTTAACCGGCAGTCATGAAAGGCAGGGCTGACCTACATGCTGTAAGGAGGATTCTCACTCTCTTGTTAGTGTGTACTGGTGGGGAATTGAGGTCTTTTCTGTCAGGAGGTGATACGTTGATGCCGCGGACTATCTCAGCAAACCCCGAAGAAAAAAAAATATAATAAATACGAGCGATGGAGAGGACACGCTCCATGAGAAGAGACTAAACACTATCCCGCTCATGTGTGCGTGTATGTCCACATATATGGCTGTTCGATGTGTTTTGGGGGTTAGTGACACGCATGTGTGTTTGTTGTTAGCGCCTGCACGTATTTTGGGCGTGTGTGTGTGTGTGAGAGAGAGCAAGTGGGAGGGGGTTGACTGACAGCCCTATCTCCCATAACACCGTGGAGCTCCATACATCATTAATCGCTGACAAAAATGAACATTCTGCTGAATCCTTTAAAGGCTAAAAGACCATATTGCTGAATTTTTCCCTGTTGTAAGGCCCGTGTGTGTAGGTGATGATTCACTACCAACTTGAGGTTTCTGACCCGCTTGTTTGGTTCAGTGCCACTATGATGGATGACATGGTTATCAGAATCGCGCGTTCAGGATGGGGGCTGTCCTATCTTCCTGTCAAGGTCAGTGGTTACTAGGTTTATAAAAGAGTGGCAAGCTAGTGAGCGCACTGAAACGCGACTTATATTCCAGCGGGCATCTGTCATATCAAATGTCTGATTCAGAACGACCACTTGTCTTGGGACGCACGAGGAAGCCGACGATTGGTCAATATCTGGCGCTGCAACGTAATTATAAAAAACTACTGTACATGGGATTAAAAGTGTAGGATTATTCACAGCCAATATTACTGACTGTTATATAATACTGAACAGATCTGTTTATTAATTCTGAGATAATGCGTCCCTGCGTGTGTGTGAGTGAGTGTGTGTGCGCCAGTCAAACGGCAGCTTGGTTACGGCTTGATTGGGACTAATGTTGAGCCTGGGAATTAGCTTCTCCCGTTAGTCCACGGGGAGTTGATAACAGATTGCAGGCTTTAATACTAAAATAGAGCATATACTATAGCTTTGGCTGCGAAATCCACTTATTCCATTGCCACATTCTCAGCTGGGTAATCAGTCAGTTGCGAGATCAAAGCAGCATTAAGACATAACCCTGCATTTAGTTAGGCGGTGAAAAATGTACGAAGGATGATTTTTTTTTTTTTTTCTCTGAACTTATTTTTTATAGGACAAAACACATCTCTGATACATGTGTGGTTATACAAACACTGTAGCGGTGAGCAACAAGGTCGAGACTTGTAAGAAAGTACATTCAATAATTTAGAGAGACTTTCTGCCTTGCTTTGCTTTTTTAATACCTTTGTGGGCTTGTTCTCACAGACGGAGTTCATGTTTTTTTCTTTTTTCCACTCAATTTTGCAAAGTTAAGAATTTTCTCAGCTAACCCGCTGATTGCAATTTTGGTTGATTGCCTTCCAGAGGAGCTACTACAGCTACTTTGATTCTCATGGGTCGCTAAGATTACTGTCCATAATTCAGCACTTTCCATTATTTTTAATGTCAGCCTCTCTTACAAATGATGGCAGCTGTGCCCACGGCAATCTCACTGAGCTGCATTGTCCTATTCATGGCATTGTGTTGCATTGCCAAAAAGTACAGAGTGTCACCTTTCTTACACCTGTGTGCTTATCTCCTCTCCCGTTGCCATATCCTCTCCTTTGTACAGCAAAAGGGACATTACTACATTGGCTGTAATCCTAAAATGGTTTTACAGGCTACATCAGGAATGTATGAGGAATGCAACCGCAGTGGTTTAGTGATGCTACTGGCATTGCTCTAGGGATGACGGTGTCCATCACTAAACTAAGATGATGAACGCTGTAAACTTTACACCCTCTTAACAGCAGCATGTCAGCATTTAGCTGAGAACACCACTGTGCCTATGTGCTGTATAGCTTCACACAACCACGAGCAGTCTTGTTTTTTTTTTTCACTGTGGCGATAGGAGAGTGCACCAATGAATAATCAGTGTTTCCCCTATATGCATGCCGCCGCTGCAGAATGCAGAAGGAAGACCATCGAGGCCTCCGTCTGATCGCAGCCAGCTGTTCACCCCAGTCTCACACGGTTTATGATATAATTTTAAAGGTTATTATGATCAATAAAAATGCATTTGCCAAAATGTTGATGCACATCATTTGTAAGTTAGACAGACAGTTTTCCCTGCTCATTACTGTGCACAAATAAACTGTATGAAATAGAGCCCGGACAATTGTCCAATTTATACGGCCGATAGTGCCCTATTGTTACAAACACCACAGGCTGAACCCCCGAGCGGACACACAGAGGCGCATGGATAGTCAAAAAGAGTTTATTGAGGAAGTCTGGCACGAGGCAAAACCGGGCGACGAGGCAGAGTCCAATGGAGAACCGTTGAAGGGCTGGAGCGAGAGTCGAGGACAAAAAATCCAAACTGGATTGGTAGAGGCAGAACAGCAGCAGCAGAGGAGGTGAACTGGAAGGCAGGGACAACCAAGGTAGTGGAACAAAACGCTGAGGAACAGCACTGAACTGGAAACTAGCGACTGAGTCGGCTTGGTCTTATCAAAGAGCCGCTTAAAAGATCTGGTGAGTTGGGTAGATATACTCCAGGTAATGAGAAGATTGAAGGCAGGTATCTCAGGCCACCGCTGCTGTGCCCTGCCTCTGCTTGTAGAGGAAGCACAAACACACACACAAGGGAGGGATCACAAGGGGAGGAGACAACGGGGAAATCCTGGAGGTCAGGGAGTCGCAGCTGAGCCCACGACCCTATCACGGGTGTATTGAGATCAGTGTATATGTTGCTGATGTGATGAATTATTTTACAGAAACTTCAGGTGACCTAAAAAACGGATTAGGACATTGTTTGTCCAGCACAAGGCACTGCGGCTCCATAACTACCGGCACAGCCAGCAGCCTGACTAGCGCTGCCAAGTCGAGCGGTGTAGTTTGACAGAGTAACCGGCCAATCAGAGACTTCCTTGTGATGTCTTGCAGATCAGTAAAAACAGCTCTCGAATCAAGACTTTGCATGATTTTCAAAACCACAGAAGTAGAACAAGAAAGGTATCATTTTTGTGTTTTTTTAAACTTGAGTCACGTGTAGCACTCACTGGTCGCCATGTCGATAAGGGAAAAAAAGCCCGCTCTATGAGTGACAGCGGATTAAACTAAAAGAAAAGCAGCGGCGAAATATTTCTCCATTGATTGAGAGTAGTGAAAAAGTAAAGTTGAACTTCATCAGCTGTCTGAGAGACTCTCTCTCTCTCTCTCTCTTTCGTCTAATTTCTATAAAAGTAATATTGAAACTGGTATTTGGTACATACTGGTTATATATAATGTTCTGGCTTTAAAAATGTATAATTTCCAGTTAAGTTTATTTTTTATTGCACTGATGTAATTATATACAATAAAGTATATTCAGAATTTTCTTCTCCTTAAAATCGGAATCTACCTCAGTGCCAAAAATCCAGTTTCATTCAGGCTTTAGTACAATGAGCCCTTCGGGTTCCTGCAGAGATATAGAAATCTGGCTTTGTGAGTAAAAATAACGTTTTTTGGGGCAAAAAAAGTTTTTTCATCGTTGTATTCACCGCTGTTGTTACAACTCCATCCTGGGGGGGGGGCACTGGATATATGCTGTTGCAAGAACAGATTCCAAGACAATATCTATTTATTTTATTTGATTGAAGATTAAAGCTTGCTTGTGAAATTCATAAGCTAATCGTTTTCCTGGTTTCTGGTTTGCATCTGCATTATGCAGCCCTCTCAACAAATGCTTTGGTGCTTTAGAGGATGTTATGCACATTAAAATAACTTTTTCCTTTTGACCTTAAACAAAGCTTTTCTGAGGTCTGAGAAAGTGTGAAAATACGGTATGAAAATGTATAAAACAAAGAGATATAATCGACCCAAGATAGTTACTGTGCTTGTTGTGTCTCTGATGTGAAAGCTTTAAATGTTAATTAGTAACAGAAAGTGTTATGTTCGCAGTAGAACAGCAGCTCCAAGTGGAACATATGGAAATAGAAACTACATTTGCCACTATAATGGTTGTCTAATTGTTCTTGAAAATGTGTCTGCACATGTAGAGAATTTCCTAGCACTTGCAGAGGATCTAGCAAGTCCTCAGCCCATGTAATTATCATTCGTGCAAGGTGAGCCACGCCTGTCAGAGCGATAACACAATCAATGAGTGTTTCTCTGAAGACTATTTTTGGAATATGGGAGTGGGGTGCGCTGCTTTGTTAAACTGTGAATCGGAGGATTGAAATGCCTTGTTGGAGCCAGACATCATACAGAATTGTTATGATATATGTTCTGCGCCGCATTAACACTGTCAACGGTCATTGTACCTGTAAAAACAGCCACCGGAAAGACATCTGTGCTTGTGAAGGACTTGGCTCATTCATAACGTAATCAAACTCCCGGATGATGGAAGCAAAAAAGCAACCAGAGCTCTGTTCAGCCATGCTATGCTAAGCTGTGTTTAAAAATAGATTCTATTAAGCCCTGATTTTCACAGTCTTGATATGATTTGCTCTCCAATATGGCGAGTGGCTGCAATAACTCTTGCTAAATATTTTCTCCACACGTTCCTTAAATAGGAGGCTAGCAAGATTGCCTCGGGGCTCTTCAGACACACTTTGCTGGCAGATGTTTAGTTAAATGAGTAATGTGCAATAGTTGGATTGTGTTTTAGCATTTATGTTGTGGGTTTTATTTTACTAAATTATGGAATAAATGCCTCCCATCTATCTCAAGGTGTCCATGGCCCAAATTAAGAGCAAGGAAAGCATTCTCTCCCATCAAATAGAAAGCATGTCAATGGAAAAACCCATTACATTTGCCTTAAGGCACTTTCCTATTTAACACTGTTCTCTTTAATGGGGTTATTCAGTAAACCTTGAGGCCATCTTCAACTAATTGCATGTTTTATAAACTGATAAGGAAAAATCTCACAGGTTACAGGCTGAAGCCCATACATCTTATTTAGATTCCTGCACTTCTGCAACCATCCAATTTAAGAGCTTAGCTGACTTATTCTTATCAGCCATTTTACACTCAGCTGAAATTACATTCTCTATAAACTGTTTGGAAAGGCTAGAGATGCTATATATAACACACTTCATTGCTGTGATCCGAGTCATACACATTATAAAAAGGAGATAGTTGTATCCTAAAATCAGTTTAGCATTGTATTTTCTGTCCATATCTGATGAGGTGTCTGTATCTTATCCAAGCCCTCTGAGTACAGTATTGTGTGTTTGTGTGCATGCTCATTTTCCTTTGGTTTCTTCGAATGTGTGCAATGTCAGTAATGAGCAACCGGAGCTGGCGGGGCATAATAATGTCTAAGGAAGAGATGAGACGGATCGTCTGCTGGTGTGTTTTTCTTTTGCCATTATCATCCTGGTTGCCAGGATGCGAAGCCCCGGATGGTGCAGCAATTTACATGGGTTTAATGAACCTGTTCGCTTAGACATTCTCCCATGATTCCCCTTCACCGCTGGCACATGGGTACAGAAGAATCAGACCCAAATCCATCATGTAATAGGCTTTAGTTAACAACATCACGATGGTTAATATGTTTTTGTGCCAATCTGGTGTTGTTTTTGGAGCTTTGCCATTGTGTCTGCACATGTTTTAACGGCTAAATGCAATTGATTTGATGTGCTTAGTAAGAGGAGTGGTTTTCTACAGGATTTTTGATTAGTTTTCTCATTAAGGAGATAAAAGGATGAATATGGTTGGTTATTGAATTAAACCAAATTGTGATGCATATGGTGTACTCGGATGATTTTTGGTGTTCTGAGAAGTTGGAAGATGACTGTCACGACTGCTAAATACATTCGATAATTTGCCTCCATACTCACTGCCATGTCTTGTTTTTTCTTTCTTCCTTCTGTCTTTTTTTTTACAATCCAGACACTGGGGTTTGTCTGGATAACATTTTCAGACAATAAGAGCAATTTCTTGCTCACTACTACAGTGCCCTCATTTAGCTTCAACTAATTATGTGTAACAAGGTCAGTTTGTAACAGGCAACTCTAACAAAAAAGGCAACAGAGGTTTTGGATAAGCCCCCACATGTAAAATGCAATTATAGAATTTAGACTGAAATTGCATTGCTTTGCTTTTTTCAGTCAATTCAATAAATCGTCAACATAATCAAAATGTCTCATAATTATTTTAATTGTAAAAAAATAAACTCAAGGATCCTAACTCCTTCTACCTAATTGAATTTTGATAAATCTTTCTCTATCTTTATAATGATTGCTTGTTGTTATATAAAGTGTAACGTCAAGCTAGAAAGTTTAACAGTATCTTAGAATGAAGAAGGTCTAACCAATGAAAGAGCAGGAGTAGGGTTAGATACCGAACTCAGTACTCCTAAAGGTACCATCCAAATCATATAGTTGCTACCTATTTACATTAGATAAAATTTTAGCCTGCGAGTGGCTTATGTTGTGAATCCAATATGAACCTTTAGAAAAAGAACCTCAAGTTTACCAACACACAAGCATCTGAAATGCATCTCTTTTGTTCCTGTTTGTACCAGTGGTTCTACTTTTAGATAGCAGCTGTACTTCACTGTTTTCTGATCTCTTTCTTGGAGCTATTGGAGCTCAGTAAAGTTACTGCTGATGAAAACATTTCTTGCTGCTGCTTCATATTAAAAGTTTTACACTGACATTCTATGATGTAACCCAGATAAAAGTGAACCACCACAGAAAATCCAGACTTAGCAACTCAAGTATGCTTCAGGATACCCAAGAGAACATGCTTTGATACAGCTTAACACAGAGATGGACAACTAACAAACAGAGGTTCTTGGTAATTTTTGTTGTAAATTGCATATCATGAACACAAAAACCTACTTGGCAGTAGGGCTGAAGGAATTTAATATTAAGATATTCTGATTTCGATTTCATTTGTGATTTTCTTCAAATCAAATTTCAGTGCACAACAACATTTACAGGCATCACAGAAGCTTACATTATACCATAAAAACAATAAATGCCTGCTGCATGACAAAGAGCCATCTAGGTCTCAACTTAAAGTAGTGCAAAAAATATTTTAACTTAAAGTAATGCAAGGTCAGGGTCAGGGTGCAAGGTCAACAAACTCAACAAAAACAAAACCTGGGTTATGAAAATAGCAAAAAAAACACAGCTTCGACAATCTCAACATTGCCTGAAATCATGGTTTTCGATCTAAAACGATAGATTGTTCAAACCTACTTGGCAATGGGTGTTTTTTGATGCTTAAAACAGTTGGACATGCATATTAATCATTCTTGAATCATACTATGATTGACCACAAGTACGGAAACACAGTTTCCCCGGTTCTTTCAGATTGTTGGTCTACAGGCCACATGGATGGAGGAGGGTTTGTCTGTTCCACAGTCCGACGATATTGCATGGATGCCCACCGCTGCCTTTTTGAATTTAATTTACTTGGCAAGTAAACAAGAAGAAAACCTCAACAAGGAAGCAGCAAGCTTAAAAACTGTCACTGTTCATCATTTAACTCAAATTGTTTGGTCCAGCTTATCTTGCACGCACCGGCCAGAGCTTTGGATTGTTCTGCTTCTTTGAAAACTGTATACCGGTGTTGACACTCCTGAAGCAATTGGATTGTTTTTCACCCTGCTGACCACCACTTGAGTGAGTTAAGTGAACCAGACTCTGAACTCAGATGGAGTGAGGTAAATAAGTGCCCCTCCAAGCCATGCTGTCCCCCCTGTTGGCTGTCATCAAGAAATAATGTTTAGACACTTGGTCTGCTGACTTCTCTTTGATTTATGCCTCTCGCATGTCCTCAAGTCAACCCACCTTGAACTCACATACTCTAGAGAAATACATTGATATTTAATCACTGTAATTGCATTAGCACTCTCACTAGGGGTGTAATGGTACTGAAACTGAGACCAAACCTACGACACAAGCCTATGGACATTTGGGTCTAGGTCTTCCGTGTCCCAGTTCAGGCGTCTGTGACCATATCTTCTCACAACAGGAAAGAAGTGTATATCTGACAGCAGAAAAGGTGATTCCTTATTTTGGCCAGTAAAAATATGCACGCCCAGTGGATTTTCTCTTTATCTACCAGTCCTATTTATGAGTCAAAAAGTTAACTTTCGACACTGCCTTAGGGTGATAAAGGCAATCTCAGAAATCACTATGAATCAGAGACCCTGTTTGTGGGACGAGCCCTGAGCATAATCCTTGCCAAATGGACTGGCGATTAGCTTAACTAAGGACTTTTTGGACCTTGCCAACACACAGGCTCTGCATTTTAAGCAGAGGAGTATTCATTGAATTTCTGTATTCATCCAACCTTCTGCCGCCTTCTCCCATACAAACAGGCCGACATGCATATAAAGACACAAAGAAATATATGAATACTGGAAATTTCTTAACACGTTCCGGCATTCGTAACATCGCTTTGGATACAGTAAAGTTTGAGATCAGTGCTTTCCTCGTGCCTGGCATGAAGAAATATTCTGAATTCAGTCATAACAATCAACAAAACACACACTTCTATGCTTCAGGCACTCACTTAAACACCTCACCTCCATGTTTCATAACTCTGATGTTAGTGGGGGTTTTAGATTAAGTGTTTCCTAATGCGTCACAGTGAAAGCAGAATGCCCAAACTGCCCATGCTGTGCAACCCAGTTCTTTCACCCACTCTTGAAACTAGGAAAGGAAACCGCATGTGTACTGCATGATTGTATGTAACTTCCTTTTTTATGCAAGACAGATAGAAAAAGGACTGTCCTTAAAGCAAGCAAGTTAGCACAAATAGGGCATGTAAAATATGAGTATGCCCAGAGGGGCTTCTCCTCGGCTCGATGTATTTATTCCAATATTTGCAGATGACTGAAACCAGTTAAGTGCTGTGGCAATTGCTTATTTCCCTTTTGTCAGGATGATGAATGTGGTCGCACCTATCGGACTGTGCAGGGGTTCCAATGTCCTCTGACAATGAAGGATTGTCCATTTGTGCCATGGACAGAGCACATCAAAAAGGGTGGATAAAACCCTGCAGGAAAGCAATAACAAACACCTCCTTGTTACTGTCAATGTTTGTGACAGAGAGATTTTAAAGCATGGCATTTTCCATGTCGTATGCACACATTGAAGACCTGACACCATCTGACATTAAACATGATAGGCACACAAATATCTTTTATCTGTCAGTGTTCAGTTAATATGAGCTATGTCAATAGGGACAACAGCTGATGACAATATAAATACTAGTATTTTGTAGCCAAATGCATTTTAGAAGATGTATTTCTACTTGATCACAGACTAGGAGTCGTACAAGAGTGGAAATGTTCGCCAGGCTGTTCACATGAGTTACAAATAGTAGCCAGAGAAGATTTTTTTTTTCCAGATTTTCTGATAAGTTTTCAGATCAACTGTATGCAAAGACCTATTTGCCAATGGCTCTCATTTTCCTGGAAGCTTCCAGATTATCACTGCACAGCTTTTCTAATGTTTACACCCATAATTGAGCCCTTTCACTAATATCTAATTGGGGCGTAACAGTACAAAAAAATCACAGTTCTTTACGTACCTTAATTTTGGGGTCATAGTTCTGTATGTTTTCTCTACAGCTGATAAAAAAAGAAAGTTTCTTCAAAGGAGTCAGGACACCTGCTGGCAGCTGTTTCATGCTGATTTTTGGTTTAACTAAATATGAACTAGTTGAGTCTAATTCTGCTAACACAAGCTTATCTGCTAAAACACTGACACTTCAGTATAAATAATATAATGATGCATTATATAATAATAGATATGCCAGACCTACCAAACCACTACTTTTACTTTAATACTTTTTAACTACATTTCCACAACAGAAATAAAACGGTTTTATGTTTTAACAGCTTTGCTCAAAGGCAGCGTGAAAAGTTGACCACCACAGACGGAGAGGTGCAAAATTGTTTCACTACAGAGATAACAGGGCATATTTTAATAATAGAGTTGCACTCGTCAGTGTTATGGGTCTCTCGTTTGTCATTCTGAAGGCAGCGACACTACGGCTAAGTGGTGCGCTGCCAAAATGTTCTGGGTGGAACTTGCAATGTAAAATTATTGTTTCGTAAGGGGGTTATTAAACTATTTTGACAGTAATTGTTTGGGTCAGGGAGCATGTCGAGAAAGGTTGTGTTCCGAACTGAACCGGACATCCTGCACCAAATGGATTGGGCCTAATACACATAGTGTTATGTCCCTAATATCTAAATATTCTAGATTTACATTTTACTGCCATTATCATAACCTCATAAGACCTTCAAAAATGATTTATATTGTCTGCACCATCAATATCGATCAGGATATCGATCATTACCATACTTACATACACTGTTTGTAATATCATTAATGTGTTTTGCCACTTTTAGCTTGTGTGGCATCCAAAGTATGCATTGCTGTTTGCCTGTGTGGTAAAACAGGCTTAGCCACTGTCTCACTTTTACTGCCTGTAGAAATGCCAGCGGTGGCTTGGGTGACTGACTAGCAAAATTATGCCAAATGGATCCAATATTCATGCATCATCATTCATGCAGTTTGGATTACAGTTGAGTTTAGCATGTTTCTGAGCAGCCAAGTCAAGCTAATTTCGTTTGGACACCTTGTGGCAGGGTCAAAACCATCCGACTTGCTATGTCAGTTCATTTCTGGACCAGAACATGGTTGGAAACGCCAATGTTTGGATTATCTTTTTGAGAATCAGATCATCGGAGTTGAAGGAGAGTAAAATATCAGAGAGAAGACACTGACAATTGGCCCAGTTGCTGCTGTTCAGAACATGATCTCTGTTTCAGTCACATTCCACCAGAAAGAACGAACGCTCAGCAGTGAACACGGACAATAGAAGAAGTAGGAATGTCAAAAATGTGGGGACAAGAATTTATGAAGCACTTTGCGCTCTGCTGCCTTTTTACGCTCTGGATACATCATTGTGGAGTACAACAGAACTTTTTTTTTTTTTTTCCATTCACTGCTTCTAGCATTTTAATACTGAATTTGCCCATGAGATAGGAGGTCATTTTGAAGTTTTGAGCTAGACAAGCATGTAGCCCACCTTTGATAGTAGTTTTCTGCAGTGGCATTTAAAAACTGACACAGCAAACTTCCCTCCTGTCAATCCAAGAGTCCTCACATCCCCATTCAGTCTAGACATCACACATACATAGATGTTTAGAAATCGTCCTATTTAACTTGGACTTCAGACTTCCTTATGTAACACTGCAAACTCGTCTGTAAACCCCAATGGTCCCGGGCAGTGAAGGGCTCTACCCCACATATAGCCTTGACCTATCCCTCTGACTCCATTTCCCTCGCTCAGTGGCACGCTGCCAAGTCCGACCTGCCACTTGGGTGGTGAGTATTGAGAATAAACTGTTCGGCAGCAGAATATCCAACCAGGCACTGATAAAAGCTTACACACACACACACACACACACACACATCTAGCCACAAACAAATGAGGCAGAGGTACACACCACAGAATAAAGATCAGTCAATTGGGGAAAAAAATGTATTCTAGGAAATTGTTAGTGTGCACATTAAAAAGTTCATTCATTCATTCTTCATTGCTCTCTTTGTCTCACTTTGAAGGCTGCTTGGTCCATTTTCTTACTGTTAACCTACTATTCAACAAAAAAAAACCTTGCACGGTTAAAAGCCACTGCACGATGACCCACTTTTGTTCGATGAAGTACAGCTGTTATTTATAACTGATGTGAATCTTTTTAAATGCCATCATGGTGTGAGTACTCTGGTATGTGTGTGCATGTGAGGACTGTGTATTGGCAAGGACCTCACAATATATCACAATACATGGGCACTGTACAACTGTATCGCAATGTATTGCAATACATAATTAACTAAAGATTTAAAAGTGGAGCTGAAAATAAATAATTTTTGCTATATTTGGGGGCAGCCTGGTGGCTAAATGGTTAAAGCACATACCAGAAAACCGCAATTTCCATGGTCCCACTCCCAGCCGGCATGTTGCTTGTCATACCTCTCTCTTTCTCTTGCTAAAATCAATATTTGCTGTTAGGCTATTGATAATAGGGGTGGGCCAAAAATCAATATTGCAATATATCACAACATGATATTGATACACTAATGCCAAATGTATTGATTTAAAAAAAAAAAATCTAAAAACATTGTTTTTGAAAGAGAGAGAAGTATGACGTGCAGCACAGTGGAATCGTGGAAGCTGTGGTTTTGTGGTATCTGCCTTAAGCATTAGGTCAGCAGCTTGCCCCCAAATATAGCCAGATAGGTATATGTTTAGCTCTATTTGAAACATTTCCTGTATATATATTTTTTGCAATGAATTGCAACAATGAAATTACAGAACCTTCCTGTTGTGCAGCAAATTTGACAAAAACGAAGGACTGATGACCTAAAACCAAGCGAAGTTATCGCAGATGTTTCCAGCAGTTAAGCGTATGTTGGTGCATTTAAAAAGTATATAAAAGTAAAGTCCTCCTCTTTCCAGTAGGAGTAAATTGCATGTGATGAATTACGACATTTATGTGTGGGTTTGAAGACGGGAGTGTACCAGCGAGAATGAGAAGACTGAGAAAGGAGATAGAGAAAGGATGACAGTGAGCGAGAGCGGATTAGGAGGACCTGGTCACAGATGGCTGTGGGACGCAGATGTCCCCGTTGAGCTGTTCAGGGTAGTGCCTGCCAGCTCAGAAATGGTAACAGAAGTACACAGAGCAAATAGGCTACCTCAGAACAAGTGGCTAGATTTGGGAAAGCAGATGCTAAAAATTGCATTTCATACTCAGAAATGTCACGAGGAGCACTACAACACAGAAAAAAAACAGAGAACCCACTTCAGAATTGTATGAAGGTTTTGTATCCCACCCAAAACATTCACCAAAAAATGGAGAAAAACAAATCTGTGATGGGACTGACTTGACAGAATTTTTGTGTTTGTCTTCTGCCTAGTTCAGCATTTCAATGGAAAACAAATTCATGTCTTTCAGTATTATTTCAGCAGCTAAACATTAGTCCCCTGCAAGACTTGAAATAAATGTTACGTTGAAAACTGGCATTCCCTGATGGTGTGATCTGTGTTTTAAAAGCGCTGGTGTTAAATCGCCAGAGATGTGCCGATGGCCAGCTGGTCTAATTTAAATCAGATCACATTCAAGACAGTCACGGAGCCCTCAATCTGACATTCTTCTTATTGTAACATCACTGTTGCTGGTTATATGGTCTACCCCTAACGGATGAATTTAAAGTTGTTTTGTTATTTCTCCTCCAGTTCTAGTGTTTTATTATTATTTTCTATCGTACTTGGTGATGGCAGCTCTTGCCTTGAGCCCCTGTTGGCTTCTGTTCTGAACAAACCATGGTTGAACAGGAATTGAATGTTTGCTGTTCTCTGAATTGTCATTGTATGATGTTGTGATGATATGACATCCCTGTTCACAATTCTGCCTCCATAACAATGGAGGCAGAATTTGTAAAAGGATCTAGTGGAAAGACAATCGTTGGCAAGTGTTTTCCATCATTTTGAGTAACTACAAATGCCAAATATAATAAGTTGTTGCAGCTCTTCAAATATTACACTTTTCTGTCATCTAAAGTGAATTGTTTGATTTGGGACTGTTGATCTGATGAAACAAGGCATTTCTTGCTGGAGGTTTAAGAAATTATAACATCTCCATACTTCACACATACATCTAATACTCTATAGACAAAATTCTAAATTGATTAATCAGGAAAATAATCAATGATGATGATTACTTGTAGGCCTAAAGGTATTAACATTATTTGGAACTTTTTTTTACAAATGGTAAATAGATAGGAAATTGACAGGATTCTGTTTTACTGGCATAAAAGATGAATTATCATCATGAAGTAAAACCAACTTCACTCAAAAATATATTATGCATCATCAGAAGAATGATTTTGTTTGATGAACTTTTTCATAAGCCCACATCATGGGGCAGTGAACTGTACAGCTGAGTGGAACTAACCAAACGACTCTCTGCTTTGCACTCTCGCATGAAGGAACTGTGTAATAGTACCTGTTTGGAACAGCCACACTCAGACAACTTCTGTTACAGTATCATATTGATGTATAATAAAACATAATTACAAAGACATTCTGTCCAATAATCATAACAGTAACTTGAGCAGCTGATTCTCGCACTGTGGTAGAGAAACAATCCAATTTATGATTTAATGTATTTTTTTCTGATTGCTGAAGAAGAAAGTCCCATACTTGCCAAAGAGGTATTGTTTTAGCTAGTGTTTGTCTGTCTGTTTGTTAGCAAAATACCTCCAAAATTTTGGCCTGATTTTCATCAAATGTTCAGCGACTGTTGGGAATGATACCACGAACACATGATTACATTTTGGTAATGATCTGGAAGAAATCCTGGTTTCTGGATCACTTTGAATTTGTTGTTGTTTGGGAACATTGCGGTAAATGGACCTTGAAACAGGTGCCGTTGTTTGAGGCCACCTGGTGGTAATGTCTTGCACCAGCATAGCTTGTTTTGCACACTAGGCCAGAGACAATAAGAGAGGACTTTGACTATGCCTGTTTTTCATTACAGGATAGTGTGTCAATAAGTATAGGACATCAATCTTGGGTGGGAGTCACCATACTTTGGTGGAGATCTGCACTCTCAGGTGCTTTTCTAGTTTCCAGTGGTTCAATGAAACTGGTCAAACATTTGCTAAAATGCAGGTGCAAGGTGATCATAAATAGAAGTCAACACATCCCCACTACAGGGTGGAAAGTTAAATGACAAAACAACAGATTTGGAGCACTTGTTCCATGAAAAACACAAGGTCAATCATCTGTGTTGGAATCATTGAGTCTGGCTTAGATGTAGTGGTGAAAACGCTGGGTATTACTTTACTCTCTTTTACATTGTGAAATGGAGCCAGTCATGGAGGGGAAAAAAACATAATAAGCTATCTGTTGTAATGTTTTCTGTCCTCACATTATTTGAAATGAAGTAAAACATAATTAAAAGGTTCCCCGGGCCCAGGCAGTATTACAGCATACAGAACTCCAGTGTGCTTGTCGGAGGCTTGTCAACCACCCACTGCTTCCCTCAGTTTGATCTGTGGGTCTTTAATACACAGCAGAAATTCAGTTATCTGCCACATTTATGTTCCTCTCTCCTTCCCAACGATCGCATATGATCCTCCCTCCTCTCTTTCCGTAAGGCGTAAATTAATGTAGACATATATTCATGGTGAACGTCAAATGTCAGGCATTAAGAGCTCACAATTATCGCAGGATTTTTTTAAATGATCTTTTTATTTTTTGAATGAACAGCAGTAAAGTTTCAAGGATAACACAAAAGTGCCTCTTTGGCAAACTATTCTTTTTTTTTTTCTTTTTCTTTGAGAGCGTTTGCTAAATTGTCAGTGCCTCTTCATGCCGGAGCCACGGGGAGTTGGCAGTATGCGGTGTCAAGCCATCGCTTTTGAAGGACAGGGTAATTTGATTTGGGAGATACATTGTTGGTGGTCTCTGCATCCACAAGTAATTACAGTCACACAAGAGGCATACGGGACAAAACAGTGTGCGTTTTAGTCAGCTATGATAGTCTTCTTTTCTATAAGTGATACCGTCAGACTACACCCACAGAGCTCTCCACCAGGAGTCCTTAAGACGCAAGGTTAAAGTCTGCAGGGGTAAAGGCCTCTTAACTCTACTTTCTGTAACAGCTCTCTTTTGCATTTGACACATCAAAGCAGCGTCACCCTCTGTAATAGATGGACGGCAATTTATATTAATGAAAGAAAAATGATCTGAGGAAATGGCGCTAAAGACTACAGATAGTCCCTCATCCCAGCTCGTCTTGGTCATTGCATACGACGTGGATCACATCAGTCACTGTAGCTCACTCTCACTTTCAGGCAGAGATGCTGGAGGTCAGATTGCTCTTTTTTGCATTTAAGTGCCTTTCTGAAATTAAAACTGCCTGGCACGGCGAACGAGTGCATTGTTCAAGGAGGCAAACTGCCTCGCACTGCAGGAGGCCCTGCAGCAAACCAAAGTGAAGTGGAGATTTAATGTGTGTCTCCAGTCTGCAGCATGCTTCAAATTCACGAAAGAAATACAGACGCATTCATCAACTAAGTGTTTATCATCATGAGTCATTGCTACTGGAAGTTCAAATGAGAGCTGGTTATCAGTAAATCTATTCAGGTGCAGTGCTTCTTGTCCTTTTGTTGGGATGTTTTGTAAGACGGTTTAAAGTGAAAGAAATAATTGCCATGTAGATTGTGGCGCTTAAGGACACTTTGCATAATCCTAAACATCATAATTGTCTTTATGTTAGGGTTGTGAATCAATGCCACTGACTTTGCAGTCAGATGCTGTGGTCACAGAGGTGCTTATTTAGCAGTGATATTGAATAACCACAGCTATTTCCTCAGGAAATAGATTCCAAGGCAATAAAGTAGTTATTTAACAGATAATGGCACAGGAGACTGCCTAAATGTTTGATCATGCTTCGTTTAGCACCGTTTTAAAGGTGACATTTATGTAACAGTATCCCACTGTACTGGGACTAATTTTTGGATGTGAATGTATTACGCAGAGCATATTCACATATATTCATGGAGGAATAGTCTGGTGTGAAAAATGCTCATCCAATATGTTTAACGAAAGCCACGCTTCATCCTCTCAGAAAAGCAGCCCTCGACTTCAACCGCTAATTCGCGAGCCCTGTTCATTCTTATTCATTTGAATTCATTCAGTCAACGTCAATGCTTGAAAAAAAAAAAAAAATAAAATAAAAAAAAAAATCAATAACGCAGATTAATCCAGAGATTACTTGTGTGGAGCTTTGAACGATTTTCTGTACAATAATACGCTCTACTGTAAAGACTGGTATTTACTTGTACTCAAATTGAAATTAATAACCTTGAGAAATCTTGCACATATGAAGGGAAAAACCGGCCATTAGCTGTTATGGCGTTTCTCTGGTTACACCTCGTGGGCTGCTTGGACTCAGGTGCTTTCACACATGCGAAACAAGACAAAAACCATTCAACCAAAGCGTTTCCTGCATGGTTCACTTCATCTGTGTACTGAGCGGGCGGAGGGAGAATACACCTGTAGGGGACCCCAGAGGGGACATGATGATGCTGTACTCTGTTGTTAGTAGTTACTACTATGGTAATAAACAGAGAGGGGCCACTGAGTTTATCCATACAGGACCGACAATGTCTTGCTGCCCCTATTTCCAAAGCCCCGTCTCCACGGTTCAAATAGAAATGAAAAGAATTCTGAATAGAGAAACCTCAAAGTCTCTTCACTTGGAGGGAGATTTTTTTTTTTTTTTTTTTTGAGTTTCTAATGGATAAGAGCCACTTTGTGTAGTGTCTGTGATGTAGGTGTTGGTTTCATCGCTGGGTCTCTGTGTGGATTATAGCTAGAAGGCTTCAGATGTGTCCCACCATCCACAGTCGACAGGATTATTTTAGGGATTAAGAGTCTGGTGCTCTGGTACCTCAGTTGCACAGCACTACAGTATGTCCTCATTCTCCCTCATTCTCTGCAACAGCAGTACACCCCGCCCCTTAAAATACCCAACATGCAGCAACTAGAAACAAATTTATGCATATGCTCGGAGGACAACCCTAACCCAGCACTGTTACTAATGTCCGATGTGCACTAATAAATTAAAAGTACCACAGCAATCAAAATCCGGATGAACTCTGACTTCACTGCAGAAAAGACCTAGAATTTTCTCACTTAGTCTCCCTTCACTAGTGCTTCAGCATCTAATTATTCAGTGTAAAATGCATTTTCTCATTTGAGGATTCAATGGATAGTTGACCTCTTGTTAAGGGCAACGAGTCATTGAAAAGGTTTTGGAGCATATGGTCCAGGTCCAATATAGCATCTTTTTATGTGTGAAATGGCTGAAATGGTTTGAAACCTCTGTACCCGACTTCATGATTAAAGGATTTTCCTACAAAATTTTTTTTATGGCTGTATCACATTCTCTCATTATGCTCTTCAAAACACTTATTTTATTCAAGCGGGTTAAGTGGGTGCTGCTATTAACAGAACCACAAAATGATTGTCTTTAAGCAGATGTTCCACTACAGTGATAAAGTGCACCGCTAATTTTCAGACCATTGAACGGGAAACATTCCGGGCGCTCTCCTCGGTGTGAACAAGTGTTATTTTACATGCTGCAGGATGGAAATGATACCGGGCCGACTGCTGCAACAGATTTTAAGTGTGGAGTGTTGCTCTTGGAGGATTGCAGAAGGGACCATTTGTGTCAGATAGGTTGTGATTGCAAGAAAAACGCTTCATTATGCACCAGCCACCTTGTCGATCACCTTGTCACTCTCAACAACATTCCCCTCCTCGGAAATGGCAAAGCTTCAAATAATTTTGAGTAGAAATGGGTTCCGATAGCAGGTACCTTTTGGATCCTGGTCAAAAAAATGCACTTTTATCATCCCTCACTTTTTTAATAGCAACATGGAAACCGTGAGCCCATACTGCAGGTAGCATAGCTTCTCTATTTTAGCCGACATGACAGACATCACCGACGGCGGATTAGATCAGCTGTGGCTAATCAGAGTTAATTTTGTCACCGCCAAAATAAAATGTTTGTCTGTTCTCTTGTGAACGTGCTGTCTGCAGCTGGTGTCTGTGCCAGTGATCAGTCTCTATAATGTCACTGTATGGCCGAGAGCAGAATGTGTCTTTTTGTTGTCCACACAATAAAGCCGGTAAAGTTAATTTCCAGATTCTGGTGTGTTAGGTGATAGTGCTGGGACTTCCTGAGGGTCTGTGAATGCGTCTTGCAGTAAGACGCTGCGGGGAGTGTTTAGAGTGTTTTAGTGTTCTTCTGAAAGAAGGAAAGATAGCAGCACTCATGAACTTTTCTTACCAAGTCTGTTGTTTTGCCGTTGGCTATGGCCACAGTAGCCTGTGTTAGCATGAGGAATTAAGTAGCAGCTAAACCCGCTAACTTTTTAGCATGTGTTTTTTGAGAGAGGTTATACTACTACACATGCAGGGGTGCGAAATGCAGAATTTTCTTTTTTTTCTGGAGGGATGTAGGTGGGAATCTGCAATTATCCTACCACCAGCAACCTTAAATTTATAGATTTGAATTCATTGAAGGTGACAGGGTGGAGCAGAGGTTAGTGCTGTTGCCTCACAGCAATAAGATCGCAGGTTCAAGACCTTGGTCTGGGTCTATGTGGAGTTTGCATGTTCTCCCCCATGTCTGTGTGGGTTTTCTCCAGGTTCTCTGGTTCCTTCAGTCCAAAAATATGCTGAAGGTAATTGGAGGCTCTAAATTGCCCATAAATGTGAGTGTGTTGAAGTGTGAGTGGTGGAGTGTGGGTGCCCCACGATCGGCTGGTGACCTGTCTGGGGCGTAACCCTGGATCCTTGCCTGTTATGTGCTGGGATTGGCTCCAGCAGCCCCCACGTGACCCTAGGGGGGAATAAGCGGGTATAGGAAATGACTGGTCAATTCAAGAGTTCTGAATCAGGACCTTCAGTATTTGTAGTAGCCTTTAATTACGGTATTATATAAGTATTAATTATGTAACTACCATTAATTTATATATACATCTCGTTTTCATACAGGTTGTGAACATTAATTAGGCTGCCATTAAAAGATATCATCTTTCTCCTTGGTCAGCCAACATGAGCTGATATTACATCTTTATTGTTGATGGGCAAACCTAACTTGGAACTGTTTGATAAGGGATTCAAAAGAATTCAGATTTAATTAGTGTATTCAATACTGCCATTTAATTCAATAAAATGCTATTGAATCCCACCCCTAATTGTGAGCTAGTATTTCTTTAAACAGAAACATTGGTTGAATTTTTCTTCAGGTCATAGTATAAGTTATCGTGTACTCTAAATGATGTCTCTCTACCATAAATACAAAGACATTTTGAAGAATAGATTAGCCTTTCATTAAGAATCCGAGCAGCGACAGGATTCTGCTTAGAGATCTGATCTCCCTCATAAACTTCCACGGATTTTAATCTCACTTAAATCAACAATATGAACGACATACAGAGCAGGTTGGGGGGTGGACGCAGCTTCAGCAGCAAACTGTTTTTTCGAGAGCGTAACCAGACGAGTGAACTGTAAATAACATATGTGGTTTGAACGTCCGTGATGTACACCTGCTTTAATGTGATTGTGAAGCATATTGACAGCTGAGGCCAACGGCTAAAATTAGTGCAACTTCGGTGCTCGGCCTGAACTGAACTGTTCTCCATGGATTTGATCATTTGAACATTGGTTTAGTTCTTACGCACATCCTGAAAAATGCCAAAAAATGTTTTTCTATCAAAGTTGCAATATGTAGTGTGCAGTATGCAGTGGATCGAAGGCTGTGATGTTCAAGATTCCTAACAAGGTGAAATCGGAGGTAGGATAGGACCATTCCTAGTAGAGCCTTATAGATAGAAGTCAAGTCTCCTGACCAACAAGGATAATGGGTGATATTCTTGCATCCTTTGACAAACCACAGTGCACAATGATAAACATCATCTAAAGAAATATATTTCACACTTTGATAAAAGATAACTTCAATGTTAATTGTAGATGTTGACTTACTTGAGGTACCAGCATGTTTACCTCTGATAGCTGTGGTGATTTGTGTTTGGAAAACACCTCTCAATGTTTGCCACCATGCGCAATCGTTTAAGCTTCAACATAAGCAGACATAGTTTGTGCCATAAATGCTCAGGCTGATTATATTCTTAATTTAAGCTGCAGTTGCAGTATTGGATGGAGAAATCGAAAAAATAAATGATTTTTCTGAGATAGCTCGTCCCAGCAGGTGGCACGATGAAAACCCAAGGTTTTCTTTTGCTTATTCAATGCCTCATCCTTTATTGTAAAAGATAAGTGTTGTTGCTGAAGTTGTATGTGTGTGAAAACTCAGAGAAAAGCAAGCTTCCATGTGGGCTGCATGGCTTAAAGTTGAACTGTCCTGTGTGTTTATTATCTGACAGGTAACAGATTTAATCTGCAGAGGGACCCATCCAGAAAGCGTCTTTGTTCATTTCTTCTGCCAAATGTAGGAAAAAGAAACCGCAGAATGTCTCTACTAAACCTTAAAATATGTTAACAAGCCTAAATCTGTGGAGTCGGTGCGAGGAAGAATATTTACAGTTGAGGAACTTAGAAAACAATTTATGAAGCAAGTATAAATCTGGGTCATTATATTGCCCCAGTCTTAATTATTGCATGCGATCAAAGAGCTTGAATGAGCTCAGCTAAACGGATTACAATCTGTTTTTCTTACCATACTGTAATTAATGGTTTGTCGTCATTCTCCATTCATGCGAGGTGCTCGAGCAGCAGCTTATCATCTTCCCCTTTTTTTTTTTTTTTGCACATTGCGAATAAGCACAAGGTTTTGAGGTTTTATTTGTGAGCCAAAGTACAGCAAAAAAAAAAGGAAGCTGTGGTAATGAGACTGGCTCATCTGCAGTCACTCGTTAGAAGCACGGGGATGAATAAAAGTATCAATTAGTGCATGTTTTAGGTGTCAAAGCTGCTTCAGAAAGGATGCTCTGAGGTATGTGGAATAATTACCTAAGCTTTGTATAAACCATGGGAAGCTTGTATCCTGGTGTGCTCCCAGAGCAAAGTGGCTTGATGAAAGCAAAGTCCACCTTAGTTATCGGTTTAATGCTGCTTTAACCGATCGACAAAGCTTTGCCATGGGTTTCATGGCGCAGCATGTTGATTTAATGGTAAAAGCAGGCGAGATATACGAACCTAGTAAAGCTTTCCATGGCGGACATCTTGAATACCAAAGCATTTTTAACACCTAAACTGGTCTTTTCTTAGAAGATAAAATACAGTGAGGCATTTAGCAGGATTTGTTCTCGCTTTAGTTTCTCTGCAGTAATTAAAAAACAGGTCAGTTTATTCAAATTATCCTAGCCATGACATAGCCCTTTCCATCCTGTAAAAACAAGCAAGGTGATAAATTATTAAATAAAAGTTGCTTTGAGGATACAACGCAGATTCGCGCCACTGTAAATATAGTGTAGCCTGTTGCTGCTGTACCACAATAGCAGATATACAGTGTATGTCGTCCCTATCCAGTGCTTTTACATCACCGTTCTCTCTCAGTTCACACTCCATTAAACTGGTCGATATCACAAGCAGTCGGGCTTTGTCTAGCAGCAGCAGCCGAGATTTGCTGCACTGGAAGCGGTCACAGCGAACAGCACCTGAGACAACATGCATATGTAAAACGTCTTGTTTTGACACATACCTTTGTTGAGGAGGCCACACATCTGTACGACTCCGTTCCAGGAGATTACAAAGACGGCGAGATAACAATAATTATTTCTGGAGTGTGATTGCACAGCCACTCAGCAGTGATGAGCAAACTGCAACAACACTGAAAGAACATCGATGACTAGTTCATCAAGATGAAGAAAAAATGTCAAGAGTCTGAGCAGGGATCCTGCCAAAGTAAAGTGTCCTTTAGTCATACTACCGCCTCTACAGCCTTTGTTAAAGAGGTGCTCCGCGCTCGGCCCGGGTGAGATGGCAACGACTTTTATCACAATCGTTTTCTCATGTCAGTCGATATCAGTATATATCACATCATGAATCAGGTTAATATTTTTGTACTTCACTGTTCCTTTGAACTCGATCCATTAGGTTTTCCTTTAAGGTGATTCGGAAATTACAATATGCGCTGCACTCTGTTGCGCGTCAGACTTCCTTTGATTTATATTGTTGTGGCTGAAGTTGAAGTTTCTGAAGAAGCGCTCCTCTCTTTCATGATTCGCTTGTATAATGGAAATGGTAGCGTTCCGTTTCCCCAGAAAAGGCGAACTGGGTGCTTGGGCTGTTTAAAATATTGCCATTGCCATGTGATCGGTTAGGCTGGTGTGCATTGTCAGGACATGTTTCCTATTCACAGGTAGGTAACTTTAAACCTGGCTTTAACTGCCCTTTCATTCCATAGTGCAAACTCAAAACTGGAGTTAAACTAATATCAGGTAAATCAGTTCCCCAGGTCTTCTTTTCTGTTTTTTATGGAACGTAACTCATTTCCGACATCCAGCTTTGATGACTTTTTTACACCTGAGGTGTGGCAAACTTTCAATGAAGTGATGACAGACACTCAACTGAAGATCCAGGAACTTCCTTTTATATTTGGTTACATATTTATTGATATGCACAGCACTATTAAATTATTATTAAAGTATAAGTTGTGAAATTTGGACTAAATTACTATAAAACATTATACCCTGTAGCCTTTATGATAATGAACCTTATCACTCACTGGTAGAAATTAATTTAAGAATGATGTTTAGAGCCTCTTCTGAACCATAATTTGTTAAATTACCCAAGTCAGGAATGACTTAAAAAAACTTTGACTTAAGCAAGAAATAAAATAGCCATTGTCCTATAGAGCATACAGACTATGATCCTTTCAACTAAGGATTATGGGGATTTTACAACAGATGAATTAGGCCAAAAATTCACTTTCATCAAAAAAACATCCTAGACCATTATTTTAATAGGTGGTGACAATATGTCATTCTAAATCATGAGACCTACATTTGCATTTGGAGCCTTTATAAATTGGTATTGTCTGAAAATAAAAGAAGAGTCTAAACCATTCAATTCTTTAAGACTATTTCCTTCCTGCCTTATTGACAAAGAAAAGCAGTGAAACTTGCCTTGAGGCTCCTTCACTAAATCTTGCCTAAGGGCCAGCAACACCGGTGCTCAGGTGGTCAGCGCTTCAACTAACCAACATGGCCTTGTGGGCTTTCCATAGGAACCGGGCTTCTCTCTTCCTTTTTACTTCTATCCATTCTCTATTGTTTGTGATTTGTCAAAATAACTGCGGGGCAGCGGCTCCTCTGAAGGAGACCAGCCTGGGCTGGACCATTATCCTCTTACCGTTTCCCTGACAGACATTTTCTTGGCATACGATAGAGGGAAAGCGTTTCGTGGTTAGTGCCAAACTGATTTCTGCGGTGGCTCGAATACTGGCGCTGGCAGTCTGCGTGGCATGTTGACAACAGCTAAAGAGCCAAACTTGATTTCCTCTTTTCCCACTCATTATTACAGTATTTGTCACAGAATATGATTAAGTCCAAAGAGGTGCCGGATCGAGGGATAAAACAACCGCTTTCTGCAAATGGCGACCCGAGCCTCATCATGTTGTACTATTTACTGACGTATCTGCACTTGAACTTTGCCTGTACAATTAGCTTTCAAATGTAAAGTGGTTCGGCCCTGTAATGACACTGGTATCAGACTATGGTCTTAGAATACAGCCGCTTTCACGATTTGATCGTCTGAGACTGAACTAATGAGCGATGCTTCGCTAACCAGATGTTCGGTTTTCCACTGATGATCTCATTTAAAATATATGTCCAGATAGAACAAAGATTTGCCTTCTGTTTGATGTTTTGCTTTGCTTGCATATTTAAGATTAAACCTTAATTCATTAAACCACATGCACACACCTGATTTCCGCTTTGCACTAGCCATAGCACACACGTAGCGCACAAGTGCTTGGATTGTTAACCAGAAGAAAAGAAACAAGAATCACACTTCCACACATTGATTGTTTCCAGTGAGAGAAAGAGTACAACAACAGAGTGTCCATACTGTATACATGACTTTTACACACATTCTAGTCTCTGTAGCCATGAGCCAAATCGATTTAGCAGCTATAGCAGGTCGAGTCACACTTGCCAGGTGCTGTGATTTCTATCTTTATGACTTACTTCACGTCATCTCTAACTAAAACGCAATCCTTCCTCTGGCCTTTGATGAAAAACAAACTCTACACTCTCTAACTCGAGTGTCTCTTGTCATATAGGTGCTACCTATTGGATGGGATCTCTAAAGGAGCCTGGCTGAACCGCTCGAGCATCATATTCGCAGGGAATGACAAGTGGTCTGTGGACCCGCGTGTGTCCATCGTGTCCAGCGTCGGAGACAAACACGAATACAGCCTTCAGATACAGAAGGTGGATGTAACTGACGACGGCCAGTACACGTGTTCCGTTCAGAGCGAGCACCTCCGGCAGCCCAAGCTCCTCAACCTCATCGTAAAAGGTGTGTACGGATGGCGTTTGTTTGTTGCGCGTCCCTATATTGTGTGTGTATAACATCTTTTTGGTTGCATATTACACAAATCATTTAGCTGACAGAATTTCCGCAGCCTATCCAACAGTATTATTATGTCGGTAATGGTCAGACGTTCTCTGGCACAATATGTCTTATCCACTTTTAGTCTGAATAAGAACAAAAGAAAAAATCCTTGAGCCATTTTGTGTCAAAAAAAAAATGAAAACATGAAGTGAAAAAAATTTCAGCAGAGACATTTTTTCATTGAAATCAAACTAACATTGTAGGGTACATGTTGTGCCTGTAACACAAAGTAGAAGCTTGCGGCAGATTGTATAGCTTTAATCAAGTCACCCTGGGTTTTATAACAGCAGCTAACAAAGTAAGAAATGAACAAGCATCCTGCCTTGACAAGCAGGTACTTTGAATTTGTTCCTTTAACATATTAAAGCTGCGATTGAGGTGCTCCGAGGCCTGTCATCTTCAGCATCTCCATATCTAATGAGGTCGATAAGTCTATTTGTGTTTAATAAGACATTAAGTAGGTTGTTGTTTGCACAGGGAGCTAATTCATGAGAGCATCAGCTAATCGTTACTTGCTGGAGTGGTGGCAGAGTTTGTATGCTAATGTCTCAGACAGTAAGTTAGACGCTCACCAGGAACTCAGCTCCCTTAAAAATGAATTTCCCCAAACTCTATGTCCATGTTTTGCATGCACTGATGCAAAGACTTACTTCATTTAAGGTCCACTTGACCCCGAATATGTTAAGGTAGGAATAATAATAAGGTTGTTATCAGTCAAGCTGTCAGAGTTTGTTACAAGCTGTTTTTAATTTCAGCATTTATTTCACAACATAAGACGACCCGACGGCCTGAATTCACTGTCCGTCGTTCTCACCGTCGTCGTAGCCCTAAGCAGATGTCCCATGTATTACAAATGCAGACCAAATTATTTCTATTCCGTTTTCAAGCCAAGGCAAGGTTGGAATTAATTGCAAAATAGCATAATATGGAAATCTGCCTTCCCTCTTCCCTATACATGCAGTCTTATATTAATAGAAGAAGTAGCGGTCAGATACACTCCTTGTAAATGTGTGAACTGTGAGAAATATGAACTGTGGAAACAGCTCTCCATCTGGTATTGCTGTTATGGCATATGGAGTGAGCTTATAAAAAAAAAAATATTGCAGGGGCGTGATCATACCTGCAGTTTGTTTTGTTTAGCCTACACCATGAGTGAGAGTATGTATTTGTTATTTTACCCACACAACCATGACAAAAAAGAGAATTTGTAAAAGAAATTCCACATCGGTTTCCCCACAGCTTAGACAGAGTTTTGGTAAAGTGTCCTGTGAGGTTTTCGGATCTGACTGGCGATGGACAGAATAGTCAAAGCAAGTCATCATTTACTTTCTCAGGTGTTCAGTACCTCGAGAACACATGGGCAAATAGCGCAACAAGCCGGAACGCTGTGTGCCCTGAGCTTTGTCTTTCCAGATTTTCTAAACCGCTGGCTATCATATGTCGACATCTATCTCCCTGCTCCGCACTCAGTGGATGTGAGGTGGGGATGTGGTTGGTTTGAACATGTCATAAGTGCTTTTCGAGTTATCATGGTTGCTCATGTGGTTTGTCTAATATACTGGCAGGCAAAAAGGCTGTCGATAATAATGCAACTCACCCTCATTTGCTTCCAGCAGCCTGCTGGTTAACAAGCCTTATGAGAAGGTCACTGGATTCAAATCCTCTGTAAGATGGAAGCACCTTTGATCAAGACAGCAGACATCCACTGGCTTATTTATTGTTAGTTGATATAGATACAAGCAAGCTCAACAAATAATATATAAATCCAATGGTCTTTCAGCACTTGTCAGCTTGTCAGACCACTATGGTGGCTTTTTAGTTATAGAGGCTGTCCCATAGCTGAAAGGTCACGGGGGGCAACCGCTGCCACTGCCGACGTGTCCATCAGCGGCCGTGTCGCTTGTTAAAAGGCCCTCTATCCAGCGGCCCTTCTTTTCTTCACTACTTGCCCCTTGTTTGTTCTGGGTGGTAAAGTCTGTCTTTCAAAAGCCACCCTTCCAACCTGAACCGGTCTTGAGCAGATCCATCAAATCAGTTTCAGGCCTGATACTGACCTTTTATAAATCGGCAATAAAAAAAACATATTACATTTGCTGCAGTGAGCTCATTTTGCTGCGTTAAGTCACTGCTGTCACTCCTCACATCTGCTTCACAGCGAATTTTAACATTAAAGGCTGTAGAGTTCTTTATGGTGAAGTCAGAGGTGTTGGCTGACATAAAAAAAGAGATACCTTTTCTCTAAAAGTACATCATTTTTTTTTTTTGCTGCACTTGTACACTTGCACTCGAATTGGCAGATGCCCTCAGAGAAGAGAGCAAGTCGAGATAGAAAAAGTGTGTCTCCCTGAAGTTTGGAACAATCCAGGTCAAGTGTTTATCATAAAAAGCCTGAAGACGGCTTACAGTAAACCATTCTGCTTCAGGTGTGCCAGCTGCCAAACCTGTCTCATTAAGTTTCCAGTAAAACACAGGTTTGCACAGCCTCGTGATTAAACTGTAGAGCGGTTGACAGCGAGCAGAGGTAGGTTAAACCTACATTCACTTTGCCTCTGCTCCAGCAACATGTCACAGGTGAAGCGTGCATCTAAATAAACATGTTTTAAACTGTACTCATTTGCTTGGCAGGAAGTAATAGTCACTACAGGACCATCATGTTTTCGTAGATGTTGGCTTTCTGAAGAACATTCTTTAATGGGAATCTTACCAGGGGTGTTTTCGGTCATGGCAGCTTGTCACCCCTGGCCATATGGCCACAATCAAGGCGAGGCAAATGTGCCAGCTGTCAGCTGTATAATACGTTTTGCGATGCCCAGAATTCCTGATGGATGTGACCTAGTGGCTCCGAGTGGGCTAATATTTGACCTGTGGATGCAAATCTATGTCCCCTTGAAATGAAAAATGTCTTTGTAATCCTTTCAGATCACACCCCTGGCCATTTGTTCAATTATTTAGCCATTTGCCAAAATGAATCTTAAAAGAAAAGAAATTCTATGTGTTTTTTTATGTCAAAATTCAATCACTCATCGACACTCATCTAGCCCAGAAAAAATTGAGCCAATAAGCATCATTAAATCAACTTCTATCCACAATAGAACATAAGCCACTGCCCCATTCATCCTGCATATGCTATGATATGTCCACTTTTCAATGGTCCATTAAAATTCCTGGAAGTTTGATACTGAAATGAATGCCATTTCCATTTCCAATGCCAATCCTTTGGTTAAGTAACGCTTAGAAATACAATTCTGTTTGTAACAGGAGGCCAGCCTTTTATTAACAGCTTCAAAACACATTTACAACCACGAGTTCTAAAGCAGTGATGCAAAAACACAAGCACACACCAGAAAAATATGTTATTATTTATTTAGTTAAAATAATGATTGGAAAATATAAAGAGTTGCAAATGCTGATTAATGTCTTGATTAATCGCTTACATCAAACATTAGGCGCTTGGTGCCGAAAATGGTGAAAAACGTTCACAGTTTCCCACAGTCTGTGACTACGTCCTCAGATGTCCAACCAAAAACCGACAGTCCACAAAGATATTTAGATTATTCTCATAATAGACTAAATAAACCAAAAAAAGGCCACATTAATAGTTGTTGATTAAAGGTGGCATGTGTAAAATGAGTAGAATCCCGACATCCAGGGTCTCAAAATCATAGTTGCACCAAAAAAAAAACCCAAAACAATCCAGCAATCGTGTTGCCAGATTTGTTGCCAACAGTGATCAGCCTGCACTATGTCATGTGATGAATCATATAGGGTAACTACAAAGTTCAAGGTTAACCTTAGCTAAACTTGCAGGCGAGTTAGCTTAACTTACCGATCCAGGAGGCATTTTGATGCCATGTAAATCCTTTGATGAGTCTATCTAGCATACGATTTACCAATATTGACTCTGGTTTTTGCTCTTCTCTGGTCACTCTGCTTCTCTCATTCATTACTCACCATTCACCGTGGCTTTGAAGCTGCTGCAGGTCTTGCACCTTGCACTCATCTGGCAACTTGCAATGGCTGGTACATGGAAACATAAAATCATGGACAAACCTGCCAAAAAAACTTGAAATAATTAATGAACACTAGATATGATTTTTTTTTCTCCAGGAAAAGCTATACTTTTATTCTTATTTATTTGTTTACACATACCTTTTAATGAAAAAAAATCTATATATTCAACCTTTAGCTGAATCAATGATATGAGTAATCGCTGCAGCTCTGCAATATAACAGGCTGAGAAAAGCTGAACAAATGGACCCATACATATGCTTTGTTCCTTTCTGTCTTCATTAGTTACTAGTATCTGATGGTGAGTCATCAGGCAAATGAGTGGCCAGCCGTTAAAACCAAGCTCCTGCAAGAAACAAATACAGATGACTCACTCCAGCTGATAAATGGACACCTCTCTGACAGGGATTTCGAAGTAGCTAAAATCCGGATCATTCCGTTGCTAACCACTCTGTAAGTTCTTTATTTATGTGGAGCCGCATTATATGTGAGCCGCGATGGCACCTCCGTAACTTCACACCGGATCCTTCTTTTGTTTATCTACGTTGTCAAAACTCTGTGTTGTGAATCATTACCTGTCACGGTGTGAGATACTTGTGTACACATGCTTAAGCCCACTCATGGAGAACAGAGGGATTTCTTTACAGATGAAATGTAACAGGGGAGCCGCTCTGTCATGTTGCGGAGGCTTCTGGGAGCATGCTGTTTTTTCATCTGCCGAAAAGGAAAGGGAAGACTTTCTGAGGAAAAAAAAAGAAAAAAACAGACAGAGAGAGAGACACTTTAATCTGGGCTTTTCAGTCCAAGCATACAACATTTATTAATGCCGCTACACGGATGTTAAAGTTGAAGTTAAAGGATTTCATGGCGTTCGATTTTTTGGCACTTGTGCTTTGCAAGACAGTGCAACGTGAGGCGTAATACAAAAATGTGAGCAAGGAGGGATTACTATATATGTATGAAAATATGCAACGGTCTCGACCCGTTTCCAGTGCATGGCAGGAATCTTGATCATTTGATCATTGATAATACTTATCTTAAAATGCATATCTATGTCAACACTTCTGCATGCTGTTCTTATATATGGAAGCCATTTAAGGTTTTATCATTGGACTTAAATGCCATGTGTAATGAAAGTGGGAGTGTCTTATATTTCTGCACTTGTCCATGTTTATGCTGGCTTGAACTAATATTACATGTATATAATTATAGTTATTATAGATAACAAGTGCAATGAGTCATCCATTTTCCGGAATCAATTACTGATCCACTATTTCCCAGAGACACCATAATATTACAAGAGGGATTTTCATTCAAATCCTCAAATTTGATTGGACCACTACAAAGGTGGGCGGGGCTTAGAAATTAGCACAACACAGAAGCGCTGAGAAAAACAGGTCCCAAAGCCACATTTGATTATCTAAACTTTGGTAAACCCTGCAGGATGAGTCATCAAACATTTGAAACTGCTTCACAGGAAGAGAAAACAGAGGGATGTATTCATATGTATACAATTAAAACTGGGGGAAATGTATTTTTTTTCCTTTCATGAAGCTTTGAAGGAATTGGGAACATGCAAATGTGCTTCTGTGTGGTTATTAGGGCTGGGGTTGCATATAGCATTCCACAGTGTTGTTTTTTCCCCACAGACTGATAACTACGTGACCACACTGGAAAAAAAACGGTAACACAGGAGCAAAAGAAATTTTTTTTTGTTTCCCCCCTTCTGTTTCTGTCAACAGGAGTAGACCTAGGCTATAAAACACAACATATTTGTAAAGACAATCTGCTTATCTACCAATTTATGAATAACATAGTGAAAAATGATACATATATCTGTTGCAATCTGCTGTATTACAAAATCCATCCGTACAGCTGTGTGTGGGCGCGTGCTCCTGTGTGTGCATATTTGCAGGATAAACTGTAAATGAATTTAAAACTCAATGACTCAAGTAAAAGCGGCACAGCGGCAGAAGAACAGAGCAGGTCCGCCCCGTCTTCAGCTTGTCGTCAATGAGCTCCCAGTGTTCGTCGGCGCGTCGCAGGCATCCATAGGATCGGTGAGTGACGTCACCCTCATGCAAAGGAAGATCCTCTGTCTGCACACATACAGGGGGGGGTCTGTGTGTGGCGGGGACGTCGCTGTCTGATCCTTATTAGTTCTACAAACCTCAGCTGAAAGCTCGGCTTCAGCTTCAGAAACGCTCGGGGGGGAAAAGTAGCGTGTGTGGTCGTTATGCTACTACTAAAGCTACTTGAATCAGAAAAGAGGGACAATACAGCTAATTTACTGAGAAATGCAGTTAAATCCATTACTACATAACTATTGGTGCTACATTTAGGGGGAAAAAACAAACATGTTTCATTAAAAAAAACAAAAAAAACACAAGGTATCAGGTCACATATATGGTGTATAATACCATGACATGCCTAATGACAATCAGCACCTCTATATGTATCATAGCCATTCCATTCCAGTGTCTGTTGAATTCCAACACAGGCACACCTCATTTCTGCTTCCAGAGGTAGTGATTAGGTGACACCTGAACCAAGAACAATGGTAAAGACTTGTGGAGAGCATGTCAAGATGCATAAAAATAAGGGTTATTGCACCAAATATTATTTCCTGAACTCTTCTTAAGTTTAAACTTTGGTATTATGTTGTATTAAAATGAATTCGATCTTGATTCTTTGCATTGTAGTTTATAGACTCAAACAAAAATGTTCCTTTTGCCCAAACACATACCTGTAAGTAGTAAAATCAAAAAATAACTGATAATTTATCAGTGATCTCTTTGCATCAAAACTGCACGATTCAACAAACACTTTTGGCATTACTTCTCTACCAGCCGCCCAAAAGGTCGCATACGTAATCTCAGATAAAAACAATAATCGTTAGGGCCATCAGGGTCCGGTGACGTTCATTTCTTTTCCTTTAGGTGCACCTGGCACAGGTAACTGTTTGCTAGTTAAGCCCTTTGAATTAACAAGATTAGAGTGAATGGATTCTGCCTCGTGGCTGTGCATTATCATTTGAAACTGAATGAGATATCAGCGACATCACTGACAACTCTATGAACTCTGAACATCGACTGCTCCTGGTCCACGCCAGCTATTTTCCTTCATCTTTTTTTTTTTTTTTTTTCCCCACTCCTATTACTGTAACACCGGCCTTCACCTTGCATGCGTACGCTGACCTATTTACGGTCTACCCTGACCATTATCTCATGTAGGATACAGAGGAATGAATTATCGTTATCAGGCTCAAAACGCCCCTCTTCACATCACATGACTACCCTCCTCCTCAGCTTCCACTCTTTCCCCCCACCCTGTTAATTAAGATTGTAGATATGATAATGCATTAAATATGCACAGCACCTCTCATCTAAGAATATCTTGTCACAGCGAGGAGGGGGGGAAAGAAGCACACGTTTCTCCAGTAGTAGCGGCTGGCATGAGCGCTGGAAATGTGTTTCAGACTGTCATCACACACAGTGTATTTATACATCTCCTACCAAACCAGCACAGGATCGTGAACTGTTGAAATAATTTTTCAAGCTATGCTTCAGCATGTTCTTTAAAAGGGTTTACGTAAGATAGTGCGTGATGCCCCAGCGTGATGCAGCACTTCATGGGGTTAACATTTTCAGAAATGTGACACATAATCCTCTACGTGATGAAAATGCTTCGGACTTTAATATGGATCAGTGCGGATTCAGTCAGTCTGGGAAGAGTGTTTCTCAGCAAGGAGCGAAACGGAGGGTTAAAGCTTCAGGTCGTCGCCTCTCTCTTTGATGTCAGGAGAAAGATATAATTACAGAGCACGGTATGAAAAAGGCTCAGCAAATCACAGTTTATTCTTAATATGCTACGATTCTGTCACTCTCGTTAATTACCGGTATATTTAAAATAGATTTTCATTTTCTCCTGACCTGAGCCCAAAAATACAGGCCTGTCAACGACGCTTCAATGAATTAATCCAGGGAATGAGCACCTTCACGGTGACATCTCTCCGTCATTTACTGGTGAGAATTCCTCTCGAGGATTAGCAACGTCGATACGATACAGTTCAAGCATAGTTACAACACAGCTCTAACTTCCTCTATATTCAATTAAAGCAGATTGCGCTGTGGAAACATATCGGTTAAACAATTTCCCATTTAAACTTGATGTCAAGTGGCTTAAACAGTTGAATGTTAAGGTCTCCATATTTCATTGCAACTAAAACATGGTGGGACATTTTGTCAATATTCTCTGTGACTCGCCCAACAATGAAATTGAGTGCAACTATTAGACTGGCAATTTACTATAATAGCCTATAAGTGTTATAACTGAATAAGTCATTCTCCTAACTGGGCAGCCATGTCAGTAAATTAAGGCTCCACCCACTGGGCTGCAGGCTTTATCTCTCAACACTGTTCAATGGTTGCTACAGTTCACTCAGTGAGGGCTTGTTCCGCTGAACTGCAATCTCAAAATCGACCCAAGATTTTCTCCTTGTAGTTTAACTGATTTCCCTTGTACCCCGTACAGAGTTTTTCATTCACGGTCCTGAGGCACTGCTGCCATGCATGTTTCTGATGTTTCCTTGTTCACACGCCAGAATAAATGAATGGGTCGTTGTCAGGCTTCAGCTGTTAAATTAAATCGGGTGTGTAGAAAGTAGGGATGCACCGAAATTAAAATTTGTGCCAATTTGTAGAAATTAAATGCTTGGCCAAATAGTGAATATTGAATATGAAGTGCGGTTGTTAAGTTTTTCCATTTTTTTTAATATTGCATAGTCTAGAATTAATTTTTAGACATGTTTTTCAAAGAAACATCTCCAGTAAGCACACATCCGAGAAATACTTTCTGCCCGTTATTGTGTAACGGGGTCAATGTGCTCCACAAGTTCTGAAAGCCAAAGTCCTCCACAACACACCACCTGATCATCCAAAGCCATGACCTCCATCACCTTCTTTTGTGATTCTGTTTGCTCTGGCGCTGTCCTTGGCGAAGACGTCGACCACGGACGGAGTGGGCGTGCTGTGACCAGCCTTCTCTCTCACACTCAGCTTGCTGTTCAGGGTGTTTGGCTTTTAAACGACAAATTAAAACAGTAGCACTAAAGTTCTTTGGAGAGGAACCCACTCCAGGTAGTTTGGTTGAACACTCTTTGCAAAATGCGATTCTATTCTCGCTCTCCAACACTTTAACATATCTCTGATATTTTAATGAAGGCCCCAGGTCACTGCGTCACTGTACGATGTTTGATTGTATGCTTTTAACTCACTCCACCAAAGGCCAAATGTGACGGGGTTTTTTTGCGACATTTGGTGCATCCATAATAGGAAGGTACTCTTCCAGGAAATAAGGGATATAACTGTACCGTTTTTCATGCTAATCGCAGTTAAATTCCCCATCCTGCATCAACCACAGTCAGCAGTAGCAGTTTCCCACAGGTGCAACCGGTGAGGTGGAACATGCAGGTTTGTTTTGTATTATCCCGTCCCTCCCCCTCCTGGAAACCTCCTGAGATGAAACCAAAAGCTGTGGTGGAAGGCAGCACTAAGGAGAGTAATGACAACCACCTGTCAGCCAACCGCTGTTAAACCAAACAAAGAAGAATGGGATCACCTTTTTGCTTCATTCATTAGTTCTTCAGTGCCACAGAGAGCTTCAGATTTAGACTTACTGTTCCCTTCCACTGTTTTTGAGTTGAAAAAACTCAAGTCTTCTATGGGACATTCACAGACCTGCCAACCTGTAGGCTGCTAGGATTTGTGGCTCTCATCGACACAAAAAGAAACTGATGACATGACATTAAATGTGGTGACAAATGTGGTCAAATGTTTAGGAACTATAATATTTTTTTGTAATACATGCCCTGCCCACAGCAGTTGAGAGAATTTTGAGGGTCAGCTGCAGAAGACCATATGGAATAACAGCATTTGAAAACATTTTTTTTTTTTTTTTTGCGGTCCAGGGTTGATATTTGTGACATTTGCTCAAAATTAGCAAATAAATGGTATACGCCATTAACAGACAGATACACATATAGATGCTCCTCGCTTTATAGGGAGATGATACAGCCTGGCATTGATATTATAGAGAAAGTGTAGAGAATATGAGTGTGTCTAAAGGAACATCATGGCCCCTGACATTTAGTTGGCCACTAATCACTGTGTGTGTGTGTGTGTGTGTGTGTGTGTGTGTGTGTGTTGGACTCTGAGCTTATTTTAGCTCCTGTAAATGTCTGCCTCCTATTATGTGTTTGCACGTGCAGGCAGCATTTGTGCATCTTCATGCACGCGGGGTGGTTGCGTGTTTGTGCACTCACATTAATGTGTGCTCTCATCATGGAGATAGCTGATGTTAGCTGGTTAATTAAAATGAGTAAGGACAAAGGTCAGCCACTCTGCTCTCACGTCTCTCTTCTCCAGAGAGGGAAAAGATACAACATGACTGTAGAATAACTTTGATATTATATGTGGGCGCTTTGAAAGGTCTTTACCGGCAAAATAGCTCCATATGAAGGGAGCACAATGCCACTGCTGCATATTTATTCTACAGCAATCACTTTAACCAGCATATCCCAAAACGAGAGAGTTTCCTTCAACTCGGATTCTGAGTGATCTATAATTGAACGCTTGATTCCTCTTTGTATGATGATTCTGGACCTAGTTTACTCGCAGTGAATAGCGGAGTGATGTTTTTTCCCGACACTTTGTACTTTAAAATGCATGTTTTTCGACATCAAAACGAGCGTCAGATTATGGTAATGGGGTTGTTCCAACGCAGAGAATGCCGAGAATTTACTTGGAGGCCGTCCCACTTCAATTATCCCTCCTTTTCCAACTTATTCTCTACACGCCTGTACCTGTGGATAACACTTGATGAATGGGCAGGACAGATTTGTCTCTTGTTTGTTGCTGACAGCAGTAAATACTTAGTGAAACACCGTCGGTAGTCATGGTTCACGGGGTCGAGACAACAGCGATAATCTTTGCTATTCACCTTGAAGCACAGCCAAATCAAGTTATCCAGTCTCTGCTTTTATTTTAAAAATCATTGAAGAGTCATGGATTAATGTAACGTCTCAAATGGAGGATTTATTTGCCTCAGGTGAGAAGGGGAAATAGATTTATTTAAGGCCGAATATTACTTCAATACACGTTGTCATTTTATTTTACATAAGATCCAGTAAAAAGCCTTGCAGATTTCCAGTGAATATTTGCTGTTGCTGCTCTTTTGGTCGCACCCTTTTAAATTGCAATGGAAGAACCATGTTGTATAGAGTAGAACTGAATGCTTATGTGTGAATATTTGTGTTAGCTGTTCTGTTGTGATGGTGTTTTTGTCTCATTGCTTCCGTAAGCTGCCTTATAACTGCATTAATGTCATCCATCTTTGTCACATTTTTTGTCTGTTAGCACCACCAGCAGGACAAGTTTCCCTTATTATATAAATATGCCAATCATCTACAAAGCTCTGATTGGCAGCCAGTGACCACCACACCAGACCTCTGTGAATCTGGTCCAATGAAGTGTTTCAGAAGTCTGAAGCCACTCACCACACTCCACACTTGCCGTGAAGTGGCTCTCTTTGTTAAGAGAAGCGGTTCTCAATCATTTTATTATCTCATACCTGCGCCACGCGTCTATTTTCCTAACTTTTGGTGACAATGTCTCTAATTCTGTCATTTTGACCTGAATATGTACCTGTTCAAAGCTGTTTTACCACATTATCCACAATAGCCCTTTACCGTGTTTACTTGCCTTTGTCTTTCATTACAACATCTGCTACAACATAATGTTCAGGTCAGGTACATTTGTAAAGTTTTGAATAACAAGAACACCGGCGTTTCATAGCCCCTCTTCATTTGTTCACAGTGTTTTATGTAGATTAATTATAATAAACCACAGTAAACGTGAATTTTGGAGATTCACTTCACTCTGGGAATTTCCGTAGAGGTTATCAAATTGCGTGTGAGATTACAATCTAAATTTCCATCAACCAGTGTGGTGTTAGCCCATGGCTCTTGTGGTGTTTAACAGTTGGTTCTCGGAGGTGTAAATCACAACAGAGACACGGGTTCCTCTCACTTCTGTGTGGATCCAAACACGGTCCCTGAGGCGGTGTTTATCATATAATACAACCTTCATCAACAGGATGTGTAGCTGTGAAACACATTTGCTGGGGGTGAAGCATTGGCAGACATCTATGAGATACAATGGCCTTAATTGGGCAGATAAATATCACAGGCTGCCCTACAGCACAATTACATAGATCACCCTGAATCCAGACTGACCAGCAGCAGTAGGGTGCCGCCCGGCTGTCTCATCCCTGAAATTCATCTGATGCTCAAAGTGCAATTTAAAAAAAAAAGCAGAACCTAGCGGTTGTTATTGTTCCTTTGCAGACACCCTCCTGCTTTGTTAGAGAATCCCGTGGCCATTTTTATTTATAGAACTGGAACAACACGGCTGAGGAAATGTAAACAAAAAAAAAAAAAAAAAAGCAGGCGAGTCAGAGACGAAACAGTTTATTTGAAATGATTAGAGTAACTGATGTTCTGTATGAACATCATTATTTAAACCAATCAAAGCTCTATGGCAATGCAGGAAACAAATCGCAGGAACTGACATCTGTATTCTGCAAAGTACAAGCTCAGGATTTTTAATAATGAGCAATTTACTGAATATTCATGACTTTGGCCTTTCGTTCTCCTCAGTGGGAGCAAATTGTTCTTTTGTCCAGATCTTCTCCTACTACCCTGGGGGGGGGGCGATCGTGAAGAAAAACGGTCGATACCGGGCACCACAAACAATTCACATGCTATGTGCGCATACCTTCGGTTGTCTGTGGGTATGCACTGAAGCACACACGTGCACTTACACACAAAAAAACACACACTAATCACTAATCCTTTCCAGCGCTTGAACCTTGGATTGTTTGGCAGCCAGTGTGCTATTTATCATGGACTTATATGACTCACCATTGAGAGAAATAAACCAGAGCGGAGAAAGAGAGGAAGACTTTGACAAACAATGAATGGATGTGTTTATACAGCCATTCCAAAGAAAGCCTTTATGTCTGGACCATTTCATGCTCTTCCTGGAAATTCAGGCCTCATTTTTACACAATGACCCTATTAGAGACACATTAATATTTTATAGTAATAGCTTAATGTCATTACAAATAGATAAAGAAAGACAGACTATTTTGTATTGCTCTGATAATGATGATGATGATGGTGATGGCTGGCTCTCTGGAAGGCCAAACTTGGATGTTCCAAAAGACATGCATAACTATCAACAGCACTTTGAGAAGTATGGAAGTTGACTGCTTCTTTGCCCGAAAAGGCTTTCCACATCTCTGAGAATTAATTCACCAGCAGCTACCAGGAGTTCCAAAACAACAACATCTCTGAAAAAGCATGAGTCACTGTAGCATCCAATCTGCCCTCAGTCCAACTTGAGACGAGAAGGTAGTGCTGCACTGAGACACCGGGAGCAACAGCTGAAAGCTGCTGTAATTTTTACTGTAGGATATGTCAGAACATATCAGCTTTTATGATGCTTTCAGGTGAGAAAGTAACCACTTAGATTTTCAATATGTGGTCATTTTCTACAAATGACGCATGTTTGGGAAGTGAGTCGGAGGAGTCGGAGCAGCAGCTGGGTGGGTGAAACAGCTGATGTCTCAGCTACGGTTGCTATCAGTCCCGCTTAAAACTTCTGCGAGGATTCATTTAACTTTCCATGCGATTAGAGTGAAGTAAGGATCGCAGTTCTCAACTGGAGTATTCCACCTGGTCTGTGTGTGCAGTAGCTGCAGCTCGCTCACACTGACACGGCGGAATCAGCCCAGCCCTGGCTGAAAAAGGAGCAGGGCACGTACCATTAGTGGTGTGACTATAACTGCAATACAGAAAAATGCTTATGGCATAAACATAGTAATCATTGCTTAGTTATCACTGTCCTCCATGTCCAAGGGCTTTTAATTCAGTTTCACTGTTTTGTCACTTCAGCTTTACACGCCTCAAAAATGACTGTTGTTTGTATTACGTATCACACACCATAGGCACTCTGACTTTCACACCCTGTCTGCGCTACTGTAGAAACATGGTGGTACAGCATGGCCATCTTTGTGGAGGACCTGCTGCCCATCTATTATCTAGTATCTGTGACTCACTTGTCTGTTTTTGTTAAAATTTTTTGGATAGATATTCAAATCATCATTATTATCATTAAAAGATAGAATCCCTCATGCACTGTGGTGGTGTAGGGGTAGAGCAATTACCATATAGAGCCTTTTTTCAGCAGTCGACCCCACTTTGAATCCCTGCTGAAGCGGTCCTTTGCTGCATGTCTCCCCCTCTCTCTCTCTCCCATTCCCTACTGTCTGGCTGCTGTTTATTAAAGGCGTCTATGCCACAAAAATCTTTAAAAAAGTTCAAATCCCACAGACTTATGTGTCACAGCGCTATCCTGCAGCAGTCTTTTTGTTACGGTGTAAAGCTCTGTATCACGGAGCTCCTCCTCATGTTGCTTCCCAGCGCTTTAGTTACAACTCAAACTACCGTCGTCCCGTCTCTTCCTGCACCGATCGTGCAGCCAATATAACAAAGTATTGTAATGCCATTCAAAAACCACACGCTAAGACGTTAGCTGGTTTAGCTGTTACTCCATTTCTCATGAGACTACTGTCTTCCTCCAAGATGACCCTCAGGAAATCCCAGCACTATCACCTAACAGTACAGAATCTGGGCCTAAACTCATTTATTTATACACAAATATAACAGTAACATGCCCAGGTGGTTACACTAAACAGGAACAAGAATGAAGTAAGAGATTTATCACGACTTGGCTTATCAGCACAATTTAAAAACTGATTTGTTGACATCCACACCTTCAACATAAACTGTAACCTTTTTCTTACAATGACTGTATTTTCATGTCTGTCTTTATCTCAAAGTATAGATAAAGACAGTAGTAAGTAGTAAGACTACTGTATGTAACAGTCCAATACACCCTTTGGGCAAACATAAAATATCTACTTAAGCTTCCACTTTATAATAGGAATGCATTCTTTCTACAGGCAATGCACAAGTGTAGATAAAACAAGAGAACATATAATGCTTTTGTGATTTTCTGCGATTTTATATATATATATATATATATATATATATATATATATATATATATATATATATATATATATAAAAAACATTAGAACATCAGGTGTCTCAGGCTAAGCCCATAAGCCCATGCATTAACTTACTCTGAATGCTTTGTTACGCCACCTAGATAATAACTATAGTGAGAGTGTTTGTGTTTTATGTGCTTCACTCGGTATGCTACATATTTAGAGTAGGACAAACCAATGAGCGAAACAAACAGCAGACTCGAACACGCACTCAGCCGGACTACGACGGTGTATCTGCCAGCTGCCAACCGCTCTCTCCCCATTAATCACGACCCCAGTTCTGAAGTTTGAACTTTGACCTTTAACACTGCATCAAGGCTCAGTGGCAGATGGAGACAGAGCTTTGTGTCCTCACATCAGATCATCCATTTCACACAAACACACACAGAGATACGCTCTCCTCACACATGGAGGATCATCCATAGCAATGGATGTTTGGTCACAGGCTGATATTTCCTCATCGGAAAGCAGCATGTCCTTTTGCCCGTTTGCGGTGCCTGTTTCATTCTGACAGTACATTATTTGAAATAAACCGAGCCCATCGTACAGTAGACTTTTTGTCTCCGTGCTGCAAGAACAGGGATCTTCCTTAAGACAAAGAAGGAGAGTGGTTCACACAGAGGAATTTTATTTATCGTAAGAAAGATGACGAAGCTGAAAGACACTGATTAGCATGAATAAATTAGAAAGTATTTCAATAAGTGGGTGATAGCTTATCTTTGAATTACATGCCCAGTGCAGCTCTCCAATTGAAGATTAATTGCCTCTCACAAGGTATTTTGAAAAGTTCATTTTCATCAATTGATTTCCCTTAATTCATGAATTCCCCAGAAGTGCATGAAATTGGTAACAAGCTCTCCATAATCACGCTTTCTGCGTCGTTAACCTCATTGGCAATTACTCATCATATGTATAGGTTGTGACATTTGTGGAAGCATGTTATTTTTGCACCATTAGGTCATGACAGGAATATTATCATAAACTAATGGTTAATTACAAGTTTAACAAAAATGGTGTTTGTGGTTTCTGCCAATCCCTGCAAGGAGCAATGCTTGTTTTCATCATTTCCGTGTTCATTTTCTTGCTTTTCAGCCTGAACTATCTCACTATCTGAACATATAGCCTTAGCCAGACCTCCTAACCCTCACAGAAATGATGAGTACTGAGTATATTCTCACACAAAGCTTAAACTTTCACACTTAAAATGCTGATGTTTACTGACAGTCAAAACTGTCCCAGCAAATAACCGAAAATCAACCAACCACAATACCGTGTAAACTGTTTCTGTGGCAACACTGGGGCAACATTCATATATTGAAGGCTCGTAGGAGAATTGTCCAATTTGTTCTCTTTCTCCAAGGCCATGATCACCTCCCCAGTACATTCTTGTTACCACGGTATTGGGGTCATTTCTGTTTTAGTCAAGGATAGGAATGTTGCCTTGTAGTGGGAAAAAAGTGGGCTACTGAAATAAATCGATAGAGGAACGGAACTTTAAGGTTGGAGTAATGGTCATAGATTTTACCGTAAGAATGTGTACCAGTTGTAGTCGCAGTGATACATTGAGGTGTATTGTTGGTGGTTGCTAGGGCACAGCATCAGACACAACAACTAGGTCACAACCACGCACAAAAAAGCTACAACACAGCAATCCCACGTCTGGCATGACAGTTTTTATCACATAGGATAGACTTTTATCACTTAACACCAATCTCTGATCTGTTGTCACAGAAGGTTCTGCTGACATACTATCATACTGTACTGTTCCCACACTATCGCCTACTATCATTGGACCCGCAGGCAAATTTCTGCAGTACATTAATGGGGTAAATCACTGAATTCATCATACGTAATGATACCATTATGGAATAATGTTCATCAGCTAATGCGCACTTGCTGGGAATCTATTTGTGTCTTTAGCTGTCTTCCACCACTCCTTACATCTCGATTCTTTATTAACCCACCCAACATCTTAGCCACAAGGAGATCTTCGAATATGAAGAGATGCCAAAAACAGACAAGCAATAACGACTGATGAGGTTTTATGTCTTGGCCCCACTTCCCAGCACTTGGTCCACCTCTATTGCTACTGGGCTCCAATAAATGGGAAGAAAAAGCATCCCCTTTTTTGGAAAGTTTTTATTGCTTTTTATTATTGTTGTATGGGTTTGTGTGTTTTTCTGTTGAAAATGATTGAGATTGATATATTTAATAACGCTATGAGAGCGCAGCAGCAGGTGATATTGGAGATAAAGCTGGAGTGACTTCCAAAGTGTATGGGCTGAGAGCTATTGTATATTGTGTGTGAAAGCACACACTGCAGGCAAACACATTGGTGCACACACAGACACAAAAGCAGATCGTTGTCAAGTGTTTCTGAAATATTTTTTAGATGCAGAAAGTCAACATTTTTTGTTTTCTACATTATTGGAGTCACTATAAGTTAACTGGCTGAGTCTCAGGGATGGGAAATAATGACATCTCAGACAAAGGCGGGTATCTTTACAGTACAAAATGCAAATAGCTATTGGAGGACCATGTTGTTTTTCCTCTAAGGTTATGTGTTACATTCACATATGCCTACAGCAAAACAACCCTTGCAAATAATAACACATTTCTCTTTCTTCTTGGGTGAACTTTTTCCCAAAGTTAAGAACTACAAATGATCTGCTTCTGCTTTATGACACTGCAAATGGAGTTAATCCGTTTGAGTAATATAAACTGTCAAAGTTTATGTTTAGTTTCCATGTCTGACACCTAATTAACGGTCTCGGAAGTTGGTTTTCTTTTTGCTGCCTGTAGTGGGTAACAGAAATGAAACCTTTTTGAATAGCTGCGTAGGAAGTGTCTCATTACTGAGGTGTATATTACACCCTACAATCACAGGTATATTTTATAGGTGTATTATAATCCATCTATATTCATGTCATCTCTAACAACCTGCGCTTTGGGGAAGCTTTGGAGTTGGTAATTTTAGAATTGCCAGGAGCTATTCAAAGATCCCCCAAAGATTTCTTAACTGCATCAACCAAAGCTCGAAAGTAAAGCTCAAATCTGCCCGTGATCCAATTTTAAAGTGCTGCATGTCATTGATTAAAGACAATCTGTGTTCAGATTAGGAAGCATCTGCATTTTAATAAGACCATTACATCTTATTGTGTTTGGACAGGAAATAGGCCCGGGCCAGTTACACCAGATTCCGTTCATTTCCTCAGTCTTTGTAGGTTGATGGTGGACGAATAGAGGACTTGAATTACAGAAAATGAAAAGGTCTTTCTCTCTTTTTTCTCGCCCACCTTTCCTCCCTCTCAGCTCTCATTGACTCGTTCACCTCCCATACACCAGTGCCGCCATCCATTCCAAGTGGCCGGGTTTCCCGTCTGCGCTCTAATTGGAAAGCCGGATGGCAGTAAGTTTAGCCAGTAATAGGGCCATGCAATTCAGTCAGTCAGGAGAGGCCTGTCAGAATTCATAGAAAAAGCCCAGTTCTGTGTATCGCACTCTGCACCTCCAGAAGAAAACCCCTGCATTTTAATAGTGCAGCTGTAAGCATTTCTGTAATTCAAGGTGGCGTCATTAGAGGCTTATTTATTCACCCGAGGCGTCTGCCAGGAAGGAGATGACACCGCCCAGATCAGCTGTGGCAGCTCGCTCCCAGCACCTCCCGCAGGGCTGGAGAAGGGGAAATTAGAGAGGAATGGGCAAACATGACAATCATGGCATCGTTAATGAATTAACACTTACAGAAAACAACAAGCTGTGTGTGTAGGTTTTAAAGGGGAGGGTTGTAATGTACGGCTGTTGAAGGGGCAGAACAGTGACGACTGCCTCTGATCTTTTGCTGTAAGAGTTTGAGGAGATGCGAAGGGGATAAAATAGAGCACTCAGAGAGAAGGATCCTAGGGAAAAAAAAATAATAGTATGCAAGCTTTCAAGATAATGTGCAAACCGATAATTGTTCATGTAAGGCAGCAAAGTCTAAAAGACTTCTCACAGCAGAATTGAACAACCATTTTAGACTTTAAATGGGACCACAATAGTTTTCTAGTCAAATTTAGCCCAGTAGTCACTATAACATAATTCATTCATTCATTTGCCAAAGCTGCAGCTATCCCTAATACACACAAAGTAGCTGCCTAAACTTTGAAACAGTCTTTGACCTATCGATGTGGGCACCAGTTTGGCAGCAAGCCAAAGGATTTTCTGGACGAAGTAGATTTTTTTTTCCTTTTTTTTTTAAAGAAAGTGTTTGAACGAATCAATACCCTGTCATTATGAGATTTTTTTTTAGTTTTTGAGCAGTGCTTTGAGCAGTAGCTTTGGTTCCTTATCACATTGCTTGGCTTGTTTCCAGCATGTTTTCATTGCAAAGGTCCTTGTTCATCATGATAAAAGCTTATTCCCTTAAACACTGTAGCCGACATACAGAGTGAGCATTTAGTACTTATCCCACTTTAACAGTGTTAAACTACACTTTTCCAATAATTCAGGTAAACATTGACATGATGTGCCCTGAAGCATTCTGCCAAATCCACACTATCCACACAGAAATTCATAAAAAATGATTTAATGCGTTTATAATGAAAGCTGGCACATCAGGGCAAAAGTTTCATGTGGCAAGAAAAAAGTGTCCAGAATTACAGTATCCTCTGTAGAATCTCCTCTACAAAACTACGCTTTGACCAATGAAATTGCTCGTTTTGCATGATGATGATGATGATACATTTTCCAAACCAGCTGAGACGAGACAAAATGATGACAATGGCGAGTGCTTGAGTTAAAACCTGTGACATTTGCAGTGAAGCTTTTCCCTGCATTTTTCGCACTGCACCGGTATGAAACAGCCCCTAAAGCATCTGTTGGCACCTGTAGACTTTATTCCTGTCATCCCATCCTGGAAATTCTTTTTCATTTTAGTGCGGCACAATAATGCAGATCATTCTCACCAGAGCAGGTGTGACCAACTGGTGAATGCCCTAATTCTGTATGCACATTTTCTTACATATTTGACCAATTGTCTCTGAAACACGCTGGTGTAAAGAGCTTTATTGCTGTGAAGTGAGATAATGGTACCTTAAACAATATTCATTATCCTCAGTACAAGGTTAAGACAGCATCCTTTCTGCTGTATTGACTTTTTTTTTTCATTGCCATGGTTTATAGAGTGTAAACTGAACAATGTGATTCACACCATTACTCAGACACATACACTCATGAGATTAATTTGTCTCATTAATATGTTTGACGTCCATAAGAAATTGTCCATACCCAGAAACAAGGGTGGTCTGGATAGTCCTGATGTTCATCTTTGTTACTTGGCATGCAATACAAGATACCAGCTGTCATGGGCATACAAAGATAAGAGTCGATATACAGTGGGTAGTTTGGAGTGAATGGAGGAGAGAATCGTATCTAAATACTACGAGTCAATCTATAACTGAGGAAAAGTACATTGCAACACAAAAATATCCCCTGGACAGGACAGATTACAAGAGATGGAGATATTATACCGTTCTGCAAGTTTATAGTTTGGCCTGAATGATTCTGCATTTCTATAACACATATAACCTAGAAATTCACATCCAAGGGAACCATATTGAGTTCTAAAAGTGTCTCCTCGATAGCACACGGAGGTATGCTGCTACTAACTGAGGAACTGTCTCAGTTATATAAAAGTTATTAAGTCTGTTCCTCCCTGACAGCACTATCCCTACCAAATTACAATGGGAACAAGACACTGGTTCATAGCTCACTGCGGATCAATGGGACTCAATAATGAACCTCTCACCATCTATGTCTAACTGTGTGAGATATCAAATTATTCAAATGAAGCTCATACATAGAGCTTATATAACACTGCACAAGTTTAAAAAAAATTAACCCAGATGCTTCTAAATGGTGCCGACATGAATGCGGTGGGATTGGTACACGTATGCGCTGCGGTTCTGTTCAGTGGTGGAAAGATTCTGGACTGAGCTAATTAATATTTTTATAGGTGATAATGAAGGTGATAATGAACACTCATATTTCATAGTTCATGAACACACACACCAGGGAAAGTATTAACCAAATATTGGTTCCAATATATTTCTAGTTAATAATGTTACCGGGTGCACCATGGACTACTTAGAGAACTATTTAAACAATAGAATAATAACCTGGTTTGGAAGTATTTATGATGATCTTGAGCACATGCTTGTGTTACACAATTGTTCGTAGGAGCTGAGCTGCTGTCATTTAACCCATGGGCTTGACTGTGGTGACATTGTGGTCCAGGCAAATCCGTGGTGCTAGTAAAGATGCTCTGGTATTATCATCCCCAATGTTACCACTGTACCTGTACCAACCATCACTCTCTCTCTCCTGCACGACTTGGCTATTCCTTGGTAAACAATCAGCGCCTTTAATGCTCTTTGCCTCCATTGGCATATCATATTATTTTTGTTTGTTTTTTAGACGATTTTGATACTGTCATTGTGTTTTGTTTGCTTACAGATATTAGTAGAAATATAAATCAGAAAAAACATGCTTGATACTATTTAGAAAGCAGTAAGCAGTTTAGTTAGAACACTTAAAAGTTAAAAAACCTTTATTTGTGTGCCCACCTGGTACCTTTTATCTCATTATTGGGTACGGAATTTCAATTTGATATAAACCCCTCAGCCCCCAGTGTGAGGGTCCGGAAAAGGAGCTTGCTTATTTCTAAATGCTGCTGAACACACACCTTCGTGTCACACACGGTGCAACCTGTAAACGAGGCAGAACTGTTCTTAAATGACCCTGTTATTTTCTCTGACTGATCTGCCGGGATCTCTCGAGCTGTGTTGCATTAGTTCCGGTACCGCGTGCTGGCTAAAACAGGATCCATGGTTACTGCAGTGTGTCTGGTGTCCTGCGGAGTCTGCGCAAGGCTGTGAAAAGTTTCATTTTTTTGAGAGGAGCATGGAGCTCGGTGCAGACCCTACGCTGAGCTTCATGAGCACTGGACACACAGCAGCAACCACAAACCTACCCCAATTACACCCCTGCTGCTTGACAGGTTTGGTTCAGTAACTGTTCAGTAACTGTTCACTAACAGCCCAGTCGCTGTTTGCTCCCGAAGCTAAAACTGTCTTTTTGTTAAAATAAGCGGAGTTAAACTCAGTCAGGTTTGAAGTGTGTGGTCTAGAGGGGAAAAGTCCTCCACCCTTTTTTGTTTTACTGTCACTGAGCAGTTCTCTGCTCTTCCACCTGCCTTAAACAGTCAAGCATTGTATGTAACCTAGCAACGAGACTCCCACTTACAGTATATAAGATGTTGCTCAGGGTGATTTTTATTCATTTTTAAATGAGGAACAACAGATGGCAAAATCATGTTGTGTTTATGCATTAGGTGTGTCTAAATTCACTCTATTTACTGGTCCCTATTCGTCAAATAGTAAACACTTAATGCTTATGGTGAACAGTAAATTGAGATTTTATTGAGACACTTATGAATTGTAATCAAATTGCACCATATATAGAAGATGTAGTGTTATGTATACTAGGAATTGCATTGTGTTTTTTACCAAAAATAAGTTAACATGCTGTGGGTGTTAAATTTTGAGACTCTGTGTCCTGAATCTGTTTCCGTTGAGTTAACACAGTCATGCCACAGGTCTAGATATCTTTCTAAAGACAAAAAACACCAGCATCTGTTATTATCTGGTGAATATATTACTTTCTGTTGTTCACACACCTCCCTATTCCATGGATGATTCTAGTTTTTCCTTAAATTATTGTTTAAAGTTTGACAGTTTCTATTGATCTTCTATTCTTTTTTTGGTACTTGGGTGTTTCTTCGTCCGAGCAAACGCAGTTATACAGTAAAGAACCTGCGCTATAGTAGCTCTGAGCTGAAAAACAGAGGGCACTTCATCTGAACCTTTAAAAACCTCTCAGTCCCTGCCAAGGAGAGATAGAATCAGTAGACAACGCCAACATTTTCAATTTTGTGCTATCAGACACTGAGGAGATGTGTCAACAGTGGGGTCCTACAGCAAGTAAACACAGGAGTCTGACAAGCAATAACCTAGATTCAACATTGCCTCTGGTCCTCTCCCACTGAATGCTGGAAAGGACCATTTCATTTAGATCCACATCTGTTGATCAAGAATGACGCCTAACTCCCAACAGGACCAAAAATACCAGGGCTGAGAATTTATCCCGGGCACGCCCTCATATCGCGGAGCATTATGCTTGTGTCAGGATGGGTCAGTACAGGCGAGGGTAGTACCATTTTTCTAAAGCCATGGAGGCGCCAGTTATGTGAGGATGCTTTTATATACACATCATCCTGTTGGCTTTTCATCCAAAAAGAGAAAATGCTGGTGGGTCTAAAGAAGAAATAGGGATACAGTTGAATCAACCTTTCATTTGTTAGTATTTTAGCTGGCATCAAGGGGGATCACGGATTGGAAAAGTTGGAAACCCCTGACGACTGAGAAGTCATTACTGTATAGCACAGTCCACTGCAGAAAAGCTCCCTCTGAGATTCAAATCTTGCTGATTAAAATAGTGTCTCATAAGCCTCTGCGTATGTGTATGTGTGTGCACTCGCATGTGCTTGCATGCATGCTCATTTGAATGTGCGTAAGCCTTTGTGGGTGGCTGCATGTGTGTCTGTGTGTTTTGAGCTGTCTAAATACCGAAGCTTTTAATGTCAACCAAGAGGATTTAAGGGCCCAGAAACTCGCCAATTATGAATGCAAGTGGTGTCCAGCAGTGACTTTTGATGTGCTGCCTTCAGTAGAAAAGAACTTCACTTTTCTTATTCATGAGTATGCTGTTTAAGGACTTACTTGGATAAAAATGTTTAGGCCCCCCCCCCCACCGGTAAGCCGCCAAACGTGATAATTTGTGGTTTTATTACCACAATAAGAAGAAGCCCATATTGCCACAGCCTTAAATATTCAGTTGCCCTTCTGCTATTTTTCTTGTGATTAGAAATAGAAGAGAATAGAAGATAGAATAGAAGAGAAATGGCTGCAGTTAATGAGGTATGTTAAAATTTAACCAATGAAGAAAAAAAAAGGCATCTGTGGATGCTAATGTTAGCTAGTTGACCTAAACACAAAGGTGTGGTATTATAGAAAGAAATACCCTATAAAAGCCATAGTCTCATTATAGCTTATTACCTGTACACCTGCTACCACAGTATAATATACATACCACTGTATTATACTTTATTATATTAGTATATATTAACTTCTGCACCTACCTTAGGTTCTCTCTTAGGTGCTCTCCTTTGTATGCACATCGTTTGACGACTGTTGGAGGCAACCTGAGATTCAAGATTATCGCAACCAATAACAAGACTGATAACAAAACTGAAGACTTTTCAATTCCTTGACCACCAAAAAAAAAAAAAGAAATGGCCCCCGAACAGTGGTGGGGATTGCAAAACTTTGTTTTCCTTCAGTTACATTTCGTCCAATTCTGACCAATATTTCACCGGAGTGCCCAATGCCGCCACAGATGCTGTATGTCAGTCTGCTTGAGAAAAAGATCCCGTCCATATTCAGGAGTCAAACATCACTGCCAGGTTGCTTCCTGCCCTTTTCCTAACTGTAGGATAGTGCTTGACTTCACCTCTTCTACACAGAGAGACTTGACACAGTCATTTATACAGCCAATATAAAGGACAGATCCACACAGAAGACTTTAATTGGTGCGACTCCCAATGGAGTAATTACCTTCACCAGTGACAAGTACGGTGGGAGTGACTCAGACAAGGTAATAACAGCCGACTGTGGACTTCTCCAATATCTACAACCAGGTGATGTGGTTATGGCAGGCAAGGACTTCACAATTTGTGGGATTTTGCCAGAGGGAGTTTTGCCTAAGATCCTGTCTTTCCCGGTCAATAAACAGTTTGCACAGGAGAATGTGAGTAATAACCACTACTACGACTTCTCTCCAGTGTTAGGATACACTGGGAGCATGCCATTCAGAGGCTGGAATTGTTATACCACATTCCATACCAGTTTAGAAAAAAAATAAAAATCAACAAGATACTTAAAGTGTGTGTCTCACTATGTCCCACCCATTCTTCATGAAATTGAGTAAATTAACTGATTGTCAATGTGTGTTAAACATTGTTGAATATCACTGATTCATGCTTGTTAAGGGAGAGATGGTTGTGCTTTGCCCCCTTGTGGGCATTTTTCTTCCTTCCTGTCCTGTTGACTGATTTATGCCTGTTTGTTTTGCAGAAAACATTTATTAAAAAAGGAACACCAGATAAACAAACATCTTACTCCTCTTTTATAACCAGATAACATTTATTTGTCAAAAAAAGCAACATGCCATTGCTTGAAGTGTTCGGCAGGAAACAGCCTTTATGAAACGTTTCCAGAAGGTCATTGTTAACAGCCCACGTTGGGTCTTTTGAGCAATGGCAGGATGACAAGGTCAAGAGGAGGGGAGGATTGTTAGCTCTGGTCTGGTGTAGGTTGGATCTGAATCAGTCAATCAATCACTCTTTATGCGTCACGTGATCACAGGGTAGTCACAGTGAAATGTGTACCTGTCAGTTCCATAAATTGCACAATAAAAAAGTACCGATAAGAAAACTAATGACTAGTGATAACTTTAAAAAAAATAGCATAATATAAAATTAGTTGAATAAAAAAGTGGTTGCTTGGGGGGGGGGGGGCTTTTGGGATGTTTGGGCCTGGAAATAGCCACTTCATCATGCATAGTTTGAGAAAACAACTGAGCTGATGGAAGCCTATGTGGGTGGGACTAACTGGATCTGCCAAGCTCTGCTGGCCTGGGAAATATTAGTCATAGTTATGGTCAACAACTTAATTGCTGCTCATGATATATCTGTCTATAACTGTGTCTAACCATAAAATAAACTAAAACACGTCCACAACACTTCTTTTAAAGAGAGTTAAATTAATTATGCACTGTAAACACACACAGGACACAGAACACGGCCAGGCGGTACTGGCTGGGTAACATTTACGAGCAAGCTACCCCAGCTAACGAGTTAGCAATCAATAAAGTCCCGCTTCTGTCATAATTCAGTTTTTCGTATCATCTTGGCAATTCTTTAACCAAATAAGTGTTATTTTAGAGACATTAGTAGTAACATGGGAACATCCTATCCTATATAGAGAACATTTAACAAGATGGTAGTATCAGACTAAATCATGGAGTCTATAATCTAAGGTATTTAGTTACGTTCCCTAAAGTAAGAGGCCATTTAAGCCCAGAATATGCAGTATATCTTAACTCCAAACTGGAACACAAGCAGGTTCTCCCTACAAAGGTATCCACCTTGCCCTCCTCTTCAGTGTAATATTACATATAGATTACACTGGTGTATGAACCCGAGGTTGCATATTTCAAATGCTAATCTTGATTCTGTATGTCTTTTTTTTTTTTTTTTATAGTTCCTCCCAAGATTTATGACATTTCCTCTGACATCACGGTAAACGAGGGCAGCAATGTGTCACTCATCTGTACAGCCAGTGGGAAACCCGAGCCAACCATTTCCTGGAGACACATAACCCCATTAGGTGAGTTCACTTCACCTCTCACACACCCATGCTAATGAACGGCTGGATGGATAAATGGACAGACCGATGGATGGATGAATCGAGACAGGAAATGAAGCATGGATGGGATCAATAGGTGGTAGACTGAGAGGGAGAGAGGCCTGGTAGTTATGCTGTGTTATTTGATGAAGAGATGGAAGGGGGAAGGGATGGAGTGGTGTGGTTGGATGAATGAGACAGTGAGGGAGGATGGATGGATGGATGGATGGATGGAGGGAGAGAGGGAGGGAGGGGGAAATGGATGGATGTAATAACAGTTTCCAGTGAACATACGGTGTCATTTAGAAGAAGAGACCTGAGCTCGAGGCCACGCATTAATGTTGCCATCCAGCACCGTATATTTAAGGAAGGAATTAATGTACCTGACTTTTAAACAGTTGCGGCAAATCAATCGGCTCGTCAGTTTTTGTTAACGAGTTATTAAATGAGGCCAGTTTCCATTGACTGACCACCTGTCTCACTTTAGCTATAAACAGTCAGAGATGAAACATCTAGAACTGACTTAACAGCTAAATAAAAAAATGTAATTAAATGACAAATATTACGAGCAGCTACTGATGTGTCTGTACATCTCAGCCACTTTGATAAACCTTATTTAATGAGGCCAGTGTAGTTTATGAGACTGTGGAAAATGCCACAATGTACTGCGGGCTAAATTTCACCATAAAAGAAAAATAATCTGCTCAAATACTTTTTTTGTTATAGTAGAAACCTTTTCCACGCTTTAGCATTATGCATTATGTATCAAATCAGAATTTGTTTTCTCGAATAATATTGAGTCAAATTTTGAGAAATCAAAGAAAAATACTCACAGCAACAAAACGAATAACTTAAACTGAATTCAAGCAGTAAATCGTCCCTTCTACTGCGTGGCCATTTCAATTGTTTATATCCAAAATCTCCTATCATCCAAAGGAATGCATCGTAAGAGCATCGGGTGCCACAGAGGGAACAGTGGAGAACGAGTTAAAGAATAAAATCAAAAAGAAGATATCTTCTTTTCAAGATGGGAAAAAGTTGCCATACACTGTAGGTTATAATCAATATTTCAAAATGAAATGCTTTTTTATGTATATATGCAATGATTTTTGAAAAGAGGACTTTTCAAATACTTAAAGGCCCCCTCCTGCTCAAAAATTTATTTTTCTTTTTGTTCTTACAGTTGTAAGAAGTTTTGAGCTTCACTGAAATATTATGACCCTAGAGTTTGACACTAGAAGGCTGTTTTCACATTCAACTCCTGAAAGTGGAAAGTTTCACCGTTGCTCATTAAAAATCCAATTTTAAGGGGTGGGCCTACGAGCTGGATTCATGACAAAAATTTGGCACCGATCCCGGTCTGATCTTCCGCTTACACAAATGTAAAATAGGATACATCTTCTGTTGAAGTAGTTAAAACCTTTGAAATGAAATATATATGCATATTCATAGTGCTGGAATTTTTAATGAGACAAAATGAGTCGATGTCATTTCAAGGATTTTAACTTGGCAATTATAATTTTCTGTCAGACAAGCAATATTGTTCCATTCTGTATATGTTTGGAGGGGGAAAAAAAGCAGATATTTTTAGATATTTTGTTACTTGTTCAAGCCAGTAGTTAATATGCCACCAATGCTCATTCTACAACTAAATCCGAGATGTTGATGAGAATAGAGCACTTCTATGCATAAAAATCACACTTTTCATCACTGCTTTGGCAGCTCATAAACCACCGTCTAAGCTGCATTACACTAATTAATTAAATTATTATTTATTATTATTTGTTTAGTTGGCCGCTAGTCTGGGTATACATACGCCATTAAGTGCTTTGAATACTGAATCCTCCCTGTAAAAACTCATTCCAAAGCATTTAACTGTTTCTGCGAAGCCCCCACCTAGTCATTTCTCATCCTCCCTCATTTTCATATTAATGGTTTAGAGCATGTGGCGCTTATCTGATAGCTGTGAGGATGACTACATTTATCTTATGGCTGTCAAATCCTCCTCTCTGGTGCGCTTGCCCTGATTGCGTTGGGGGAGTTTTCAGAAGATGATCAAAAGAGCCATCCTCAGAGTCCGAGTGGCAGTCACTCATTCTACTTTGAAGTGTCCGCACTTTGAAGTATGCCAGCGAAGAAATGATATGCTGGTCAAATGAAAGGGCCCAGGACTAAATGTAATCACAGACTGTCTAGAAGCCCATCAGAAGAGAAGCTATTTGCAATGAACTCTTTGAGTCACTTATTGTGGTAAAGGCGATTTGACCAAAGGACATGGTACAGCTGAAAGGTTGTAATAGGCTAATTACCTATCGATGGAATTCCATTAAATCTTTTTGGATAGGAACGGTCTGCTCCAACCAATGCAGAGCGCTCATCAACATCGGCACAAGATTATCGTCGTCAGGGTCTAGAAACACCCAACGGGTCATTAATGCAGGAAGGAAGCGATACAGCAACACATGTATTATACACAGCTCAGCCTCCAGTCACAGAAGAAACCCTCTTTAAATTCTGTTGATGTATGGCTCATTTGTGGCGGTCAAAAACAAACACGATATTTAATGCAGACATAATTTATGTCCAGCTGGGCTACACATCTGCTTGACATTGCAGGAATTGTAAGTTTCTGTATGGAGGAGAAAGGGTCAGTGAGTAAGGTATGATGTTCCAGTAAGGCGTGTCCTTGATGTGATGTAAGAGGTGGAGATTTTTTCTCACCACCATCCAGGCAACTAGCTCACATTTAGAAATCCTAACATGACTGATAGAGGGGAGATCTCTGATTCTCTGGTATCGAGGAACTACTACAAGGCATACGAGGTCTCTAACTTGAATCATGTAGATTCATGGTCTAATCCATGTTCCCGTCCCCCCAGCACTGAGATATCTGTCCATTGATTTTTGGCAGGAGTAATCCCTTTTATTGATATTAGACCGAGCTGGTTAATTCACTCTAAAGTGACAAACATTTCTACATGACAGGTTGTATTTGCTGGTCTTACTCTCTTCAACACTTCAGCCATTTTGGGTTGGGTTAGATATATATTTTTTATTTTCACTCTGTAGATAGTTCTGCTGCAGCAGTTTGACAGAATGATAAATTGCCCTGACTGACTGTCAAGTTCCTATTCCCACTCTGACTGTTTTGCGTTTGCATTTTTTTTCCCTTCCTGCCAACCAGCAAACTGCCAGCTAATAATAAACTTTGTGCATCCACTGAAGTGTGGCCATAAACTGTTTATTGAGATGATAATTTAGCTCAGTATGTTTGCATATAAAGTAAATGCACATTCTTCAATTAGAGAGATGCAAACTGAAGCAAATACTTGTAACACACAGATCATCTTTATTGACGTGCTACTCGGAGGAGGAACGGTGCCAGCATATGTCTCATGCTTAACGTGCTTAAAGAATCATTTCTGTTTTGTGGAACAGTTTAATTAGCCAAATTGAAATTCCGCTTGACAGCGAAGTCCTCAGGAGTTTGGGGGTGATTGCTGCATGATAAGGGGCGCTTGTGACTGGAAAGCCCACTCGAATCCCCCTATCAGCTGGTGAAATCTGGATGTGAAAAGAGAATGTTTCATGCTCTCCCCAACCTTATCAATGTGCCCTTGAGTCAGGATTGTACCCCCGACTGTTTCAGTGCAATCTTTTGCAACCCTGCAGCTCCACCCCCAGGTTTTTGATATCTTAAAAACATGTTGTGAATCAACTCGTACGGTTAAATAAAAGCTGGATTCAAATGAGGAATGCCATGAGAAATGGTCCACTGGTAATAGTCCCAGAATCCACTTTGTCATTTTTTTAATGTAGCCCTTAACATTGCTACTTACTTCACTCCGAAAGCTTACAAAAGCTTGGCTGACATGTCAGGCTTTGAGGGTATTGCCTACGCACAGAGTGCTGTGCTATAGCTTCTCAACACTATTTCATAGGTCATAGGGAGGGGGGGTGAAATGTCCTTTAGCGTAGCCGGTTTCAGTCTGGTGTGGTTGGCTGGATGGCTGGATAGTGGGGTAAAATTGCTTTGATAAGCTTTTTCCATTGAGATTTGAATCCATGGGATAGAAGTGTGACCTTTGAAAAGGCTGACTAGAATACCCAAATACATATTTGATTGTTTCCTGTGATAGGACTCAGCTGGGACATATTTTTCCTCCCGCTTTCCAAGCAGCTACTGTACATTTATCAACCGCATACTGTACGCTTTGTTTTGCCTTTTCATTTAAGTGCATGAGGTATATCTTCCCCAAAGCACAGCCTGAGGAAACAGACAGCAGCAACTAAATTTCCTTGGTCCTGAACTGCGTTGTAGGCTTGGGTGAATGGACGAATATATCAGCCATCAGCGACTGGCTGAGCTCAGCGCAGGCTGGTTTTCTTTTAAGGTGATTTTTTTTTTTTTTCCCCACAAACTTACTATAATGTTATACACGTTGCTCAGCTAAAGCCAAGTTCATGTATCTTGCTGACTACCTGCTGAGTAAGTGCAATGCTGTGTGTGTAATGTTTCGGGTATTTGTCAGTGAATAAACGCTTCAACTACTCAATACCCAAGACAAGCGTCCGTGTCTTGCTGCCACTCAGCTGCACAAAAGAGGGTTAGCTCTGCAGTTAGCAACGACTTCAGCGCAGGCTCTAAAGGTGATCTGACACTTAAGGTGGTAACAGCCTTTTGAGATATGCTAATCAAGGTTTTGGCGATTTTGTTCACCAGCGATCGCTCGGCTCATTCAACACCAAGTTCTTTTTCCTCATGGTTTTTCAATGAGCTGATACGCGGTTCAAGAGCTGACACTTGAACATGTTTAAAACACAATGGCAGGTGAACGATAAAGAGTTTTAGGTGCTGCAATCCGAATTTCAAATATGAACAATAGTGTCTAACAAATCCTCATTCAAATGTGGAGCTGAGTACTGCTAACTAAAGAGGAGCTCAATGGGCGCACGCTTTATTTGAGGGTCTCTAACATGAAGGATGGTAGACTTTTTAACTCTAATGTGGTTTTTGGTAACTCTCATACCACACATTTAGTGGCAGTTTGCAGACATAAAATTACTTTTTTTTCCTTCAGCTAGTGACTTTTTTTATCATGATGGTACATGTCCTACAAGTACAACCATAAAACAGATGTAGGGGCAAAGCATAAGGCGTCCATTACCTATATTTTGGGGGCCATTTTGAGTCTCTCCAGGCTATGTGCTCTGGAGAGACTCAGGCTAGATGGAGATTGTGAGTGAAAGCCCTGGCAAATTAAGACAAAGAGACAGCTGAAAGCCGGCCTCAGTCTCTAAGCCAAACAAACACACATTTATTTAATTAAATTCCAAATCGCAGTCTTTTTTCGCAGTTATATGAGCACAGAGGCTGACATCACAATTGCAACCGCAATTAGATTAATAGTGCAGCACTACTACAGAGAACTTTTTGTTCAGTTGTCGAAATAAAAAGTATTTATTTTTAACTCGGGCCATCTGAGATAGAGAGAGGACCTCATTCCTGCAGTGCTCTACCTGTACTCAACAGCAACCAATTATTTGGGAATATGGCATGAAGTTTTTTAGGTTAACAAGTTAAATGTTTACAATAATTTAGGTTTATGGTATATTTTGACTTCAATCAGTGCTTCTGAATGCGTAAAACTAGGAGTGTCCGTATCCAATCATGTGATAGGAAATCAGGGCCAATCAGCACTTTAATTTTCAACTGATTGGAATGCACACATGTTAAAGTCACCTGTAGGTACAAATAGAAGGCTTATATGTAGCTGGGTACATACATACATCACCTTCTGATGGATGAGATTTGTACTAGCAAAAATATCAGCGATCAAATACCAGGACTCATTATCAGCAGATGCTCCAAAATCAATGACTCGCATTTGAATTGACTTGACAAAAACAAGATGTGATCCTGACATCCCTACATAATAATAAGGTGTTACTCTGTAAGTTTATTTGCCAATTGAAGAATGCTACAGTGGCTTCGTCTAAGCTATTTTTCTAATCACACAGTCGATAGATCTGTCAACTCTGCCAGGTCCAGCACCTGAAATTGTATTCCCCTGGCTACAGTGCATTTAGCTAAATATATCAGCACCGAAGTAACAGCGAGGTAATTCTACAGGTCACAGAGGTGGCAGAACATGCAATCAGACATTACTTAAGGCTCCTTTGCCACTCTCTGCATTTCAGCGGCCTAGGATTGACATCCATGGTGCACTGTAGTGGTTATATATCAATGCAATGACTATCGGCCTGTTTTTCAGGCAGGCTCTGGACACAGTGTGATTTTACCCCAGTCCTGGCCCACACCTTGAGTTGGGGCCAGACGGCAGCATCACACAATGTAGCGGCGTGGGTAGTTCTCCATTTTCAAGAGTTAAAAGGATAAATTGATGTAGAAAATGCTGCTCTATGCTATAATGGATTCTTCAGCGATGCCTGCCCTATCTGTGTATTGCAGCCCTGAAGGAAGTGTACTCACAGCTCCCCTACACAATGTGGGAAATTGCTTACTGCAACGGCACTTAGCCAGCATTGGCACTGAATGCAAAATTAACCTTGCTATGATTTCTTTAATTTGCTTGGAGTGACATCTCCCTCAGGTGAGAAGGGCCTCTGTCAGTTTCTCAAATATCTCTCTGTACGCTCTCACACACAACCCATGTTAGGTCCCTCTGTGGTTTTATGTTACTGACATCAATAGAGGAGGTTATTTTTTCCCCAAGGCTTTCTTCTGTTGTTCTTCAGATTTCCTTTTTTTTTCTTCAGGATACATAATGCGACGTCTGTTTTCTGTTTACTGTATTGTCAAGGTTGAGCACTCAAAATACAATGTTCTTCAAAGTATATATCAAGGATGTGATTCTTGTTTAAATGGCTCCTGTGTGACCTTTGCAAAGCCCCCTTCCTGCTGTAATCGATAGGAATACCATTTGCTGCCTGGGCAGAATGATGCAAGCAGATCCTACTTGAAAATAGAAAAAAAAAAAAATCTCTTTCACTTATCGAGGAAGACCATAGCCTAATTAGATTTTTCCGAATGGAAATGTGTCCATTTGTTTCAGAGGGATCTTTTTTTTTTATGCATTTGTTTGTAATTGTGGAACCACATCTGCTTCACGTATCTGCACTGAGTGCTCATTAGAGGAGGGAGAAATCCAATAATGTCATGCAGTACAAGTCATAAAACCTTCAACACAATATTTCTTGTATAATTTATCTTAATTAAGCCACATGTTACTTAGATTTAGACATGGATAATATATATAAAGATCTGTTGTGAGTTTGTAAGGATTCACAATGTTCTCATTCAGTGTTTAAGTTTCAGTAAATGGTTCTGTCATACTCACCAGCTACATTTAAAATCAGTCAACAAAAACTAAACTAAAATAAAAGACATGAATTGTGAGTAAAATACAACAATCCCTCTTTACACCCCAACAGTCTAATTTAAACTTAAAGTAAGTTAGAAGTCTGTAATCCTTTCACTGAACAGCAAACTTGCTCCCTAAGCCCAAACACTGTGGTATTGTCAATTTCTTTGGCCTATATTCTGGGTTTTGTCAAAAACCTTTCTCCTTCTTATCCTGCGAAATTGTTTGAATCATCACATTGTGCAAACGGGACCAACTTCTGGAGGTCTTTATTACAGCTTAACAAAAGAATTTGGCTGTGGCGCAAACATTAATTTGGCAGTAAACTCCGATAAACAGGGAGTAAGCCATATTTCTGCAATGTTCTCTCCAGTCATAATCAAATTTGCTCAGCGGGAAGACAACTTTTCAGTGTACCTGCCTGCAATGTGCTCAGCTTGATTGACTTAAGGTTGGCATCAATGCCAGACTGCTGCGTGGAGCTAAATTTATTTCGGCGTTTACTTCCTTCACATATCCATAGTCATCATTAACACAACCTCCAATTATTTCCCTCTTCACCCTCACTGTAGTCCCCAGTTGATTTGAGTCATATAGACTATCTTTAGTGAAGAAATTAACATCGTAATTCACACACTGTGGTTATTACTGGCACAATTGGGGGGCTTTTGTTCTGGGAAACAGATTCAACAAGGTTATGCACATGTGTGTTAAGTTAGTGGCTACTGTTATTAGCCTTTAATGCTAGTGTTATATATAGCACAATATCTGTACGATCATAGTACCAATGTTATATCCCACACAATGCTTACTTTATAATTAAATAAGTGTCCCTTATCCTGGAGGCTTGACAAATGTTTGACCATCTCAGAAATGTCATCCGACATTGTTTTCATGCTGAATCATCAGCACAGCGCCTCAATTCTCTTCACATTTGTGTACGCTTGCAAACTGGAATATTTTGCTCCATCAGTTTAATTGGAGCTTTACATGCCTCCTGTGGATATCACTGAAGGATACTGTTGAATGTGGGAGTCATTATTACTCGCACCTGTTTCCTATGACTGTGCCAGTTACACGGAGCCTTGCATTTGTATTGTCGGAATTTGGGAGAAAAATTGAACAGGGTTCTTTTTGATTGCAGACATTTTGACATGCCTTAGCAGGAACAAAACATACATAACATTTCCTGGGATGTCACAATGGAATGGAGTAATCATTAGTGTCAGTAATAGCACCTGTGCTATGCCTGCTAGGAAAAGTTAAAATATTATTCATGAAGAATCCATGTAGAGTAATTCAGTGCGTGGGTTCCTCTATGAATGTGTTTTCCATGTTGTAATTTATGAAAATAGGGGCTTCGATCCATGTTTTCAATATCCATGATTAAGGCAAAGACTTCTGGTTAATAATTAATATACTTTTTATGCTTTTTGAGATTTCTGGCATGTATATGCTGTAACTTAACTACATAAACATGGTCAAAGTTCAGGTTCATGGTCAGGCTTCAGTCTGTGCTGAACTCTTCATTGACAATGTGTATTTTATTCTCTTTTTTTGCCCGTGTCAGTCAGAGGTTAAACTGGTTGGCTGCATAAAGGGTAACTATAAGTAAAATCTCAAGTTTTGACCTGTACATCCTGCAAAGATGTTCTAGGAGAGTCCCAGACTAAAAGACCTGTTCGTGCACATAATATGTTCCCTTTAATACAGACTGAAATTACATGTCATTCCTGCCTTGAATGATCCTTGTTCATTGTTATGGTCTGAGTTATCATTCAATGTATCCTTTATGCGTTATTTGGTCTCAATGTTCAGTGATATAGAACTCATTTGTCACTTTTATTTAGACCAAGTCAATATTGAGTCAAATACAGGGTTCTTAATTTCAAACCAAATCAAAAAGTCAGCCAGAGATGCTTTTTTATTTCACATGATCGACCAAGCATAGGTAATCAACGGTGGGCAGTAAACTTCAATCAGACCTTGTCACTAAAGATACACACTTCTACATACACCTTCCTTCTATTGATTCAAACAGACAAAAGACACAGGAAGGGGAAACGCCTTGAAGCACCGTGTTTTTCCTTCAGTCTGCTCATGAGATCCGTGGCTGACGCCTGCACTGCAGCCACCATTTTGGCGTCTTGTGTATTTTTTCCATGAGCGAAATGATCAATTTGCGAAAAAGCAGATTGCACCAGGCAGGGAGTCAAGTGATAGGAACGGCATAGGCCGGCAGTTTAATGTTTAAAATAAAGCAAATTTCAAAATAAAACATGTATTTGCATGGGGGTGAGAGTAGCAGTGGTGTAACTACAGTATAGGTGGTGGGGGTTGGGTCCCCACTGAACATACACATTCATGCTAGGGATGCACCAAAATGGACATTTTCACATTTTTTCAACTTTTCAAAGATGTCAGCCACGGACAGATGGGTGTGCTGTGACCAGCTTTCCTTTTAGCTGCTGCAGCCGTCTCTCTCTTGTTCTCAACATGCTGTGTGTTTGGCTTTTAAATGACAAATTAAAGCAGCAGTGCCAAAGTTCTTTACAGAGGAAGTCCCTCTAGATAGTTTGGTTGTACACATGTTGCAAACTCATTCTCCAACACTTTAAATATCCGCTCTGCCTGACATTTTAACGAAGGTGCCAGGTCACTGTAGGTTGTTTGATTGCGTGATTGCGTCACATACCACTATTCAGCCATGTGGCTGTTTTTGAGGTGAATCACTTGCGAGTGGACGAGCAGAAACTGCCGGTACCCGTGCAGGAAAAGACAATCTGCGATGCTTCTGCTTTCTGTGTTTCATTAGTTGGGAAAATCTTTGGTGTATATATAGTACATAAGTAAGTGATATCCCATCCCTAATCATAATCAGGCCTCTTTTTAATTAGTAAAATTGTAGTGATTTGATTTATTAGAATTAATCAATTCCATAATCTTTCCCTGTAAAAACCTTTGACCCTAATATGTTATCAAAATGAAACAAGAATGGCTTCATCCAATGTTCAGATTTCTGTTCTGGAAACCTATGCAAATCAGCACATATTAACTTAAAGGTCATTTGCATATTAAGGCAAAAACCTATGTTATATTTTTAACCTGTAGTGTCCGGCCTTAGGCAGGTGATAAACTCACTTTGGCTAAAACAAAGGGGCAAACACACAAAGGCCGTTCATTCCAGTGAAGGAAACGCTTTACATTAACTACAGCGTTCCTCGTAGCATAGCAGTAACGCAATTATTCTGCTGGCGTCTCACATAGCACATGACTGGTTCCAGTCAAATGCTTATTTAAACTTTTTCAAATATATGTTGGATGTTGGCTGCCCTAAGTTGACATGCCCCGTACAACCAGCCTCCCCCAGTGACAAATACATAATTGATTATGTTTCCCAGGCTGTGAAAAAAAAAGTTCCCTAGCTTCCCTGTGGAAACCGCTACATTTGATCCGTGGTAAATGCTATTGGAAGCATCAAGCATATATGGCCTCATGGGTCAGTGCTTTTGATTTCATTGCTCTAGTAAAAGACACAAGTGCACACAGCGGAGTTCCACATACTGCGTATCATAATTCCCCATTACAGTGAAATACAGTGGAGCGGCGCATTAGGGACAGTGTATAGGTCAACCGTGTTATGGAGCCACTTAAAGGGGCTGTATGTAACTTTGGGAAATTCTTCTCATTAGTGACACCCTTGCGGTGGCCGTCAAGTGAGTTGCAGTCGGCGTTCTGTTGCTCGCGTTAATCTTACATGGACTATTGCAGGTGGTGTGTTTTTCCTACGTCTCACGTTGTGTTTTGCAACGTGCTTCATGAAAGCCTGTCCCTCTCCCCTGCTGTACGCTCGCACACAAACACACACACACACACACTCCTGCTGACATGTGGCGACCGACAGCCAAAACCATCCACCCCGAACCCGACGTGTAGACTGCCAATTTTGTTTACCAACCCTGTTTGCTAAAAAACAAGCCGTGCCTGGGGAGCAACATCTGTGATCTTGTATTGAAACATGCACTTGTTACTAATTTTTGACTAAGTTACCCTCAGAAGAAACAGAAATATTGTTTGTTTTAGCTGTGTGAGCTCAGAGTGGGTGACTGGTCCTCGTGGTGATGTTGTGAAATATGTGGTGGTCGATGGAGGCAGTTAGCTATCTCATTAGCTGGAGGGATGGGAGTTTCTGGTTGGATAGCACTGATTTTGTCCTGGTAATTGCCAGCCATTAGTGGATGGTAGTGGGAAAGAGGCAAGGTGCGCATAAACTCGTTTTCCTGGAAAAATAATTATAATTGACAAAGACATTAAAATCTTCCAGGACACGTGGACCAGAGTAACAGTTTTCAAACTACACCAGGATATAGTCTGACCCAGCCTTAAATATACCCAGTGTATAGAATAACCCAGGCCGCTTCATAATGTGGGGTATAGTCAGTCAGTCATTTTCTATACCTGCTTATTCCTCATTAGGGTCACATGGTCTGCTGGAGCCAATCCCGGCACGTTACGGCGAGAGGCAGGGATACACCTCAGATGGTCGCCAGCCAATCGTGGGGCACACACACCATTCACTCACACACTCACACCTATGGGCAATTTAGATTCTCCAACTAACCTCAGCATGTTTTTGGACTGTGGGAGGAAGCCGGAGTACCCGGTGAAAACCCACGCAGACACGGGGAGAACATGTTAACTTCACACAGAAAGGTCCCAGACCCAAGGAGGTCTTGAACCTGTGACCTTCTTGCTGTGAGGCAAAAGCGCTAACCCCTGCCCCAACGTGTCGCCCCCAAACTTGGGGTATATTTTAGCCTAAATCATACGTATGATGAAAGGAAGGAGAAAAAAAAACATGTACGACGAAATTAAAATTCGTGATGCATTATGGGAGGGGATATTAATTATTTCATTACCTGTTTGTTTGAAGATAAACGATGAAACATCAATTGGACCAACTTTGGTTTGTTTGCAGGTGTGAAAGTGGACCACGCTGGAGTGTATATGCTACATAGTTAAAACCTTATTGGTGCAGACTAAATAATGGTGTGAAAGTGACCTTAGACATTCATTGAAATTAACAGATTCTTGCTGTATCGTATCTAACGTAGAGGTTGTGTTGGCTAGATATTTTCCCTCACCTGCCGATTTTTTTTTCTTTTTTCAACAATGACAGAAAAATTGAAAGCCACCGTAATTCATGCCGCTGTCCCGTTGAGGGGGTTGTGCCAAATTAAAATGGCCACGAGAAGTCGTCTGTCCTAATGACAATCGCCTCTGCAGCAATCTCACTTGATGCATTTGATTACACACAAGCAGGCACCCAGTTTCAGTCCATGTAGGCCTCCGCTGTCACTGTGGAGGAAAAAATCATTAATCTGCTTTTGTGTGGTGGTTTATGAAGTTCACACAGTAGTAAAAGTTGTGGAAAAACACATTAAACACAGTGCATAATGTGTGTGTATGTGAGGGGTACTGACACACATAGCTACTGTACATGTATTGTGGTAAATATTTGGCTCCTGGTGTACAGAACGACCTTCAAACAGTGGGAGATTTGGGGGAATCCATTATCAGTAGGCGTGGACGTTATGCTTGATTTCAGATCCAGCAAAGAGATGAAAAATAGCAAACCAAAATATTAATATTTGGCTGTGAAAACCGCAATGAGCTCTTACTGGTTGACAGCAAGCAATGTAAACATGTTTCAGATGTCTACCATAGAGATGTAAATATAGGGCCAATTTAAATCTCAAAGAGAATTATGTTAAATTAACCAGTAATAATCAATTCCCCAATGTGGAGAGCAAACTGATGCTACATCTTGCTCGGCACCATTTGCAATTCTATTTAATAGGTTATAATATGGACTGCGCCTGGTGCTGAAGCAAGGTCTAATCAGCAGATGACTACCAGATGGTAAATAAGACCATTTAATTTTAATTAAACAATACTGTATCTCTTTATGTCAAACACACATTTAATTCAACAGTATTATAGTACTTAAAAGAGATTTGCTTCTCACAAACACAAATAACGGCAGGATAAAATTGTCTTCAGACAGTATTATTTTCTAAGCAATATTGTTGCAGCAGGCTGGTAAGATTAACACAAATACTTTAAAATTCCTTTTTTAATTGCTACTATATTTTTGTTTTTGGAGGAGATGTGATGTGTGTAATAAAAAGTAGAGGTGCTGCCTTAGGCTGCAGCCTAATTCAGCGGGAGACCTACTTATTCCATAACCAGGTGAGAGTTGAGCCCTTTACATCTGTCATAAGTTCAGGTCTAGGTATCGTATATTGCTCAGGCTTTAATAGGCCTCAGGACTACTCATTCAGCACATAGTTGTACCATTTAAGGCTTGTGTATCTAGGGTACCACTGGCCTGCCTGAAAACCATGAACACAGTTCCTAAAGCTAAATACCCTTTCAGGTAGAGCTCAGCTATCATCATTAACATGTCATTTCTGAGACTATCCCTGATATATGTTAAGAACGGACTCAAGGTAGGACTCTGGAGGGATACAGTCAATGTCCTTTAATCAAATAGTTTGGTACACAGGATGGCAGTCAGAACAGGCAGAGGTATCCAAAGGGGATAGAAGCTAGGTCAAAAAACAGAAGTAGGTTCACACTAAGGCTGGCTGACACGGGGGAAAAGGCTATAATGCTCACAGAAACTGACAAGATGAACTGGCAAAGACAAATGGAAACATAGGGGCTGTGTCCCAAACCTTAGTAGGCACTGGCTACTAAGCAGTAGCTACTTCAAACGCCACAGTTGTAGCTTCTTTGTAGGTAGTAAGTAGAAGGCACAGTTTGGATGTACTGTGTATCATCTTGTACGGTTCACAAAAAGCATCCAGGGAAAGCCTACTATGGTATTTGGACTTTCTAGATAGTGGATTCCTCACGTTTGCCTACTACATAGATGGATAGTTTCCGGTGTTGGACGCAGCCAGAGACACCCAGAGGTAATAGGACACAGGTGTGGCAAACTAGGACAAGTGCAGGTAATCAAACAGGTGGAAAACACAGAGGAGCAGGAAGTGAAGGGACCTGAAATGAGACCAGACATGAGTTTCAATATAAAACAGGAAACAGCCTAAATGCACAAAACCAGAAAGGTCTGACAAGACTCCAAGGAAGATATCTATCAGAATTCTTTCTCAATAGCGATGACCTTGCAGTGGCTTTTAAACAAGTTGCTGCCCATGTGCGTGTATGTGTTTTCCACTTTACACATCTCATAATAACACAAAATATCTCTGACTTTTGCACTGTACTCCCCTGCTGTAGCTCACACAAAAAAACACAGAATTAACACACACACCAACCTTGTGAGACAGGCGAGTAGTGAGTTGTGTCTATGTCAGATTACACTTTTGGGCTAATTATTATCAGGAAAAACAAAGAGGGGTAAGTTGTGTTGTCCCGTCACATTGGTGCATTTTTTCTCCTCATTGGTTGAAGAAATAGTGAGTTTTACTATGTGTGTGTGTGTGTTCAGGAAAGAGCGACTCATTATCGCAGCTGTGTTTTTTGTGTTTGCATCTTTAGTGGTCGTGCTACCTATCTCTTTAGCATGAGAGGCAATATCTGCATGGAGTATATAGTTGTATTTCCCCTGTGTGTGTTGTGGCAGATGCTGGTACCTTTTTTGGAGGGTTGGCAGCAGAGAGGCACACGGGAGCGTGCACATTCCCCGACCCGAGCCCTTCTTGTAAAAATCAATCCTCAGCTTTTAAAGTCAACCGAGAAAGTCGAGGAAAGTCTCATTTATCTTTAGTCAAGTTACACGATTGCACCAAAATTGCTCAAAACATGGAAACTGCTTCACAATTCTTACATGTGGCCCCTTTGTATAGAAAACAACCCAGAGTCAAATATAACATCATGTTGTTGACAGAAAGTTAATCGTGTTGAATACACATTGCACAGCTAGTCATAGAGAATTGCATGTTTTAATCTGCAAATCCCTGGTATTATCTAGTTTATTTCTTTTTGTACATCAAATTGACCGCCTAATACCTACTGATATACTCTGAACCCCCATCACATCAATAGGATTGAGTTAAAGGTCCCATATCATGGATTTTTCTGGGTTTAATTTGAAGTTTGGATACCCCTAACATGATATATTTGCAATTTAAAGTACAAAAATTCAACTCAATATACGGTCTACAGAGCTCTCTCAAGTGCCTCACTGGAGCTCCAGAAAGCACAGGTCGTTTTTTGGTCTGTCTCATAAAAATTTATGAGCCTCTCTTCTGATTGCCTGATTTTTACTTGGGAGGCTGAAAATAGTGGGTGTGACAGTGGGAGCAGGTGGGCCGTGCTGGTACCTCTACAGGCGGAGGGAGCTACTGCATGACATCAGGAAGTCAAGGAAGTACAAACGAGCTGTGAAACGGCAAAGATTCTAAATCCAGACTGTGTCCATTTTTCCATTTTTATGACAGTTTTTTTAAATAACCCTGAGACCTAGATCTATAATAGAAAGACATGAAAGTGGCTATTTGCATGATATGGGACTTTTAAGAAAAATAACTCCTGTGTAGCCAATGAAAAGTGCTTCACCACAAAATTAGAGCTCTCTGTGTTATGTCTCTTTCCTTGTGATCTCTTGAAATATTAATGGCCTGCTTTTTCAGACACATCCGGTGTTTTTATATGGATCAGTTTTTCAAACATTTTCTCTTTTTTTGCGTTTGTTTGTGCAGCCACCAATTTATTTGCCAAGGCTCTTGGACTCCTATTTTTGCCACGGCAACTGTGTGAAAGCTCATTATCGACACTGCCTTCAGTTTCAAGTTTGTTGACACAGTAGTTAGCAGATAAAAAGCCAGTGGCCAGTGCTACAGAATAAGAAAGCGGCATCATACAAGAATTCAGCTCACACTCAGGAAAGATTTGCAGCACAGAATGGCAGTATTTCCACTCCTAAAGTATGGATTGTCTCGATTCTGGCTCTTCTTTTATGAGCTATTGCTGAGTCAGTGTTGGGCCTCTGAGGCTTTCCGAACAGTATGTTGAGCTCAGTTTTGCTTGATTGTGCACTCTGTGAGATCCCCATCCTTTCCAAAGCCATCCACACATCTCCCACCCTGAACCGCCATTACCACCCTGAAAAGTTGTGTATAAATAGATTTCACACTGAGCACCACTGGGTTGGGAATTAATTCTGGTCAGGGGAGAATCTGCCACAGTCTCCCTAATACATGCACAGTGCTGCCTGCTGAAATCCTTTAACCGTTTATTAGCACACCCAGTAAATTGTTTTTCATTGGTAGGATTTGCATTGAATATCTATCTGGACTAAGAAATAAAACATTGTTTGCATAAATCAACAAATCACTGACGAATGTAGATATAACGTATTAATAGATAAAGAATAATCCATCTTCAATCGGCTTGTTGGCATTGCCAAGAGTTGGACATAATGACACATAATGAACAGTGACTGTTCAATTTGAGCAACAGATGGTCTAAAAATAAACAGAGATTCAATGTTGGGTTTACCAGCAGCAGGGTAACCCTGGTCTTAGCTGCAAGTTTAGCTTGACCTGGGGTCTGTACTGTGAACAAGATTAGTATGTTACCCAGCTAAGTTTGATCTTAACTTGAGTTTTCCCAGTATCACAAAGACAAGGATAAAGCACCATGGTTACAGTTTCACAGTTTTGCTTAATTATAGACTAAAGACAATTTCACAGCTTTCATTGCCAAATGCAGGTTAGAAGAAAACCTGCATTGCAGAACCAATCCAAAGTCTATAGGGCAGACCTTCATATTTGGGCAGTGACATCAGGTGAAATGCAGAGATTCATTACAGAGCAGAAGAATGGATCTATAACATAATATCTGGATACAGCATCAGAGTTAGGGAGAATAGGAATAAAGCAACATTTCTGGAGAGGTGTGTAGCTGCTGTAATGTAAGGGTGTATGTTAGCGGTCGCTTTCTCCCAAGCAATTATATTGCAATAAGAAATCCTCAGACCACTGGTAGGGAAGGAGGTCTCTGATCCTCCAATATTGTGAGACTAGGTCCAGAGCAGGTTAACTTCAGACCAAACACAACCTGTCAACATCTTGACCACTGACCAATCAGATCACTGGAAATAAACCAGTCCTCACTCCTGCAGGATCCTGACTAAAGAGCAATATATATTTTAAAAAGTCAGCAGAATCAACTTTTTAACAAACGGAGAGATTGTTTCCAACACTAAACACATAATGATGATTTTAGCTGCATTTTAATTGTGTAGTTTAAAGTGATAGCTCTCAGTGAAGAAAATAGATGATTTTACACCCTGATTCATCACTGCAGCTCAGAATAACATGACACAACTGCGTGATGATAATTGGTAATAAAAATGAAAGATTGTCTTTTATTAGAACAATAATCCACACAGTTAATTAGCTCCCATTATGAATGCAACATTTCGGTCAGATAGACCTCATCAGTCATTAACTAGTTTTCCTCTCTTTGCTTTCGGTAGCAGAAACAGTTTTTATGTGCATGACATACTGTATAGTTTCTTCAATCACTCAACTAATAAGCAAAAAATACTAAAAAAACATTAGAATACATTTAGGTAGTATTATATAGTGCATTGTTGCTTAAATAATGTAATGTCACCAGGTCAAATACACAGGTAGCAGGTCGGGGAGGTAATGATGAGGTAAAGAGCAACAGGAAGATAATTGGGTGGGCACCAGGCAAAAAGTCCAGGGGCAAGTGGTGAACTGCTGGAGAATGGAAGTAAAAAAAAACAGAACTGCACTAGGAAATCGTTACAATTTCCTGGTGCTTTTAAATGATATCATTATACAGTCAGTGGCATACCAATGCTTAAGACCACTGGCACTGTTTATCGAGATGAACTTCATTTGCTCTGGAAATATGCTAAAATGCTGATAGGTTGGTTTAATTTGCTTTCCTGACGTTTTTTTTTTTTTTTTACTCCCCCCAAGATGCACATGTCCTTTCAGCCTGTTTATGAGCTACATCTCTCAGACATAAAATGATTTGAAATACTTCATAAATTCACCTAAATATTTAGTCCGGATGATTCTCGCCGGATTCTGTCGGGACACTCGACTAGTCCACGCTTCCTGCCCATTATTCTACTCTCGGTTCTTACCAGCAATATATTTGCACAACGTGAGCCTCATCTATCACCGGTAACTATGTTAATTTGGTTTTATGTTCCTCTGTTGATTGAAGTGGACACGTTTGTGTGAATTTGCACTCCCTCCAACTTTGTTAGTGCACAACACCCCTGCCAATACGCCAGTCATGGTGCTTTGCTGCGACTGCCTTTGGCACCGTTCGCTAACTATAAAGCACTGACATGTGCATCGAGCCATTGAATTTGTCTGTCTTCCAGGAAGTTGCTCTAACTGTGCGGTTTGGAGTTGAGTAAATCATGGGTGGATGACTGGGAACACACCATTATTTCATTTCCTGCCACTATATCAATGTGAATAGATCAATGCAGTGCTAATCTGCTGCTATTTTAGTTCAAAAGGAAGGTAATCAGAATTCAGTAAGAAACAATTGCATTGAATCTCATCCTGGGGTCTCACCATAGGTAACAGAAAGCCTATGTATAGTGTGTAAACCGCTATTTGTTTGTATGCCATATTTGTATTCTTTGTAGACACAGTGTAAAGTACATTGCCTCCATTTTTCTATTTCCAGCCAGGAAGTATGACAGTGGCGAATATCTTAACATCACCGGCATCACGAGGGACCAGGCTGGAGACTACGAATGCAGTGCTTTAAATGACATCGCCTCTCCTGACACCAAAACAGTAAAAGTCACAGTCAACTGTAAGTATATCTCTTTTTTTTTTTTCTTCTTCGCCTCTCGTCTTCAATGACACCGGTGTTCTGGGTTGTGTCCTTGAAGGCGCATTTTGAGAAACTACACCATCTCGAATTAAAAAAAAAAAAAAAAGTAGATACCCGTGGAAATAGACTTTGAAGTTTGTTAATATTTAATGTGAGAATTCCCTTTTTGTCTGCACATGTAGGTGATAAATTCAGACTAAGGAAAAGGTCTGACTGTTCCAAGCACTATTCCATTATGCAAGTAATGAGTCTTTCAAAAGTGTGAGGAGACAGTAATGAGGAGCCAGGGCATTAATGAATGATACTGGGCTTTAGCTGTCATGGTCACGTGATGCTGTTTTATTTTATTTTTATATATAGATTTTTTTTTTTTTTTTTTTAACAGTTATTGTCATTCCCTCCGCCTTCAGTGTTATTCATGGAGGTTTCTGCTTAGATGCCCTGTGCTAAATCTCACTTTTGGCAAAGCTTATCAGGCAGTCAGCTAAAGACACATGAGGGAGGCAGAGTGAGGGGGAAAAAGGCTCCTCTTGGCCCAGTTACTGAGTCATATCCCGAAAGCTAATCATCACATATTCCAATTCAATGTATTATTGTAAAGTGATTTTGTTTATTATACAGTGTCGACGTTTTAATTCTCCCCTTTTTTTTTAACAACAATTTCAAGTCCAATAATGTTTGCGCTGCACTTCCATGTCTCTGTCTTTCTAGGTTCATTATAAAACCAAGTGCTGTGGCCGTTATTTCTGTGTAACGCCTGGCTCTAATGAGCTGGGTCTGACCGGAATTTTAGAGGCCAGTTATTTATAGCTCTACCGACACGTAGGTCCGAAGGATGAAGAATTACTTTTAACAGCTGGCAGCGTCTTTATGTTACGCCGCGGCGTATATAGATGTTGATAAGGCGTGTCATAGTTCAAAGCTACATTTTAAAGCCAGACAGCAGGCTTACGCGGGTTCGATATCCAAACTGAAAGAATTGATTAGGAAGACGTTCCCTGGCCTGAGCACCGGAGCGATACTTTAAGGTGGGAGTATGCTGGAGTCCGTCAAGTGTTAAGGCAGCATTTGCCCAGAGTTATCTGACGCTGACAGATCTACAGAGCTGTTCCTTTCATTGAGCAGTTACTTCCTTGTTATTGATCTGTAGCACAGAGGAGAATTGTCAGTCTTTTTCTGTGGACTCCTTTGTTGGCTTCTAACGGTTTCAAAATTTATATGAAAACTGATGATGGATGATTATTTTTTTCCTACTTGATTTGATATTTCACATAATGCTCTAGGTGTAGCATAGCAGAGGCTCAATTTGCTGCTTCGCGACAGAAATAGGGGAAAAAAATATCTTTAGTACAAAAGACTTATTCCTGCCTTCCGGACTAAAAAAAAAAAAAAAAATGAGGCTGTGTATTTCCCCAGCCTAACTGCAACATCACAGGTGTTTTCTTTCTTATGAATAGAACGAGTTATAACATAAAATTTAACATTAAGTAATAATACTGTTAACAAAAGCAGCGGCGGGATCCTGAATGAAATGAAGTGAGGCTTTAAGAGTCTGTGGAAGAGCTTGTTTTGCGAGATCAATGACAATACATTTTTGAGATCATCCAATTGATGCCAGAAGTGTTTTATGGATCTAGGAGGACAGAGAAATTTGTAATCCTTAAATCTATCTGAAAACATAAAGGTCATAGAGATGGAGATACCCTACATGTTGTTTATTTTTTTTGCCAGCAGCGGCATCGATAGCTCCAGTAACTGCGGCGGACACGAAATCTGTCTTGTACTGTTTCTATGACACATACACCATGTCTCCCTGACAAGTCTTTATTCAAAATCAGTCCATAGTAATTAGTTTAGTGTAGGTGTCAGGACAGTCTGTGTCTGCACAGCGTGTAAATCTCCCAAGCTCTCCCCCGCCTTTAACTCATTAATATTTTATAATTCTTGACGTCCAGCTTGAGCTATGGTCATCGTTCAGCTCGGTGGAGTCTGATTCCTCTGGCCTCACAAGCACCTCACGCATAAAAAAGTTTATTGGGGGCTGTTTAGCATTTGAAATGCTACGTAACTACGAGCCTTGCATCAACAAGACCCATAGCTGACACCGCAGTTTAAATATGACGTCTCGTAGCATTTAAAGCGTTTTCTTTTACATGTATTTGTATTATTTTATGAAAGTTGCCATGTCCCTCTTCCTCCTGCGTGATGTATTAGACACATGTGCTCATTTACAAAGATAAGGGGGTAGAATAAATGAATTAAATTTGTCCACTGGAGCGGCTGATGTGCCTCTGCCACAGCAGGCAGAGCCTGAGCCAGCTGGTGGCCACTCTTCACTGCCTCCTCTCCACTCCGGTGCAAATCTCCCTCTGTGCAGGGAAAAAAAAAAAAAAGCGGGGCATTTGGACCACATCCCAATCTTCTGTATCTTTCATGCTCTACTGTCACACATCAGGCTATATTCAAACCGCGGCCAGGAGCGTGGGGTATTAATGAGGGCTCTTTATGCCAAAATCTGAATTAAGATAAAGATGTGAGCTGACATTGAATTTCAAACAAGAGGGGATAATTACATAGCAGGAAGCCATGAATCTACCTTATATTAAACATTACGCTATACAGGCACGTGTTCATTCAGGAAAAAAAAAAGAAAAATCTCATCTCGGCTGTAAAAATCAGCCATCTATCTTTGTTAATGTTCTGGAAGATTCTGCAGTCAAACAAGCATCAATACGCTGTTTAAAATATTTTCCTTTTTTTTTTCATACAAATCTTCAGGCTCATTTATATTTTGCCGTTCACAGCGGACATGATCCTGCAGTAGCATCCACGTTGTCCCTGACTATCCCTGACCACGTAGTCCCTGACTATCCTTCTTGCTAAAAGCTGTTAAATCAAATTAAGTCGTGAACATCAATCAATCATGACTGAACTATTTATTTTTCATCATTCTAATAAGACAACATAGGAGTGAGTGGCACTGACATTTCATGGGTTAACAGTCTAATTAAATACATGTCACAACAAGTTCACTCTGCTTTCAAAACGATTCCTCTTTCTTTTTTTTTTTTCAAGCTAAGAGTATAGTTGACCTCTGGGCTAATTGCAGATTAAGGCCACTAATTAAAATAAGCAAAGCAAAGTAATGAAAACAAAATTAAGCTCTGGCATCTTTAGAGTTTTAATAACACCAGGCCTTCAGTAACACTAAGCCTGCCATTTGGCTTTCTATGATATGATGAGGGTTTGGGGCATTGTCACTGTGCAGCCATTTTCCCAGCATTAAAAACCCACTACATATAACCTCCGTTTAAACTTCTCCGAGGCTCAGAAGACCACCTTGATCAGACAGCAGTAATTAAATTCCCTCTTGTCTTTATACTTCCGGTGGTGAATGAACCACGACTGAACACTTTTATCGGCTAAACCTCAACAATGGCTGTTATCCAGAAGGTCACGCTGGAATCAGATTAGCTGAAAAGAACCCACTTGGCTAAAGGATATTTCAGCAGTGATTTTTACCTGATGCAATTTGATCTCTGACCTACTTTTCAAATTTACATATCCATCCCCACTGCAGGTGGGTGCCATTATTGGTTGAAACTCTCACTTCACAGTGTGACTCAAAGGCATAAATATCACATCTAGGTGGCTGAGTCGGAGGGATGAATGAGATGGAAGCCTGCCGTGGAAAAACCTCCGCCTGAGATAAAAAGCCAATGCTTGATTAATTAATGGAGCCACCTCGTTGTAGAAAGAAGGCAGCCGTTACTAACTACATACAGATAAAACAACAATACAAACCTCTACAAGAATTCAAAGGTTTGACCTTTCTTTTATAGTGATATAGAACTCCCTCTCCCTCCAGAGAGAGCTGTCTGCTCTCAATTCTCATTGATTTGACAGGTTGCACAAACTTTTGTCACATGTGGAATGTATACAGACAACCAACTGTCTTCCTGTGCTTCATATTTGCCCGTCACTCTTTCAGAAGCTCCAACCAAAACAGTCTGAAAGCACACCAGATGTTCTGATCGTTTATTCTCTGTCCGCTCAATGATCTCAAAGCTGCCACAGGTCAATCTCGGGGAAATAAACATGTAAAGAAGAAGGATAAGTCGATGCCACGTTGATGCCACCACAGGCCTTTGATTTATTGATGAGGAGTAGGAAGTCCACCGGCTTTTTGGGATATCTTTCGCTCTTTTATTTATGAGGATGCAAAAGAAATATATGGTTATGTAACAGCCATATTTCTTGGAAAGTTAGAGCAAAACATTTAGATTCCCTGCATCTCTCATCAAAGTGCTCCAAAAGTTTGGTCTTTGGTGCACATCCAGAAGTTTGATTTGAAAGAGATTTGACTTTGTAATTTAAATGTAGTTTTTCCACATTGTTTGTGAGTCAGGGTTTCTGGCAGCACTATATAGTTTAGGCAGCCACACGCTAAGCCATTAGCAGGTTGAGCTGCTACTCTATTTCTCACGCTAACACAGGCTACCACTGCCATAGCCAATGCCAAAACAACCAATTTCGTTAGAAAGGTTCACAAGTGCTGCCGTCTTTTCTCCTTTCAGAAGTGAACCACTCTACACGCTAGCTGCAGCGTCTTACTGCAAGACGCGTTCACAGACCTTCAGGAAATCCCAGCGCTATCACCTAACAGAACAGAATCTGGGCCTAAACTCATTTATTTTGCTTAACAAATTTGCTGTGGGAAACACAGGTAAGGAGAGTCTGTACCCTTCCTATCTTGATGCAGAGTGCAGTCGTCTGTCCCATTTCAACATCACTTGTCAAGGTTCCCCTCGCTTTGCACAACGAAGCTGTGAGTTTCCCTGCCATTCGTACGCCTCCTTCCTAATCCATTACCCTGCAGCTGGGGATTCTGCTCACATATACACAATGGCTGTGTTTATAAAAACGAAGAGCACCTCACTATTCTTTCCCGCTTACAGTAATTGGCTAACAAAACTGTGATCATTTTAATTAATTATGAGCATGCACATTAGACCTGCTGTGAACAATTACAGCCGTGGTATTGATAGATGTCGGAGCATAATTGGAATGCAGGGACGTAGATGAATACTTCAAATTCTTTACATCACCTTGTCTGATGTTTGCTTCAACCCTGAATTTTCCTCTAAAGCCCCAGTCATCCTGGGGCCATTTGGAATTCAAGCCCTGCCCTGGTAGATACACCAACAACACGCTCCCCTGACTCCCCTGACAGAGTTGTTCAGGGGAGTCATGACCATCTCTTAAGAATAAAAGGCTAAACATGTTTACCTCTGGTCAGGAGGCACATCTTCATGGCCACCTGATATTCCAATCTCAAATAATGAGAAAGGAGGTAAACAATGATTAGCGGAGTGTGTACACGTTTGCGCAGCATTAACATCTTCATTAACAATCATTACACATTTGCAAAGCAGGAAATGTTTACATTAGATTTAATGTGTGTGCGCACGTGTGTGTGCATGAGTGTGTGTGTGCATGTGAACGTGTCTCAAGATCTGCCTCAGCGCAGAAGCTGGATTGCACTGGTGGATCAAAGGTAGAATAAATGTTCATTCCACAGTTCAATGAAATCTGTTATTGGGAGTATTTTAACATCGGGCACAAAGTCTCAGCTGAGCTTTCGTCGACAGTTTGCAGTATCCATTGAAATACCATGGCTTACAATTCAAAAGAGAAGACTTCCTCGAATTGGATTCTGATCCGATCATAAGTGGAGTTAAAGCCAGTACCCTCAAGCTGTTTGGATGTAAATCCATCTCTCTACATCTCTCCAAAGCTCTCGTCTTGATTGCTATTTGGATTCCTTGCTGCATGCAGGGCATGAATAAATGAGCAGAATCTTGATCTTCTGCAGAATAAATATTCTAACTATTACCACTTTAGTGTAAATTTGACACACAGTACCATTGAACTTGAGCTGCGATTTTGAGTGAAAAGCTTTTAACATTGGGTCCTCTCACCTGACTGCCCCAGGAATTCATTAAAGGAATTTGGAAATGAGGAATTCGATCAGACAATTGGAAAGTGGACGTTTTATACGGAAGTGCAGGACGGATGGGCACTTCTGCTTGTTAACTTTAGCTTACGTTTTATCATAGAATACCACTCACCTTGATTTGTAGCCGGAGGTAGTGTTGCTACTGGTGGAAATTCCTCTGGGCAAGATGATGAAAGTCACATTAATTTTAAGAAAAGTATTTTTTGGCATGTATAGTTAAGTAATATAATTGATATGATCTGAAAGGATTAAAAAGACATTTTTTTTTCCTTTCGAGTGGGCTTTAATGCGGTTTCTTTGTGCGTTTACACAGTTTGTGATGACACGCAGAACATTCCCATGGCCATTCACAGATGATGTTCCCTTTTTCCTTAGTGTAGTCTTAATCTGATAACCCTGCTATCTTATACACGCATTTAGGGAGGTAGGGAGGGATTTGTGCTCCTTGAACCATTATGTGTTAAACGCTGACATTAGATTAAATCCATAGCGCTGTAGTCCCATACAGTCCTGCACACTAAGCTGGTTATTTATATGCCTTGCATTGTATAAAAGAAGGAACACAATGTTCCCTAGCTGTTCTGAATAGAAATCTTAATGAATTAATAAATCTTGGCAGCACAACCATTCCTGAGTGACAAAAAAACAGGACAATGAAGTCCACAGATGGCAGCGCGGAACACTGCCTCTGTGTGTAAGCTGATAAGTCATGCACTGATGAGTCCATTTCTTAATTGCAATGAAAACTCATTTTCAAATCTGGCTGAAGAGGTAGGGTTATTAATTGATCTTTTAATTAAAAAAGCCTGGGTTCTCTTGGCAAACAATAGTTTGTAGCTAAATAAATCATATTCAGTGTTGAAGCACACAAATTAATCATTAATAGTCACACGAGGATTGCTTAAGGCAAGCAACTCAGTGAAGCCCTTTACATTAAGGTGGGACGTTCTCTAAACACACCCTGTCCATTAATATTACATACACAGAAGGTCAAACATTTTACTCATCATTATCATGCTTGCATTGTATCCGTGCTCTTTGTGGAGATGTACAATTAGACATGTCGTCTTTGTTTTGATGACAAGCTCGGCATAATGCAGATGTAATGGAATTTGGTTAGTGAACGACCCACAACTGGCCATTTGTCACCTCAGCCGTGCCTTACATGCGCCCATTTTTCTACTGTGCCTGTGCTATTCCTGGACCCAACCCCTCACCCCCATCTGGTGGAGTCACCATGGCTCCAGGCATGATTTACAGCACCACCACAGAATTCTGTGGACACTAAATTACCTGGATTATTGGGCCTTCATGAGTTTTAGTGCACTACTTTGCATCGCGTTCCAAATCCTGATGGCGTGTTGCACAATATATGATGATATAGGACATGCCAGCAGGCTGAAATTGGAATTATTGGATTGGACTGGATTTTATGGGTGTAATCTCCCTCAACAGATCTGAGTGCCAGCAGTTAAATTGGAAAGATTTGCTATTATTGATATGCATATAAATTCAGAGCACTTTGGACCACCTACAAAACCAATCGCAGTTGATTTCTTTTCTTTTTTTTCCCAAAATGTAAGGAATCTTCATATTGGCGGAATGGTAACCTTAGTCTGTGAAACTTTTTGCATGAAAGGTGCCCTTGATAGATGATGATAGATGATCTATATTCTTGGTCTGGCACCAAATCATTTAAGAAGAAATCTGGGCTTATATTCAGATACAGTTTTCTTTTTTTTGTTGTTGTTTTGCTGTTGCCAGGACTTCAAACAACCTTTTGATGAAGGATAGTAATTTAAGTTAATCTCGAATAAGAAACCCTTTGATGAAGAAAACACAGTCTTCTTTTTGGCAAATAGCAGACTCGGTTGGTAATTAATAAAACGCATCGAAATGTCCCCTCTTCCAAAAAGGAAAATGCAACACCTACATGAGAGGGAGCGCTTCTAGACTGACAAGTAGTCTTGTGATTTTGTGTTGTTAACATAAAAAAAAACATAAAGGACAGTGGCTCTATGTGTGAGGTTTCAAGTATTGACACACCTGCCTGTGCTACCATGTCCACTATCCTAGCAACTGTCCTAGCAACTGTACAGCGCGACAGCCAGGTCACCCTGGTGGATTCAGAGGCTTCAGATAATCAATGCCCCTGCACAATGACACCAATGGAGGATTACGAGGATTCACTAAGCCTCTGTCGGGCAGCATACTGTATTGATTTTGTCATACTTTTTATTGGCTTATATTTCTGCACTGTAGAGCACTGTTAAAATCTTCCCCTCTGTGTTCCCATCCCTTTTTTTTTCTTTAAGTATTTTAGAGCACTTTCCTTGTGCATACTGTCAACTGCAAAACATTGTTTGCTGCAGGTTGTTGCTGATCCTCTAAAAAGATGCCGGTGGTTTGGGAGATGTGTTTATGGCAGCCGTTTGCATTAGTAAAATGTGGATACTTGCAATTTGAATTTTTACATAGACAACAGTGGTTAAAGCATCCATCCATCCACACACACACACACAAACACTCACAGACAAACAGCAAGCACAGACAGCCAGTCAAGGTCTACTAATACCCCCACAGCATGGCATTCAACATTTCATACAGTGATAAATGAACAGGAAAAGACCCAGCATAACCCGCTCAACCTGAATCGCTTGATTCACTATCTCAAGTCCTTCGGATTATTCAGCCCAGCTGTGGAAAGAGGGAAAATAACAGTATAATTGGCACACATATGCAAGGACAGAACACCAACATGCAGCAGTCATATGAATGTGCTCATTAGAATGTGGAGGGAGGTTGGTGGAAGGGCATCCATCATCACAGAGCACACTGTCACCTCAGCATGCCACTCCTACACGATCATACGCCACATGTACAAATGCTCACATGTATCTTTTTCACCTTGCACGGATCTGTTGCATCCCACCTCATCTATCTGTGTGGACTCTCACAGGTTGGCAGAGAAGCCTCGCTCACAGCGTGCTCATACTGCCGTCTGTTTATTGAAACCAAGCCCAGACTTTGGCAATATCTCCGCCTCACAAACGCATATATGTGCGTTAATGAAGCACGTTGCTATGTCCGTGCTTATGCCAGTTGACGAGGAAATTAACAATATAAAGTTTATCCATCGGGAAGAAAAGGTTCGCACTTGCCCAGCCAAGCCCTTCCAGTGGATGCAGTCCGCTGCTCTGATGGATAGGTGGTTCTTAAAGGCTCATTGGCAGGAATATAAATAGTCCACATCTGACTTTCAAAATGGCAATTTACTGCAAGCTGTAGGACGGACCCACAGAGTGAGAGCTTGTTCTGTATATCAGATGCTTTTAATCAGAATCTGTGTCAAAGTCACAAAGTAATTTTCCTCACACAGTATGTGTATCTGATTGGATGCTTAGAATACTTTCATTATTTGTCAGGCTTCGGGGAATCAAGCCAAGTTTGCACAATACACAAACGTGAGGAAAAAAGCCTTGTACCTCACGATGATTGGTTCTCCTGTTTCCCTGCAATTCGTAATTAATGGAAACAAGAAAATGAGAGAACCAGTCGCCAGCAAGCTCAAACCACCGTGCGTTAAGTCCTGTGAGCAACAGAGCTACATATGGCAAGTGTTGCTTTTCCTTAATCTCTTAAAGAGGGTCATTTTATTTTGTTTACCCTCTGCAGTTCATGAATACAGCATTACCCTGATAATGGCCAATAATTACAACTGCACCAAGTTAAACATTTTTATTCCCATTATGTGACCAAGGAAATGGAAAGAGGATTTTGCCCCATTGGTTTTCACCAACCACGCAGTGGATTTGAAAAAAAAAGAAAAAACGCCATTGTTATAATTCTACATAACTTCAGTTCATTAATTTCATTTCTTTCAAGGCTGTGTTACTATAAGCAGGGACAATATTTGAAGTACAAAGGGCCGGGCTTGCTTTAGAGACTGTCCATATGTAAAGCTGCCTTCATGACACTGGCAAAGAGATTTACACCACATTTCAGCACATGAAAGGAGCCTCATTTTACATTCACAGAACCTGCCTCCACCATTGAGTCTTTGAACTTCCATTAAGCCATTTATCACCATGCAGTGCAATTCATTTCTTTTTTGTAACACTGGGGATGGATGCCCTCTACCCTCCAATTCCCCTCTGTAGACTCTGAGGGTTGAGTTTACCATGTGTTATATGTGCACTGACCAGGATGTTAAAGTTCACCAACCTTCCTTCTTCAGCACTTCTTTGTCTCAGTTTCACTTTTTTATTTTGATCGTTCTAATGCTAACGTGCAGACACCTTTTTTTTTAACTGTCACGTGGCTTTTTTTTTCTCTTTCTAGTTGCCCCAGCTATCCACGAGATGAAAAGCCACGGAGTTGGTCTGGGACGCACGGCTCTGCTAAGGTGCGAGGCAGCTGCCGTGCCTTCTCCGACATTCGAGTGGTACAAGGGTGAGAAAAGGTGAGTCCAGTTTGATCGTTTGAGTTATTTTAATGAAGTGTACTGGCAGCATCAAACACAAATGTCCCCTGGATGTGACTGTGTCCCTGGCTCTGTCACAGCTCCATTGTCAATTCACTGCCAAAACGCCTGTTCGAGAGTGGCCACATTAACAGATATTTTTATGGCAGCACTCCTTTCAATCACTGTCTTATCTTCATGTTCTACCTTTTATTTTCCTGAAATGTAAATAGAGAATCATAGCATCCCTTCTGCTTCTTTATAGACCTCTCAGACAGACAAAACAGCAATGTCTTGTTTTCCTGTTTGTATGTTAAGTCAATAAAAAATGAATGCAGCATTCAATAACAGGATACAATATTCGTATACGTTTAAAGTAAACTTCACACTTCAGAGACACAAGCTGATCCAGCAAAAGAAGGCATAAACACCATCATAGAGGAGCAAGAACGGTGTGTCAACTGTGAGCCATGTGTTCCAGTCAGATGTCTGGTGGAAATCAGTATACCAGCTGAATGACAGCAGATCCCTCCTGGCAACCACAAGAAAGCATTACAGATTGTCGAACACATGATGAGGTTATCTTTTGGCACCTCATTTCACGAACATTCAAGAACTAACGTCAGCTTTCATACTGCCAGTTTCAACATCGGACGTTTTATTTATTTATTTATCTTTTTTCCCCAAAAAACAACATTGAAAGTTTCCAGAGTGGGAACTTAGGAAAGTTAGAAATAAAATATAACCGAAAAAAATATATAAAACGGCGAAAGTAGGGTGGGCACATCGCTTACAACTTTTAGGACTGTTCATTAAGTCTGGATCAGTCAGGGTTTTTTTCCTATACACAGTCAATTTATGCCACTGTTGGCCCAGATTCCCTGTTTTCATTCCGGGTTAGTAAGTCAGTCATTACATCGTATAAATCTCCTCAACGATATCCAGCCACTGTCCTGGACTTGGAAGGCCAGTTTCTTGTTATAGCGTATTTACATGTCAAAATCAATATTTTGAAAGGTTACAGGTCCTCCTTCTTTTGAATAGTTGCTTCTGGAGTCAAACCAAGGTAGAATATCCAGGGGTCCCTGGGTATGGATTCTTTTTTCTTTTAAAGGAAATTGGGCGCATTTACCACAGCAGTTTTAAGTGGAGGAGGATGACCGTTTCTAAAAATGACCAAATGAGAAATGAAGAAGCAAGGAAATTTCAAAATTCAATTCAATTCTGATTCATTTAGTTTTACGGTTGACTGATAGGTAGCGGTCATTACTTTCACTAGTGCTTTCCTCCATGCTTTTTATTTCATGCTAACAAAACAAACCTGTGGGACACTGTTGCCGCTAATTTAGGTTGATGCTGAACAGTCTCTCAGTGTTTACCATGATTTCACAGTAATCATACACAGTTATAGTGATAGTTCAAATTTAAAGGATATTACTAATCATCACAGGATTTTACCATGTAATTTATCATGTAACCATTACATCAATGATTCAAAACGGAAGTGTTTAATGCTGACATTTGGCATTGATATCGTGTCATTAGCTCATACTTGTACTTCTTTGTGGAAAAGTAAGTGATAGAAACGGTTTGGTTTATATTGGTTTCCTTTTTTTTTGTTTTTGTTCGAAGACAATTCATTTGTTTGTTCTCCCATCTGTCCAGCCTCTGGGGAGAACCCACGCAAGTGTTGCAGCAAGAGTCATTTGTGCCTCGTCCTCACCTTGTATCCTAATAAGACGTTTGCCAGTAACTGGTTCAAGTCATTCACGGCACATACATCAATCAGTCTAGATTCAAGTGTCAGTTCTTGAATTTAAAAACCAAATAACCCCCATTACCCATCATTTACCCACTCCTGGTGAGCACAGTTTCAATCATCAGCTCACACTGTGCTAATTGTAATTATGGGGTGGATTCAATTTATTCAAATTACTAAGGAGGAAAGTTGGCATGATTCTAGTCTTCACTTAATTCGAGGACTTGTTCTTTCCGTGACTTCTTTCGGGGCTTAATGGTGATTTGTTCACTCACTCGGCATCACGGGAATGACATTAGTATGATGACTTAAGCATAGAATATATGTAATTTCTGTATAACATTATCACTGTGACTGTTTCATTGCCCATTAACTATGTGAGGGAAATGAGGACGACTTCTCATCTTGAGTTTGTGTTGGTGCAGCCATATCGTCACATCAGCGCGTTTCTGTATCAGAAGTGGTGTGACAGTTTTGACAGGCAAATCTTTGTTCAGCTAGAGAAGAGGTGAACTCACTTGCAGATACCTGTTGAGATTATCAGTCAATGTTCAGTTCACGGTCGCTGTGGGAGAGGGAACAACACACTCTCAGATATTTGTTGGACACAACGTCACCCGCAGTTTTTCAAGAATGCCTCTCGGAGAAAGTCGAGCCAAGCTACAGTTCACAGGGGGCCACAGCAAGGCCTCCTCACTGGAGGTTTTAGCTTTGCCAAATGTGAAAACCGTAGTGGCGGCAGCAACCCTACTGATGAAAACAAACTCAGCTGTAGTATCTACGATAATCCCACAATCAGGATGCACACCATATGGTGTTACACAGTGAATTTTAATCGGCTGTTAAAGATCATCACAACAACCAAAGTAAACAATTAAACATTTGTCAATTTCACAGCACAGATGCCAGGCACAACTGGAATAGGATTTATTGTAATCCCCCTCCACCTGCGACAAAACGATGAACAACATGTCAAGTGGCACCCAGCTGGTTCACCTCTGGGTCACATTTCTCTCCTCTCAGTCCTTCAAAGCATGTCTCCTTGGCACAGGGTGAGGGACAAAATGAAGACTACTGAGAAGTCGGCAGAGGTTTTATCCTTGCTGAAGCCAGCTATTTATTGATTTTGGCTGTGGGAAATGAGAACCCGACTATTCATTCCAAGGCGGTAACTCATGCATCTAACCTGAGACTCAGTGGATCGGCTACTGGCCTGGCTCTTCATCAGCTCCTGAGGCTGGTAACTACCACACCAGGTGGCTGGATCAGCATTAGCTATGGAAGCAAGATGACTCACTCATTAGCTTCTTTAATCATCACCTTTGGGGAAAACCATGTGTTTAATGCAGAATGTTATTATTATATCAAGTTTTTACATCTTGTGGGTGCAGTCTGAGAAGCATATGATAAAATCATATCAATCAAACTATCTACCCCATGTATGAAACTACCCAACACTCAAGGTTAACATGAGTGCGATGCAAATCGGCATACCATGAATACCAAATAATAGCCACGTTTCAAATAACCACCAGGCCTCTTTTAAATGCCATGTGCAGGTGTATATTTTGAAAAATAACCACCAATTCCAAACAAATGCAGGGTCTAATTTATAAAAATAATAATAATAAAGAAGAAGAAGATGTGACCATTGACACTGCATGTTCTTTGACTTTTTTGGCTCTGGTGCAGCAAAAAAAAACCTGACATAAATGTCAAACTTTCTGTTGTAAAATATGCAGAGGAAAACTCTGGAAACTACAGTATTGTAATCTGACTTTTAAAAAATGCGAGTTATACGGTAGTCATACTGGTAAATAAAATAATGTCACTAATTTACCATATATATAAATATATGACAAAAAATGCAGTGTGTATCTTCCATGTACATGAGTTTCCACCTTGTTTGTTTGTATGAATATTCAGGTTCTCTTTGTTAACACTGCTGGCTCATCTTTGCTAGATCAGTAGTTGGCTCCGGCGGAATTTCAATACTCTTCATTTTGTCCCTAGTTTGCACTATACTCTCCAAGGCAGAGGCGACAGACCAATAGATAAATAGCTCTGCTGAAGAGGGTGATGAAGTACTGTACAATGTGAAGATCCACTAAGGATGACAAACATTTGTACCATCCTCAACTAATTCCACTTACCCTCTGACACGTTGGTGTGTGTGTGGGAAATAAAAGCTACTTCTTTTGTGACTGTGTTCTCTTTTCAGGATTATCAAGGGTCAGGGCATTGACATCAAGAGCCTCAGTTCCAGATCAGTCCTCACAGTGACCAACATGACAGAAGATCGTTACGGGGACTACACATGTGTCGCATCCAACAATCTAGGAACGGCTAACGCCAGTGTGCCTCTCAATCGTAAGTTGTCATTGTACCTTGTTGTCATTGTATCTGCTTGTGGCTAACTGCACTGTTGAAGAGTCAAAAGGCTGGAAGAGATGCTGCGGATGTCAAAGGAAGTTCACGCCCTCAAAAGTGTTTTCATCTTTCCTGCAGCAAGATATCTCTTTTGAAATAGGACAAAAGCTTAAGTTAAAAGCCAGTGCTGCAACTTGTTTCTTATTTTCCTCCCATTCCTTTTCATCGCCATGGCCAGTACCCTGTGTTTGCCGTGCATTCACCAGACAACTCGTGCTGCTTCTTATTTCCTAAGCATAAGTTTTGTGAGTGCCTGTTCTCATGGTGGCAAGTCTGTATGTGTGCGTGTATGTGTGTATGTGGGCGGCTGTGTGTTGGTGTGTCTGCCTTTTAAAATCTATGTCTGCATGTACTGTAGAAAGAAATGTAGCTTTGAGGTAGCAGCGTTGCACTTTCAAAGACACCTACCTGTCACTCCAGGTTGAATGCCAAGTTGGGAGCAGAACTCAAGATTTTAAAGTCTGGGAATAATAGACAAAGTTTTCAATGCACCACGAGGCATCTAACGGAGTTCTAAGAGGCCAAATAATCACAGGCCAATCTGCTGGTGAATCTGGGATAGAACTGCAGAATAATACAGTTATAGAAACATTCTTACATAAAATACACAAGGCTCAGTCTCAATAACCTGGACCATCTGACTCTGTTAAAGTTCCAGCAAGCATACATGCCAGTGAATGTAGCTGGGAAGCCGGTGGGCAATCAAATCCTTGTTGCTGCAATAACAAATTCTTGCAATTTTCTGGAGTGTCTGCATGGAAAGGAGGTTAGATCTTGGGGCGATAGTGTGAACATCTTGCTGATTTACATCTTCTCACTCAGGGCCAGTGACTGCATCGGAGAAGGCACATGGCTGTCTTTACTATCCCCAAGACTGCAATAGAGCTAACAGTGTTAGGTTAGCGGTGATTAAGGCTGCTGTACGATGAGAAGTGGCCATTATGGTGAAAAACACCAAACTGGATCAAATCATCTGTGATACAGCCGACTCACTATTACGAACTTCTCATTTCCTGTAATTATGGCATCTATCAGCCGCATGTTGCTGCAAACTCTGAATTGGTAGATTTGTAATGAACTGCATGGGCAGCCTGGTCCACTGCATATATTCAGCAAAAAAGGCAGAGCACACGCCGGCCAGCATTGGTCTATTACAGAGCAAATAGTCCTTCTGATGGCTTAATCGATCATTGAAATATGATAGGCCTATAATTCCAGGGATGATCCAAACACATCAATGAGTAAAAAAAGATTAAAGCACCTTAAAAATGCCCCGAGGCTTATTCCCACTGTAGTGCTTAACAGCCAAGCTCTGTCAACTGGTCAATTAACAGACAAGGAAAATAAGGCTTTCTTAGAGATCCAAGCGGAAAAACACTCACTATTATTTTGTACTCTAGGCAAATCCACTGTACTAATTTTTAAACAAATTCCAGAGTGGTTTAAAACTGGGGAAAAGGCTGCAGCACAATGGGAGAAGCTACTTTACAGGAACTGTCTTTCCTACGTCGAATAGCAAGACCTTCTTGAAGAACATTCTAATGTCCATCAGCATGCATTGACAAATATGTAGAAGTGCTTCTACCTCTGTGGTTGTTTGATATTCATACACTGTTAGGGATTTCAGTTATTTTGTCCACCCGCTGTACCTGCCAACCAGCGAAAAAAAAAAAAAAAAAAAACACAACAATGACAGCAAGGCACTGGGGAACATATTTCCCTTAACGTTTTAGAGCGAGGATGGGTGAGAAAATTCAATTTAATGTATTCAGCGATGAAATATGAACAGGTGAATTAAATTATTCACCAGTTTGCGCTGCAGCCTCTGATGATAACATTGTCCCTAGCAGGCCAGAGACTCGGAATACAAAAACACATTTCTGTAGAGTTGGCAATTGTCAAAGGAGCACTCCACTCTCCTGTTTGTGTATGCACAAAGAACATCAAAGGCTTGTCTCAGATCTTCAAATGAATGATCTTAATGTGACACTAGCAAGGCCTCAAAGGCAGAGCTGCAAAGAAACCCTCAGAATAGACAGAGGAGGCAGCATCCTGCGCTGCCACCCCCAACTTCTCCCTTTCTCTCTCTCTCCTATTCCATCTCTTTATCTCTTTGTCTGTCTTTCTATCGCGCTTTGTCTATCTGATTCGGTTATCTCATTCTCTTAGTGTCTCACTCTTTTGTCCTCTCTCCCCCTGGTCTCTCATTCTTTCCCTCCGTCATTCTGTTTCTCAGGCGCACAAACACACACACACACGCACAGAGCGTGGCTTTCCCTCCCTTTCGCTCTCATGATCTCCACTAATGGAAGAGAGGCCAATTCTGCTGTCACTCTTAATGAGAAATGGCAAGCAATCGCCGCAGCACACTCTCACCGGTGTGTTGACGCAAATAACAAAACCCAGAGGTTAGATTTCACCGCGGGTGACTTTGGATTGCTATTTTAGAACCAGTCGATAGATATTGATGAGCGAGATGTGAAGGGGGGAAAGGGGCATGCATATTTGATAGAGCATCATACATCGGGGTGAATTTTAAGTGGCAACACAATACGGGCGGTTTGTGGTGAGGAGATTGAGGATTTATGTACAGTATATTGGCTGAATATGCGGAGGGGCGTTCCACTGGTTTATCCAGTTGTTTCCATTACACTAAGAGGTTCAGGAACTGTGTGTGAATTGACGAGGTCAAGTAAGGGTCGTCCCCCTCCAAAAAAGTCCTCGTGAAGGTCCACCCACTGGGGACAAAAGTTGATCTAATATAAACAATTATGCTAAGCCCGCCGGTATCAGTTTCATTACTATCTTGTCAAAATCCCCAACGTTGAAAGGCGTAAATCCGTGTAAATCCTTTTCATCTTACTGTAACCTAACAGAGTCCCTTTAAGTCAGTCCTGGAAAAGGCTTCCCATTATCACTGATGAGATGAACTGACTCTGGAAAGCCTGCCCCCGGAAAAAGTAAAAGCATTTGCCTCGAATCCAAAGCAGCCACAGCAGGAAACCGGGATGAAAAACCGACTTCTGGGTTTGTGCACACAGCATGTTGACATATATTTTGCACTAATTCCAGATTTGTTTAAATGAGTCGTGTGCACGTATCGGTTGCAATTCAATCCTGCCTATTGTTGTTAGACCGTGTGGGTCTTTTGTACTGTTAACCATTAGCCAGGGATTGTGATCTGTTTCTGCTAAGTACCACTTTAAACTGTGTATTCAAGGCTGTGGTAAAGCACAAACAGGGTTCTTTGAGCAGGAAAAAAGGATACAACCTCTTTGTCACTACATATTGAAGTTCTGTGCACGCGTGTGTGTGTGTGCATGTGTGCATGCCTGCATGTGTGCACAAAGCTTTTTCTTTTTCCACTAAAGCTTTTTAGAACAGCACAATACTCCAATATAGTCACCTGTGAAAGAATAAATAATACAATTTTAATCATACTAAGTTACTAAGTTGAGTAAAACTGAGGGAAACCATTCTATCTGCAGAGGGAAACCATTCTATCTGCAGATAGAATGTTTGTGTTTAAATGATTACAAGAGCAAAAGTTACACAGGTGTAGTTCATGCTGCGTTTCATTTTCAAACACTTAGATTTAATCACAAGAAGCTGGGATTTTCTCGGTAGCTTCTCTGCATTTTCCTCATCACTCTCTGGATCCAATCAAACCTCAAAGTGCATGCAACAGAAAGGCAATCACAATTAACGTGGTATCAGCTCCCTGGGAAAATTGTAGCGCAACCATTTTTTTTGTCAGTTTGTATTAGCAGTTGTCCAGAAATCAAAGCAGTAAGACTGAAAGAAAACCTGCAGATTGCAGGACTGGATCGATCGCATTTCTTTTTACACTAAGAAAGGTATAGGTTTTCTACAAAAACAAGGGTGAGTTAAGGCTGTCACCAACTATGGACGGACTAATTTATTTGTTGATTTACTTATTTAATTTAAAACTGTTGCCAGGGATTTGCATAAGCTTGCCCAATAGTAAGTTTTCCTGGCCAGAAATCAAACATTAATAGTTTGCTTTCTGAATATACCCAGAGCGAAGCACAGAATTCAGTTTGATTCCTATAGCTTATATCCCCTATTCTATATACCGTTAGTGCTGCAGGCTTTGCAAATGTTTGTGAGGGATTACTATAGCGGGGCTGAAAAGTATGAGCACTTCAGCTGAATTCAGTCCCCGAAGTGTAAAAACAGGCGGATATGCCTACAATTAAATATGCACATCTGTGTAACCAAGCAACCGATAAAACAAGCTGTAAAGAAAAACATACAAATGTGAAATTATCCTGAAAAACCTTTTATTTTATTTTTTTTTCATTTTTAGCTTTATTTTGGGTTTTTTTACCATAGATATTGGAAAAATCTGGCACAGAAAGCAGTGTTTTGAGAACTGGAAGATAAAATTTGAAGAAACAGCTTGTTGTTTCTACAGCTGAAGCTTTTGCAGAGGCTTCAATTCCACTCAGGGGCAAAAAGCTAACAATATATTCTGTAGTCATCTGTTAATATTTAACAAAGACAAATATGGCAAATACATATATACATATATACAGGTGGCTACACATTGCTGCTCAATATAATCGTTAGATGTTTTTAAAAGGTTTTATAATTATACACAGAGCCCAACTTACAAATATAGGTTCTGCGATTGTTCATAAGTCGTTATATATATAAAATTTCAATCTAATATTGCCATTTGAGGTCATTTAAATGCCATTACTACTCTAAATAATATTTAGAGTATAAATATAATCACTTGCCTTATGCTTTTTGCCACTAACACTAGCATTAGCATTGTTATCAGCCATGATAAATAAGGTTAACTTATACAGAAATATCCAAGGGTATGAAGCCTGCTGCACTGGGACTCAGAGAAAGAATAGGCGAGATGAGCAATATGAACTTGCTAATGCAAAAAAATTAAAAAAATAAATAAAGCAAAACAGCATTTTACAAACATTTATGGACATCAAGTCAGTGTTTGTTCGTATCTTTGAATGTTCATAAGTCGGATGTCCGTATCTTGGGGAACTGCTTTATATATTAAATGATATAAATCATCCTTTAAATATACATATACTTTATTTTCTTTATCATTTGATTTATGGAATATTATCGCTCAACAACAACATGGAGAGATAACAAAGAATTGCAACTATGGATTATATTTAAATGTACCACAACACCTATTACTGGTCGTGTTTCCGACCGCCAACACACACACACACACGCATGCATGCATACCGTATAATTTTAGCTGAGTAATAACAATTACCAATCTGACAATCCCTATTTCAACTTCCCATTTCATGTGCTGGATGGAAGTGAACTTTGATGAAAAGACTGAGACTGTTCACTCCAATTTTCTGAGGAGTCCTCCAGCTTAATTGGTCAAGCTCTTATCCTGCAGCCCACCTCGGCTTAGCCCTGGAGGAGATTTTCTCCGCCTAGAATTCTGCCTTCATTTCCTCCTTCCTCCTTCCACCCTCCCCCTCCCCCCAAGCAGTAATCGGAAGAGACTCTGACGGGGGAGAAAAGAGCAACTCTCTCTCTCTCTCTCTCTCTCTCTCCTTCTGTCGCAGCTCAACCTTCCAGAGACATCGCTGGCTAGTTGGTTAATGAACGTCGTGTTTGTTTGTCACGCTTATCAATCACCTCATGTGTAGGTGTCATTTCGACATGTCTCCTCATCTGCCATTGTTGTTGATGATGTTGTTTGTTCCAACTACATGTGATAGTACCTGAGTCATGGAGCAGAGATGCAGGAAAATGGGAGCTAAAGGTGAAACCTGAAATGTGGGCGTGTGATAACAGCTTATGGAAGGAAATCATATCGAAGCTGTTTGGGGATTTGGAAGCCGGTATATTGCGTGCGAGCGAGTTGTATTCCCCCTTTGTGCGAAATAACTCGCAGCTGTTTTCTGGTTTAGTTTCGGTGTTTAAAATTAAATCAATTTCAAAGCGGGTTGACATCTTTTTTTTTTTTTTTTTTTTTTTGGGGGGGCGTTTTAATTTTAGAAGGGTTCATGTATGAAAATGTGATGAATAAACGGCACACGGCGAGGTTGCGGCGTCCTTTTTATTTTCCCAAAAGCACCCTTACAGTGTTGCGCCATTTACCTACCATTTCGATGCCTGCATTTCCATATTTAGGCAATCAGAAAAGCCATTAACATTTTCCAGTCGCACTGTGATGAGAAAATGTTTTGTGCTGTAGCAGAGTGTTCTTCCTGCAGCCCAGCGGGCAATGGACTTCATACCCACTCACACCGCACCCACCCTCACCGACTCCTATAGGAGGCCAGATGCACTGGTAGGAACGTTCATCCCTGGATGACTGAGCCCAGTGGATGCCCACAGGATGATACACGCTGTGGGCAGCATTACAAATGACAGGATGAATAACTAATTAGCTGGCACACAAATTAACACAGTCTTTAACACAGACTATTATATCTCCTTAGAAGGATAAGTGAGGAAAATGTTTTAGAATAGCTAAACAGTTCACATAAGGAGCGTGTCCCTACATGAACAATAACTCGAGGCTATAACAGCTTCTTTGGAACATTCTCTTCCTACCCACCCCTTTAAGAGGTGCTAAAGTAAGATTTGTTGTACAGCCCTATAGCACAAAATTATCCAGTTTTTATCTGTGGTCTTTTGGTAGGATTTTTGATCAATAGTATTGACTCAGCAAGTGATTCCCAAGGTTCTGGAATGTTTATCTTTCAAAATATCACTTTAAAATATGTTTTCTTGGCGCACACGCACTCATCCGAATTGAACATTTTTAACGAATTCTTATGTTTCTTTTGGACTTTGGCTTCAGCGCGTTCCCCGGCCTCTCCAAAAATCTCCAAACGCCGTCTTTAGCATTAAACGCCTTACGATGCGCCGAGCTAAACTCGTGAACAACGGTCCCTCCAAATCTTGTCAAATAAATCTCCCGCATTACTCTATCTACGGAGAACAAAGAATAACAATCCATGAAATAGCTGTGAAAACTAATGTGTTTTATCTTACAAGTGAGCGGGGCTGCGTGAGAGGTCGACTGCCACATACACTACATGAAATGATGCGTTGCTCCGCCGAATGAGAGAAAGGGTCCAGGCTCTGTGCGGAGCTACGAGGGAGAGATTGCATGTCAAAAGATATGTTCCACAGTAATGGAGGGGTGTCTGAGAGCTCATGAAATGATACACTGGTGAATTCATGCTCAAGTATTAATCAGATAGCACCCGCCTTGGCTCTTTGAAGAAAGAACTAAAAAGAAACTGGGTTTTCTTGAATTGTGATGATTGTAAAGACAAAGAACACTGAACCCGCTGAACCCAAGAATTTATTATGGCCAGGAAGCGGAAAGTCTCTTTGAATATTCTGAAGTACACGGTTCATTTTTATAGGATTCTTCTATTCCCCCTACATCCCTGTACAGATATGTTTCACTATTACAAATTTACTCCTTTTTGATGTTTCTTATGTTCATGATAAGAGGCACATGCTCAATAGGGTCACGTAGGGGTGAGGCAATGGAAAGAATCCTGTATGGTCAGCACATTCAAACGCTATAGAATTCCCTTACATGGTCAATACAGTACCTGCAGTATATCCATCAACCCCATTTTGAATTAGGTGATGGACCTCAGACATTTATGTCGACCATAAAAGCGCATGATAAAAAAAACCAACAAAACAAGAGTTACAGTTTCCCAAACCGGGTAAGGAGAAGTAAAACTAATATATCCTCTTCTCTCAATTCTGCTCTATTAATTCATATATAATTTAAATAATTTCCCAAACGTATTACAAGCAAACATAAATATAACCACAATCCAAAATTGACTGATTCATTTTATTTTAGTGTTGTCATGCAAAAAGCCCCGCCCTGATGCAGTTACAATACACCAGTGGACAAATATTTTTGTTTCATCACAATATAATAAAACGTTCTCATCAGTTCTATCTTAAATAAAATACTCTGCCTTTTCTTCCAAGGTTGGAAAATAGAATCTGATACAAAAAGTTTTCCTTTCCAGATTTTCATAATAATCCAGGTCAAAAAATTCAACATAAATGGAGATTATTAGGAAATATATATTAGTATATATTATATTAGGAAATAGTACATGTCTTACATCCTCGTAGATAGACAGTAACTCAATAAAAATTGTCAGTTTCACCTCACGTATAAAACAATCCAATCAAATTAATTGGATCTTAGTCTTTTGTTTAAATTCTACTTCACGTAAGGTTCTCTCTAGGTTTTGCATCGACTCTTTATGGGACAAAAAGCTTGTAATTTTGGTTTATACCTGCGAAACATTTACTTCTAATCAATGAATATCACAAACTAACCTGAAAATATGAATATATAACATATATATTATATTTTTTAAGCGAGTCTCTGATCAGACATTTCCTCAAGTCTATTCCAAGGCCAAAGCATTTGATATTCATGCTCGAGTTTTAGAGGTTCCCGTCCCATATCGCCTCTAATGACCAAAAGTGAAGTAAATGTATGTACTCCCAAAAAGAAAAAAAAAAATCAATGATGTTCTATGTCGCAACTTGTATGTCCATGGAAACACACACTGGAACCAATCTCAGTGTTAAACTTCCCCAATGAGCTAAGCTGTGTTAAAAGCGAATCATTGTTCCCATCAGGGATTCAGGCAATATATATTGCTTGTCTTCTCTCTCTGAAGCCTTTTTTTGAATGTTTTTCAATTAAAAGTAGGATGAAAAATGTGCACTATTTATTTCACTGTCTATGGCAGCCATGTTTTATTCGACTTTGCTAGCATACTTTAGCCGATACATAGCACGTCATTTTATATATGATACCACAATTTAAAATCACTGATAGCAAATGTTTTATTGCCATTGGCATAACATTAGCTGTTAAACTGCAACACTGTCATTACACAGTTGTGTATGTGCAACTCAGAGAAGCCACTTAGACCAGTAGTTGAGAGTATGGCGTGGACCATGGCGCGCCCCCCTTACAGCCTTTATGTGAAATGACCATATTGTGTATCCTTGCAAATGGATTAAAATGGGGAGTCTAAGAAGGCTTATACGCCATTGCCTGCCCTAGATACAGCAGTTTACTGCAACAACGTCAAGAATTATTCTTTTTCAGTTTGACTGTGTGAGGTGTAATCATGGCTGCCATGGTTTCCTTTGTGAGAGATAAGCTCCTCCTCTGCCATGAATTCTTCTGGAAGAAGGTGGTTGATACCTCAGTGGGTAGCATAAATAGTTTTCAGTTACTGGTAGAAGTCATGTGCCAAATGTAAAGCTGGAAAAAAAAATTCCCTTTAAGTTGAGCTCTTGTGGTAAAGAACAGCTTTGCTTTACGTCACAGCTTGATTCAAAGTAGCTTGTTTACTGCACAAAAAGCCATGTTTTTTATGTATTGGTTTCAACCTTAAGATCTCATAGGCGAGAATGTTTACATTATAGTGATATCTTTGTACCAAACTCACATTAAATAATTCATGCCACACAGCAGAATATGAGTAGTGCTGGGTGTTTTGGAAATTATAAATCAAAAGTGATTTTTTTGGGTCCTTGGTATGAATAACTTTATCAAACCCCATATGTATTACAGCTATTTGTGGCTACAGCATGAGACAGAAAACATACATATTGCTTTTTTTATGCACCTGTTTGAACCTTTCTTCAGTTTTTTTATTTAATCCAGAAAAACACACAAGACTGGCCGAGCTGGATTGTCTTTATGGAAAACTCATGCACAAATATCGTCACCGAAAAATGTGACTAAGCGTAGGTTTGTGTGATATTTTTAAACATATAATTCCAAAGTAAAAATGACTGTTTGCTGCTGTCACACTGGACTGAACATTTATAGATGTCATATTATTCCATCTCCAAAATCCCACCAGTGGCTCAGCCTGAAATGAGTTCATAAGGTAATCAGATCGGGACTCTGAGTTCCCTCCTCAGAGGGATCAAAGACAGACTAGAGCTTCCCTTTTTCCACTTATTCTTCATTCATACAACCATAATAGGATTTGGAAAACTTTTCTACAATCTATGGAGAGGGAAAATAAAATTAAATTGATGGCAGGTGTAGATGAAATAATGGGTGCTTACTGAGCACAGTGCGATCTCTCGCCATCAAAGCCAGAGACGGACGGTTGTTTAGCATATAAGGGCTGAAGTGTGATGGAAGATTTTCCCTCTCGATCATAAAACCCCTACAGGGCTTAAGAGCAACCCCATTTCCCAGGATCCCCTGTTTTTTTTTTTTGTAGTCGTGGTTTTTGTTTTAGCAAGAAGCCGTGCAAATTTGAGGAAACTGGGGGAATAGAACATGTTATTTATGAGCATGTGGAGGTTGCCACAGAGACGCGGCCCTTAATGCATGGAGAGGATTTGTCTCCATTCCCTGTCCTTTTGTCCTTGCATGCATTTTTCTTTTCATTTTACGTCTCCATTCTGTTAATAATACATGAATGTCCTCTTTCCCCCTCCCTCCCTTCCCCCCCTCTCCCCCCCCCCTCCCCCCTCTCCTCCCCTGTAGCAATTATTGAACCCACCACCACTAGTGCTGTCTCAAGCCCAGGTCAGTATATGTCACCATGCTGTACACCAAATCAGCAAAGAGGTCCGCTACCTCAAACTAACCTGAAGTGAAATCCTCTCCTCCATCTTGATTTATTTGAATTGGTTGGCTGGAATGCCTGCTGGGTGTACAGCTTCATTGTATGTCCTTTATTTCTTTTAATTTGCTTTTTTTTCCCTCGATTTTATGTTAATTTTGGGTTGGCATTTACAGCCTGGCTACATATACTTCCTGCAGCCTGTGCCATTGCAACACCCCGCCCCTCCCCCTCCTCTCCCCTCCCCATCCCTTCCATTACGAACCCCCTCCGCCACCCCACCCCCTCCCACCCCCACGTGGAGCACACAGTAGCGTCATTAAAGCGGCTGTTCCATACGCCTATGGGTCTGATGCTTCTCATAACGCTGACGGCTTCCTCCTCTTCTTCTCTCTGGCTTTCTCACCACCGACGCCACCGCTCTCCTGCTCCTCAGTGCTAGCTAAACGCAGTGTACATCAAAGGCAGGATGCTGTTGGTGGCAAAGGCCGTTGGTTTGTTGTGTGCAAGATGGAATCTCTGCTGTCTTTGTACTTGTATCACTCCCTCTTCTGTCTCCCTCTCGCCTTTCCGTCTTAATCTTTCCCCATCCCACTGTATCTCCATTTGCTCTGTTCTTTCTCGTCCTAGAACAAACAGTTGGCCCGCTGCCACCCTCTTTAACCTGATCTGCTTCTAGTGCTGTTGTTGGTGCTACACTGTCAATATCACCCTCGTGGCACTGCCCCAGCGTACTGCCACTTCCACAATCCAGCCCAGAATAATCCCTTCTGCCTGTGCGTCTTTTCTCCCTCTCTAATGGTTTTAAGCAAGTCGCAGAATGTAATCTTTTATGCCGGTTGCATTATTTTTGCTTAATACTGTTCAAGTGCGAAAAAAAAAAATGTGCAGCTAGGCATGCACTCTAGAAGCTGGCACGTACACGTAATAAACACCTAAAGGAAAACATGCGAAATAATCGAATGCACCTGCCCCTACACACGTAATCACATGGGTGGATTCATGTTGCATGATGAATGCCGAGGAAAAACGTTTATTTATATACTTTTAATCCACCTAAGTGAACAGGACGCCATCGTTCCCTCTCGCGCTTTATGGAGACACAGCCCCGATTAGCATGTGCTCGCCTGCATCCTCTACCTGTCTATCTGAGCCAAATATAATTATCCATGGAGATTCTGTTAGATAGCAAGTTAAAATAAGCTCAGCAGCAACGAACACTCCTGACATGGCCCTGGACTCTCATTTGATGTAACGCTTGCAGAACAAATGACAATTTCATGGTCCAAAGGAACACCAGCGGTTTCAATCGTGGAGATAAACTCACTCTGGGACCCACTGTTCTTGTTTGGTTCCAAGTTGCATTTGAAGGTAATTTTTTTGATGGCGCCCTCACTAAGTGGCTTGGCAAAGGGAATTATTTTAGATCCCTGAAAATCTCTCTTTTTCCCAACATTGTTTAATCAGGTTTAATTTTAACAGGTTATTATCTGCTTTTATTTCCCCTGCGAACGAGTACGGGAAGATGTGCTTCCAAAGTAAGATATGAAATTCTGCTCCGCAAGCTAAACAAATCAGGAGTTCTGAGGTGGAAAAATGGTTCATCCCCCAACAGAACGTCTATGTTTCAGCCCATTGATCAAGGGAAAGTAACCAAAAAATAAATTACATTAAAAAAACCTAACCTTAATAGGCAACATCAGTCATTATACATTTATTTCTAACTTACATGACAGAACAACTCTAATAAGAAGCTACTCAAATGTGTGGGTTAATTAGAGCCTAATTACATGCTAGATTTTTTTATGGCAGCATATGCTGCCTGACCGTACCATACTTTTTTCCATATAGACACAGCTAGCACACATCACTACTAACATTAACACACACGTTACAACACGTAGACACATACACCTGTCAATAATGTTGCTATGTCTGTGAAATGTGCTTCAACAGCAAACTGGGCATGGAGCATTGATCAGTGTCGCAAAATATTACGTTAAAGTGTTGTCAGACAAACTTAAAACAAATCTTCTTTCCGCCATTATGGTGGGATGTCTGTAAAAATGGCTAAAGAAACAACTGTAGACATCCTTGTGCCACTGAAGATAATTTCCACATTATTCTTATTCTATTAACACAGCAGTGTCACTTATAATGCTCACTAGAGGAACACTTTGCCAAATTAGGGCAATAATGTGAAGAACAGCAATTGTTTTCAATGTTCTCTCTGTAGTACCCATTCAAAACCTGCTGTTCTTCCGGGAATCAACGAATTCCATATCTATAATGGTCCCTTCAAGGATGGCAAAATGTGGGTCTCTCCCAACACACTACTTATCATTTAACACCAGTGAGCAGATAAGACAGAAGCTCAAATATAATACTTTTAAATATTTCAAAATATCTGCATATTTGGAAGAATGATACAAGGCCAAAGCTATACTGCAATATTTATCTATTTATCTACGGCCAGAAGAGCTTAACCTAACACAAAAGCAAACAGACTTAAAACATTATGTTGGAGCAGAGATATAGTGCCACTAATCAACAGCAACAACTTATGGGGTAGAATAAGGAATGCTGTCGAATCAAATACAACAGTGTATGCAGGACAAAGCAACCAATGGAGCTACCATTGTAGCAAAAGGGAAAATGTTGAGCTGCAAGAATATTTGTGGTGCTTTGATGAACCTGACTAACAGTGTTATATGAGATTCACCCATTTGTCTAAGACCATTTCCCAAAATACAGACTAACAAACTCCACCGGCACCACGGAGCGGGTAAATTTGCACTTAACCACACATCCTAACTGACTTCAGCAGGGTTTTCTCTATGATCATTGCACACCAGTACAATGTGTTATACCATACTCTATTGTGGATTGGACTCTGCTTGAACGAGACGATTGTTATAGTATTCCCCTTAGAGCAATATGGGGAATCTACAGCCTTTTTCCTAGTTTTCTCCAGTCATTTTAAATATCTATCCATCCATCTTCTACCACTTATCCGGGTCAGGTCGCTGAGGCAGTATCCTCAGTAGAGAAGCCCAGTCTTTCCTCTCCTTGGCCAAGTCTTCCAGTTTTTCCACGGGAAGTGGAAGTCGGGAAGTCTCTCCGCCGTGTCCTGGGTCTTCCCTGGGGCCTCCTCCCTGAGGGACATCCCCAGAATACCTCACTAGGGAGGCGTCCATGAGGCATCCTCACCAGATATGCAAGTCAGCTCATTGGCTCCTCTTGATTTGGAGCAGCAGCAGTTCAGTTTTTTTTAATATCCATCATATTAAATAAACAATAATTTCCCTTTTAAGAATTAGGGAGTATACAGAAATAAACCGGTGGGCACTTGTAAGGAAGGAAAGAAAAAAAAATGATGAGATGAAAACATTTAGAAAACAACTCTTTGAAAATGTATGTAATTTAATATGCATTTTCAAGAACAAATAAAACCAGTAGCATGCACCTTTAAGTTTATATTCAGGACCAGGATTAGGAACCAGGATGAGCTAACCTTTTTTGCTGTACTTGCAATTAAAGTGACTGAGGCTAGACTACAACTAAATGACTCACTGGTTACAGCATGGATATCCTGGATAATCAAAACGTGACTTGAATTGTAATATGAATTGAATAAATGTGAATTGTAATGATTTGGAGATGCTCTCCATGTCCTACTCTTCTTCTACGTGACAGTGTGGACCATAGCAAACCCTACTTATCTTTTAATGTGTCACCATTCTACAAAGCTTACAATACTACAGCATTCTGTTTGATTACATTTGTCAGCAACAACCTGAAGCACATGTCAGAACTTCAGGATGCCTCCTGCCCTGGTTATCATACAGGGAAAGGAAGCGTAATTGTTGGACTCTAAGTCGTAAGGATTGCAGAAATTCTTCCTGAGGAAACTGAGATCCACCGGCATGCACAACAGGCTGGTAAAGATCTTCTTTCTCTCACCCATGGCGTTCAGTGTGCACTCATGGCTACAATATAATGTGTTGTGAAGGCGGAGGCATTAGGACTTGTGAAGCCATCACTTTTAGTTGTTAACAAAGGCCAGCCCTTCAGTCGAGCTGTAACTGGACCGTTTGGAGGGAGTGGCAGAGAGCAGGATGACGGACAAGATGACCATCCTGGATAAGCCCATCCATCCCCTCAATGATGGGGGTGGGTGGGCTGATGACCTGAATGAACTGTAACAGATGGGCAGCGTATTCACTCACCAGCTCATCCCACCAAAGAGCAGGACAGAGGGTTTAAGGCGATGGTTCATGCCCGCTGCCATCAAGACTCTACAACTGCAACTGTGACCACAGCCTAAGCCAGCTGTGACCCCTCCAACCCATCGACCCATCGACCCAGTGCTGTGACCATCTCTACCGGTACAACATCCAGGCTTAGTGCTATTTGTATTTCTTTTCAACAGTGATCTAATATAATGACTTTAACCTTTATGTTTTGAGTATGTAAATGGGAGTACAGAAGAATTATATCATCTTATATTATATTATGTATAATTTGTTTCAACGCCACCCATTTGACGGCAATTACACAGGTTCTGTTATGATGACCCCTATCGTCACCAGTAATTTTGTCCCCTAGCATTAAGTCTGATGGAAACTGATGAGGAACAATGAAAAAAGAAAATGGTATGGTGGGTCAGATGGGTCTGTCTACAAGATTAAAGTTTTGTAATTTCTGTCAATATAAAGTTACCAAAGTTTGACCTCTAGTGAGGGTTCAGTCCACGATTAAACTGCTGTTCCTGCACACGAGTCATACTGTTAATAGCATTTCACTTCATATAGAGAAAAACAATTGTAGTGTCACTCTAGCAACAACAAAAAAATATGACAGAGTGAATCCTCCGATGGTTCACGATATGCGATAAAAGGCCAACTTAAATTGAAATGCATAACATCATGTGAACATACCCACAGTTATAGCTATTGATCTTACACAAAACATATGCTAGTCCAACAACAGCCATACCAACTACAACATGCAAATGCCTACTGCATACTAAAACATCCTGGATACTATTCGCTAGAACCTGGTGACCACCACTCATGTATGACCACAGCTTGGATCGAGCATTGTGGTCATTATAGTAGAGATAAATGTCTAGAAATTGTAATCTAATGATTATTTCAAGAACTTTCACATACAGAAAATTAAAAATCTACAACCTGTGACACAAAAGAGGGTGATGTTCTAAGTGTATCAAAATGGGCTTTCATCTACTCTTAAATCCCATTTACTAGCAAAGCAAATCCAGGCAGCCTTGTTAGGACCATTAGCCCCAAACAACCCCACCCCATTCTGAATGTAAATTATGCACCATGGAGTATGAGGCAAATCCGTGGACAAACCAAGCAGCAAGCTTTTAACTGCAATAGCTAAATGTGCAGAACAGTTAACATTATGGAGGAGAAGGGTCTGCATATAATAGTTTGGGTCGCATCCAACTACTGCACTTGAATTGCCATCGAGAGCCACCACCATATCAAGATATACAGCCTGTATGATGAAAAAGGAGCAAAAGTAATTTCCTTTTTTTATACTCCCTTTCCACTGTTTCCTGTTCACTTTATTTATTGATTGTTTAATTTTGTATTATCCTGTTTTTTCCTCTCAGAGCACACGGGTGCTCTTTTTTTGTGAACTTTTATTTTTCACATGTGAGGTTAGACACAATTGCATTGTGTGATTTGTTTTTGAAGTGAGGAATCCAGGGAGTTCTCTTTAATCAGGGCTGAACTAATGGAACATGATAGCTGCTAAGGCTTGACTTTGCCGTAAGTTATGTTCTGAGTACATTTTTTAAAAAAAGCTAGAGGCTGTACCTGTAAATGGTTCTGATGATCTTTGTCATTGTTTTGTGTTGTTTATTGATTTACAATGAACAACAATATTAAATGCACACATTTGCATAAATCAGACAAACCTCTCCATCTAAGTATTAACACCTGAAAAATGTCCATTTATACCATTTACAGTAAATGTTGAACAGAAAAAACATGTGATTAATTTGCAATTAACTATGGAGAGTCATGCAATTAATCACAAATTTTCTTTTTTAATGGATTAACAACCATACTTGCATTATATTCACATATCATTTGTACAATAGGCTTATCAGAGTCTTACAGTAATCCTTTCCAGACATGCTATACATAACATTGCTGACTTCATCTGCCTGCTAAAGTAGTCTTTTTGTCATTCAGACAGAGGTGTCCATTATGTAAATGTCCTGTATAATGTGCGACAGTGCAGAGGCAAAAAGTAACAAGACATGAAATTGGAGTCCTGATTTAATTCATATTTTATCACATGCTGTATGTGGAGCATTTAGCTGGATATTCATGATCTCTTCCATTGGAGTTGGAATTTGGGAAAATAGTTTGTGTTCTTGTTTGTTTATGGTGTTTGTCCTTATTCAGCCAATGAACAGGAGAAGAAACACATTTAAAATTTTCTTAACGTTCATAATTCTTATAAAAGTATGTGTTGAACAAATGTTTGGTTTCTGAATGTAACAAGAAAATTCAGTGAGGATTAGTTTATTCATATTTTCATACTGTGTTCTTAAAAAAGGTAGGACAATAGTTTCATAGTGATAATTTTATTCGACGCAGGCGCATCAATAAAATCACATACTTCACAATCACATTAAAGAAAAGACCAACAACCGGAAAATAAATAGACCAAAGCCAAAGGTTTATGTTTGACTATGAATGAATGAATGAATGAATGAAAAAGAAAACCCACAAAAATGAATCAATATCAATTTAATGACTTTCTTGCTTGTTTACCCTTATGCTTTGGTAAAATCTATGTTAATGTGATGCCAACTGCTCCACAAGGTTTGATGTTGTAATATTTCTTTTTCTTCGCTTTTGACCTTTATTTAGGTGCAATTTCATAATGAGGTGCATATTTAAAAAGGCTTATATCTGTATGTCATGAATCTAAAATATATAAATTCATATATTTAAGTACAAATACAGAATGACTACATAACATGCTCAGGCATGGTACAGAGCTTTTGACTGTAATTCCATTCATGCAGTCAACTGTTTTTTTTGCTCTGTATAGCGTTTTAATTTATTCTTTTGTTCTGAATAATGTTGTAACATTTGAACTTAACCTACAATATGTAGTTCAGTACAGTCTTATTGTATCTTATGTGATATTATCATAATATATTTATTTTAATGAAATACTGATATGGCCTTACTTGCAGAGAACAACAGAGAAATAGAAACCATCTGCTGCTTGACAGATTTTTCTTTCTTTTTTTTATCTAGCATGCCATTTATGGTTTACACTAAATAGTACCACATGTGTTGACAAAAAAGGACTTGTGATTGTTTTATCTTTAGCATATGGATTTGTATGTATTTACCTAAACATAATACACGGCACCAACACTCCAAAGCAGCTGGCTTGGTGCCACCCTGTCATCCCAATGAAATGTAGATCTGTGATAATAGCATATGCTCCCACAGGCGTTCTATTCTGTTTATTTCCGCAAATCACTTGACAGTGGGGGAAAAAAAAAAACAGTGTTCTTGATATTGTACTGAGCTAAATTCCCATTTTTCGTAGTGCATGATTCCTCCCAGTATCTGGTATAGTCAGAACTAATTACAGAGGAAAGTGGCATTTAAAGCATTTATTTGACCCTCCCTCCCACCCAGCATCAAGCACGAGCAGATAGAAAGAAGAGATTAATGAGTCCATGAAGTTTTATGAGTCTAGGTAATATCATGCAGTACGCCATAAAACACAGATTTGTGACGAGGTGATCCATGATGGAGCAACCTTTAAGAGTTGTTAACTTTTAATCCCGAGCGGCGCCCTGCATTTTTCTTGCATGAAGACAAGACACAAATCAGTTTCTTTACATAGATGAAATTTAAATTCTCAGCAGCTTAATAAAGACTATTCTGTGAGTGATTTAACGCAAGGGTAGGTCATGTGTCTTTCTCTGTTCCTGGTCCAGGACGCAACATCAAAGAGATTATCTACCTTATTAAGTATTCTTTCGATGTCCTCCAAAATTCAGTCACTTGCTCAGCTCCCCAAGGCTCAGGGAGCTATGTTAATCAAATTATTTTAGTAAGCATGTAAAGCTTCTTTAATCAAAGGATAGCTGGCTAATTTATGTCTGAAACTGAGTTAATGTCTTCTTTGGAAAATGACTTTAAACAAGGTTAGGCTACACTTTGCCTCTTTCACTTCTTTATTTTGTTATCTGATCTCAGTTCATGTCGGAGCCTAAGGCTCATTTTGTTGATATTACACTGTGCATGGCATTCTGGATAAGTAAACAACTTGCCATTTTGTTAAAATAATTTTCTCTCTTGGCCGTCACTTAAATAAATATTAGACTAACTATAAATGGAAAAAGCTCATAAGCACATTTAGTCTTTAAAACCATGTGATGCGTTATTTTGGTGATTTGTTCTGCAGCTTATTTTTTTCAAACATTTTCTAACTTCAGTATTTAAGAATAACTAAACCCCACAAGCACATTTCATTGCAAAGTCTACATATTTACCTCTGCCAGGAGGTTATGATTTCACCGGTATTTGTCTGTTTGTTAGCACAATATCTCAAAAACTGTTGGCCGGATTTTCATCAAATTTTCAGCGAATGTAGCAAATGGTACCATGAAAAGACGATTAAATTTTGGTGATGATCCAGAAGAAATCCTGGTTCCTGGATCGCTTTGAATTCTTTGTCGTTTGGTAACATTGCAGCAAATGGACCTTCAAATAGGCGCCATTGTTTACAGCCACCTGCTGTTGATATCGTTATTATATAACTTTATTTTTTTGAGTAAATTATAACATTTTGCAGACAACAATGATGAAAATGTATACTTTTTATTCCACAATACTGCGTCTATTCAATATGCTTGGCAGAGGTCTGCACTCTGAGTGCTTTTCTAGTTTCTTATAAATTTGCGTAGCTACTGTCATCAACAGGTTGAAACTTGAACTTTCCTATTGGCTGAATGCTAACCTAAACCCAGCACCACCCCCTGCTATAATACCAATCAGTCAGCTCCACTCCAGCTCCACAGAATTCCTGATCATTGTAGTGTTTAGGCCATCATAAGGTGAAGGGACACCATCTTGAATAGGGTCAACCGCAAAATGGTGGTATACTACTGGTACTCGTGCATGTCTGTGTGTGTGCCTGATTACATAATGCATCTTTCATTAAGCTTTAACAGTACAGTACATCTGTAATAGTTTGATGCAATTATGTTTATCTGTTCCATTTTGAATAAGGAACAGGCTGTCAATTTCCGCTGAGCCTGAATATTGGATATTATTCACTTTTGGCTTGTAATGACATCTTGTAATGATTTGAGTGTACATCTTTTCGACTGTGGGCCTATTGTCAATAAACCTGACACGCCAGATGGTTTGCTACACAGAACCATCTGAGAAGTCATCCTTATAAGCTGTTTGGAAAAGAGCAGCACATTCAGAAAATGTATGTCAGATGATTGGATGAAACATCTGGGCTGAGCGAGAGTTCATCTCGTGAGAAGCTGATGGGGCCAAACCACTGTGGTTGGGACGCAAGTGTATAATTTGAAGCCTGACATGATGGGTTTTCATGTGAGCTCACAAGGTAAATTATCAATATAGTGTCACATTAAACAAAAACGTATGTATATACATGAAAGCCCCAACATCAAAGCTGGTGAAATAGATTAAATATATCCCAGATTCATTTTGCTGTAAATTATTTCACATTGCTCTAAAATCAGCAAAGTCTGCATAAATCTCACTTTTTATTTTTTTTTTTTCTGAAAATAGGATTACAGGGCAGAGCGTTTCTGCTCTTGGGCCTTGCAGCAGTGCATACTAAGTTATTCCAAATATTCTGGAACATATGCCCCGACATATGCTACACATCCACATGGACTACTGGAATACTGATTATTGATAAGCCAATACTGGGTCATCCTAAATTTACTGGCATGCCCATCAGAAAGAAAAATGTTCACAGGATTCAACTTCATCTTTGGCTTTCCACATTTCCTTTCAAGCCAAACTTGGCTTATTTCCCATATGTTGTCATTTCAGACATTTTCAGCTTAGCAGATAAGCAATCGGATACTCTAGAAGAGGCAAATAGAAGCAGGTACCAGATTATAAAAGGCCCTTCATTCCATCCCTTGGCTCTAACTCCAGACACAGCAAAGTCTCTGCCGCTTCTCTCCTCCTGCAACTTAAAAAAAACCCTATAAATCAACCACAACACTGCTCCCAAAGTACTCGAGAAAAAAACATACTTAGATTATGTGTTTCCTGCTGCCATTCAGATGAATATTGTAGATATTATAAAGTGTTCATGTTTATGTGAACCACACAGGACTCCTGAGCATTGGGGACCGTTAGAAGCTGTGTTTCACAAAAATAAGTGTTAAAATAGACGGTTATGCCCTTTCCCCCAAAGACGGTGTATAATAAGGTGCAACTGCGATGTTTCATTGTGCTGTACAGGTGACAGATGTGTTTACAGAGTTAGTACGCTCTGATAGATGTCACAGCACAGATGTAAAAGCATAAAGCCGACGGACTGTTAGCCTAGTATGCTAATAATATGGATGAGACCATATGTTTGATACCTCTGTCATAGCATTGCTCTTAAAAAAAAGAGACAAATCTGAAAATGAGCATGTCCATATGAATGTCATGTTTAAATCACTGCTGATCGGAGGTGTAGCCGTTCAAAAACCTATGATGACTGCGGAGTAGCATTGTAACGCTACATGTCTTCATCCCAAACCTTCATCAGTATGGACGTCACGGTTCAGAGTACACAATATATCTGAGTCAGTCTAGTGAATGATGGTCTGTCTGAGTCATCATCACTAAACCTCTACCATTATATTTATTGTGACTGACTCCAGATGTAGCAATCACCAGAAAAAGATGACAGGAGTACAGGCATCAGACAATAGGCCAAAGTAATGTGGGGTTTTTTTGTCCAGTGTAAAGAAAACTTTAGCGTTAGCAAAGCATACAAACACTGTTCCTCTTCACTTTTGTCACCAGAAGTGCTGAAGTTGAGTCGCGTCAAGTGGCAATTACAATATAGCCACTGATGTGACTACTGTATCAAACGCAGCTGATGGCAGAATAAACACACCGCGCTTATGAAATATTCAATAGACGGAAAACAAATTCTGCTGATAAGCTTACATTGGGATCTTCTCGGACTAGATTGGCACTGTGAATCCTATCGGACTGGACTTGTTGAAACTGCAGAGTTAAACTACTCGCCTCGACAGCAAACATCCCTGCCTCGGTTTACCCAGTATGCCTGGTGTCGGACACACTGAGCTACCCGGCAGATAATCTTTTTTTTGGCAGTGCATTTTCTACCGGCCTTATCACTTACATGGTAGCGGGATCAGGAGCAGAGCAAACCCTTCTGTACTCTCCTTCCGCCACAACCGCCACGCTGACTCCTATCCTGTACGGCTTGTTTTGAGGTGATATGCTGACCTTCATTTTTACCGAGTGCTAACCCCCTCCCCCTCCAATCATCTCTGGAAGGGCCAGATAAGCAGATGGCATGTCTTATATCATACTTGACCCCTAGATCCCACATCGCAATGTAAATAGATGGTTGTGTCTACATTTCGTCCAGTGGGACTGGAAGCCTGTGAAACTCTCCAGTAGAATACTTGTTGTTCTAGTACATAAGTGCAATGCGAAGAAAATAAAACCTTCTTTACCCTAATGTGGCATATATTATATACTTGTCTAATGCTAAGTAAATCAGATACATCTGCCACTAATTAAAACCACCAATGATCTCTCTTATAGCGCTCCTGAGCTTTACAGCACAATCGCCTGTAATATCAAAGTGTTCCAGTGTGTTCAGAGTTCATTTAATTGATCAACAGCTCCCATTCCTCATGACATTTGTATTACCATACTGTAGCAGTGTATCTTTGCTGGAAATAAAAGCCATTAATTTTATACTATAATAGCACAAACCATGATTGCTGTGTGATCTTTTGTTTTTTTTTTTGCTGTAATTTATTTTAATGAGTATTAATCAAGGGAAGTGTTATTTTTGTTATCAGGTTGATTGGTACTCGGTTGTTTGTGTGATATTAGTCATTATGGGCTAGGTTCTTTTGTCACTGTGAGCTTTTTTTTCACAGACCTGGAAAAAAAAAAGAATAACAATAATAATCCAAAAACACACTCTTGAGTGCTGATACTGATTAGTTAAACGTGGGAGATTCCAACAATGAAATTGATTTTCTTCTTTACTGTGCCAGGAAGGCTGCTCTTAAACAAAACGATGTCTCTGTCTTCTTATTCCCTTTGATTAATTCATTTTGAATCACTAAGGACGTTAATAGCATCAGAAAAACAAGTTATTTACACAGAAATTGTTATATTATTAATAATTGGTTCCTATAGGAATAAATGTGGAATAGACAAAACACAAGGTGATATGTGAATGGACAGGCCGATCACAGTTCTGCACATCGCCATGATTTACCTCGAACTTTCAGTTTGAAATAACATTGTAATATGTGAAGTGACGCTGGCAGGCAGTGGTTGTTTGGGGATTACTTATTTTTGTTATTCAACGCATGATACCTTCCACACAGCAGAGCGTCCCTCCCTCCACAACCCACAACCGAGCTATTTCTAGGCCTTTTAAGCATGTAAAGCAGCGCTTCATGGCTTCCCTGAGGCTTGAATTAACTCCCAAACGGCCATGTACGCGGACATCTGCGGACACCACAGAACAGACTGTGCCACTGACACGTGGTAGTTGTCTTTGAAATGCTTTCTGGGGTCCACGTTTCACACATGCGCAGTAGGTAGGCGCACACACAAAAAAAAAGAGGAGAAAACGGTGTGCAAATATCGCAAGAGTGCAATGAACTACATAATCACACAGCCAACATGTTGCAGCATATAACCTGATATATTCCATAACAAACAGGTACAAAGAGTAAAGATAAGACAAGATATACTGCGGGATACTACTTATGAAGATTGACAAGATCCTATTGTGAGTAGTTAAGTAGGCAAATAGTTGTAGGCTTTCTCTCAGTCCAGCAGCCAAGATTCCTCTACCAGGCAACCAAAAAGAGAGAGAAACTCGTCATTTGTACCTAAAAATAATTTGAACGTGATCCAGGGTTTTGCAGCATCGACCGATATTGACTGACCCCTGAATTTCTTCGATTCCACACCAGCCTGTCACAGCGTATTCAGAAGATATTTTGACTTCCACAAAGGCCCAGTCCCCTCTCTTCCCTCCAATCTTAACTACATAAACAGATTATTATCCATATTTCATGGGCCTTAGCCTTCGCCGCTCCTCTCTGCCCACTGCAAAGTCTAATTTTCTGGACTGCTTTTCACCTGTTTGTCAGTCTCTGATATAAATGGCCGTGCTGCCCTTCCCCTATCAGCAGATAATTCTACTTACCCACATCTCTCGCTGCGCCTGGCTGTCTCAGCCTCTCTCTGCCTCTCTATCGTTCCCCTGCTCCCACATGTACCGCTCTCCTCTCTACCTCTGATTATCTCTCCCACTCTGCATCTCCTCAGGAGTGCCGGTCATTAAACGCAAACCCGGTCTCGCTGTCAGTCCCACGTGCAAACAGCAGCGCACACTAAAAGTGTAATAACTGTCTTCAGAACAAGAAAACTATTTCACAGGGCTCACGTTTTTTTTTCTCTCTATTTCTCAGTATATATGTGCATAACATTGGTGGTGGATATTAAAACTCAGACCTGTCTGAGCTGCTCCTTTTTTTTTTTTTTTAAATTGCGCCAAAGAATCTTTGGAGAGTCTTTCTTTCATGTGTTTATTCCCACCTCCCCTCATTTAAGCTCTTGTTGCAGGCAGCGCTTTTATCCTCGTCACTGTCACTTACATATATTTTTCTTTCTCTGGCATAACTTTTCGGAGTTTTCAGATCACCAAATCGCACACGTCCCCTGCTGTACCCAGCAGATCAAAGCACATTATGCATTGTACTGCTTTCAATTCGTGACATCCTCTCCAATCTCTGACGTCGTAATTTACGACTGTTCTTCAAAACCCGCATTCTTGCTTGTGAATTGAAAGTTTGGCGAAGACGAAAAGACCACAAAGTCACTGGTGAAGGGACAAAGAAATTGTTGTGGCTTTTTTTTTCTTTTCTTTTTTTTGTCAATTCAAATCTTTTTCAGATTTTAATTGGCTGTCTCGCCTCGGCAGTTAGGGTGATTAATAAGACGACTCAGTTGGAAAGATGAGTTTTGGTGCTCCCAACAACAGACTGGACTCTGCAGTTGTTGTGTGAGAGCTGGAGCAGAAAATGGATAGTCATTTCCTTTTACAGCCATGAACAATAGAGATTCGGTCTTCGTCTATAATTGAGACACCAGGGTATATTCTCTTCCTGGACATCCTCTAATGGTTAGTGCATTAAGAAGGATGAGTGAAGAAAGCCACACACTTACAGTAAAGGCTGTGGTAAATCAGAAAAGATGGCTTTTTGGCCAATTTGTAGATTGCAGTGAGTTCACGGTGTGCTGTACTTTAGGTCTTCCTTCTCTCATCTCTGGTGAGAGCACCCTTCACCCGAGTTAAATGGTTGTAATTTTGAGGTAAAATAGAAAACACTTTTAGTATTAATGGAATGAAGGCTTTAGACATGTTGTCATTACCTTGCGAAATACCAGGCTCTTTAGAGCTCATTCACATTCATGTAGTCATCAGCTGGCCTGTTTACTTGCAGATCTGACGTCCTCGAGGTACTTAATAATGACAAACCTAACAAAACCTCGCAACACAGCTGATTATGGCAGCTGAGTTTTCTTCATTTTCTTCAGTGTTTCAAAAAAACGTATATTCAAAAGCAAAAGTCATCATTATGTAAGGGGGCTCCTCCCCTAGGGTGCCAGTCCTACGAGCTAGGCAGCCCAAACAAAGGGGCTGATAAAATGTTAACTAGCACCATGGGACTGGTATAGGTCCATGGTAATGGAAACGCTAAACTAAGCGTACCGTTCCGTCCTGTCCCATCCTATATGGCATAGTTGTCTTTTTTTTGTCCAGACCAACCGTTCACTATCCAAAGATCATCAGTTTACTATTATAGAAGATTAAAGAAACTAGAAAATATTTAGATTTGAGAAGCAATTTGGACATTTTCTTTGCAAAATGCCTCAAATTTATTATCAAAATACTTTGTAATTAATGTAATAGTTGGCAACTAATCAATATAATTGTTGCAGCTCTAATGGAAATGCTAAAATGCTAAAACGCTAAAGTGTTGCGTCCGGTAGCGTACCGCAGAGTGGAAACGGTGCATATCTTAGTCTGCTCTGCAGTAGTATAGTTATACAGTTCTTAAAAACAAGCTGTTTGAAAATTGATCTTTTGTCTTTCTTTGGTCCTCAGTGGCACAGAATCTGACGGCCAACGATGTCAGTAAATGTCTGCCCACACACTGTCGACCTCCCCTGAACACCACTGTCATCATTCTCTCACTTGTTTATTGTTGTGTGCTTCCAATGGAATAGACCAAATCACTAATGGTGCCTGGAAAGTGTACCCAGTAATTTAGTGGGAACAATGTGTGAAAGGCATTTATGATTCATTATCGGGGTTTAGCTTAAAAGTTGAAAACATTAATGCAATCACATTTGATTGCATTAATTCAGACATTTTGATGTTTTTTGTTTTTTTACTAGCAGCCAGATTATCTGCAGATGTCGCCTCCTTCTCTCTAAAGCAAACAGACCCAGTGATTAAAGGTAAAAAATACTGTGTGAAGCTGTTTCATGTTATAATCAACAAGCAGTTTGTCACTGATACCCAAGCAAAAATAGCTTCTAAATAAAAAGTTGAAATTTTGGACTTTTTTTTTTTTAAAACTGAAATTACACGCTTATTATCACAGTGAAAGTAAATCACAGAAATAATGAGGTACCTGTTAAAATGGTGAACATTTCCAACCCTTCCCTGAAAGCCCTACTTGTGACACCAAGCATCTTGGGCAGCTTGTTGTGGAGTTTCATATGTATTCATATATGACAGCTGGCTGCCAGCAGATTACTGGTCTTTCATGTGATTGTGCCATAGGGCTTGAGGCTTTGTTGCCAACTATCCTGATAATTCTTAACCCTCAGGAATCCTACTCACCCATGACATGTCGTCTCCCTGTGTATTTGAATCTTAGAGGGACTGGGTGCCTATATGTCACTCCATGATAAGTGTAGGGAATTACACAGTAATTAGTTTGCCCCGTTCTAAACAAACCCTGACTGACACTGACAGTAGAAGAAGCCTGAAAAGTCAAGATACTGTGCCCACTGCCTCCAAAAGCAACCTCTGTTATACCCTTGCCTCACAAATTTGCATAGGAATTATTATTCTAGGATTTGTTTCACTTGTATAAATCAAACATACAGACATAATGATATGGAGATGCATTTAAGCTGCTGTTTTATTGTTTAAGTCGGTTGCTGAATAATTTTTCCTGTTCTTAATTCTGCAACCAGATTAGTGACACTTCAGGGATTAAATGGTATTGCCCTGCTTTGGGTCGTGTTGCTATATTGACAGTGTTAAAACATAAAGTTGATTAACCAAATGAACATATAAACAACAACAACAGTAAATTGCCACATTTTCCAAAATTTCTGTTGAGTGTCATGCAGGTGAAAGGTGAAAATAGCAACACCTCTTTCTAACATAATTATTTAATTTGCTGTATTTGCTGTTGTAAATGTCCCTTTTCAGTGCCAAATATTTCATTGTTAAGGGTGCTCATTATATCTGATATACAGAGGATAATAGAAATGTGCTATCTATCAGACACATTGTACCATTTATACCAAGCTATTTATACCTAACTTTCTCTTTATTGTATCTGGTTTTAGCAGTGTTTGAATTATGGGAATTTTGCATCAAAGTCATTTATTTTAATTACAAAGTGTTCTCAACTGAATTTCAACAAAATATATCTCAATAAATATACTGATATTACAACGTGAAAGTATACACATCTTGATAGATTTAGAGTTTATTCATATGGCACACTAATAGGGTTTTTAATGGAATAAATATTATGTAGTTTTCGTCATTAATAAAGTGTACAACCAAACACAAATAGGATCGGCTAGCATATAAATACAGTTACTAGCAAATCTATGAAACACAGTCAAAAACAACTTGGTGCCATACAGGACCTCCTTACTCTGGATCATATTCTCGTCTTAAAGTGATTATAGCTCAGTTCACTGGGAGAAAAAAAATAGCTAAGAACTATTCAAAGGCACAACAGGTTTGTTTGGGGGGGGGGCACTTGAGTTCAATCTGCATTGTCTCCAGCTCGCTCCGCCAATTGAACTTTAACTGCTCCCTACGATGCTGGCATGAAAATGCCTGTCAGTTATCAGAGCTGTGACCGTATTGGCTGCTGATTTGCATTTCATCCAGCTTTGGCTGAAGTAGAATTCAAGCTCCTCTTAATCACAACAGCCCAGAGACAACTGTAACCGCATTTGGTCTCTAATTTGTATGCAAGATCATGCTGGCGGAAATGTGATAGGGGAGGGCTCACTAAGTAGGGTTTTCCACACTTTTGTGTTCTTCTATCTTTGTCCGCAGAGAGATTTTTATCATGTTGACTTTCTTCACTTGTTTCACCTTCAAAATCACTGCGTTATCATTTCTATGGATACATATGCACTGTCCTTAAGGCACAGCAAAGATGTTTGTCCACCGCCTTCTCTAATAAAAGCCAAGAAGTCTTTCCCCTTTCTTTAATTCTTTCTTTTGTCAATTTCGATGTGTTTGGTATTGCCCTTCTGCCCTCTCAGTAAGAACCTTGTGCTTGGTGCATCAGTGTTTCTGCACAGTGTTGTTTTACTCTGCCAGACAATTATCTCTGAGAGGCCTGGGCAGAGAGAGTTGCTCTTCACAACTATTTCCCTCTACCTTTAAATCGGTCCCCAACTCCCACTAAATGGCACACTCTCTTTTCTATGCTCAGAAACACACAAACACAAAGTCATGTGCACACGTACACCAAAAGCTTTTTTCTCTGTCTTGCATTTATGTTATTAAAAGTATGCAGATTATCCAGCCCACACGCACACACACACACTGTTTCAATCACTGTCATGAGCCTCAGGAAAAACCTCTCAATCAGCCCAACAACAGATGACAGTATCTACAATACCCCGCCATTAAAAGCTGAGCATATGCATCGCCTTTCTCTCTGTTTACCGTCTTGAAAATCTTGTTATTGACAAACCACACCTTGAAGACCTTGGAGGTTTTTAAACGCGGCTAGAAAAGGTCATGACATTCAGAAATGGCATTCTCTTTGGGGAAATGGCTTGGATGTCTAGCCGTTAAATAAGGTTAGTTCTATCTGCTTGATTTCCGAGCTGTTTTGGCGTCCTCTGCATCGCTGAAGGGTGGCCGGGCCGCCACTAATACTGACGGCTCTCAGCACAAGTTGGAGTGTTGTCGCTGTGTGTGATACACTCCCTCAGAGGTTAATAAAGAGTGCACAACTGGCTCGGCACATGCAGGCAAATCCACAAAGTGCATAAGCGGTTTTGTGCCAAGTATGTTGCTGTTCGGTGGTGGTATGTGTGTATGGATGGGTGCGTTCGTGGTGGATGGCTGGGGGTTGCTCCTGACAGTTAATGATACACTTCTTCATGCACACACTCACGCGGGTGCACTCTCACATGGATCAAAACAACCCACACACACACACAAACACTTTTATGCATCCTGCACAGCTCACTGCTATCTCTGTTCCCCCGCTGTCCTCCTCAGTTCTTCTAATGCAGCAGCGGAATTGAAATGCAAGTGCTTAAGGGTAAAGCCTCGAAGGCCCCAAAACAGAAACCATTAACCCTTTACTATTCCCTTGGCCTTGCAGCTGATGAGTTATTCAAGGCTCTTGACAAGGATCCACCCTCAGACACTAATGATGAAGAAAGGTCAATGAGCGTGCTGAGAGATGCCTTTGGCAAAATAATCCTGGGACCCAATACACCAAGGCCGTAGCAGCCTCTGAAGTGATAAATGACCCTTTTTAATGAAAGACCCCCCTTCCTGCTGAATTACAGTAACACGTTTGAAACAATCGATGGGCTGAGCCACTCACAAGCCAAAGTCCTGTCAGCGATGACGCTGTTAATTAGCACCGAAAGGATCGCAGGCGCTATAGAGAGAACATTTGAAAGGAGACGGTCGGATTAGACCATTTTGTTTCACATTAGTTATTCCTAATGCCATCTAACACTGGGAGATCTTAGTGGTGGTGGGTGGCTCCCTGTGGGCCCCCAGCCACAGATCTGCATCGCACCATGAAACAGCAGAATATGACTAGAAAGGGGCACGTGAGCCTGCGACTACATCAGTTAAACAAAATAAATAAATCAGACCAGAGGGTAAGATCAAAGTGATAGTCCCTACTTCTGAGAGTGTTCATCTTGTATGCTCATACATGTGTGACACTTCAGTACCGCTTGCTTTGTTTGCATTTCACTGACTGATGTGTATTTTGAGATGACTGGCTACCAACTTCTGTTTCTCCAGATCAGACTTAACCTTGGTGTAGTCTGAACCAAAGCAGAGGGATTGATAGGGACTGTGTATATATATATATATATATATATATATATATATATATATATATATATATATATATATATATATATTATCTATGAAAGCAAGGAGCATCTTTGTGGTTGTGAGTCGGTGGCGCGCGTATCTCTCTGACTGTCAGATCAACCTCAGCTTTTGAATATAGCTCGGCACGGTGGATTTTTTTGGATAGATATCCAAAATGTCATCATTATCATTAAAAGTTAACATCCCATAGACTTGCGTATTGAAAGCATTGGAACATCTCAAAAACCACATGCTAAGACGTTAGCCGGTTTAGCTGCTACTTTACTCCTTATGCTAACACAGGCTACTGTGGGCCGTTGTCCAAGACACGTTCACAGACCCTCAGGAAATCCCAGCACTATCAGCTGACAGAATGGAATCTGAGCCATATAACAGAGCCAACACATATAACAGTAACAGGACCAGGTTGTTACACTATACGAGTAAATGTACGAAGTAAGAGATTTATCATAAGCCTTGCTTTACTTGGCCTATCAACACAACTTTAAAACTGGTATGTAGATTGACATTCAGACTTTCAACATAAATTGTAGCCTTTTTCTTACAATAACTATATTTGCATGTCTCTCCTTATTTCAATGTATGTCCATGTCTTACCCAATGTACAGTTTGTCTATTAAGACTATTAAATAGTCCAACACACCCTCAAAAATCTACTTAAGCCTCCACTTTTCTATAGGAATACATACTTCCTAGGGCACTGTAGTAATATATATAAATCTAATTTTATATATATATTTATAAGGGTTTTTTTGATTAATGAATACATTTGATGATGTTATGTACTTTATTTAATATCAATGAATCTCATAAAAATACCTAAACCAGTTAGAATTCTAGCATCAACTATATCAAGTCGATTATAGTTTATTCTTCCGTACTACAGACCTCCATTGTTGTCCAAAGGCTATTCAGAACAGGTTCCTTCATTACAATGAACATGTGAACTGTAGTTAATTTAGAGTCAATCCCTCATACACCATCCTGCTGCTGTACCCACCAAAGCTCTAAACCTGAAAAGCTGAAAATATGAAAATGGTCTTCGACAAATGTGCTTTTTACTCGTGTTTGTGTAACTTTTGCTAAAAGCCACAGTTCCAGGTGCCTCGGAGTGAACAAATATTTGTAAGCCATTCTTTAACAGGAATGAACGGTAACTGCTTGGGTGCCACAGACAAACTGGGGAAGTCAGAAAGTACTGAGTTATTGGTTTTGTTCTTTTCATCAGATTTGTTGACAGTCCCGATAATATAGAATATCGCCTGGCGTATTCTTTTCGTCTGGGTGTTTAATGCTAAGTTAGAGCAAGAGAACTGAGGTCTGACAACTTCCTGAGGTGTTGTATGCAGCGCTGCAGGTTGACTAATTCAGCTTTCAGGGTGACAAATTATTCAATTACAGTGTACACGTAGCTGAATGCTGTTGGACGGAGGCTTTTTGTCATGAATCATAGAAAGAGCAAGAGTTGGAATTGGTGGTTATTTGTTACCAGACACAATCTGTAGTCGAGCTCTCACAGCACATCAGCAATTAAATCTGAAAACTTTTTTTTTTTTAAGAGTTTAAAAGACTTTTTTTGTGTTGGTGTGATTGTGGTCTTGTTTTGGCACCTTATTCTTATCTTATGTGTCTTGCTTGTATGTGATAACATCCCATACTTGGTATGAGGTGCAGATTGAGTTCATCTTTGTTCACTCTTTGTGAACTGTGAACTGTATACAAGTCAAATTAACACTGATAGAGGGATTTAAATAATTGATTCTTAGATAGATTTGAAATAAGTAAGTAAATAAAAAAAATGCAAGTAAATGCCTATACACACCTTTGTTATTGCTGCATGGTTACTGTAAAAGCACACATGCTATGAGGTCGGTGAGTAGATTATTCCACATGGAATTATTGGAAAAATATAAATAAATAAATTACACACATACCTATTTTATATACATTATTATAAATTGTATAAATATATTAAGAGTAAAAGTATAATGAATAAGTTATAAGTCTTATAAGTTAAGATATTGAATAGAAAGGATATAATATAAAATATATAATATATAGAAATATATGTAAAGATAGATCTATACATACCCACATATATACATACAAACACATTCATACTCCTATATATAAACACGCAAATACATATAATACAGTAATAAAATAATAATATTGAAAATATGTAAATATATGACTAGAAACGTTATATATTGTTATGATTGCTGTATGTATCATAGAATATTTCACAGGTTTTTACAGGTTCCTGGTCATTTTCCTGGAGGAGTTGAGCAGTTTGATGGGGACAAATTAGTTTTTTAATCTGTTTGTCCTTATTTTTGGAGCAGCAGCCTGTTGCTGAACAGGTTTGTGTGGCTGGTGTTGTTCTGGACGCCCAGCAGTTTGTTGAGGGTTCTTAACCAAAAAACACCATTTGTCAAAATGGCGTTGGAACTCTGATCTTTATTTTCTAGTCAGAGGCATTTCATATAGACCTCCTATATTATGCCATATAAGGCCTGTAATGGTATGAACGCCATGTAATTGAAGTGACATTTCCCAGCCTCACATTCACTGTCATGAGAGAGCCATGAGTCACTGTGATGGAAATACTGTATGTAAATGTGAATCCATCTGCTCTGCTTTCAGGCTACAAAGGGAGATGTGTGTGTTTTACCAGACGTATTGATATTTGCTGCTCCGGGTACCCAGCTGAGTTGAACCAAGGGTCAATCCACCAGTCCAATTTGTCGGTAAACGCAGACTCATTCCCCTCAGTGATCCCAGTCAATAATGTTTGACCTCATGTGAAAAATGGGAACACAAAGGCAGAGAGTACTCACTCCCAGACTTGGGAGTTGCAAGTCGCCAAGCACAGTCCCGCATCAAAGAGAAAGACCCGTGTGTCACTATCATTGCTTCTGGTATTTATGCAACCCCCTGAAAGTTGCACATCGATAGTGTCAGTGTGGCGGAGGATAAGCCTACAGAGGGAAGGCTAAAGTGGATTTTGCGGTGGAGGTGTATGTGGAGGAGTAGATAAGGCCTATTTTTTAAGGATCTGACACGTTTCATTGAGAGATGATGTTGTCAGCCTGTTCTTCATACGACTGCATTATTATCATTGCACTGGAAATGTTTGGCTCTTCTACTGAACTTATTAACACATCCATTGTGTATTCTGCGGTACATCAAACCACTTTGATACCATTGACACCACAGCTGCACCTGGCAACTATGTTTATTATCGATTAATCTCTGAATTAATATCCTGATATCATTTCTAAGAATCAAAGATGGTATCTTGACATGTATCGTTCTGACCAACAGTCTAAAACGATTCAGGTACAGAGCAGCATTAGCATTTATTTGGAGTTACGGTTTACGGCCCCCTGATAAAAGTTCCTCTTTGTGCTCAGGTTTAGAAATATTTCTCTCTTTAAAATAAATGTTCCACTATTTTCACCAGGTCCAGCTCTCCTTTGGTGCCGGGCAGGCAGGGTGTTTATCAGAACTTTTTTTCTGCAACGTCGATGAGAGCAGCGAGCATGAACCAAAACAGTAAAGTTGCAGGCCAGACAACCAAAACAAAGAGCCGAAAGACGTAATAAATACTCTGTAGAGCTGAGTGGAACTGCAGAGTCGAGTAGTAATTGTCTGTGCGTTCATCACTACAAGCAACCGCTTTAACATACCACTACTCACAAGGGGACCTATTATGCTTTTCCTTATTTCATCACTGTGGCTGTTTCTGCTTGTACTCTCCCTCCCTGCAATATTTCTAACTGATCCACTGAAATAGTTTCTCTAATTTTCTTCAGAACTTGTTGTCTCAACCTGTTTTTAGCACAGCTGACAAAACTGTGTTCATTGGGTGAAGAACACATTCCTTTTCCCTTTTTTCACAAAGTTTCCCGTTATTTTTGTCATTTAAAAAGATTTTAACCCGAAGGAGCAAAAGCAGGAAATGTTGGGTTTTCATCAGCAGTAACGTAACGCGACTCTGAGACGTACTTCACAAGGGAAAATATTATTAATTCATAATTCGTTGAATATTCAGCTTCAGGAAGCTGACGGATCAGAACAGAATGGGCTGACCTGGCTACATAAAGGGCCAGTATAAGACAAATAAAGAAATGAATCATGCAAATTGGATCTCAGAGCTTTTAATATTAGAATACTGATTATTTAGTTCATTTTTTCTGATAAGTTATTTTTATTGAATGATATATTGAAATCTACATTTGAATTGTGTATTCATATAAGGAATTCTGTATACTTTTATGCAGATAAATGCTAAGCACCTAACTACTACTGTAATGTTCTGTATGTCTGTGCTGCAGAACTTCAAAACGCTGAAATGGAAGTGAACTTGAGTCCTTTCATGTTTCCTTCCACCCGTCTGCAGTGAGCACACAGAAATGTCAGTAGAGGATCATTAAAGTGACACGCGTCAAACTCACTCTTAATTTCCGCCTTAAATACACTCCCCATACTAACAGCATCTGACATTCGTGACTTAGATTTGAGCCTGTCTAGTGCAGCTCCATCTCCAGGACAACAGACGGAGTCTGTTAAGAATTAATTAACTGCATCACAATTAGTTTTCTAGTTTCACTATGAAAGGGATTTATTCTCATTCCAGGCTGCAATCTCCTGAAGCTAACTGTTTCAAGCGGGTCATGTAATTGGTGTTAGTGTGTTGTTTTGTGTGTTTTGTTTTTTGTCAGTGTCCAATAAGCTGCGGTGGGAGATGCAGGAAGGTTGTGGATGTTTGCATGCAGTCACCTTGAACTCCCAACCACTCCACATCGCTCTCACACAGACCACCTGTGTTCAGGATTGTGTGCCTACAGAGCCCAGTGTTCACTTCAGGACACTATAGCTTTTATCTGAACCTCCTGCAGGCAGGCAGCAGCGAGGTGGAGAGTAGAGACTGGAGTGGAATTCGGTCCCTCAGGTTCTGTCTCGGCGTAATAAAGGAATATGTCATGTGTGACACACTGCCTATGGGCATACACTATCTAAAGCAGACTTCGAGCTAGCAATAATTAACGTAAACATATGGCGTGTGCCTCCATTGAATTGTGACGCCACGCAGCCGCAAGTCCTATGCACCGCCTCGGTTAGAAATAATCCACTGCACATGCTAATCACTTGGCAATTGATTTGGTCCTTTTTGGTCCAACAATTTCTGTAAACCACCGGATTGATCTGGGAGAAATCAATTAACAGCTCTGGGTAGGTAAATATGGATATAAAATATGGATCGCTATGCATACAGTAAAGCAAACTCTGGCCGCAGCTCGAGTGCTTGTGCAGAGATGCTCGGCGTCAGCAAATGGTGACCTGTGATAACCAGGCGGTCTGCGGCGATAGTTATCTTATATCCATCAAGAAAATGCACTTAACCCTGTACATTCGGGCCTGCTGCGTTATCAGCAGCGTAATGGAAATTGATAAAAGAGAGCAGGCTTATCATAATCCTACAAACATAACAGCCAGGAGTTGCTATTTTTGGGAAATCTACAGGCGAAACGGAGACGGCAGGAAGCGAGGGTCGGCTCCTGGCTGGAGATCAGATGCTATCGAGCTGTAGTGATGGAGCGGCTCATGGAGAATGCGAGCGGCGTCGGCCGGCCGTGAGACATTCCTCATAACTGACCATATTGTCCCCGTCGTCACGGGGGGCGCTGGAGCTAAGCTGCCGCTGACTCAGCGAAATCCTTGGGCCTGCAGCAGGACTCGCACAGAAATAAAACCCTGATAAGCATTAAAAAGGGAGAGACAGGGGGCATGGGGAATTATTAGAGAGAGTGGGAGTGAGAGACCCAAATATGTGAAGGAGATTATTAAAGAGACAGAGGGAAGAAGAGAGAGAGACAGGGGAGGGGAAACCGAGGCTCTTACATGCTGATGCCATTTGTTTGCGTCCCTGTGCATTTTTATTAAGCCTCTAACATTAAACAGATTTAGGGGGAGCAGTCAAAGTCAGAGAGTAATTATGCTTTTGGAAACGCAGTGATTAAAAACATTAGCTTTAACTATCAATTCACACTGTACTGCTGTACTTTTGTTTGTTTATTTGCAGAATGTGCTGATGTGTTTTTTTTTATGTTTCCTTTTTAATCCACTAGATTTTTAGGGGGACGGGGGCGAAAATTGATGAAAGATTTAAAAAAAAACGGAGATTCATCCATCAGGCGTGCATATAAATTACGTCATTTGCAAGCCCAGTGATTTCCGACATATAACGCGTCCTTGAACTGAAAGGTGCGATAAATATGTGTAGATCGCTCTGGATTTTTGGGTTCCCTCGGATGTCGGAGCCATAGCATGATTGCGCAATTCAAACGTAAGGTATATAAACACGTTCTGTGCGAGGAAGAGGAGGAAAGAGGGGCTGCAAGAGAGAGAAAGAGAGAGAGACAAATCAATAATGAAAAGGAACAGTATCTGTAAAGAATAAGGCCGGAAATGTCTTCTCTGTCGGGATTCCTTCCTCGAGCCCCGGCTGTGCAGAGGGCTCTCTTATGTGTCCAGATACCCCACAGAGGCGTTGATTAAGTCAAGCTGAAGGCCAAAGTCTGCCTGCAATCGAGAGCCCTCGGCTCACTCAGTAAGCTATCAGGTGACCCGTCTCTCCTGCTCATTCACTCTCCAGACAGATACCGATGCTGAGAGGAGCTATTAGAGCCTGGGCTCCGGCCCCAAAAACATTCTGCCCGGTGATGATAAGCGGCAGGTACCAGGATGTGGAGGGAGCCAGGCAGGCGGCGTGGAGGGGGGGAGTTTATGGCAGTTCTGGGAGGCGGAGGAGGGTAAATGATCTCTGAAGGCCATCTTATTAATGGAGGCTTTTCATTACTAGCACTAATGCAAGTGATCGGCGGGGCTAATGAGCTTGAAGGTCCGCGCGAACGAGGGCTCTGAGGATCAGCGGCGGGCGATGATCATTGCGGGAGACGAAGGTGATGAGTCCTGAACATCATATCTGGTCATGAAGAACATTTAGCTTGTACAAGAGCGGGAGGAATGGAGAGAGGAACGGATGAATGAGCTGATGGGTCGGTGAGTCAATTGTGCACCGACTCAATATGGCAGGCCGCTACAGGCAGGAGGGCGCGAGATGAATTGTGGGGGAGACGAGTGTATTTCACTGTCGGCGGATTGAAGTGAGGTAAAGCATGGAAAATGTCTTGATCGCCTTATATAAAGTACTTGTACGCTCTCGGTGTGTAAGCACTTAGGAGATGATGAAGCGTGGCACATTCTTTGAAGGCGCAGCATCCCCCTCATCAAATGTCATGAGCGGCGCGTGATGTTCCATTTATACTCTTTACCGAACGCCGGCACGCTGCCCTCTTATTAAAATTTTTTGGGGAAAAAAACAGGTGTCTTGTAGCTGTTGTGTGTTAAAGACACCCTCGGTGGCTGCTGTGAACCTTCCATGTAGAGGGATTTAGGCCGATTTACAGCGTGGTGTGTACAGGATCAGTTCTGGCTCAGGAGTGTCTCATGTGAGCTCTCTCAGGGGAGCGGCAGGGGGGAGGACCAGAGGCCACTGATTGATGGTCAAGGACACTGAACCCCCTCCCCCCCCAGCTCAGAGGAGCCCATCTCTGAAGCCGAGTCCTCCGGGGGGGGGAGGATTGGGATGCCGCCTCGCCGGCTGCCGTCTGTGCTCCACTCGTGACAGCACGCTCCGAGGATACCAGCGAGTCAGGGGACGAATCACGTGCTAAACGGCATAATTAGTGAATTGGAAAAAAAAAAAGATGTAAAAAACAGGATTTCCTTTTTCTGTTCTTCTTGTATTTCCCTGTTTGCTTTATGGAGGAACACGTATGAAGCTTAAGAAGAAGCAAAACCAGGATCAAGGACTCGTGAATGGAACACATGTTCTCGCCAAACCGTAGAAAAAAAAAAAGAGGAAAACGGGAGCAGAGCGCGTCGCCTAATGAATGATGACGTTCCAGTGAATTACAGTGCAGAACACTGGAGACGGTACTCAACGCAAACTTGAGTATTTCTGCTTCGTATTTCATTGTGATTCATTGTCGACAGTGACTGAGGCCTTCGCTTTTGTTGTGCATATGACGAAACTGCTGCGGATGGAGATGTGGGAGGGATAAGGAGGGAGGGGAGCGGGGCGAGACGGAGAGCCCGGCTTATACTCCCAGCACGCTATTTAAAGCTGATGGCTCCCGTCCAGCATCAGAGGCCAGACCCAGGGATTGTTAGTTCCATACGACTTTGGCTACTGCTGCAGAGGCTTTAGGTTTTTTTTTTTTTTCTTTTTTTTTTTTCCATTTCAATTCTGTTGCAAAACAGTAATTGAAGCGTATCGCTTTCATCTCCACTTATCTCCGCTCCTCTCCCTTTGGAGCGCGGCTTGTCTTCCCAGCGTTTGCGCATCTTGACACTGTTGGTTTCTCTATGATATATTGTCTGGGATTCTGGTACTTCATTGTAGTTCGGTGCTGATGTACATGGCAATTAAATTCAAACCCCAAAGAGGCAGAGCTCAGTCTCTCTCTCTCCTGTCCGCCGCCGTTGCTGCAGACTCGCTCTCGCACCCCTTTCAATCACTGTCTTTTTTTTTTTTTTTTTTCCGCTGCTCGCTCTTCCTTTGATTCCCAATTCTTCTCTCGCCGTATCTGCGTTTCTTTCCCGCTCGCTCCCGGTCTGTCTCTTTCCCCTTCGGTTCCCTTCATGTTAATAAGCAAAGTAATGGCGTTGCCGGCAGTGTCTGGTCGGGGGGAGTTAATTAAAATGGAGAGTTACAAGCCAAACAGTGGGAAAGACGGAGGCCCCTGCTTATTTTTTTCTTCGCGGTGACAAAAGGGAGATATTAAACAAGGCTGGAATCAAACATCGTGAGGAAGCAGGATCCTGTAACCTCACTTAACACTTCCCCCCGAAGCACTGATGGGTTCATTGTTGCTCTCTCCAGCCCGGTCGGCATTAGTCAGAGCAGAGATCCAGTAATTACCTACCGAGCTCTCTGAACTGCTGCATGAAAACCGAAATGTGTACAAGATATTAATGTGATGATTACTGCAGCGTTTTACCGAGCCAGAAACGACACCGACACTGATCAGTTGAGGAACTGAAGGAGGGAAATAGTGACATCTGCCTATTCCCTGCCTATTCACACACACACACACAAAAACACACACACACCCCAAATGAGTTTTGCTAGCACGGCTAGCACAATACAGAGCACTCAGGCTCCGACAACATCGGGCCGGCTGAGCAGGACAGGAGCTGTTGCTATGGTTACCATTTCTCAGCTCGCTCTCGCAGCCCGGGAAAACTGTGTCATTATCCTGTACTTTGGATAGGGAGAGAGACAGAGAGAGAGAGACAGAGAGAGAGAGACAGAGAGAGAGAAAGAGAGAAAGAGAAGGGAGATACAAAGAGAGAGTGAGGTAGAAAGAGAGACAAAGATAGAAAGGAGCTGCAGTTCACACAGGCCGGCCACGCATCTAGCACACACATCACCGATTTGTGCTCCTCTCTTTCCTTCTTTTTCTCCGCTTTCCCGTCTGTCAGCAGAGCCGTAGTGTTCCCTCTAATAGGTAAACAACTTCAGTGCCACCGAATAATGGTCTAAAATCTCAGGTAAAAGCAGCGCTGTCAGGTGATAATGAGACGCGTGTCCTTTTCTCTCTCGCTCTCTCTCTCCGCCCCGGCATCTCCTGCGAAAATCGTCGCCAACAAGCTTTTACGTAGGTAAAGAAAAGATCAATCTCAGCATCATCGCATTTACTTTAACACAAGACGGCCATGTGCCATTCTAATGACAACAAACCCCGTCTCTTACTGAATAAACGCAGTCAGGCAAACGCGGTGGGACAACACTCTTTTTCTGTTAAAAAAAAAAAAAATGCAGCAACAAGCTGCTTCTAACCTCAGAAATAATACAGAGGAACTACTTATATGTTCATTTGTGTGTTCGGTGTGTGTTTGGTGTGTGTTTGCGTGTGTGTGCGTGTACAGTACAGCGTTTGTGCTCACATTGTTGTTCGCTTCGAGTGTGTTTGTGTGCAACGTGAGGTCCACATCAGAGGAGTTACATTGTGAACTAATTACATGGCCGTGTAAATAGAGGCAGCCTGCTGTTATGGGCTGTGCACCACATGATTTCCCCTGGTGGAGTAGAGCCTGTTTGCACTGCTGTGCTGCGATATGCGTGTGTGTGTGTATGTGTGTGTGTAGGTATGCATGTGACCTGCACACGCAGGTATATGTGTGTAACCTGTGAGGTGTTCTTTATTAAGCGACAAGCTAAAAGTGTGTGGAGGAGGAAGAGTAGCCCCTCCAAACGAACGGCTGCCCTCTCCCTCCCCTCCCGCCTGCCACCTCCTCTCTCCAGAGAGGCCTGTTCATATTACTGTGACTGTCCGCTGGTCACAGAAACACAAACTGCACAAAACAAAGGCGCTTTGATAAGAAAAGTGAAGAAAAGACCTTGTGTAGCCCTCATCTATTCTCCTCTCTCCGCTGATGGCTTCCCCCCCCCCTCTCTGCAACTTATATGAAAGGTGGGAAAAGGGGAATAAGTGTTTTGACACCCGACTAGAAAAGGTTAAAGAAAATGTAGCATTTTAGAATATCATTTAGAAACAGTGGTGGAAAACAAGTACAACACTTAAAGCTATAGCGCAGAACTTTTCTTCCTGTTGTAGCTGAGGTCTGAAAGCAGTGATGGGCAAGTTACTTCAAAACTGGAATAAACCGACATTAGAGATTGGATTCAGCAATCTAAATATAACTCACCTTTTTTTATTATTGCTACTAGTTACAACAGGGATCTTGCTGACAAGTTTTCAAAAATCTGGGGATTCCACTGTTGAAAGTGGTTTTCGTGCCTCTGACACAAATCTCCTGACCTCTTGAATCTCAGAGCAGGAAAACATTAATTTAGTCTGTTTTGTGGTTTTATCTCCACTCTCATGCTCCACTTGCTTCCTTGCTAACTTCATGTTACGATGGCAGCTCTGTGAATGTTCAATTACTGCTGCTATTTCAGGAGGTGGACAGTTCTTTAGGTGTAGCACACAAAGTGCATTTGACTACGATGTTCTTCAGATCCTTATTTTTCACGTAAAACAGTGTGAGCGTGTGTCCATCTGGAGAATGTGCTATCCAACGTTTCCTGCAGGTTCACTCATCTCCATCTTCTGAAGAAAACCAAAAAAAAAAAACTACCTCAACAATCCGGGTTAAAATTTTAAAGCATTTTACTGACATTTGTACCAAGTAAAATATTACCATTTATTCCCTGTAATGCCTTACATTACTGCATTACAGCTAAAATCAATGCATTACAGTACTTTATTACTTTTGTAGCGTGTTACACTGTCTGTAAGTGTATATTTTCTGTGCAGCAACTAGCAGCACTAGGCTCTTTCTAAGCAGATCGTCTCGACTCCCCTCATTTTCCTCCTTCCTTCCTAGCTCCAGCTGACCGATGACATACTCCTCCTTTCATCCGTCCTCGACCCTGATTCTTTCCGTCATCCCTTCATCCTTTAACCCTCGACCCTCACCTTCATCCCTCATCCTTTCCTCCGGACCCTTTCATCCGCCCCGTCCTTCATCCTCCCAGATTTCCTCCTTTCATATAATTCATTAAACCATTTCCAAGTTCCTTATTGTTGCTGCCGTGGTCTTTGTTAGTGAAATCTGCGTCGTTTGATGAGGATGAATGGAACAGACTTCCATTAATATGTCAAATGTTTGCACTGTACCTTTAAGGTAGGGTGGATTACCATTTCCCGGAGCATTTTTTTTTTTTTTTTATCATATCGCTTAAAAACCCCTTCACATCCAGATCACAACCAATTAATTAAATGCTCCAACACATACAGAAAAAAACTAGTAACCTGGGTTGGTCAGGACTGAATAGACTCCATTAAATCACTGTAAGCATCACGTTGAACATTATTAGATGGTGATTTGTTGATCAAACTCAACTGTGTTTCCTGTACTCCGGCTTTAGGCGAGGCCGGTTTATTTGTACAGCACATTTCAACAACAAGGTAATTCAGAGTGCTTTACATAAAACATTCAAAACATTAACATACAATTTAAAAGCAGTTGGCTGAAAGGGGAAAAATCAGTAACATTTAATATGAAAAGTTATACGAGTTCAAACAGTTAATATAAAGGAGAGAATCTACAATTTGAATTAAAACTAAAACAAGAACAAAGTTATATAAATAATATATAAAGAATAACAGACAGAATAAAGGGAGGGAGTCTGAAGAAAGAGGCTTGGACTTATTCATTTTTTAGTTTTTCTAAACATGTGCTCAAACCATTTTCCCAGAATCCTCCACCCCGACCTTTAAGAACAATTCTGAGGCACTTGAACTTTTTAATTATGTTACACTTTCATATTCAGGGTGACACGGTGATGCAGGGGTTAGTGCTGTTGCCTCACAGCAAGAAGGTCGCAGGTTCAAGACCTCCTTGGTCCTGGGTCTGGGACCTTTCTGTGTGGAGTTTGCATGTTCTCCCCGTGTCTGCGTGGGTTTTCACCAGGTACTCCGGCTTCCTCCCACAGTCCAAAAACATGCTGAGGTTAATTGGAGACTCTAAATTGCCCATAGGTGTGAGTGTGTGAGTGAATGGTGTGTGTGCCCCATGATTGGCTGGTGACCATCTGGGGTGTATCCCTGCCTCTCGCTGTAACGTGCTGGGATTGGCTCCAGCAGACCATGTGACCCTAATGAGGAATAAGCAGGAATAGAAAATGACTGACTTTCATATTCAGTACATGTGTTTAGATGAAGCAGAGTTAATGATGTCACGATCCTCATCCAGGACTTAATTAATTAAGATTTTAATTTGTGAGATATTTATAATAAAAAAAATGTTAATATACGATTAAGTGGAAAAACAAACATTTCAGACACAAATTATTATTCACATTTTACTAATAATACTTCTATATTCATACTTCCTGTTTTTTTTAGCATTTTCATGTATTATACTATTAGTAGCTTACTTACAGTAAGTCCAGATCTCAGTGCTTCCTCCCCCACTGTTATATATAGCACTCTGTGTTGTGAAGTAGGCGTTTGTGGAATCAGCGGCAGCAGTACAGTAATTACAGATTCTACAGTCTCGTTTGACTGGTGGGCGTGGCCTAGTGAACGTGCAATCAGGACTAATCAAATATTCTCTTGTTTCCTGCCCACAGCGCCCAACACTGCACCCTATGGGAGCACAGGAAGTGCACGCGTCCCGCTGGCCTGCCGATATCTGGTCCTGGCGCTCTCCTCCTTCATCAGCGTGTACTAGCAGAGGCCGACGCAGACACAATGACTGTCGACAGCATTTATGAATCCTTTTTGACATTGCTGATGGATCCAATCTGGTACAGTTTGTTGAAAAGCCGTGGGGGAAAATAATCAGCGGTAATTTGTGTGGGGATTTTTTTTTTTTTTCTTTCTTTCGTTCTTTGCTTTTTGGTGAAATTTCTGTCATGTAAATACTATGTTTTTTATTATTATTTGTTCGCTCTTGAGTTTGTTTGTTTTTTTCCCTGATTGATCGATCACCTTGTGAATCAGTGCCCACCCCCCCCCCCCCCCACCCTCCACCTCCCAATCCACCTCCAATCATATCAAAAGCCCCCTTAAATCTGCAAAATAAGTTACTTTTCAAGCCTCTTTCTCTGGGAGGTAATGGCACAAAAGTGACATTTTCATCATTTTTTTTTTTTTTTTAAATGTACATGGCTAAAAAAGAAGCAATTGTGCCAAGTCTCTCAGTTCACAGAATTACCATACCAATGTTGTATTGAATGTATTATGGGTTGTTGAACAAAGGAAAGACATTTAGATTCCTAACAATACAAATTTTGATTATGAAGTGTGCTTAAAAAAATACAGTAAAAAAAAAAAAGACAAAAAAAAGGCAGGGTGTTTTTCAGGACCTGTATTGTCATGATTACTCAATAGATGGATGACCAGTGTTGAAGGTGTGCTTTGTTGTATTCTGAACTGGGTCCTTCAGTTACTATGCCTGCCCAACAGCTTTGATCAGGCAGCCGTCAAAGTAGCAAAGTATACTGTATTGTATCTTTATATTTTAATATAGTGTAGGCTTTTTGTTTTAAAGTGGGACCAGCTTTTCTCATTCGACCAAGAACATTAACATGATTCTTGACTTTGTACAGAACGAAGGGAGGAACATCGTTGCCCTATGTTTACATCTTTTCTTGATAATATAAATATTACAGTATATCCTCCATGTTTTGTTTTCAGTGAGTCACATATGTGAATGTCACAACACACTGTTGCAGTAGAGCAGAAAAAGCAGAGCTGAGGTTTAACAGATTGCTTCCCTCGTAAGGTCGGAACTACTTTGAAAACACGCCGCCTTCAGTGTGAAGGTCTGAACGGGGAGTTTTGTCTCTGAATTTCCTGAATAGCTAGCGGTGATCTTATGGCCAGAAACACGCAGGCTGCACACTGTCTGTCAGTTTGCAGCAGCTTCTTTTGGCGTGATACTTAGATAATGGATTCTGACAAAGCAGCATTCTGCAGCACTGCGTTTTCATTTACAGATAATTCACTACTTAAATGTATTACAGTTAATGGACACCAATTATCAGGAGAAATCCAGCCCCAAAAGGATATGTTGCTAAATAATTTTAGCAAATAGGTCAACATATGACAGAGAAATTGTTATTGGTTAAGCACCTAATCAAAAAAAAAGAATCACCAATTGAGTTCTTCACACATTATTTATAAGCAGCCATTTTATTCGAAGTTACACAAACAGCTGATCAGGGCCAATGACGTTCAACAGAGTTCAAACTTAGCCGACGCGGTTTTGCGGCTTTTTTATTCCCCCGAAACGTCTCGTAAGGGTTCACTTTTTGACGAGTCAGCATGGCATATTCATCCCCGAGTATCTTCAATCCATGGTGTAAACAGAGATACCTTGCCTTAATCGTACCATAGACATTAAATTAACCGCCTTCTAAAGAAGGACACTTCAAAAAAGATGCGGAGCTCCATAAAATCTGACCACATTTGTTTACTGATTATTGAATGTTCATGAAACCATTCGCTGACCGATCTTTCCAATTAGGCATTCACATCGAGCGGAAAACGAAATTCCTCAACCTGCGGCTGCCGCGGGTATTTTACGAATAAGCCAGTCGCAACCGGTACAAATGCAGTATTTGTCGTGCAGGTTAACATGTTTGCAAAGTCTTGTTTGGATTTGGATTTTGTTGTATTTCGCCCCCGCAATCAAGGGACTGACAGTACCCGAGTTCACACAGTATTGTCACATGAACTTGTAACTGCAAAACTTATAGAGAAATAGCCATCGCAGTTAAAAGACTTAAAGCACAAACACTGTTATTACTTTTACGTTTTGTGGTGATTTGTTTTGGGGTCTGCTGAACTTTTTTTTTTTTTCTCCTTTCTTTTTTATTATTATTTTTTTGTTTGTACTGGAATTGTTATCAGCTTGTTTTACAAATTATAAAAAAAAATACTGCACCATATGATCTTGTTTAAATGTTAAGGTATAATGAAAATGGGTCAGAAATATATTTATTCTCTTCCTTTATGAAAACAATGTATAAAAAAAATACATTTGAAAACATGTAAAACTGGATATGTGACATTTATTTGAATGAGGCACAGTATGGCATAGTTTATAATGTTGTGGGGTTCATTTAGATGCCATAACTGTTGTTGATTTTTTGTCGAGACAAGTACATTAAAAAGAACAATGTTTGCAATCAAATTACCTACTTTTTGAAACAGAGAGGGTATGAACCAATATAACAGTATTATAGAACAGAATCAATGTGTGTATATTTGGAGAAAATAGGATACCTTTTGATCTTTAGAGCCAGTGTGTAGTCATAGTTTTCACACACTTGCGTGTTTGACGCTGTGCAGAGAGTATGGTTGTGCTGCATGTCAAAGTTGTGTTTTTTGAGGTGGCCATTTTACAGATATTCATACTTTTTATGAATGGAACCAGTTTTTTCCAAACATTTTGGTTCTTGACCTGGTCTAAAAATACATACCTCCTACAGATCGCCAGGCTATTGCTTGTTTGTGATTTATTTGAAATCAACTTTGCTGATAAACTAAAAACAACTGCTGTTCAGTCATAATGATCATTGTGGCACATTGGTGACAGTTTGGAGTTATGTTGGTTGCTTGTCCAAGCAGTTAAGACCATGCTAGTATTCCATATGAAATGTACTTGGATGTTGATTCTTTTGAATAATGGTATTAACAAGTCCCTTTTATCAAATCATTATTATTTGCAATAAAAGTCTTCATGTTACAATACTTCAACTCACATCTGAGTTAATGAATCAAAGGGGTCTTTATCACTTTATCCAGGTTGAGGAACATATTTCTCTGTTTGTACAGTACAGCTCTAGTTATTCATCTTAATTGTGCAGTATCATGCATATCTGATCCCCTCCCCTCTGCCCTCCAACACTGTATAAATCCTCCTGAGCCCAGATGGCCAGATGCCACAGTACATAGGATTAACCAGTGTTTGCACTGCATCGCCAAGATTGACTGGAGTGCGTTGTGCAGTATATCTGCATCTCCACGTATTTACAAACATAAAACGCTGTTCATTTCCATCCCATGATGCATTTGGAGTAGATTATCATGTACTTTTTTTTTTTCCTTCCCTCCCCTAACGGTGCAGGGCTTTTTTTTCTTTCTTTTTTTTTTTCCCGTATCCTATGACCTGAATACAGTCTTGGCTAAAACATCCACGGTCGTGACCCGCCACTCGTGAAAGTTCAATTGCAAAGGTCGTGTTGTGGTGGGAGTTGAAGAGACGCCTCGCCGCCCGTCTGCAGAGATTCCGCTGCCTCACCTCGCAGTTCCCGGGAAAAACAAATCTCTCCACTTTTAAATAGAATACAAGAGGATTTTAAATATTCAAGCGTGTGCGTATCGCGGCCCCAGCAGTCCCCACCCTGAATTTTTAATTTGCCTATTTCAAAGCTGATATATCCGGATCACACTGTTCTCTTTGAATGCGTTTATGTCGAGTTTGGCTTCGCTGCATTATGAAACAATAGCTGTTTAAAGTGAGTCTCAGTGGAGCTGACTAAAGGCTACTGAATGTGCCTTCAAAGTATCGTGTCAATCAGTTGAATTCTATAAAACCTATTATAAAAACTATTATTTAGAATGTCGCAAGCCAAGTCGAAGCTGTGTCAAGCATCAAATAATTGCTCACTTAAAGCTATAGCGCGGCACTTTTACGAATACATGGGAAGCCGTTGCATTTGTTGCCAAACGCCACCAGGTAAATCTCTTTATTTCAGTTTTAAAATCCCAGGCCGCCTGGATGAAAGCGAACTGCTCTATGGACGGAGAAATGTCTCCAGAGAGTTTCACCAGCCAAACCAGTCGACTTATCGCTCTACTGTGAATAAAATTATCTAATAGTGCGGCTTCAAATGTTCGAGACTCTTCAAATGTTATCAGACTGACTGGACCAAATTCTGAAACCATTAATCTCGTGGGGTTTGTGTGACGTTTAAAACCATGAATTCACCCTATGATGCTTTGTAATCTCTCACTGCCGGGAACGAGGGGGAGAGAGACGTTTCCCACTATAGCTTTAAAAATTTTCATCGAAATTGTTATTTTTTATTAAAACAACAACAAAAAAAACACATAATATAATTATAATAATTATAATATCCCAGCATGAATTCACACGGCTCTCCTCATAGGTCGCAGACAGCTAATTCCATCTATTAACGTGTTTGTACTTGTTTGATAGATGTTTCATGAGGCATAATTAAGTTATTCTGATTCATGTAACCCTTTAATAGTAGAGAATACAAATGAAACATGTAATTAAACGCAGTTAAATGTCTTCGTAATTCAGATAATTATTATTAGCGAATAGTTAGGCTTCAGTGTACTAATACGTATTTATCCTCCAGGGAAACGGGAGCAAATTGTTCTTAATCATCCTTCATCCTGAACATTATCAGGTTAAAACAAACGGCAGAATCCTCCAATAGAGTCTGAGACTGACAGGGACGTTACTTGAGAGGCGCATTTATTACAGTTTCCTGATTGACAGATTGTACCTGTCACTGGCTCGCATTCCTCCAAAGAATGAAAACAAACAGCAAGAATTATCTCACAGATGATGTGTGAGTCACGGTCGGGGGGAAAAAAGAAAGAAAGATCATAACATACTCGCAAAGCTCCGCGTGTTACGGCAGCAATATGGGCTCAAATGTGGGTCAAACGTCTTGTAGCTGTGTATCGCCACATCTGAATGTGTGAAAACCTCCGTATAATCCGCAAATGTGTACGAAAAATAAACATATCTGAACTGATAGGTTTAATCTTTGCATCCATAAGGAGATCTGGATCTGTGTGTGACATTTTGTGAACAAATTGCACAAATAATTTCCAGTGTTTGAGGATCGAAAATGATTTGCAAAGGTTACGCATCAAAGGTTTCGCAGCTTAATTCGGCGTCTATTTCGTAGGTAAATGTGAATGTACGTAAATTGTCGGATTGGAGTTTTCCTCTGCTGGAAAAGTCCCTTCATGGCTCAGTTTTGTCCAGATTCCTTCCAGCTGGAGCTGAAGCTGTGGCTCCTAACTACCCGAGCAGGTCAAAGATACTCTTTTCTAACCCTTCCCGTCATCTCGTCTTCCCATGGAACCCGGCGCTCTGTGTAGCACCGCTGCTACGGCGCCATTGAGAAGTTCCATCGCTGTTTCTGAGCAGGAATAAGCTGTGTCTGATAACAGCTCAACGGAACTCAGTTTGTTGTAATGTGTAACCGCAAACCTCTGAAATGATTCATGCAAATAATTCTTTCACATAATGTCATTCAAAAATGGCACATTTTAATTACGCTACCGTTCAAAAGTTTGTTGTTACCCAGACATTTTAGTGTTTCCATGAAAAGTCACGCTTTTATTTCCCACCATGAGTTGAATGAATGAATAGAAAATATAGTCAAGACATTGACAAGGTTAGAAATAACGAGTTGTACTTTTCCTTCAAACTTTGCTTTCGGTTTTCTAGCTTCTCTAAGCAGCTAAACTGTTTTCAGCTGTGCTAACATGATAGCATCAAGGGTTTACCCTTCTGATGCAATGAGCAAACACATTGTTCCATTAGAACACTGGAGTGATAGTTGCTGGAAATGGGCCTCTATACACCTATGTAGATTTTGCACCAAAAAACAGACATTTGCAGCTACAATAGTCATTTACCACATTAGCAACGTATAGAGGCTATTTCTGATTAGTTTAAAGTTATCTTCATTGAAAACAACAGTGCTTGACCCCAAACTTTTGAATTTTGATCAAAATGTTATTTTTTACACATTCAGAATTGTGACTTTCAGCTACAGTACATTTGACCCATAGCCTAGCTAACACCAGGTTAATATCAATGTACATTGATATTCCATCTGGGAACCATCCGTTTATTTGTTCATAGTGGAGGCGTGGTTTATGAAAGCACAGAGCAATACTTTCTAAGGCCGTATCCAAACGTAAATTACAGTCTGCCGCCATGTTGGATCCACAGGTATCAACAAAGTCGCTTCTGTGTTCCGTCATCGTCTCGCTGCACCCTCCCCCCGTTCTGTGATTGGCTCCCTAGATGAGTGGAAAGCTGGGTCCTCGGTGTCCAGTCTGGATTTCACAGCGAAATGAACCCTCGTGCAATGAAGGATGTGTATACCCAGGCTGTTTGACCCATATTTGAGTCCTCACAATAGGAGCGCCAACAGAGAACTGGTGTACAGGAATGAGGCCGTATTGTTTTAAAAGGACAAAAAACCTGAATGGGCGCTGACAGTTTGCACAGTTGACAAAGGCGTGAACAGAGAGGAGTCTGGAGGAGCTGTGAGAGAGAGAGAGAGGGACTCCTCCTGCCCGAGCGGTTAATGAAACCCTCCCTGTGCCTTTTTAACAGGGAGATTGTGTCATACCGTCCTCTGGAGCTGCTGCCTGCTCCTGCAGTCGCCGGCCACTTCCCTGAGCAGCATACTGAGTCGCCGGCATCAAAAAACCCTCTGTTTCTTGAGTGCTAGCATTCAGTCGGGTAGATATGTTTGCTGCACAGCAGGCAAGAGCTATTCCTCCTGTCAAGCAGAGGCACAAGGAGAGAGGGGCAACGCGAATTTCTTTCAGTCTGCGGGCAAGTTTGATTCACTTCTGACTGAAAGAAGAACAAAAAAAGGTTCCGGGTCCTCGAAACAGGGCTCCCTCCCCTCCTCATAAACAGCGTCGCTCAATTTTCTCTCGAATCCCCTGTGATAGCGTGGCAGCTGCCGGCGTAGAAGGGACGCGCTGTTTTGAAAAGAGGTTGCACCAAAGTATTTGTCAACCCCGTCCCTCATTATTTCCAGTGAACTGGAAAATAAGTTGCCAGCCAATGATGCAAAGCCTGAGATAATGCCTGGGTTTTAAAGCGAGCTATCTGAGCCCGGGTCTCTCCATGACAACGGCGGCGGGAGTCGCACGGCGCAAAGTGTTGTGAAGCTCTCAGGCAATTGTCAGGTTTTCGTTGAAGGATTGAACAGGGTCGCCATAGAGGGTGGTGGTGGTTGAGGGGGGGGGCGTCATTTGACTGACGGTGAATGTAATCAGATTTCATTTGTTTTCACGCCTCAGAAGGCAGGTTACGTATTGTTTCGTATACGCCGGATGACGCGGCGAGTCGCTCCTTTGCAGCAGCGGCAGCAGGTCGACGTTTGTTTAAGTGACCGCTAGTAAGTGAGTTCAACTGAATCCAATATATTCGCCATTTTCTTTCTTTTTTCTTTTTTTTTTTACAACAAATGGGAAATCGTGATGGTGCCATTTATGTACTTTCATGTATTTTTTTTATTTTTTTTTATTTAACTTCGTCTTTAAATCCTCATGCTGAACAATGATGTGATGAGACGTTTGGAGTGGATATGTTTACTCTAATGTGTGTGAAGCCACCAGGGATAACGTTGTACATTTATAGGCTCTAGATCACTGGAATGATATATATATGGCTTTAAGTGGCATTGATATATCTATATATAAATATATATATATAAATATATATTGATATTTGTCCAGAAACAAGAAAACCCATGTACTTTAATTACTTTAAAGCTTACATTGTGTATAGCACGTATGCAAGTCCACTTTCATCATGTTTGATGTGATTTTGTAGCAGTGGTTTGATACTAATAAATGGCAGTTGATGATGGAATTCTAGATTGTGTTGTGTCGAACTGATGTGAACTTTGCCGCTGATCTGTGCTCTGAGCAACGGCCAACGAGCTTTTCATATGTGCTCATGAACATAGTCACTGAGCAGCCACATTGGAATCCAATAATTTATTCATGACAACATGTTACAGGCTAAAAATACTCAAGTCATCCATTTAATGAGCAGACACTTTGTGTTGCTGTGACAAGCGGCAGCATACAATCTTTATGTCATTATTTTTTAACATGCACACACACACACACACACACATATATATATATAATGTACAGTATATAGTATATAGTAGAGTTTGGTGTTAGCAGGAATGGCTGGACCACATGTCCCCATGTAGTCCAGCCAATATAATATTAATTACAGTACATTACTTATACATGAATTCATTAGCTCTTTATACAGGAGGACTTATACAGAGGGGAAGGAAACAGACTCCCTTTGTAGTTTGTTCACATGTTTAATACAGAACAGTCTACTAGACACTATTTTTGCTCTCAGAGATTGTCATTATGTCTAATTCAGCATCAAACCGATGAAAGTTTGCCGTTTTTCACCCTTCGGCGTACGTTGGTGTCCATGATGCTGAGGTCAAGGACCGACTTCACTGTTTTATCTGAGCGCCTCAACAACGTTGTTCTTCTATATATCTCCTGTTGTAATGACCCTATATTCGGCATGTTTACAGTTATGGGAAGAAAATTTGCTTTTGTCATAGAACTAGGTGAGATAAGAAATATACGTTTTGTCTTTTTCACACAATAAATGAGATAAAACACTAAATCATTGGAATTTTATTCCTAACTCCCCTCATGCTTCAGGTCAATCTTGAACCAACGTGATGCAGGTTAATCTTAACGGCAATTTTTTTTTTTTATAGAAGATTTTTTTCAAAACATTCATGACAATTGAGTAACTCCTGCCGAAGAAGATCCTCTGATACAATCCAATCCTTCTTTGGAGCCTCGGTTGGTGACCAGCGATGAATTCAGCCTTTTTCTGGCTTCTTGTGATACTTCAGTGTCAAATAAAGTCAACCTCGCTACTCAAACTACTTTGTCTTCAGTTGGCCGGATAAATAAAATACTTCAAAACTGTGAGGTTTGATGAAAACTGAAACTGAAACTTGATCCATAAAAAGAGATAAAATTGACCCTGTACTTTGAGTCAAATGACAAAAAAAAGGAAAAGAGAAACTAGAAAGTATGTGCCCTCAGTCTGAGGTCCGGCCTGCGGGTGAATCCTTTGAGTTTTGATCAGCTTGGAGTTGAAGGCGTGTTGAAATGTGTTTGGTGCTGACATTCCTAATGGATATTTAATACCTTTGTTCTGTGGTTTTGAACTTTCTTTGTTTCAAGTGCTTATTCTGGACTCCGGGGAATCATTCTACTGGCTTTTAGGTGCAAAATCACATAACTGGACCATCACTATTGTCAAACAAACATGTTAAAATTGCGTGTAGCAGCATATTACAACGTATAAAATATGCAAAAAAAACCATTTGTTTTATTTTATTATACCTAAACATTCACAAAAACCCAAGGTTTAAACATAAATTAAACATAACTCTTATTTTATAATGACATGGCGGTTTTCAAACATGTCCTTAGTGTTTCCAAAAATATAAATGTCTAATGTTATAGTAAATGCACCAAAGGTCAAAGCAGCATTTAGGTGAGATGAATGTATATGCAAAGCTTTATAACCCAAGGGTAATTTATGCTTTTAGCTCAGTTGTTAATTCAGTTAGTTGGTCAGCCGCGGTCTCTTAAAAAGGCTTTTTTTTTTTTTTAAAGCACCATTGTTCTACTGAGTGTCACTGATCAACCTCATTCTGTCAGAGCCCACTTGGGAGAAGAGGTGAAGAGGTCAGTTCTTCTTGTAGGTGAGACACTCACTTTCTTCCTAGGAATTAAAGGGAGTTGGGTCCAGTGGAATTTAAGAAATGAAAGCAGAGTTTATTACAGTGTCTTTGCTCCAATATCATCAGTCCCCACAAGGAAAACATCACACTCCTTCTCCTTCACTACTTTTTGTACCTTAAAGGCCCAAAATGTTACTTTTCTGAATTAAAATGGCTAAAAATTAATAATCCTGTGTTCAGTCTTCCTGTTTTGTACTGTCATTATCCAAAATGTTTCCAACAGTTTTCAAACTGTGATAATTGTAATATTCATTTTAATCTAAAGAAGGCTGTTTTATTAATTTTGACCTTTAATCACCAGATGCATTTGTTTTGCAGAGAGAGACGTCTAAGGATTATTCGGCTCCCAGTAAAAACCTGAACAATGAACATTGAAGGAACCTCAGGAGTTGGGTTGTTCTGATGGATCGTGATAAATGACCCAACATCATGATGGAGAGCCGCCATCGTGACTCCACACCTCCTCATATCAGAAACACACACTGATCTTCTGTTGAAATAACTGCTGAGTAATCGTGGGTCGGTAAAACAAAGAAGAAGAGTCATTTCCTGCTGGATCAGCCTCTAATTGGTCAAAGGATTCTTGCAAAGCATTAAGGGAAACAAATAAGCCCAATAGCACCAATGCTAGCTGCAAAACATGGACAATAATACTACCCGAGTAGGTTTATTTTACAAATCCCCTCGAAAGAGACAGAAGGTCCAGGGTGGATACAAAACCACCTACACGGGCTACGATCGCACCAAAGGCAGCACTAGAACAGCGTAACTGTTAACTTTTAAGCTAAAACAACAGTGACGGAGCTACGATTTATTGATCAAATGAGATTCAAAGTTAAACGAAGAATTTGAAGATTCTGCAGAATTTGGTTGTCCACAACAACGAGAGTTTCAGAGGGTTGATTTTGATTGAAAAGAGTTTATTTGGTGCTAACATCAATGCTAAGTCTCAGCACCCCCTCCAATATCATCGTTGATCACTATGATTCACTGTTAACATCGTCAGCTGCCAATTAAGGTGAAGATGAAAAAAAAATGAAGAAATAAAAAAACGCTACTTCATGATATTGCCTCTGGTATTTGTTATTGTTTTGATTAGGCAAAAAATTACATACACTACCATTCAAAGGTTTGAGGCCTTATTTTTTAAAGAAAACCATTTTTGTCAGTGAAGATAACTTTAAACTAATCAGAAATACTCTCTATACATTGCTAATGTGGTAAATGACTATTCTAGCTGCAAATGTCTGTTTTTTGGTGCAATATCTACATAGGTGTATAGAGGCCCATTTCCAGCAACTATCACTCCAGTGTTCTAATGGAACAATGTGTTTGCTCATTGCGTCAGAAGGTTAATGGCTGATTAGAAAAACCTTGTGGAATCATGTTAGCACAAACAGTTTAGCTGCTTAAAGAAGCTATAAAAGTGACCTTCCTTTGAGCAGGTTGAGTATCTGGAGCATCACATCTGTGGATTATTTCGAACCTTGTTGATGTCTTGACTATATTTTCTACTCATTTTACGACTCATGCTGGTAAATAAAAGTGTGACTTTTCATGGAAAACACCAAATTGTCTGGGTGACTTTTCAACGGTAGGGTATTGTGCATTTATAACGTCAGATTGGAGATCAAAGAACGGCAGTAACAGTTTTATGAAGCTCTTACACAATGTCAGTTGGCGTTTTTCACGATCCCTGCTGTGACCAACGGATAAATCGCTCAACAAAGGTCGAGCCCTGAAATTCGGTGTTACAGGCTCCACTAAAGCCAGTCCCACTCGCAGTGGGGAGTTTGATACGATGACAAATGGTTAAATCCAGCGGCTGAATTATTGACTGGAACCAAAATGTGAGGACAGAATCCTTCTGGGACGAGAGTTGAGTGGAAGCTGCTCTACACTCTAATTGCCCCCCCCCCCCCCCCCCCCCCCCCCCGCCCACCTACTCGTTTCTTTCTTGGCAGCCCTGTGCTGAGTGTTACAGAGCACTGATGAACTCTACCGCACTCTTTAAGTGTTCCAATAATTAAAGCCCACGTAGATTGTCAAGATAATACACCGCACAACAATGAGCTGCATAAATTCAACAGATTTAAACAACAGGTCTGGTCCACGTCGCTTAATTGCAGTGCCCTTCCAAATGGCATAGCCAATTTTTTTTTTTTATTTTTTTTTTGTGATGGTCTTTTCCTCTCACCTGAGGAGACAGCTGAGGCAAGTGCAGACTTTTACGGCTCTGGAGAGAATATGCAAATGCGAGGAGATGGAGTTTATGATCCAGAACTACTCTGCTCTGAGATGGAACGCAAAGTGACAGTCAGAAAGAAAGAATTTGTAAGAAAGTATTTGTGAAATGAAAGTGAGAATAATGAGACCTGTGTCTCAGTCAAATCCCTGCTCGAGCCCAGCAATTAGGACGAGTGTGACAGGCTGGATGGTCCTCCGGCTCACGTTAGGCCCCCACATCCTGTCACTTGCTGAGGCACTTTAAGGACAAATTGTTTTTCATTTCCTTTTAAATGTCTTTGTTGTTGATATTTGTTTTAATCTATGAACTACTGCAGGTTTTAGACAATATAAATGCATGCAATAACCGATTTCTTTTGTTTTTTTGACTTTGGGACAGCATTATCACTTTCTAAACCAATATGGGTAACATATTGTATTTAGATAGATACAGATCAACATTATCATTCATTTAAATAGCTCCCTCTTAAGCCCATGTTTTGTCTCCACTATCTGCTCAAGTCTCTCATTTGTTCAGCAGCTAGATACTAACTTGATGAAGGAGTCTGCAGAGGGAAGTTCATCACTACGAGCAACTGTGTTCACGCCCTCTAAAACTTTATTAAACCTTGTACGTCTATGTTTAGGTTCTTGCAGGATGTGGTTACGCTGAGGGGAAGATAGCAGTCTTTGTTAGAAGGATCTGAGATGCAACATTTAGGTTATTATCATGAAACATGATAATAACATGATAATAACCTAAATGTTGCAAAACCATGATCTTTTACAATCTTAACCGTCGTTATTCATGTATTTATTTAAATAATTAGTAGTATACATACACATTTCCAGAGAACTATTTGGGCTTAATGTTCTTCTGCATGGTTTCAGCCTTTCATCCACACTTAACTGCAGTTTTTTGGTAATCAGATTTTTTGTAATCCAGGGTGAAGTTTTTTGTAAAGTCCAGTTTCAGAAAACCGCAGTTTCTTCTTCTTCTTCTTTGGGGTTTTAAGGCAGCCGACATCCAAAAGATTGCATTGCTGCCATCTGCAGGACTGGTAGTTTATTGTACTGTATCCTATTATAATCCAGAAGAATGTCACACGCTGCTAGTGTGCTCAGTGTTTATGGAGCTAAACATTGGTGATTATCTGGTGATTTTAAAGTCGCTGTCCTATTGGACAGGACGTTTTTCAAGGAGGAAATTAAGGAAGAAAAAAATACGGTTTTTGGCCACGGTTGATGATTTCTTCCATCTTCCACCTGCTTCAGTGCAGAATAGTGACATTTGTCACTTGCTGAAGACGTGACCGGCCATTCAGACAGAAGTTGTAAGTCAAAAGATCAGATACGTATCTGTTTTAGGACACATGGCCAGGATTGACTGTGTCATTCAGACTGTCATTAACCCATTTAAGCCCAGATCTCATATATCAGTTGAGTCATGATATCTATTTATTTTTTGTACTTTTTTTCTTTGCAGACAATAACATTTTTATGGCTAATATAGTTGCAGCTCGCATAGATATGCCCATAAACAAAAATATATTCATTCCATGTACAAAATCATTTTATTGGCTTATTATTCTAGAGACATGATAGAGAATTGATAGATATATATAGATGTCAGGGTTGAAAATCATAATAATTGAAATAAAATGACTCTTCCTGGAAGGGTTTCTCTTTGCTATGTTCTCAGGAGGAAGGGACAGAATGATGTCAATAACGTCATTTGACAGGAAGCATTTGGAAACTAAATTTTTTTGCTTAAAACGTAAAAAGTTGTCTACTATCATGTCAGGGAAAAAAAGCCGTATGAGTAACATTTTCATTTTTTTCATTTTAATTATAAAATGTCAGTCATAGACTTGAAGGCTCATAGGCTTCAATGGGTTAAAAGATCAGATACAGGTTGCATTGAGGCAAAAAAAATAAAATCTCTGAATGTAGCCATCGATGTTTGTGTGTGTGTGTGTGTGTGTGTGTGTGTGTGTGTGTGTGTGTGTGTGTGTGTGTGTGTGTGTGTGTGTGTGTGTGTGTGTGTGTGTACACGAGTATATTTCCCCTTCTTTTACATTTCAATACATCCTGCTGAAATAACATGAGTCCATTATATCTGTTCATTATGTGGCTACTATGCCGCTGTGACTCTGGAAAGTAAACAGGCCCGAGCATGGACATATTGCTCTGTCCTCACCCTACAGTAAACACGCAATCAGCTCACACATTTGCAGTTTCATCAAGATATAGTCAGTCTCAAACACACGGAGTCAGGGAGCCTTACATAACCAGCGAGTAAGCCTGGCGGCTGCTGTCGTCTAAAGTGAGTGTGCCGGCGGCCGCCTTCCTGAGATGAAACACAAATTAAACACTATGAGGCTGAGCTGATTTCCCTCCCGTTCTGCAACTCCATCTGTCACTCCCAGGGACTTATTCTGAGCAAGAGCGCTTTCCTGCATGACCTCCATCACAGCGCGCCGAAGATGAACGAGGTGGGTCTGGTCTCTGTCCTCTGTCTTCTCTGTGTCGGCGGCAGGAGCAGCGAAGCATCCAGAACATCTGCAAACGGAGAGTAATGAGGCAGCAGGACGTGCGGCCGCCCATCCTCCCCGCACTAATCAATCCAGCTCGCCATTAAGGAAACCAAGAAGAACTAGTTAGAGAAAGTTGCAGCATCATAGCAGGAGAAACTATTGTCTGCTGACGGGGGGGCGTCTGTATTTGTATTCTTTTCTGCACACAACATCTATTGTGATCCCTCCTCTCTTGCTCTTCCTGAGGTTTCTTCCATTTTATCTTGTTTTTTTTTTTTTTTTCTTATTCGATTTGAGAGTCTAAGGACAGGAGGTGTTTTACTGCTGTACAGACAGTTTAGCCTCCTGAGGTGACTGTGATTTGTGACTCTGGGCTACACAAATAAACATGACTTGACTTTTATCTGTGGCCTTTTTCATTTCCTGTGGATTAAAATTGAGTTTCTGACACAAGTTCTGACTATTACAGCCCTAATGAAACGCCTCTTATTGTTGCAGCCAATTTCAAGAACTCATCTAAGGCCAGAATGGATTTTCATGACCTGGGTATTATCAGAATTTTTTTCCTTATAAAACTGGGCTGCACTTTTGACATTTTGATATCTAACCCTTTTGCTTGAAAAAAAAAAAATAAAAAGAAGCCTACTTATCCTCAAGTATAACAATTAACATCACTTTTCCCACCACTGACTCGCTGAATCCTGAAACTTTTACCTTTGAGCACCTGCGCATCTCAACAGCTGATTACATAATAATGGCTGATAATGTAATGGATTTGCCCTCTTTCAAATGTAATAGGCCAATAAAGTAATAATTGGCCAATCACATAATAAAAGTCTTGAAGTGATAAGGTAATAACTTTTTGCCGATAATGTAAAAACATATTACATTACCGCCTCAATTATTACATTACAAAATCTTTTCTTCACCAGGCCAATAATGTAATAACCAGTCAATAACGTGATAAATTAAATAATAGTGAGTTATTACATTATCAGCTAAAAGTTATCACGTTTCCACACTACTTTTGTTTCCATTATTGGACAGTTATTATGTTATTGGCCCTTATTATATTATTAGCAGCTACAGCTGGAATCACATTGTATTGTAAACATATATGTTAATTGTCAGATATGAAAATAAATTACATTTGATCTAAAGCCAATCGACATTTACAGTATTTATCCGAAAAGATTATGAGTTATTAATTGAAGACTCAAGCAGAGCCCTACTAGGTAAATTTCAAGGATGAATGTTTCAGTGGGAAATGTAGCACTCACACACTTCCAGGAGGATTATCTTTTTTTTTTTTTTTTTCTCTGAACAACCCTCAGGCAGCGGTTCTCATTTTTGGTTTTCGATTGAAACGTCCCTCTTCCTTGTTTTTCCAGCCCTTCAATCTCATAGTCTCCTTTGCATTTCCATTCTCCTGCTGCCAGCCTCCGAGACAGGAGCTAGAAATGCACTGGAAGAAAAAAAAAAAAGAAAAAGAAAAAGATGCTGTCACTCGGTGTGTATCCCCCCCAACAACCTCACCCCGCCCCAAAATAAAACCACATCACCGTGTCATTACCCAACCTCTACTCTCTCGGTGCAATCACATTCAAAGAGCATTTTTCAAGAGCCCCCCCCTCAACTGCACAACTAGTATGCATGGCTAATGGAAATTTAATCAGCAATGAGAGAGGACAGCGGGCATAATGCAACAGATGATAAATAGAAGAAAGATGCAAATGGTATTTATTTTAGACAGGCTGTGCTGACAAGCCTGATAATGCCTCCTCATGCAGTTCTCTCTGAAGCTCCCTTTTGATGGCTCTGAAGTTTTATGCACCGTATTTCACAACCTATCATTCCTGCAGAAATCGCGTTATTCATAGAAATGTTTTCGTTTTTGCAGATGCCTCGTGTCAACGGTGCTTGAGCGCTATAGAAGTATAGGTCCAAATTAATAAAGAGTGATGTAAATTGCTGCAGTCGTGACAACAGCGAACATCATGTCGACATGTTTTAAGGAGAAGTTCTTCCTGTTCTGCTCTACTCATCATGTCATCTGAGGCGTTTTTTTGTTTCATAAATATATTCCTAATTGTTTCACGTTAACTTGAAAAGGATTTGGATGTTTTCAGGATTCAGAAACATTTAGAAGAAGGTCAGAAGAGGTTGCAGGTTTCCTTTAGTTGTCTCCGTTGAAGCAGGCGTTCAGGTGACCCCGGGTGGAATTGATCTGATCATCAGAGGCTCGTTCAAGTAACTCGACCTGCAGGTGTTATAAATATGTGTGCCTGCAGTTTCTAGCAGATCATTACTTACTAAGTAGGACCGTGATAGTGGGAAACATGGCGCCCAAACTAAGTGAAAGTGTCAAAAGTCAAATTGTTATTCTAAGCAAAGAGGAGCGTCGTCGGTGTCAAATCGTGGCTAGACTAAAGGTTTGTAAGGGGGCAGTGCATTGAAGTCTATAACGCTTTGCAGAAACTGGATCAGTTGTATCCAGAGCACGATCAGGCAGAGCAAAAGTGACCACACCATCGGAAGATCAATACATCAGGCTTAGTTTCCTGAGAGATAGAAAAGCAACTTCATCAGAAATACAGGATTGGTTAATTAAAGAACAGAAGACTCCAATCAGCAAAAGTTCTGTTATAAGAAAGCTGCTTTGTAGTGGTCTCGGAGGATGAGTAGCACTTTATAAATCACTTCTCAGGAGGGGACACAAAGCCAAATGTTTGGAGCGGGCTTAGAAATACCAGCATTTCACAGTGGATGACTGGGGGGGTGAAATAAAAATCCTATTTACTGATGAATCCAGCTGGACTTAAGAATTTTTCTGAGGTATGTGATATTAAAGTTTAAACACAGAGATTTACAGATGATATATCGGTACCTAAAATAAGTTAATGACAGACACACCCAATGGCATAGACCATAAAAGCATCGTTTTTTTATGAATAGCCCACATGAATATGAATATTAAACTGGGGAAAATGGCAAAATAGGGCCCCTTTAACCTCTTAAGACACACTGTATGGTGAGTGGTACAGTGTGTCATTTACAGTAATACTTTTTATGGTCAAATAACACAACAATTATAGTCTCAAAGTTGTTTCACATGGATTGACACCATGCACGAGCCAATCAAAGCATGAGGTCAGGAGGTAGCCAGCGTGAAAGCCAATGAGGACCGACTATAAAAGTTTGACCACCTTTGGTTTGATGGACAGCAGAACAACCCAGTGGAAATCTCCCATCCAAACCAGATAGCCAATAGCCAGGGCTTTTGAACGACATGTGACATGTGTGGGAACTGTTTGATTTACAAATTGGGCAGACCATTTTCACATATAAGACTGAAAAAGGTGGGTGCATCTTAAGAGGTTATGGTACTAACCCAAATGAAACATGTGATTTGATTAGTTTGCCATCTTCACTGACTGTTGAGCTAAGATATCCACCTGTCAGTTATGTGCAAGTCTTCCACGTGAAGTTCTCACAGATCTGTCACAATCGTTGGAGATCAACCTGTTAATTATTCCAACGAGTCAATTCCTTCTGCACTAGATTCATTTTGAGAGTACTGTAGACCCTTTGCATCCTAAACCGACAAGCTTTCATGCTGGTCCAAGACCCGTTCTGTCCTGGAGCTCGCTATATCCGTGCCACGGAGTACCACAGCCTGTTATTAGCGCTAATATAGCCGTCAAGGGAGCTACAGTAGTGTCGCCTGCACACTAATGCAGCCGCTGAGCTGCTTTGCTTGCTATGCCTGTTCCTCTCTTAAAATTCTTGTTTCTCCTCAACTGCTTTCACTCCAGCTGATTCCTCGCTGTCAGACACACACTGTACAGCTCCACACAGCCGCGTCCCAGCAGAGGCATCGCTAATCAAGTTTTGTTTTGGTCCTCAACAGCTCGTGGTTGGACTTCACTGAATAGCTCGAGAACTGTTGACACCGTCACACATTTCCATGAACTGGCAGCCCATGAGAGGGAGACGAATCCTGGCAAAGCATAAAGCGAGCCTCTGCTTCCTATAATATGAAACTAAGCTGTAAAAGCACCGGTAAGGCTACATACCACCTCAAAAGTATTGAATATATAATGTTGTACAGTTTCTTAAGCACCTTCAGAGCAGCAACCTTCCAGCTACATGCTGCTGCGGATTTCAGTTTTGACGCTGATGTATAATCTCTTCTAAACACCTTAAAAATGAGATATAATGAAAGCCCAGACTTGCTGTGACCCAGAGATACACTGTGTCTTCAGCCAGCATCCGGATTTCTAAATGAAGTTGAACTAAGTGGAGAGTACGAAGCGTATTGTTCTGTGAACAAAGACGACAGAAAGGGAGCTTGCTGCACGATGCCCTGCTGAGATAACACAAGTTTTCCTGTCATGGTTTTTTTCTTTTCATAACAGCAAAGTGGCAAAACAAAAAAAAACAACCAACGGAACTCTATTTTCAGACAGACAAATGCAAGCAAACGTATGAGACAATCCTACCGTTGATCAAAGCGAGCTGTCCCGCATCATGAAAGCTTTTTGTCAAGACGGATCTTTCGCTCTCCTGCTTTGAAAGTTGGTAAAAAAAAAAAAGAACGTCACACAGAGTTTGAGGATCCACGGCAACATGGACGGAGCTCAGCTTGCACGGAGACGGTCGTGATAATTGTGTTTGTTGGGTGATTAAGAGGGTTTCGGAGGAAAAGTTGTGCCGCTGTGCCTCGGTAGCTTCCTGTTGATTAGAAAGTCATCCATTTTAATGGTTTTCCTCTTTTTGTTATCTAGGCACATCGCCATACAATAAAATGGTATCCAAGTCAATGTCATGCAACTAAAAGAGGAATAATAGCTCAATTTAATAAAAAAAAACAAAGGAATTGAAAAACAGGTCTTCTCAGCATGCTGTGCACAGTAAGTATGTCTTCCAAAAATCATCATAACCTGTCACAGAGGCCACAAATTTGTTTTGCATGATTAGCAGGAATTTACCAGTTTGCCAAAGCATAATTTGGGATTCTGGAACTTTGGCAGGGGAAGTTTTTTTTTTTTAATTACTAGTACTACTTTCTTATATTGTAAGAGACAGTATGACTATAATATAAATGACCTGGCTCAGTCATGTGTTTGCTTTGCCCATTTCTGTCAGTCCCTGCTTTCAGCCCCACTTCTCCTGGGCTTGCTATTCTTCACATTCACCCCATGGCCCCAGACTTTCCTTCCACACCCTCCTGCTCACCTCTTCCCTTAACTTTCCCAGTACAATTACCTGTCCTTGACAAACCTGGCCAGTTTGTCTTTGTTACTCTGTTACCTCCACCAAGGAGGTTATGTTTTAGCTGGCGTTTGTCTGTCTCTCTGTTTGTTAGTGAAATACCGCAAAACATTTTGGCCACATTTTTGTCAAATTTTCAGCAAATTGAAACCCTAGTTTGTAGATCACTTAGATTTTTTTGTTGCTTGATAACATTGAGGGCGACACGGTGGCGCAGGGGTTAGCGCTGTTGCCTCACAGCAAGAAGGTCGCAGGTTCAAGACCTCCTTGGTCCTGGGTCTGGGACCTTTCTGTGTGGAGTTTGCATGTTCTCCCCGTGTCTGCGTGGGTTTTCACTGGGTACTCCGGCTTCCTCCCACAGTCCAAGAACATGATGAGGTTAATTGGTGACTCTAAATTGCCCATAGGTGTGAATGGTGTCTGTGCCCCACGATTGGCTGGCGACCATCTGGGGTGTATCCCTGCCTCTCACCGTAACACGCTGGGATAGGCTCCAGCAGACCCCTGAGACCCTAATGAGGAATAAGCAGGTATAGAAAATGACTGACTGACTGATAACATTGAGGTAAATGGGCCTACCTGTCTACTTTTCATTCCATGATACAGCATGTGTTCAATAAGTATAGGATAACAATATCATGAGACCCAGTATGATTGGTGGAGGTCTGTTCTTTTTTTAGCCATTTTGGATCCTGATTCTGTTCCTAATCTTCTCTTTATCCTTTTCCTGCGATTCCTTTGCCCTCTCCCTGTTTCTGACCTGTCACTGACCTTGTCACCACTTTCTGACTGCCTTACCACTGACTAACTTTGTGAGGCAGCTCACAAAGTTAGCTGCAAGATCACAAAACCACAGCATGGGAAATCACAGGATGATGCGACATCAAGATAATGCGTTCACATGAGAATCCATCTTGCCAGGCTTCAGGCTTTCCATTTGTGTCTGAGCCAGCGTCTGCAGACCAATCAGTGTTTCGCATGATCCCGTGATGACGAGACGACGTCTCGCTCGGCCCGTGATAGACGGTGATAGACAGATGGTTCATCCAATCACCTGCCAAGCAGTTTTTGTGCGCCTGCCCTTTTCCAAAACAGTTTCCAAGCAAGACTTCCCAGATGGTTCTGAGTAACAAACCATCTGGCTGCGTCAGGTTACCCATTATAAGCCTGTCTGTTGGATTTTGAGCATTAAAGCCCTTTCCATTTAGCCTGTCTGTCTGTGGTGTCTGCACTCGGGTTCACCCGCTTCACCCCAACTTAACACTGATACTTCTTTTGCTTCTTACTCCGTATTATTTTGGTCATTGACATGAATGTTATCTAAGAATAATATATACTGCATAAATCATAATTCTAAACGGCTGGGAAATTTCAGCCAAAGATTCAACATGTGAATATTTGGCTTTGATAAAGATATGGAAAAGGGACAATCTACAGAATTCATGGTATTTTTCTTCAAAGAGGTATTTAATGATAAAAATGCTTCTTTGCCATCCTGAAGTGGAGATTCCACACAGAGAGAGGGGCCTGCAGTAAACTGTGGTGGCTCTTTTTTATTTTGCTGAATTGCTTATATAGCATAATGCAGGCTATTAATATTATATTAATACAAATCTAAAACAGCTATGATGGCATTGTGGCAATGACATATATCCTGCCAAGTGGGAGATATCATAGCTGTCACACCTCCAGATTTCTCACACATTTCTCTTTAGGGGACACATGACCAAGGAGCACCAGCTTCTTTCTCTACTTGTCATCTTCATCGTAGGTGGAAAGGAATAAGAAGAACAAAAGGAGGAAGCAAACCAAGAATTAAAATAGTTTGATATGATAGAAAGCATATGTTCCATGGACACTTAATATTAATGTCTGCATATATTGTCATAACCAAATAAATAAAGCATCAAATGAAGGGGAATGATTGTACACTTCATGTTACAGCAATGTTGCGGCTAAATCTAACAAGGGAGAAAAAAAAAAATCGGCATTTTATTATACAGCCCACATATATTTCTCTGCAATTACAGAAGAAAAATATATTTGCTTTGATTTTACTGGCCTCAAAACACGAAAGAACAAACTAGATTATCTGCTGTTTGCTGTCAACAATATAAATGCACTGTGATCCACGTCTTGTGTCTCACCATGTTATATTTGTATTCATTTCCTGAGATGGAAAAGGTAGCCGTGCACAGAGCAGAAAAAAAGGTAAGCATTCGCCCCCCTGCAGTGCTCTTCCATTGCTGAGAAGAATACTTATAGCCTACTTAAAGGGATTTCAAAATTGTCAACATGTGTTTATTCCTTACCTTAGCGGGTGACATAGCAGGGTGAGCCGCATGAGGCTATAAAAGAGCGTTCACTGTCAGCGTTTGCTGGTGAATTAAATGGCAGCTGATACCTGTAGTATCCATGACTCTCTCCCCTGGACCTTTGTTCCACAGTAAACACACACATTTGACACGGGTGCATGAGGAAGCCTGACCACAGCGGCTTGGAAGGTGATAGAGGAGGCAGATGCAGACTTTCGCTGAATGAGTAAAAAGGTTTATTCGGTTCAGTCTCACAACAAGTGTCTCGGAATAAATGAATAAAATTCAACAGGCTTAACTCTAAGGGGAGAACATATGCACACAGTGACATGGTCATTCTCCACATTCCTGTCCTCCTTCAATATCATCATTTCTGTGCACTTAAATCGTGGAACTCGGGTTCTGTTACTTTTTAATAAAAAATGGCTACTTATGCTACTTTTATCATTTAACATTATCCTAAACACATCACAATAACAACCTCCTTGCAAGATTTAAAATTACCGATCATAAGAATATTAAACCCAACTGAGCAAAATGAACCCTCCCCCCCCCCACACACACACCATATTTGGTCTAATCCGTGACATCACTGGTGATATCAGGAAGTATAAGAAAACAGGAAGTCATTGGCGACTCCCCATTGTCTCCTGGAACACATGGTGGGTAAGTAATGAATGAAATGAAACACAGAACTGAACAGATAAACAATAAGTTAGCTTGTCTGTCTTTATTAAACCACAAATGCAGGTGTAAATATAACTGTTATGATGCTAAACACAAACAAAAGTATAGAAAGACTTCTGCTGGAAGGCTTAACAAGCATGATTGATTTAATGAGTCAGCAGTTTGGAAATGATGTTGAAAATAGGGACAAACCACTCTACCACTTTGTCAGTGTTCAGTAAAAAAAATAAATCTTTTTTGTAAACACCTTTTAGGAAGAGTTTATGAAGTCTGATGTTTTCAAAAACCAAATGTGAACCTTGTCAATTCTTTAACTTAGTACATTTAAATGACACTTGAAAAAAAAATTATTGCCTTAATCCTCATATAACTGGACCACTGAAGTGCATGCAAACACACTATTCCAATTAATATCAGCGTTCTCCAACTCTGATTAAGACACCCATGTTATATAATTGGATTTTGGTTTCCTCCAGCACTGCTTAATCAGATTTAAACCCAAATAAAGTTGGTCACAGAAGAAGAGTAGAAGAACAATCATGGCAGAATAATGTCCATTTTTGGAACAGTATTGGCAGCCTCTGAAACCGGCAACTACCTACCTATATAGTAGGCAAAAATACGGATATCCACTGTCTAGAATGTCTGAATACCTTAGTATTCAGGTACCCAGTTGGTTTTCTACCTCTGGTCATATTTTGCAGTGTGCAAACGAACCCTACACTATCCCAGAAATCACCAGGAAGGCCAAGATGGCTGCTGTAGTACGTCGGAATTGTGTCATCTACTGGCTAACTTCCTACATAGAAGCTACTACTGTGGCGTTGGAGTATTAGCTACTAATTAGCAGGCAGTGCATGCTATGGTTTTGGACGCAGCCAATGAGTCTGGCTCATGTTAACCCTGCTGAAGGAGCTAAATGTCTCGGTCACTCACAGAGATAAAAGACAGTGTTTTTTTTTTTTCTTTTTGCCATCACCAGTCACTGCCTGCAGCGACATGAAATCAAAGCTGTTGTGTGACAGAAAAGAAAAAAGATTGCATGTGCAAATACACTGAAATCAGCGGGGGGTATAGAGAAGATATATGGGTTTTGTGAAAGATGGGAGGTATTTGGATTTTATTTTTGCAAGAATTATGCGACATATTAGGAAATATGCAGTATCGCAAAAATTATGCAGGAATTCAGGTGATCGCAAAATCACGAACAACTCAACAGAGAGAATTAAACGCCAAAACCAAATTTTGAGCAGAGCTCCATTAAGCCGTGCATGTAAACGCTCTGAATGCTTTGAGGACTTATCATCTTCCTCAGTTGAGCCATCCAATTCGGGTTGTTGCTGCTGAGTGGCAGCGCCGTCTCCAATCTGTGGAGCGTTTCCAAAAAGCCATTTTGTTTGGTATGTGACAGTAAGAGCATACTTGGGGATATGTAGGGAAACAGCTCATGTTTGCACAGGATCACTCCTGAGGATGATGACAACATTTTGTGTGTGTGTCGAGGATTCCTGTGACCGGTCGAACAGATGGCGGGGAAAGCATTTTGCCGAAAGTTTCAATGTCCAAGTCTTCAATCCACATGAATTTCACGCTTGTCTGCATTTGGAAGACAGAAACTCGCAGACATCTCTGGGAGATTGCAAATCATTGCCACTGTACGTGCATGTCGGCCACTCGCATGGCTGCACCCCCGGCACCTTTGCTATGTGATATTTCCGTGTATTTCCAGGTTACATGTTTGACCCCCGCTGAGAAGGGAGCTGTCCTAAAGAGGAAACGCTTGGTTTTATTCATTGTATTACTGGTCCATCACTGATAACATGTAGTGTCATTGTCTCCACTTGATTTTACAATTGATTTTACTTCCAGAAGTGGTTTAATCATGCTGATAGAGTTGCATTTCTGTGGGATCTTTACTTACTTGACTTTAGGCCTTACTTTGAGTTATTCAATACATTTCCTCCTGACCCCTCCCATTCTTTTTTTATTTGATTCTTCCATCTTATTGGTGTGGCCTGCAGTGATGGAGGAGTGTGTCTCTCCACATTAGGAGGTACCACCCACCGGTTGAACGCTGGAAGTTCTGCTGGTAATTCAGCCACTGCCTCCTCTGGAAAGCGTTCTAAAGATTATGTGTTTAGAATAGATCTGAATGCCTTCTTTCTTGCCCTGCATCTCCTTTTGGATTCTTTCCAATTTGTGTGCGGCTCATTCTGCTTCCTATTTGGGTGTAAGTTGATATTGAAGGTTTCTACTCTCCCATCAGTATTCTGTTGAAAAATTCATAGACAATACATCACGATCTAAGTTGGGGAAAAATATCAAATATACACATTTCACCTAGAAAATGTTCTATGTCAATGGCTATATACATTACAAACATACCTATAATGTGTTCCAATGGGCTAACTCCGTTATCAGCACTCATTTATTAATAGTTATTAAAAAAGTAAAAGAAAAATGCTAATCGAACTTTCAACAATGAGAAATCAATATTTGAATTTATGTAATTGTTGCTTTTAAAACCACTGAACATCATTTAGAATAAAACAGACTTAAATGTTTAAAATGCTCAAAATGCTTCATCTTGTGTAAAAGTACAGCTGAGTTACATAGAATATAATATGTAACCTGGGTTACATAGAATACATTTAATGTGTATTGTGTAGTGTTTTAAGGGACATTGATAGTTTCCTCCTGTTGTGGTATTGATAATAATTGAAGGTTAATAATTATTCATGGTTTCTTTATAGCCTTCTTAGAAATGTTGTTTCAAAACCGACAGGAACATATAAAATCAATCTATAGACACTCTGGCCTTGAAAACTTTCCGCATGAATCCATTACCGGCTTTTATCGGGGGAGGAACACAATGTCGCCCCTCAACATAAGAGCTGGCCTTGTGACATCCCAACAATCAGCAAAAAAATGGCCGACGGTACTTCCAAAAGGATTTCCGAGGTATATAAATGCAGCGTTTGATCTGGCTGATTAAAAACCTGAATCTATATTCCCCTCATTTAAAACCCAAATCAGCTCACTGATACACCGTTAAAATAGAGCATGTTGCAGGTTAAAGTGGCATGTGTTGATTGTAATGAATGGGTTGGCTATGAATGGACAACAATCTCCTTTAGGGTTTAAACTTATATAGATTTAAAAACAATAAATAGACAAATAAATAAATAAGAGGTTGCGTTTAATTGTGAGAAATGCAACCACACAAACTGCAGAAATCACAGCCGGAGTCATTTCATAATGCTTTAGAAAAAATAAAAATACTTCAAATTGCCTTTGCCTACATTTTATCGACAAGTGACATGTTCCACACATAATGGGGGTGTGTTTGAAAGGATCTACAGTTGTTCACGGTGTTGTTCGACCCACAAGGGACCACATGTGTGTTTTTATATTTGTTCCAAAGGCCAAACACTAACAGCTGTTGTACAATACCTGGGCAGCATATTCACAAAACAAGAGGCATGGAGTGATGCACGATGTGTGGAAAAATCTGTTTCTCTGGTCTTCTTCAGATTGCGGATCCACTGATTTAGAATTAATGACAAAAGTGATGAAATTCAGGTAAAAAAAAAAAACAGGCAGTGAAAAATTCTGTTAAAAACAAGACATGTTATATCTTGTAGTCATGAAATAATGAAGGCTTTTCAAATCACTATCTACTTGAGTGCCTCAGACTTCATCAAAAGCGCTAACAGTAAATATGAAAAGTAAAAATCCTTTTTTCTCACCTCTTCACGCCTGGCCGGCCGCTGGATGAAGTGGGCGTGAATGTTGGATTCTTTAGTTCCAGAAGGTCACAGGCTTTTTTTTTTTTCCTCCACGTTGGAAAGGTTTGTGGCAATGGGTTTTAGAGGCTGTTTGATTATCCCACAAGCACTCGGAATGGAGCGTAATGACAATTTAATTACTGTTATCTCCGCCAGGTTCAAAACATGGAAGTATATAATGAGCTTGTTGCGGTTGTACTCTTTTTTTTTTTTTGGAAACTCTCAATGTAGAGGGCAGGATGGGAGACTTTTCAGTTTTCTATCAGTCTTTTATTCCAATCAATCTTTATTCATATAGCACAAACATAGCAGAAAGTGCTTCACAAAAGAAAACAGGAAATAAATAAACTACAGTAACCCCCACCCCCTTTCCGCATTCAGCTCTGGAAAAAAAAATAAGAGACCACTGCAATTTTTTTCTGAAATCAGCATCTCTACATGTATTCCAGCTATTCCATTCCAGTTTCTGTTCAATTTCCAACGCATGAACACCTCATTCTGCTTAAAGAGCTACCAGGAGTGGAATAAAATCACCCAAGAACAATGTTAAAGACGTGAGGAGAGCATGACGAGACGCATGGAAGCTGGGATTAAAAATAAGGGTTTTTCTACCAAATATTTAGATTTCTGACTTCTGATTATGACTTCTGTATATAAGTATTATGTTAATTTAAAATTAATTTGATCTTGTTTCTTAGCATTTTTTGCGGTCTGAAAACATTGTATCGTTTTTTTGTTATTTTGACCATTTGTCATTTTTCTGCAAATGAATTTGGTGGAAATCAGTAGTTTATAGAATCAAACAAAAATGTTCCTTTTGACACGTCGTAATCTAAATGTACGTCACCATTCCAATGTTAGGGATCACTTGCAAATGTCCTTATTTTTGAAAGAACAGTTTGAAAGAAAAGAAAAGTTTCTTTTCAGTGAAGATAACTTTAAACTAATCAGACTATTGTAGCTGCAAATGTGTTTTTTGGTGCAACATCTCCATAGGTGTATAGAGGCCCATTTCCAGCAACACTCCAGTGTTCTAATGGTACAATGTGTTTGCTCGTCGCATCAGAAGACTAATGAAATACAAATTTCTATTCATTTTACAACTCATGGTGGGAAATAAGCGTGGCTTTTCATGGAAAACACTAAATTGTCTGGGTGACCCCAAACTTTTGAACGGTAGTCTATACAACCTGGTTTGACATCTGCTCGTTGCCTTTTAAATATCTCAGCCTTAAAAATCCCTTTCCCTACAAAGCCCACACAAGACCCCGAATCCTCTCTGTTGTGTTTCCTTTCGTTAAAACTTTGAATGCTTTCCTCGGTGTTTTGTGGGCAGCATTTGATCCTGTGAAAACGGCGCGGTGCTGGTGGGCTGAAAGGTTCCCCGCTACCATCGTAGGGACAGAACAAACCCGCGTGGGAATAGCGTGTCCTCCCCTCTCTGTCGTTTCCATCTCAGAACTCAGCCGGCTCTCCCTCAGGAGAAACAACAAGAGAAAAACAAGACGATTAGAGAAGCAACCCCGCAACACGGAATGATTCACCGCGCAGTTTACCTCCAGACACGAGCTTTTAAACCAGCTGTAACTTCTCCTCTGTCTCCCAACACATATGCTCGCTCACTTTGTTACAGAACTTGACATTTCCCAAGTAATTACAGGTGTTTCTCATTATTGGGCGTCTAAATTGAGGCCATTTTCCCCTGACACGCTGTTTAAAGATAAAGCATCATTTAATTACTTTGTGACTTTAATATAAGGCCGGCGTGGTTATGCTTGTGTTTCAACTTTCACATGGAGAGCTGTGTCGCCCGTGTGGTGTGAACAGCACTCCCGATGCAGACCGAGCTCTGGTTTCAGCGTAGCGCCTGGCGCAGATTAGGCACGGTGAATTACAGATTAACTGATCCCTCTGATCTCTGTTCAGGCGACTGTTTTTGTGTTTTGATCCGTCTTCTCGAGATAAACCGATAACGGCGAGGGGGGGAAAAAAAAAAAAACGCCTGAAACTGGTGCCAAACTCCCCCCTAGAACACCTCCCTTAAAGTTCATATCTCAAGTATCAAGTGTCTGCCGCTGAAATGTCACAGATATGACAGGTGATAATTTACAATGGCAGTCGCAGGGCATCGCTGCTGTAATCTCCATCCATTACGTCTGTGTGTGTGTGTGTGTGTGTGTGTGTGTGTGTGTGTGTGTGTGCATGCGTTTATAGCACAGATAAGCAAAGCGGATGTTGGTTTTCGCTCTGTCTTGGTCCGTGGCGTCCGTCTCATCTCAGCTTGACAACCCGTTATGAGCTCTCTCTCTCTCTCTCTCTCTCTCTCTCTCTCCCCGAAAGCGTCATTGACAAGTGTCTTAAGCTGCCTGTGTCTCCTTGAACTGAGGATAAATGACTGTCCGCTTGAAAGCTTAACAATATAAATGATTTATACCGTCGAAAAGTCCTCTCGGTGATTCATGGCCTGCTGCATGTGTAGCTGCGCTGGCATTAAATTCATAAACAGCTGAGCTAATGCGGTCGGACCGGGATACAAGTCGGTGAGACCATGCGTGCGCGCACCTGATGAAGAGTTCTCTCTGGCATTAAGGATGTGACGTTTCAGTGTCCGGCGGCGGCTAAACCGACTCCCGGAGCCGGCCGCGCATTCCTGAACCCGCTGTCATCTCCTATAACGCGTGAACCACTTGAAATCTGTGTTGTGCAAATGCGCATTTGCATAGAGAAATTGTGCAGGTTGATATTCTCCAGTCATTAGGGCAGCGCTGTAAGACACAAACAAAAACTGACAGAGCAGCAAATATTATGTCAGTTGTAGTCAACTCATGTGGTTTATTTGTAGATTGTAGTCCGCGCCGTAGCGAAGCTGTGTGCGTGTGTTCAGAAAAACCGAATCTTTGCAAAAAAAAAAAACAAAAAAAAAACGCAGCTAATGCCTCACGTCACAGTGTTAATTTGAAATAAACCACAATTTTAAGGTCAATCTAATTAGCCCGCGTTCCTTTTTGTAAAATTGAAATCAGTCAGCTGTGGAGAATTTGTAATATGGTTGTATGTGCCAAAGCTTGGATATTTCTTAATTACAACATAATTGATGGCTAATGTTTCGTAGCAGTCAGGAGAGTTGTTGTTAGTGGTGCAGTAGCATGAGAAGGAGAAGTAAAACCTGACTATGCTTGAGCACCTAAATTGATTATTTCATTAGACCCTGGGATACACGGCGCTGTGATTTAGGCACACAGCTGTCAGCCCCGTGATTGTGTTTACACGGTGATCGGCATTCAAAGTGCTCAGGTCATGATCAGGAGAATTAATGTAATTACCATTGTCATTATTTTATTATCAGATAAATTGGCTGTCGTGGAAAAGGGGGGGGGGGAAAGCTCCCTGAGGATACACATGAAAATGCCAAAGTACAAAATGCCGAAGTCTGAGTCAAAGTGGTTCTGCCCGAGTGATCAAATTAAAGTTACACATGAGGTACAGTGAAAATTAGGTACGCCATGATAACTACCTTCTCAGGTGATGATTTGGTAATATGATGTTTAGTGTTTGAAAATGGTGTAATTTGGTAGAAATGTGTAGTAAAATGTCTGATAAATATGAAAAACATATCAATGTTATGTGATCAGTCGCAACGCCGCTGAGAACCATCAACCATTAGTAATAACAGTGTTATTACAGGGAGAAAATCCACAAATTCAGACATTTCGACTAGTACTGTACCTTCAGTCTGGGTAAGATCATCATGTAGCCATGAACTTATATTTATTTCCTCTAAATAATTTAATTGATAATTACTATAACGTCATTTAAAAATTCATTTTGTCCCTTTTTAATGCACCAGGTACCCATCAGCGTCATTTTTCAACGAGCACCGGTAGTTCTGTAGACTTTTATAAATCTCCCACGTCTGACGTGAGTTTTTGTGGTTTAGTCAGGCCTGTCAAGCCTGACTAAACCTGTACGACTTGGACAGTAGAACCACTCCGACATCATGTGTTTGATGCTTCCCGGAATGTTTTGCATTCATGCATATTCACTCTGTATCTGTTTCATTTGAAAATTGGTGGCAGTTCGGTGCAGACTGTGACAGAGCGGAACATGAATACGCTAATGCTTTGGGTTATGTTGGGAGGGGGCGGCAGCCATGCGGTGGCAGATCCATCAGATGAAGGTCTCTGTTCATAACTTTGAGCTTTAATCGGACCTTTTGTTTCCTGGACTTTGATACTAAACCACCTGGATAAACCACGTATAACAACGTACATGTTAACAGATTATACATATGTCAAGATCTGAAATTCTGTGGAAATGATTTATTATGTTATTTAACATGATGACTACCAACACCTTATATTATTATTATAAGCATAACTTATTATAAGGAAGTTCAGAGGACAGATTAAAAACTGTTGAAGCAGGGAATTCTATCACGTCTCCATTTTGTTAGGATGATGCTCTCCTGCGTTTCCTGGTCTAGTAAAGTAAAGGAAGCAACAAATCACATTTCCTTCATCTTTAGAGGTTGTGTGGAGTTGTATAATTGCTACCATCTAAAATAGATGTTTATAGCTCGTTTTAGGAGCTTTTTTACGAACCTCCTTATAAGATTCCTATGTAAAACGATCACGTGGACCCAGACGAACTGGAGGAAAAAATAGTTTCAGTTGTTTGGACTCAGAATGATCCTCATCTGACAGTTAAAGAGACAGTAACCACTAAGCTGTTGTTTTCCCTACCAGTGTAATGCCTTATTTATTACTTGTTACTATCATTTCTAAGTAATTCATTACATTACAATATTACTGTATTTAAAATGTAAGGCATTACACTAATATTGTAGTACTTTTAAGTTGCTTTCATCAAAATATGGCAATCTAAATGTAGCTTTGTCATTATTGCTGCTAGTTACAACAGGGAACCTGCTGAAAAGTTTTCAAAAAGATGGTAATTCCACTGTTGAAAGTGGTTCTCATGTCTGCAGCAACATATTATTTCATAATTTCGTCTGTTTTGTGGTTTTATCTCCACTCTCATGCTCCACTTGCTTCCTTGCTGATTCCATGTGGCACTTCTCTAAATGTTAAATTACTGCTGCTACTTCAGGAAGTGGACAGTTCTTTGGGTGTGGCACACAAAGTGTATTAGACTACGATGTTCTTTAAATCTTCATGTTTCACAAACGTAAAGTAACGAGCGTGTGTCCATCTGGAGGATGTGCTATCTGATGTTTTTCTGCAGCCATAAGGAAAAGGAAGCGAAACATTTTCATGTGGATGTTTCACTGCTGCTGATCTTGCAGTGATTTTGGCGAATTGGATGAAGAAAATCATTAAAAAAACGACCACTTCAATCCGGGTTAAAAACGCATTGCTGACATTTGAACAGAGTAAAATATAAACATTTTATTCCTGTCCTTACAGCAAAAATCAATGCATTACACTAACATATTACTTTTGTAACTGTATGTTTTGTGTTACTATTTTTTTTTTTTACTTTCTTGTTTGCAGTGTTCGCAGCCTGTGGAGCCAGATGCTCGTTGATGATTTCAGTGTAAAATAAATGATGACCTCTTGGTCTTCACCTCAACTCCCCTACACAGCCATGACATAATAAGCAGTTGATCGCACCTCACCGCTCTTACATTTCCTCTCCCCTGCAGTGCCTCTATTGTGTTTTAACCCTGGGAGGGCTGTGCTGACCTGTAGAACCCGGTAGAAAGCTTATGACTGATAGCAGACTTCATAATTGCCTGTAATAAAATTTTTGCCTCAGCCAGTGTAAAACACAGGACAATGAGTAATGTTTAGGTGCGACTGGAAACAATAACAGTGCACTTTAGAACGGACTAGACAGGCATATTGATCTACCGCCCCATGCAACTGTCTAGACATATTTTCATGATGATTTCATGAAGAGGCATGAAGGCTAACTGCTGCTCACAAGTCAAATGAGTCACTCACGGCGTTTCAAAGGGCTGCAGAGCCGTGTAGATCTCTGCAGTCATTTCTTTTACACGCCCAAGTCCTGAATGAGTTCACCTTGCTCACACTGCAAACAACAACAAAAAAAAAAGAACAGAGCACGCACCGTACTCAATCTTAATTTAGGTCGACGCTTCGTCCTTCTTCCTTATTTCCTATCCTGCTATCAAAATATTTATAACGCCGCTCCATCTTCAGTCACAGAATGTAAACACTGTAAATGATGGAGTGGGTTGCTGATTCCAGGGGGTACCTGGGTGTCCTGGGTGCGTTTCCACTCGTGCTTCTCATTGCTTTTCAATTAGAGGAGAAGGAACAGCTACAAAATCATCTGCTTCCCTGTGGTGCCTCTTAAGCCCTTGCTTCTTCAGTAAACAGAAACATCAGAATAAGTTGCACTTAATGGTTTGCTGATAAAAACCAAAATATCACCACCTAATGACTGAGGCATGGAGTAAAATCAGTGTTGAAATGTACAAATGCACAGATTGGTCCATCTTTTTACTAATGAATATATGACACTATATTTTTTGACTGAAATAATACGTTGTGCATGTACTATATTCACAAAGCATCGGCACTAATTGACTAATTGATGCTACCGTTCAAAATGTCCTTATTTTTGAAAGAAACGTACAGTTTTTTCCAATGAAGATAACTTGAAACTAATCAGAAATACCCTCTATATGTTCCTCATGTGTTAAATGACTATTCTAGCTGCAAATGTCTGGTTTTTGGTGCATCAATATCTACATAGGTGTATAGAGGCGCATTTCCAGCAACTATCACCCCAGTGTTCTAATGGGCTCATCGTGTCAGAAGCCTAATGTAATGACATTTTCTATTCATTTCACAACTTATGGTAGTGAGTGTGACTTTTTATGGAAAACACAAAATTGTCTGGGTGTCCCTGAACTTTTGAACGGTAGTGTACATGATTTAATATTCTAAGGAGGGGTGTGTCAGAAGTTTGCATTTTGAGTAAAATCCCACAACTGCTATGTTTATGTAGCTTGGAATTTACGAGGGGGAGAAGCATAAAGGGGCGGGAGCTAAAGCTGTCTGTTTCAGATGGAGTCCACTCCATCTGATTTATATAGTTGATTTATATAGTTGAAAATCAGTATGTGATTTTCAACTATATAAATCATGCAAATATATTCCAGTAGAGCTCCAGTGTATAAATACGGACTTGGAAATATGCTCGATGCGTCCCCTTGAAGTTTAGGGAAAGGTAAAATGTGCCAGGACACGCCCCTCACAGATCCGGTCGTTTCCATGAAGATTTGACATGCTGCATGGCTCCCAGCAGCCCTACCTCCCAATCTACATCCAGCATTCCCACTGAATGGCAGCACTGGACATTAATCATGTGGTGTGGAACACCCAACATGAATATAAATCATAGAGACGGCGCAACAAGAAAAAAAAGAAAGTCAGTATTTTGTATAGATTCTAAATAGTATAGTATACTAAAGAGCATAGTATAGATTCTAGATATTGTTTCTCTTTTAATGATCCAAACTGCTAATCACACAGCGTGTGCACAGTATGATGTCACTTCCCTTCTCTTGGCGTCCCTAATGTATAATTTAAAACATGAGAATGAGAAAGAAAAGTCGAGCCGAAGGTGCTGTCACGCTGTAATAAAAGTCCCATATGGATACGTGGAGGGCAGATACCTCTGCTGGCAAGATTGGTGTAATCATGGTATTCAGAGAATCACAATGGTGCAACAATAGGAGCAGCCACGTGTAGCAGTAGATGTGAGAGAAGTTCAGCTCCTCAATTTTCTAGGACAAAGCAGTCATTTATGTCTCGTTCCACAGGAGGATGACGAATCTGACTCGAGAAATGAGACGTTGCCTGAATAGAATTATGGGTATTGTAGTTCGAATCAAGTTATGCCGAGATGAGCCAACGAAAGGAGGCTGCGGAGACGCGGTCCTGCCTTTTGGTCCTTTTTAAGCACAGACAAAAAAAAAACATTAATACCGGAGGCAGAATTTGAAAAAGGAAGGTCATCTGCTTAAAAATCATTTCTCATAATAATAATTAACATTATTGAAAAGAAAAGGCAGCAGGAGGGAACGATTGGAAACGTGTCGCTCCCTCACAAGCCACTAGGAGACGAGGAAGGAGAATATCAGGTTATGGTGACAGCTCTCGTCTTTGATCAGTGCATCACAGTGTGGCATGTTGTGGCCAGTGGATGATGTGGGACAGGAGTGACAGGAAGAGATCCATGCATACAGGAATAGCTAGGAGAGGCTTTGTCACATCTGTTACTCACAGCCCTCCTGTCAGGTTGTACACTGATGCATGAATACATTGAAAACATCACATTGGTATTTATTTATATATTTATATGCTCACCATGTGGCTGCAATAAATGTGAACCATACAGGGTGACCTACAATAACACAGGATTATTATTTAGTTAGTTTTTGCTGTTAAAAATTCATTTGCACGATTAGAAAAAAAAATCCAAGTACAGAAGAAACAAATGCGCATTATCCAAAAGTTACATATGCTAAAATTTGGACAAAAAACACGAGTCTACTGATTCTAAAACACACATCAGTAACTTCAACAAATTCCTGACACAGTTTCTTTGTCCAAGTTTTCTGCTCTGTGAACATGACAAACAGCCGAGGCTGTTGAGTCGAGTTTGTGACATTTGTCATGTCATAACGAACGGCTGCAAAGACGGACTTTGAACGCGCTTCCATATATTCACATTTGTCACTTACTTGCTGAGTTGGCTGCGGTCCAGCGTTGAGGTTCAAGTTGCAGCGGGGTGAACGTGTGAATGGATGAGAGTGGAAGCCTGAGGCGACAACTTCAGGTCAACACTGAGGGGTCAAAATATATATATTTTTAATACATTTAGGCTTATTTGTACTGATCATACACTGTGTTCATGTTTGATTAAACACAGCCGAAGGGAGAAAATGTTAGCTGGGTTTAATACAGTCACCTTAAATATGGTCAAAACGTCAGTCAGTCAGTCATTTTCTATACCTGCTTATTCCTCATTAGGGTCACATGGTCTGCTGGAGCCTATCCCAGCGCGTTACGGCAAGAGGCAGGGATACACCCCAGATGGTCGCCAGCCAATCGTGGGGCACACACACCATTCACTCACACACTCACACCTACGGGCAATTTAGAGTCACCAATTAACCTCAGCATGTTTTTGGACTGTGGGAGGAAGCTGGAGTTGGTCAAAACGTATAAATTAAAAAAACAAACAAAAAGAATGAAAAATATGCAGCCAGTTATGAAAACTAACAGACACTTTTGCCAAAGATTCATTACACTACTGTAAATGACAGGCAAAGACAGTTTTTAGGGAAGATGTGAAGAATGTGGTGAGTTTCATAAGTTGCTTTCATTTTTCTTGATTCCAGCTGATTCTGTCAGTGAATCACTCACGTTTTTTCATATGTGCAAAGTGTCGTTTCTTTCATCAAATTGAAGCCTGATATTTATTTAATATATAGACCGTTATACATTTTTCAATTGAGTCAAAATTGACTTTGAAATTGCGGTTCTATCATGAAGTTGGTTCCGGATTTCGATAGAATTCACCACCCAGTTTTGTCCAGGGCCATTTTAAACATTGGACGAGCATAAAACTCCATTCCCCCACAGATATGGAGCCCATGTATGTGACTGTGTTGGGCATTACACTAGTGATTTATTTTACTAAACTAATGTAATACAAAAAGAAAAAAGATTAAATATTTACATTAATGGGTGTGAAAATCAGCGGTATCAGCAGTGTGTGTGTGTGTGTGTGTGTGATGTGTGGAAAAAGAATGTCTGTAAGTGTTGAAACTTACAACTTTCACATTGCCTGAAAGCAAAACAACAAACAAAAAGCAACCTAAGCAAAAAAAAAAAAAAAAAGTTGAAAAAAGAGCTCGACTACAGCGGCAGTAGAGTGGCAAAAAGCAAAAAAAAAAAAAAAATAGCTGCTGGTATCAGCCAGGAGTTTATGGACTGGAAACAGCAGGCCCAGGTGTTCCCAGTTGGCTGATGATCCCCTGCCCCGCCCACCGGGCGTCTGACAAACAGACAGGGGGAAGCGGACTGCCACAGAAAGGCAGGGGTCACCACACACCGAGGAGCCGAGCCAGGACTTCAGGCGTCTCTGGCCGCCGAAGATTCTCTCTGCCTCAGCAAATGAGGCAAGTACAACGAGCGGCAAACGCACAAGTGCCTCAACTTGATGGAGGAGACCACGGGCCTCATGATTTCTGACACTTTTGAGCAGGTTTCATATGTGTAACTGGCACCGAACGCGGCCAGATTGCACCTTTAGGGACCGGAGCCGCAGCTCTGGATACAGGTCAGCCATGACAACCCGTCCACGGAGCTGGACTTTCTCCAGCTTAAGCAGGTGCTGCAGGCCCCGCTGCTCAAACCGCTTTGTGAGTTGTGCGGTTACGTCTTTCTCTTTCCCCGACTCCCCCATCAGCACCTGCACATGAAACTGGCTGCTGTCAATTCTGGTGCCAAATTATGACAAAAATTTAACCCAGGATGTAAAATGTACAGTGTGTTCTGCTACATGTGCAGGAAAACTGTAATTGTTCACTAGATCATAGATGTTATCAGAATATTATGTAAAATCAGAATGAAATACAGACTGATTAGCTAGCTACGCTGTAAAAAGTTGCTGTGAAATCTGCAGTTCTTTACTATGTTAAACACAGTAATGTTACTGTAAATTATAATTACAGTAGATTGCTGTATATTTAACAATAAATGCCAGTAGCCAAGTTATTACTGTAGAAAACCACAGGAGTCAAAGAGTTACTGTATTATAATACAGTTAATCACCCAATACTCCAAATACAACTGAAATCACAGTATTTAATTGATTTTTATTGTTCAAATAATCACCCAATACTCCAAATACAACTGAAATCACAGTATTTTTTAGTTTTTTCAGTAAAGACACAATACTGTAAACAGAAGTACAACACCTCTACCATAAAAATAATAATTACAGTAACCTTCTGGATAATTGCCGCTAGTTAGTTACTGTAAATGTTAAGGTGACAGTTTACAGAGTAGATAGAAATTAAAAGTAGTTTTATTGTCTCTTCCCTTTTTCTCCATTTCACCTCTTGGACATTGTGCAATTTGTGCACTTTAACAAAAAAAGATACTTTTCACAGTAAGACAAGTCCACCAGTAGCTAGGTTAGACCTTTAGTGACCAAAGACAGCCACTCTTTCCATTCTGACAGTGTCTGCTTCATCGTGTTTACCAACCAACCAATCAGAATTCAGCATGAAGGATGGAGAACACACTGGTGAGCTCACATAATGATATTGTTAGAAAACATATTTACTTTGTATTTCTTGTTGCCCTCTTTTCCCCAGCTTCATACGCTAAACATGAGCAGCTGACATGGATATTGTTGATAGGGTTGCCTCTGCTTGCGCCTGTTTGTATTTTAAATTGAGATCATAAATCTATGATTCTCGAGGCATTCATCACGCCGCATGGCATGGTTTTAAATTAATATCCTATATTGACACAGCTCATGACCTAAATGTTTTAAACCCATCTCACAGAGTAAGATCGTCTATAGGCAACTTCATTTTTTTATGAGGAAGGAAATGAAAATCAGGCCTCATAGGATACGCACAATGTATGTATGAGTGAGCGATGGAAACATCCAGCATCTCACTAAAAGACAGGTCATTTTGCTAAAAGTTCAAATCATAGTAATTGAAATGTTCCAAATAAGTTCCAAATAGTCTGGCTCCAACTCATTCATATAATGCCTGCATTCAATCTCTGACAACCGTCGGCGTCTGATTGTTGGAAATGACAAAATTGTAATAGTTTTCCTCTCCTAAAAGCAATGTCCTTTTGGTAATGAAAGAAGACATTTAAAATAGCTTTGACACAATGTGATTACGTAGTGGAGTTTTGTCAAATCCAGACATTTTTTTTGGAACGCTTCGCTGAATGAAAGGTAATTCACTCTTATGAATAATAACTCCAAAAAAAAAGAAAGTAGAGATGTAAACTATAAGACAGCTCCAATCTCATTTTTGTTTTTCTGTGAGCAAGCGGCACATCTGATTGTGTCACATCTGCAAATATTTTGTCATGCAGCTGTAATGCATCCTGCAACTTGGAACAGCAAGTGTATTAGAAAAGCATTAAAGCAACAATAAACCTAATAGAATAGCTTTTTTCCTTTTTTTTTCTTTTTTTTTTAAATGTCGAACTGCTGCAGTTGTATTACGCAAATGTCGTCTGTGAGAACTCAATAAATAGAGTATAATGGGATTTTATGTCTCTGATTTTGTTTCAGTTTTACCAGTGTGTGATTATTAGAGAGGAAAATGGAAAATAAAGCAAGAACTGATGGAACACATGATAAGGAATAACTATGCCTGACATTTGATGTTGAGGACACACAAATGTGCACGAGAATATATAATGTACTGAAATGCTTTGATAGTCGACCACGGTCTTGTAGGAATAAAGGTTTGTTGTATTTGAGCTGGATTTAAACAGGCAGCAGACAATCAAAGTGTAACCTTAACATGTCCATCAGGTTTCCTGAGTAGGCCTACGCGACCTTTACAGTATGGAGCTGAATGAAAGGAACCTGGTAAAACAGTATTGTTTGGTGTGACAGGATAAAAAATCATCCCCCACTGGCCTGGTAATCCTCAGGCGGATAATTAAAAAGTGTGCGCCACAGTCGAAACGGAAAAAAAAAAAAAAGAATTTAAATAAATAAATAAATGAGGAGAAGGGAAGAGGCTCTGCGCAGATCCCGGGGGGATCCATTAAAGAATGTTTTCTTGAATTGAGGTTAGGTGCATTGATCTTTGTCGAAGCTGGCACAGCTGAGAGTTAACACTCCCTGCCTGCGACTCTGACTCATTTCATACATTATTCCAATTAAATCACTGTGGCCTGCCTGCCTTTCTGTTTTCCAGGAAAGGAGAACCAGCACCTGCTGCATTAACTCCGCTGTCATTAAATATGATTTTTAGAAGAGTCTCACTCCTGTTAAAAAACACAAAAAGACAGCACGGCAAAAACTTTAATTGTCCAAAAATTGTCCATCATGATAGATTAGGAACACACTAATAGGTGGTACAGTAGGCCTGCATGTCATTGTTTGATATATTAACTGTTGGAAGACTTTGCACAGCCATTGTTCTACTTGCCATTTGTACAGAATCGTTGAGGATCGAGAAGCTGGTACTTTTGGGACATTCTTTGACATTTTACTGGTGGTTGATCAGGACATTCACTGAAGGCTTGAATATACTCCCAAACGGACTCTGCAGCAGACGTGTAGTGCTTCTCTTCATAGACTTCCTGGACTACGTGTTTCATACATGAGCAGTAGGTTTGGCCGTGTTCAACATGTCCACACGGCCACACTGATGTTTGCTCAGAGCCAACACATATACGCTGAAACGATGAATTTCACTTCACACAGACCGCTTGGATATTTCCAGACTGAGCCGGTATAATTTTGGATTAACGCTGTATGTACTGGAAAAAAAATATGCATTACATTGAAGCTCAAAATTTCAAGGCAACAAACAGATACAATTTTAAATTGGGCAATTAAAACGAAATATTTTAAGTTTTGCTTCTGAGTTTGCTCAACTCTGTTTCTGTTCTATTTTTTATTTGTCAACTCACTAATTTTATATTGCAATAACTTTTATTTGTGCTAACTCCCTTGAAAATTGCTAAGGCTGTGGGAATCATGACGATGGGCGAATTTTCAAAAATGTCGAATTGTCCCTTTAATAACAACATGCCACCCTATTTGAATGGGATTTGGCCAGACAAGCTAATGTTAGCGGCTAACTGCTGCAGCCCCGCTAGCATCAGTTAGCCGCTAAGTGCTAAGCTGTTTAAATGTTGAAAATGTCTCTTTCTGCATTACGACATGACTAAAACTAAATTCCTGCTTCATTTAGGGCTCAAATAAATAAACTTTAAGGTTGTTTAAAACCTACCTGTGCAGCAGCACAGCAACAACAGGACCGGAAATGAAAAATGCCAACTCAGAAAGTTGGCTTTCCCACATTTCACAACAAATAAAATAGATTTAGTAGAAATGTCCCTTGCACTGAACCATAACGTAAGGATTTCAGTATTAACAACTCACCAAATTATTTTGGAGCATAGAACTGTCTTGCTTTGTTGTGCTAACTTACTTTGAGTGGCGTAGACGGCAAAACAAGATGTTTTCCCATACTGTCTATTTATTTATAATTAGTTTAAAAAAAAAACGCCGCTGCTCATAGTGTATACTGAAAGAAATCTATTTTAAACCACTTAAACCTGCATTGCTGAACTATTACCTGTAAATGAAAGCCCGATCCATTCTGGTCGCTGTCAAATGATTTCACACAATGCTGATTAAATCTATCACCAGCAGGTAAATCTCTCTGTATTTCACGATAGAGCGATTTTTTTAATCTTATGTCTGTAGAGACAGATCCTCCCTGCTTGGCCAGATGAATATACTACACCTGCTCTATGGGCAGAGATCCTGTACCAGAGTCTTCAACCTACTATTTCAATAGTGTGGCTCCGCTCAACTCTCAGTGTTATCAGAGCAAATAAAAATCAAAAATTCTGATAATAGAATGAGTTGTTTCATTAGGGTTGTGTGATGTTTTTCTTACCACCAACACAGGGAGACAAAAGTCTCACACTGCAGCTTTATTTATTATTGATTAAATATACAGTATACTGTGCACTACAATTAAAGGCACAATATCTAATTTGCCCAGATTAAAACGTCTACACTGTGTTAAATAAGGGTGATTTCACACCAAACGATGCATTTGAACCGAGGTTCTTAGTTCAGTTCGTTTCCTGTGGTGTAAGAGCATCAGTCGCACTCAGGTGCACTAAATAAAGCAGGCCAAGACCTCCGAAAAGGGGTGGTCTCTGGTCCAAATGTACTATTCGAGATGCATCATGGGAGGGGATGCTAATTATTCTGTTTCCCATTTGGTTTGAAGATAAACATTCATGAAACACCAATCGGACCAATTTTGGTTGGTTTACAGGTGTGAAAGTGGACCACGCTGGAGGCTATATGCTATACAGCAGGGGTCAGCAACCCTGGTCTCAGAGAGCAGTGGGTGCAGGTTTCTGTTCCAGCCGAGCAGTAACACGCAAGATTCTACTAATGAACGTCCATAGCAGCGGCCCTAATGGTCGATTAGTAGAATCAGATGTGTTACTGCTTGGTTAGAATAAAAACCTGGAGCCACAGTGGCTCTTTAGTACCAGGGTTGCCCACCCCTGCTATATAGTATATGGTTTTTTTTGCCTGGTGCAGATTAAATAATCAAACTATTGCTGTAAAAGCACCATGATTGAGAATTTGGGATTTTTTATAAATTCACAATTTCAATTTTTCATTTAATCTAATCATGGGTCAGACTCATGGACGGATCCATGCTTATAATAATATAATATCCCTGTTGTGCATGTGTCATAAAATGACTTTTTATTCAGTTTTAACCCACATTTTACCATACACTTTTTTGTCTTTAACCGGATGAAGGATTTTAGTTATCTGACTTTTGGATCTCATGTTATCAGAGTAAAAAGCTAAGCTAGCATTAGCTCAGATAACATGCCTGAGGTGCAGAACTGAGAAACACAGATTTTTAAGTTGAAACTGCTTTATTCAGGGTCAGCTAATGTTTACCACTGAGGTCGATGCAGTGTGTCCACTGAACAGCCTGAGAGAAAGACAGACCTTTAACACTAAACTATTCAGTGTTTTTGCTGGTTTTAACCCCCCGGGCTGTTTGTTTTGGAGAGAAAGAGGGAGAGAGACCTCTGAGGATAATTCATCCACCGGTAAAAACCTCCTGAATAATAAACACTGAAGGTTTTAGCCACGGGTCCAATAATGAAATAACATTGTTTTGTTTATTTTACAAAGCAACGTTGATTGTGAGTGTTTTTAGGTTCAAAATGTCCCGCAAGTTGCCTTATGGATGGGGGGGGAAGAAGAAGAAAAAAACCTGCATGGATCAGCAATCCGCTCTTTGGCTGAAGTGCCACACACACACAATTCATTGTCAGGCTCGCAGAGAAATTGAGGCATTACAGCCGCCACTCAATAACACAGAAACAAATTGTTTCAGTTGTTTCCCCCAGGAGTAATATTCATGACTCTAACTGACAGAGGGATCAAATTGCTTGTTCCTTTCACCTTACCGCCATCTCCCATGCACAAACACACACCATAGCGCTAAAGTGCAATCAGACCGGGCTGTGTGATTACAGGCAGAAAATATATTTTCCTGTTCCCTGTCAGACTGCAGAACGGCGCGAGCGGCGGCGTACGGAGGGAGACTGACGCACGCTCGGCAGGCGGACTTTACATAAATGTTATTCGTCAAGCAGCTTTTACAGATATGACTTCAGCGGCCCGGTGAGGATTGGCTGGACACAACGCCCACATCAAACATCTTCCCTTCTCTGTGAAAGGGATTAAAGAAAAAAAAAACGCTTTTGCCGTGGAGGGGCTGCGTGTGTTTGAAGGCTGCACGCCAACGAGTGATCATTTGAATCCAATAATAAATATTTTGTCTCCGCTCGGCCAAGAGGGTATTGGAATCGAGATATCCCTATTGTGGAGCGGTAATACTCGGCCACGTAGTTATCTGATGTAAAAGAAATCTTTTTATCGCCGTCTCTGGAATAAAGGAACATTGATTTGGACATACAGAAATGGGGGGGGGGGGTGGAGAAGGAGAAAACAAGATGGGATCAGCCGGATAGAGCAGCAGAGTGGAACATTTGACTAACAAGCGTTTTTTTGAATACACTTTGCCGCAGTAGAAATGCATCGGCTTCTCGTCCCCCTGTACGCCTATCGATCCTCGGGGTGATGGAGACGTCAAGAAAAGGGGAGATAAACCTAGAGGACGAGTCAAAGAGATGGTAATAGTCTGAATGAGAGGATGCAGATCGCCGATACAGATACAGTAGATAGAGGGGGAGATGTTACCCGTTTTCCTTCAGTGCAGGTCCACCCATACACAGGAAACTATGGATTGAAGGCATATGTTGAAGCCCGTCTGTCATAAACACACACTCACACACACTCACACACACAAACACAGGCTTAACCGCAGCATTCACTGGAGGAGAACGCAGCTCAGGACACCATTGTCTCCAAATAGGAGGAGGTTGCATTGCTTTTCCAACACGACACAGGGCTGAGAGAGAGAAAGAGGAAATAAACAATGCACTTGACAGCGGGAGGGGAGCAAACATTCATTAATGTAAGGGTGGAACATGTTTAGCTGCTGCATGTAATTTGCATGTTCTATTTATGGCCAAGTAAGCTCAGCCTCAATTAATGTGTGAACAATATCATAAGGGTTTTTTTTTTTTTTTTTTTTTTTTTGGATCATACATATGCAAATGCAGCTGTCTTTTGATACTGCTTGTTTTTACAGTGCATCTTTTAAATTAGCTTTCACAGCGTACACAAGGAAAGACAACTCACAGCTTCTGTGACATGCATTTGATAACATCATTTTTCTTTCATGGATGCTTATCCTCCATTGACTCAGCCATAATCATATTACAGGCAACCTAGTGAGTCATTTGACCTTCTCTGTATTCATAATAAGGACCAAGCGGTAATCTAATGTTATGTAATCGAATGTTTGATATAATTAGAAAGATTGTTCAAGCTAGACAACGCAAACACAAGAATGATCATATATCTTAATAGATGCCTTGTATAATCTAAAACTTTTTTTTGTGGAAAATCACATATATGGCTTCTGCAGCCGTTCAGAGAAAATGCGGCGCATACATTGCATGGTAAACAGCTGGCAAGCAGCCTGTACTTTCTTTTTTTATTTAAACTCCCTTTTTGAATATTCATAAAGATAAGGAGTGGGGGAAAAAAAAAAAAAAGTAAACCTTGCATCTCGTCTTTCAGCCTGCATCTGCAAACTTCCTGGTCATGAAAACTAATGGAAATGCACGCGGGATTTCAGCGGAGGCTCCAATCCATTTTAATCCTGAAGGCAATTACGGCGTTGGGTTTTAGGGTCAGTAGTGCTGTTGATTGATGGGAAGAAAAAGTCACTTTAACAAAGTGCTGTGAACTTCGCCCACCTGGCTGCAGCACAAAGGGTTGCTTGCCTGATGCGCCGAGACCAAAGCTTTAATGCTTTTTTAATACATTCAATGCAAGAATACTAAATGGAGAATTAATGATTGTGCGTCTGATAAGGCCTATGTGCCGATATCACTGATGGGATGCCTTTTGAAATATAGCAATATTATTATTATAATTCGCTCTCGCCTAAGATGAACTTAATGCGATTGCCACTAGCCGCACTCATGACACACATTTCAGACCGAATGGTGTCATTGATCAGTGACATATTTGCGATGCCTGAAAAGCCAGGTTGTTTGTGGGGTGAATCATTCGCTTCACTGTTTTCTTCTCGCTCCTTTTTAAGAGCCGTGCTCCGTATCCTAGCAACAGGACTCCCCCCCCACCCCCCCAATCCATAGAGTATGTGGCAGGGAGCAAGGGCGGCAGCGTAGGACCCCTACTGTCTCCTGTCTCCATCACCACATACTGGTCTTATTCACTGAATTACTGATACCCTTTACTTTGCTGACATAAACAGCAACTACACTGAGTGCATTTATTCTATTTATAGTAATAACAATAATAATTTAACTCTGACAGGGACTGTTTTGCTGCATTATGACTCTTTTTTTATTCCTTAAATGCATTTCCATAATTTGGAATTTTACATTCGTATGATTTTTAACGCACTTTCATATGTAATTGAATATTTTACATTGTTATCTTGTTCAAAGCTGCTCTAATTAATAATATATTAACAAAGGATCAAATTATTGTACTGTGCTGTACTGTAAGTGAATGGGTCCACTGGTAGTGATGATCGTAGTTCCTCTCGGCTCTATGGAGAGTTTTCTTGTCTTGTCTTTTTCACTCATTGTTTCCATTCATGGCCTGCAGCCTTGTTGTTTGGTTAAGTTTAATTTACGGGCACAGCCAGGAGCTGTTTTCAGCCAAAAAAAAAAAAAAAGCTGTGATGAACGCTCGGTGCACAGAATACTCTGCACCTAACAGCACACAAAGACAAAGTTAATTAGTTAGCGAGTGAATATACTGTAGAATTAAGCAGCTAAAGAGACAGATGTTTCCCTCAGTAGTTGTTAGATACCCAAACAGAGCTAAAAGGAGAGTGTAAATATAAGACTTCGAAGGAAACACGACTCTAAATGAATGCTAATTCTGCTTTTTGTGCCGGATGAGTCAATACTGTTTGCAAGTGTGTTCACCACGTAAATTTATATGCTCGTAACGTGACTATATTGTGTTTAGGGATTGTTGCGTTTCCCCCAAGTGGCCAAAAAAATCTATTGCAGGTCCAAGTACATTTTGCACTGTTGTATTTCTGCTTTTGCTTCAACCTGCGATAATTGATTCTTTTTTTTGGCCGCTTGGAACCTGCGGAAACAAGCTATTAACACAACACAGATGTGTTGTAAGGTCTATATCACCATAGCTGACACGAAGCAACATCTGCATTTCATTGTTTTAGGGTAATATTCCATCATGTGTGTGACTTGACTTCTTTTTCAGTGCGCACAAACGACATAATCGCACCTTTCACCTGTCCAGTGTGGTGCTGTTAAACCAGAACATAGTGCTGCCAACTCCCAAGTAAGAAAAGGAGCTATTGGCTGTTCTAAAAGTCACTAGAAAATGAAAATGAATGTCAATTAACCAGCCACATATTCGTATTGCATGGGGGAATGTATTGAGATGGAGAAGCTGAGGAGAAGGACATCAACAGTTTTTACCATCTCAATCATTACAGCTTTAAAAGTGACTTAATGACGTCATCACCTTATTTTAATAATCGGCCATGTGCATGTAATTGTAATGGATGCTGTAAAATAATAATGTTCTGAGGCAGAATAATTCTATCTAACAATCTAAATATATTTTTGCATTTTTTGTTTTGTCCATCAATTTTACATGTATGTCAGCCAGCTGCAGCTTCGCGTAAGCTGATGATTGATTTGCAGAAGGGGTGAGCATCTCCTAGTCTTGACTGCAGCTGGGAGGGACTGCTGTGTGAGGACCGGGCCGCCTGTGAGTGCTTTGTGAGGAGGGAGGAGCCCGCAGCAGCACCCGCTGCTCGTTGAGAAGAGTAAGAACCACACTCTGACACGCTTTCATGTCAGAGTCTCCAAAAGTCTAAAATAGGCCAGAAAAAGCTGCGAGATTTGTCGCTAGTCAGTTTTTTTTTGAAGAAGAAGAGTTTCTAAAGGAAAAATGAAATATTTAAGAGGTTACATGCAGCACAGCATGACGATGCTACTGATGGCAAACACCAGGCATAAGTTTTCTTTTTTCTTTTTTTGTTCACATTGATCAGCCAGGCACACTCCATGCAGCAGCCCAGTGAAGTATAGATGTGTATGGGGGGATGACAGTCTACATGCCTGAGTTTTCTCTTTGATTTACCCATTTGTCTGACTTATAAAAAGCCAAGAACGATGAAACATCCTTTTAAGCAGAAAAGAACAGAGCCATAAGATCCGGGTCACTTCAAAGATCCATAGTTGCCATCCTTGCACCGCAGTTGCTACTCTTGGCAATCCCCAATGGGAGCCATAATTGAACGTTTTGCTATTCTCCACTCATTGAGCCCAACAAGAAATCAAATGGCCTGAAGTTGGCCATAAAACTGCAAAGAGTTTGGGATCACAACTGTGCCCGAGGACCAACTTAACGCACTGTGTGGGCCGCACCTCATGCTGTTCCTAATGATCACTGCACATATGATGTAAGACCGTTCCTGTGTACCCATGCATTCAGACAAAAAAAGACCAATGGGACACCAATCTGCCAAACTCCAGTACAAAGACGTTATGATTTCCTGGCATGAATCACAACCTACTTGAGCATGCTCTGTATTAAAAAAAAAAACAACTTGTGGCATCAAAGCTCTACCCTTCCCTTTCAAGTCTGCAATCAAATGTGTTGCAGCAAACACAAAAAGTACAAAACTAAAAGGGCAACGACGAAAGAAGAAAATGATTCAGTTCCCCCTGCTAGCATGTGATAATGTCGAGGAAGTGTTGGTGGGTACAAGGTCTCAGTGATGGCCCGGCAAATGAATGGTTCTTCCAGGGAGCGGGTCTCATCAGGCCATGATGTCCCCTCCTGTTGAGAGTCATCAGCTGAGGGGCCGATTTGCCCTTGTTTCATGTCTCCTCCAGACTGGGCACGGAATGACTAGACTGCAGTAAACGGCGAGGAAGCAACTATAGTGCTCCCCTGGGGTAGTTGAGAAAGAAACAGTTAATAGTAATTGTGGCCTTTAAGAGGACAATCAAATGCATTGTATGAAAAATCATTTTGATTCTTGTTTATTTCCTTGGTTCGGATGATTGCAAGAGGGCTGCGGTACTCGTTTCTGGTCTCTGCATAATGACGGCCTTACGACTACAAACTCCAGACCTTTCTGTAGGTTTGTTAACAACGGCTTGTCTATGTCTCAACCACTTGCCTTGCCCATTACAGTACGGATGAATCAACACCACCGTGTTTTTCAGTACTCAACACTGGCAAATAGGCAGTTGGAAGCACCAAAATTAACACTTTTTGCTCTGTTTTCTGCATTTCCATATATTCCGTGATAGTGAAGACTCTCCTGACACAAGAATCTCAGATGCCCACAAACCCAAATTATTATCACAGTGTATTAGTTTCACCTTTCATCTCCCACTGAATACAGATTAGCCATCACCCGTCCACAGTCCCCAACCTTCAGCCCTCATAAGGGTTGACTGAAAGCATAACCTGACTAAGCATAACTTAATGTAACCTCCTCCTCCATACAGAGATAATACCTGTCAAGGAAATATTAAGACAGAAAAAGAGTCGTTTTATAGCTACTTCACAATGAAAAGTAGAACTACCTCAACTAGTATGAATGAATTTAACTTAGGATACTTTTAAAACGGAGTTCAACTACATCATGAGAAGTGATCACAAGCTGATCCTGAATTCTTATATCCAGACTCAGATACACTGAGGTACAACTGAAACTGATTGAGCGAAGTGTGTTGAATTAGGGCAGGTCAGTCCTCACTGCAGCCCCAGGATGTGCTTCAGGGAAAGAAAAGGCAGCATCGCTGAGATGGAATCAGGGATTGGATATGGATTTCCAAGATAATTTTTGTATTTATTAGCTTAAAATTTAGTTGTGGCATTGTGCCACGCTGTATGGCAAGACATGGCTTGAAAATATTGTATAGTTTGTAAAGTACTACCTAAACTACATGGTCCAAAGTAGTTTTTGCTTCTAGTTAATAACTGTGGTTAAACCACCCAACTATTGCAAATTGTAGTTAACCACTTAAGCCCCAGGTCTAGTTTTCTAGTTTTCCTGTTATAAATGACAACAAATATGGAATATCACTGCAACCACAAAGGTTATGTGCTTAAAGATGGTATCAAAGGAAATCTACAATGTACAAATGTGAGGTGACTACAGAAGGGTCACAATCAATTTATGTTACTGGGACGGAGCAAAAATAGCTAGAATACAGCAGAAAAAAAGGAAAACATTTTTTTACTACAGAAAAAATAGTTTATTCAAAACAAACCCCGAAATCCTATAAATCACAGTGAGGTTCATTCCAGAACATGAATATATTCTGTAAGATGTTTAAAAATGAGATTATAAAGGACTCAATTAAATAATCACACAAATGGCTCAAATCTAAATGAAATATAAAAATAGTCGTTAGTTGCAGCCCTACTACTGACATTATATTAAACAATTTTCTTTTGATGTTGATGATGTGGATATTGATAATATATATTGATACTGTAACAGTAACATTGATTTTATTATACTGTACTGTTGTAGCATATATCATATATAGCTCGTGTGATATGTGTAAAATTCAATGCTGCCCCCCCTATCAGGCGATTTTAACAGCATAAAATAGTAATTGACCTACATTTACGAAGTACAATGTATTTACAATATATGTTCAATTATCTACTGAATTATCTAAAGAAAAGAGTTCCAAACACTTTGTATCAAATCAAACTACTCCCCAACACGGGATAATGTATGAACAACTGTGCTGTTTCATGCATTTTCTGTATCTTTACAATTAGCTGCAAATGTGATCTATTTACATATGTATTTATACTCATAATTTGAGCTCGTCTACACCAATTAATTACTCCTTCTATAGCAGTCCTTGTAGTGCAATCTACAGAGGCAGTTTTTGGTGTGCAGTCATAAAACAACACTAATGATAACAATAAAACACAGTGTGGAGAATGAAATTAGAAACATTTAACAGTAGCTTTCTAAGTCTGCAGAGGATGGATATGTGATAGTGCAGAGACAGATTTAGGGTGTGGTTTCACTTAAAGCACATGCAAAAATTTAAAGCAAATTCAGATCTTCTATTGCTAATTAATTGTAATTAATGCCGTAATCTTCCTGCTTAAAGTCCAAAAGAGTGCAATTTCAGAGCTGTTCATTTACTGTGAATGTAAGCTATTAGGCTGTTGTATTCATTCTGCGCTCCTGTCTCAGACATTTTTCAAATTATGCTGTTTCCATATTACCATCCATGCATGACATAAGCTGCCGATAAACTCTCCCTAGACTTATATCCATGTGTCTTTTATAGTTTGCTGAGGCTTTGCATTCCAGCAGCCAGCTGGTACTCTATCTTCCTTTTCTCTGCACCTCCCCACCACCAAGCCGCCCGACAACTCACAGCCCTTATTATTTTTCTAATAGGAGATAGCTATTATCAGTTCAATAAGAGGACATAATCAACATAAACAGAGTTAGCAATTAGCAATAAAACTTTCACTTCATTTGTATGCAGCAATGTTGCGGTGTTTATAATGTGCTGAGAAATTGGATGCACTGTGGCCGCACACGGTCAAAAGGACATTATACAAATATATTTAATGTTCTAGTGTTACATGGAGAATAATACATCAAAACTATTAAAGAAATAATAAACGCATTTCTCATGTTGCCTAGGTAATATTGCTCTGACCCAAACTTTTTGACTATTGACTGCTTTTAATGTAATAAAGTAATGTTGTATACAGAAAAGCAGATAAGCACATCAATAACTATAGAGCTATAACATATATAAATATAAGCCTGGATGTCAGTCCTCCAGTTTCAGCAGCAATATGAATGAGGTTATTATGTTTAATCACACAAAGTAAATTTATGCACTTGAGTAGTTATTTTGCTACAAACCACTTTTAGTTAGTGATCGGATAACACTACTACACTACGTTTGATCACATTACCGCCAGAAATATTGACATGCTACTGGCCAATGGTAAATCGATATTGTAATTATAAGCTTTAGTGCTAATAACAAGCTTTAAATTGCATGCACTCGACAGGATATGTTGTGGTATTAGTTTGCAATTGTATGTTGCTAACAACATTGTCTTGACTTTCTCCATGATAAGACAAGTTGAAAGTGGTTGAATCTAATGCAGTTTAATCCTTGTTATGGATCTTATTGTCCGTGTCCAATCATGGATCTCGTGCGACTAACTAAAAGCTAAAACATAAAGTTGCAAATGTGCTGTTTTATTGTCCTTTTCAAATGTTCCTCTAAGACTCAAGTGCGTTTTTTTAATGCATCCCAAACCACAGTTTTTTTAGCTTTCTTATTGTTAGGCGTCAACCCAGAGGAATAGCTATTTATTCTCTTTTTCAGATCCAGCCTGCTTTTTGAGACCTAAAATCACACAAATTAATTGCGTTATTTATGACAATGACCCAGATTTTTGGTTAATAATGCCATGCAACAAGAGTCGCCTCACACAGTACTGGAACTAATTGGAGGTAATATTGTTTTAACACCATTTTTATTATATTTGCTGAAATTCCCATTCAGTGGACCCCAGGGTCGTGGGTGGCAGGTCTGTGCCTGTTTAATAAAAGCAGCTATTTAACCAGGATATGTCTGTGCCTTGATGGGGCACTTCCATGCAAAATTTTTCCTCTCGATTAAACTGCGAAGCTCTTTCCCCTCCCGAGTGCCCGTCTGGTTGGTGGAAGCGTCCTTTCGATCTCTCTTTGTGACTATTGTCATGTGATCTTAAGGCCGTGACCGACCAAACCGACATCAAAGAAGCGCAGCGACGAAGACCGACTGTTGCATCGACTTGTCTAGTCCAAAAAGTAGCAATTAAACACGTAGTAAAGATGGCTGACTTCTCTCTGCACATGTGTGAGGGAGCATACCTCTTCATACCAGCAGTTAGTGGTAGTCCGCATCTGTCTCTCTCTCGTAAGCCCCTGAACTTGTATTTGTCTAGGAAGACATTTTGCCAGTTATCCAAGTGGCTTCTTCAGTTCTTAGGTGTCGGTCTGAGTAGTCTGCAACAGTCTGTATTTGTCATTCCAAAAGGGAAATCCAAATCAGCGTCATTTGCCAAGTACGCGTGACCAAATAAGAATTTGACGCTACCATTCGAAAATTTGGGGTCACTTAGAAATTTCCTTATTTTCAAGGAATATAACTCTAACTAATCATTAATACACCCTATACATTGCTAATGCGGTAAATGACTATTCTAGCTGCTAATGTCTGGTTTTTAGTGCAATATCACTCCAGTGTTCTAATGGTAAATGTGTTGACTAATTGCATCAGAAGGCTAATGTAATTCATTTTACAACTTAAGGTGGTGTATATATGTATGTATATATATATATATATATATATATATATATATATATATATATATATATATATATATATATATATATATATATATATATATATATATTATAGATGAGCATGCAATGTTGGGTGGGTTACAGGGAGAATAGTTTGTGTGTGGGGTGTGAGAGGTCTGCAGTGATGCTTCCTGCCCTTTTTTTAAACTCTGGTCTCCATTGCAGTGTGTTCCTGTTCAGTTTGGTGGCTGATCCACACCAGACATGTATATAGCAATCAAAATAGCACGTTGGCTCCATTATCACACCCCTATTACTCAACACAGACAGTTTCCAATAGATAAGAAGTTGGAAATGACACTTATGTTGTCACCCCTGAGTCTTTTATTATCGGTTGGTTTTGCTCTTCCTGTTGTGACAGAACAGGTGTTGGTAGCCAAATAATAACACAACTGCCTGTTTCCATAAAAACAAGCACTTCCATTTCTCTTTAAAAAGTGGCAGACCAGCGCCGATGTGCATGACAGACCTGGGAAACTAGGCCGTCAGTCACTCATCAACGGCCCAACATTGTCCAACGGCCAACCGTTGGTTTGGTGTGTCAGGGCCTTTTGGGTAAAAGAGAGTCCTAACTGCCTGTGAGAGAGATGGCCCTATTTTGTTTTTGGGGCTATCCCTCAGAGGACGCCACTATTCCCAGTTGACCAAACTAATCAGGTCACTCCTCCCAATGATATATTTGCGATGCCAAAAAATTTACTTCCTGCATGCTAACGCCCCAACCACAGCTTACTGACCTCTATACAGTACAGGACATCTAACCTGTACCTGCTGCCTGGGATTACATCTCACAGGAGCAGGTTAGTATAAATGTAAAGAAATGGAAAATTGACTCTTGTTTAATGATTAAATGAACTTACTCAAAAGTATTATCAAGCAGATTTGTAACTCCACCCTATTTACAAGAATAAATGAATAAGAAGAAACTTGTTCTAAATCATGAGGCTATAGTTGTAAATGTAGCTGTTTGCATTAGTCATCAACAGAATATATTTGTTGAAAGCTTTTGCTTTTATTTTGGTATAGTCCATTGTGTTTTAGATTTCAGCTTTCATTTGCATGAAGGACTTCCTTTGGTGGGAAGGCTTTGAGGAAAAGGCTCAAAAGCACCTAAACAACAAAGGAAGTGGAATTGTTTTTTTTTATATATTTTCCCCCCAAAATCCAGCCATAGACCACACTTCCCTACAGCACTTTCAAACAGTCCCTTTTATGGTATTCTGACCTATTTTTGTTTCAGTAGGTGCCATGTTGATGCCATAGAAAGTGCTTATAAAAGGGATCTTGTTAAGTTTTTGTCAACATTTCTTTCACTGACATCTCTCGACATACACCCCGCGGACACACGATATAATATTACCCCTAACATGCTCGACATTTGACAAATAATGAACCGAACATCTTTGAAATCCTTTCAGGGATCATGCTTTACTGCATTTACTGTGGCTAACAATTTTCATCTTTTGTAGGTGTTGAGACATGTGAATGCAGAGTGTATATGATTGGAAAAAGTATGTTGTTGTGGTTGTTGGTCTTTTTTTTTTGGCCTAAGGGAAGTCTGTAGATGAAATAGCGGTGAGGTTGTGATGAACCTCAAAGGATGTTATCAGCCAGCTATGGGGCGCGGATCCCAGAGAGACAAGTCCCCTTCAGCTTCTGAAAAACATGAAGTTGCCCTCCCCAGTAAATTATTTATATAAACTTGATGTAACTGAAAATATCTATTAAATATAAACGGCCTACACTTTTAAAATAATTCACAAGCACAACACTTTATAAAGGTGTTGTTTATGTTCCCCCCTATGTCTCCTGCTCAGTGGTCTGACCCGTATTAGACTCACAAGTCAGTCTCTAAACACTCAACAAGGGACTGAGGACGATGTCCCAGCTTTCACTGCTCAGACTGGGTGGAAAAAATGAGAGAATTCACCTTCATATTGGGCCACGATGACCTGCAGAAGTCATGCACTTTAAAGATTGTTCCATCAACATATGCATTATATATTCCTCAGACAGTCATTGAAGAGAGCTCCTTCAACTTTAGTTGATGTGTGTCTTGTTCATGGTGAAGTAAACAATCAAATACTGTGTCTCTAGCTCTGTAAAATAGGTAAATATGTGTAGTGATAGGGTAAAAGAGATTAAATAATATATACATTTTTATTTATGGCTGTTTCAAAGCAAAATTATATACCCTACAGCTCTGGAAAAAAATAAGAGAACACTGCAAAATAATCAGTTTTTTCTGTTTTTACTAAAATACTTATGTGTTTGGACAAAAGGAACATTTTTGTTTGAGTCTATAAACTACTGACAACATTTCCCCCAAATTCCAAATAAAAATATTATCATTTAGAGCATTTTTCTTTTGTTGCAGAAAATGATAAATCGTCAAAATAACAAAAGATATAATATTTCCAGACCTCAAATAATGCAAAGGAACAAGATTTCAATTCATTCATTTTTAAAGCAACATAATACTCATGTTTACACTTGAGAAGAGTTCAGAGGTCAGTATTTGGTGCAATAACCCTAATGTTTAATCCCAGCTTTCACAAGTCTTTACCATTGTCATTGGGTGACTTTATTCCACTCCTGGTTCCTCTTTAAGCAGGATGAGGTGTTGCATGTGTTGAAATTCAACAGACGCTGGAATGGGATGCCTGGAATACATGTAGAGATGCTAACTTCAGACAAAAAAATGCAGTGGTCTTCTTATTTTTTTCAAATCAGGTTTCATACTGCTGCACTTTGAATGATAGATAGAACAGAAGCTGTTATAATAACTACAATTGTGCTGTTTTCTTTTCACAACCTGCGTACTTTGTTGTGATCAAATAAATGAGCCCCCTTCTGCACAGTTTGCCCTTTAAATTAGTGATTTGATGGAAATACAGTTGAAGACCATGGTCTTGTGTGACCTGTGACCTGTGTATAACACCGCTAATTGTCTGGCATGCAGACTTGCGTCTGGCATTCAGGAGTTGTGAATGCAACAAAGGAAATGCATTCATATGACAAAGTGGTGTGTGTGTATGTGTGTGTGCATATGGGAAATATCTCTTTCCCAAGGTCTGGGTTAGTTAGCGTTACATCTATGGCATTCAGCTTCATGCTAGTTGCAGCATGAGAAAGCCGTTTCACCCAGCGTTTTAATAGCTTCATGAGGATATTCTCCTGCTGTTGCTGGGGAGAAATAATTTGGAGCCAAATGCTCTCGTACTGAAGTAAAAAATTGTATCAACTTTAAGCATCCAGTGTACTCGGTGCAGTGAACATGTCCGGTACTCAGAGCTGTCAGCAGTGAATCCCATTCCTCTCCTTAGTAAACATTAGAGAGAAAAAAGAATCCAGCTCTGTAACAAGAGGTCCCAGCAGGCATGCAGCCTTACAGCTCAGTGAGTTAGCCAGCAGTTGAGCTGACTCAATCTGTTTGACTTTCTCTGGGCCACATGGAGCTCCGGGCAGGCAACAGGGTCCTTGGGCTTGGCCTACATTGATCTGAAAATTCAGCGTTGGACTACTGGTCAACTCTTAAATATTTGGTTTTAATTACTGCCACAACCTTTACTCTGGCAGGCTACTGTTGAAACATAATCCCCAAGGGGCTGCACAACAAGGACATCACACCATTATTCAACTATAGAGGGGATGGCAGCCATTCTCTTACCCAGGCATTTTTTATCTGGGAAATGGGACACAGCCGCAGCAGACTATATAGGCTTCCCTTGACAAAGAGCAATAGAAAATAGTGAGATGAGAGACAGACCATAACCCTTAATTATACAGCAGATAAGTTTGGCTGAGGAGCGAAGCTTATCTCTCTGGTGGGGTTGGTGGATTTTTTGAACTTCTCATTTGATTACTTGCCCTCTTCACCTGTCTGCCTCAACAGCCCACCAGCGCACTAATGAAGGTGTACACTGTTATTCTCGCAGATCTAGAGACGGTTCTATAATTTTGCATCCTATAGTCCACAGTAGCATAGGGGAGGAGAGAAGAATCTGATTGCAGATCAGTCGCCTAAGGGTAACATCTGCCTGTGTGCGAGTCTTCTCCTAAGCAGCGTCCTGAAAATGACTGTATAGGATATTTTTTCCTGTTCACTCTTGCATTAATTACCCATAACCATCACTGAGGTAAAAAACAAAATGCGTTTTTCCTTTTGGGATTTATTTGGATTGTCCTCCTCAAGAGATCCTTTTGTTATTTTTCCCGAGGCTGTAGTATCTCATGATACAAAAGGAATGTTTTATAGTAAGGGCCAAGGAAAAATTGCCCTAAGCACACATTTTTAAAGACTGCCAATGGGAAGTAACAAACTTTTGGCCGAGGTAGATACAGCACGGTAGGTGTGAACAAAACATTTTTCATCAGCCTTGCTAATACGCTCTTTGCTACTTGCATGAACAATGCTGGAGCCTGATCTACCATTAAATGCATTCATATCCTGTATGTTTGTTGTATTGCTTTCACAGCATTACCCATTACCAGCTGCTCTTTTTTTTTGCTGTGGAGAAATCATTATCCCCCTTGGTGTGAGATTAAGAAAGCATGAAAGGGTGGGAAAGTGCAGAGTGTGTTTTACATATTGGCTTTTAATCCTGACACTCCAATAATTGGACTCCATCAAATGTATCCTTTGATGTATTTCTGTCTTCAAAACCACGAAGTTGTGTCTACCCCATGGACCATGGAGAGACCAAAAGCTTTCCAATGAAAACACAGCTCATGTTTTTTGTTACCTCTCCAAAACCAATATGTACCACTCTCACTACAATGATCCCCACAAATCACACTCCGAGGTAAGCCTTGAGTATGGGAAGTGTGTTTGCTAAGGGGGTAAATATCGTACCTGTGATCCTATCGCTTTCCGATTAAAAATGTCAGTGAAGCCCCGGAGGTGACAGATTGCAGGGTTGCTGGCATCCCTGGGTATTTTTGGTACAGGGACAGGTGCAGCATGCCTTGAGACCTGAAGGGAGGAGTGTGCAAGAGACGGGGAGGGAGGGAAAAATGGAAAACATGGAAGGAGGGAACCGGGAGCAAAAGCTGCTCATCGTTGGCCTGTGGCTAGCCTGTATCATCCACTACCTGGGCCGGGCTCCAGAGCTCATCTGTGTCAAGCAGAGAGGCCTGATACTCTCAGCGTTATGGTAAAAGGCCCTTCACAAACAGGTTCCTGAGAGACAGCAGACAACACCAATCAGTCTGACAGATCCAATACAGGTCAGACATTTAGCACAGTTGGGAATCCGGTAGACTTACATCCACATCGACCCCCCCATCCACCCGATGGAACCGATGAGGCAAATCGAACAAACCGTGCACGGCTGCCAGGACTTCGTATGACTGTGAGGACCTGAGACACTGCTGAAGTTCATCAAGGCACCCAATCCATCTGGTCCCTAGTCACTTGAGTCTAAGTTGTCATTCAAGGGGCAGCACAAATAGTCTGTTCTTACAATGCCACTTGGAACAGTTATCACTTTCTCTTTGAAATTAGATAGATAGATAGATAGATAGATAGATAGATCTCAGAGTTTACATGGTTAAATATAGTGGGTTGGCATGATTTTTACACTAAGTCAGTTCCAAATAACTTATATTTGCATTTCTGTTGGATTTTTTTAAATAATTTATTCATAAGAGAAGTCTATAAGGGAGTTAGGCTTCTCTAGGGTCTAACTGACCACAAAAAGAAGTTTTGTCAGTATATGATTCCAGACTGCATCTGTCTTTGCTTGTGAATGGCTTCTTGGCAAACAATTTTTCCCCATTGGGTGTACAGTAAACGCTTTACAATCATTACTGTATTTTGTTATGATCAAATGAGTAACTCCTAATCAATTTTTAGAGAGGAGATAATGATTAGTTAATTAAGAAACGAGTGAGGAACAAATCTGAAACTACTTGATAATTGATGAATCATTAATAAGAACCTCCCGAGGCTAAAAACAGAAGTAGTGACTGTCCGTGTTTGGCATGGTCGAGTATCCGAGGTGGCAGAAGTTGAATTTGTGGTTTCACGTTGTCATTAAGATACCCATAGTGTGTGCCCTGTGGCACACAACCTTCTGTGGTCTCATGCATTGACGTAATGATATGCCATGGTGAGTGGCGCAGCACCACTGTCCATTGCCTCTGGTCATGAAAGACAGGGATAATCATCAGGGGCTACACTCGCATGAATCATCTCACTCTCACATATGGGGAAAAAATGGAATCACAGATGACAGACACTGCAGCCTATGCAGTCTGTGACCATGTGCTGGTTGATGTCTTGGGAAAATCCATTTCAGAGATGTGGGGGATAAGCATTGCACAAGGATAATCCTAGATTATTTCCATGGGGATTGCTTGCTATACTGCAATCAAATGCCCCAGATTGAAATGTGACCTAACAAGCTCTCTGGACTAACAACAACCTCCCTTTCAAAACTGATGGTTTACCATATTTAAGATTAGCAGTGGAGACCGACCCATCTTTAGTAACTGGAGAATGTATTCAGAATGTTAGATTACAACACATGGTGTGTGTTTGATGGATATTGTTTAAGAACCAAGTAAAGTTTGGAAGAGATTTGGCAAGATATCATAGAAAACAACACACAGAAAGATGTGACCAAAAAGCAGACAAAGACGGCTAAAGAGATATAAAGTGAAAGTGACAGGGCTAGAGTGACAGCCAACCATTCTAAATATTGTGTACGCAAACACACGCGTGACAAAAGAGAAGAGGGGTAAAAGAGAGCAATCAAACCAGCTGTAATGACTGAAACTAAATTATTGATCTGTTTCAAGTTGATTAGCTCATAACAAAGAATGTTTTTTCGGCATTACTTCTCTAACGTGCAGAGCTGTCAACCCCTGACAAGGCCACTCCACATCTAAGGCATCACCGCAGAGGGCTCACAGGCTTTTATTGCTGTCAGCAAGCCCTGAGCAAAGCAGACACTCGCCTTTCAAACTCATTAGCCAACCCTGACGTGATGAATTCATCAAAGGCATTGTAATGAATAGGAGATGTGAGGAACCCATGCTCTAGAATGTTCAGCAATCCTCATATAACCAACATGAGATGAAGTTAGTCCATAATGCAATCAGAATTTATTGTGAGTGTTTTTTTGTTTTTTTTTTGAGAATGAAAGTGTGTCAGGGTTGCCACAGAGGACATTCGCAGCAGCTGTGAATGTTTGGACGTGGCTTCATGGACCTGGGCCAAGGTAACAGACATGTCAGTTGCTCTGCGCCGCATGCGCAGAATCACACATATCCAAGGATAAGACAGAGAGAGACACAAACACTGTGCTAGTATTCAGACGCAATCACAAGCACATACACACGGGACAATACAATACAATATAGAGGGTTCAACCAATACGGTACACACCTATTGGCCTGCAGAAGAAATCGGAAAACAACTATCGCTTTCCACTGCTGATATGATGGAGCTTCAGGAGTTGCACAACACAAGCCATTATAACAAGAATAAATAGAAAAAGTAGGAGGAAAGAGGGAGCAAAAAAAGGAGGTGGAGCAAAAGAAATAAGCTAAAAAGTGAATAGAACAGATAAAACAGGAAAACACAAATTATAGTCCACTACAGAGCAGTGAGAGATATAATAGAATTATTTAAAAGCCCCACAAAAGTAGGTAAAATAAAGAATAAATGTATGTTCAACCAGTTTGTTTAGGTGTTAATGCCTATTGTTAAATGTATTCACCATTTAGTGCCCCTCAAAATAACAATAATGTAATTCAAAATGTGTGAATGGCTTTTTAGAGACAACCCTACTATTAAAATCCTTTCATTTGCTTGATGAGGAAATTTCAATTTGTGCAGCATTACACTTGTAAGTGATGAAGTATAATCTTTCATCTAGTTCAAAATCTCATTTTATTGCTAACTTTAGCATAAACAGCAGGGCTCTATTATACAGTGGCAGTGGTTCTCGGTCTTTTTTTTTGCCTATGATTGCTTTAAACAAAGCAATTCCTGTTTGTGATCCCACACCACAGATTATTAAAATCATGTATACTTTGTGAAAGCTGCTTGTTGGATGGTCGAATTGCTTTGGAACCTCTCCACCACCACCACCACCAGCAGCAGCAGCAGCAGCAATCAGATTAGGGAAGGTTATAGGAAGGTGTCCTACAATTTCTATAACTCTCCGAAACAGACAATCTGACATTCACACCCACTTTCACGCTGTGATTTGCCAGGCAGCGCTGGTTTTTAGAAGCCTTTGATTTGTCTTGGGACCTCATGGGGTCGTTTCCCAGGCTGAAAACCACTGATATAGGGAATAGGGAATTGATGAATGAGGGACTGATTTTTAGACACAACTCTTGTGCCCTGTCATAAAATGGTGTCATTGCTGTTCCAGAGAACAGAAATGTAGACGAGGCACTGAATGAACTTTTTTTTTTTTTATGTGGGTTATATTCTCTAGAGAAAGCCTAATGAGGGATAAGACGTGTCTTTTAATTCCTTTAAGAGCATTAGTGCATCAATCTGTTTGCAGCCAGGTTATGTGACATCCTGTTCATTTTTCTTGATCATTGAATAAAAAACAGTGATGAAATATCTAGCTTAAATATCCGCTGTCAGTAGCTTCAGTTATTCAGCCAGGATTATCACTGACATGTATCAGTTTTTCACAAAGAAACACCTGATATATAACACATTTTGTGCTTCACCCTAGTAACTGCTGTGCACACACTGTCGCTCCTACACACACACACACACACACACACACAAGCATACATCTCTTGCATACTGAGGAGGCATATGGGGTCAGCATGCATTCTTGGGTATCTGCTCTGTGACGAAGAGAAAAGAAGCTGAGAGCACAAGTGGGAAAGTGGATTGGAGACATATGGAGTATTACACAGAGGTTAGAGAGCAACAGTGTAATACATTCCTCTGTATTACCTCAGTGGAGACAGCAATAGATATCTGTTGAATCCTGACATTTAATTTCAGGTTCGGCATTAATGTAAGTGGATGTTGATGGGAATGCGGGTAGAAAGGACAGTGGGCCCATTTGGATGCCGCTAAAACGATTGTAGCGCCCAAACGCAACTGTAACTGCCGGTTTCCACCGTCACAAGCGTCGATTTCATGCCGGGTGCCCAACATCGTGTAAATAGCGGATGCAGATGTTCGCTTCTTGCAGCGGTAGGCGTGTTGCGCATTAATGGCACGACGGCAACTAAAAGCGTGCGCTGGGAGCAATCAAAAGCAGGTCTTGGGTGCAAAACGCAGCACCTTGTGCTATTTCCACCCACTCTCTCTGCATCTTACATGCACAGAAAATGTGTTGCAGAGCAGAGACATGGATAAGAAACGGGAAAACAATGTGAAAGAGCATCATTGTGCATGTAACAAGATGCTAGTGATCATTGTAGCACAGTCAATTTATGCCTTTTATTTAAGCTGCAGAGGAGAGACTTGTATGTAAAAGCAACACACATGCTCCTGATGAATCCTGAGCAGCGCCAGCTCAAGGTTTTCCTGAACGAAGGTTCCTGCATCGAGCGTAAGGCACCCTGACCTATGTATTATTAGCTGAATTGACTCATCACCTGACCTGGCAAACCCTACATATCTTTCCACAGCGAATAGGTACTTGTTAGAAATGTAATGCTCGCCAGAGGCACGTCATTCTATAAACAGGCAAAGCAGGCAAGTGCTTCCCGAGGGCTGACTCACACCGTCTTAAAACATGGGAATCCCCCCCTTAGCTGTGCTTCCATTGCAGCGACAACCAGAAGGAATCCCCCCCAACCCCACCCCCCAACCACCACCATTACCACCAAGGGGCCTCATCTAGCAGCGTAACTAGATAAACATCGCCAGCAGGGAGCGAAGAGAGAAAGAAGAGGAAGGAAAAAAGGAAGCATGACATGATAGTGGGAAGTGTAGCAGACATTGCAGTAAAAAAGACTATTGATTTGCTGTTTGTACCATTGTGGGGGGAAAAAAAGAAAAAAAAACAATTCAATGATGATTGGTGATAGATCACTCGCTCATTTAAGTTACATTGAGGTCCTTACACCGGCTTCCTGTCTGCCAAAGAATTAACTTTAAACTACTGGTCTACTGCTTTCTGGTCTATAAAGCACGGAATGGTCTCAGAACTAGGTATATTTCTGATCCGCTGGTCCCTGATGAACCATCCAGACCTCTCAGCTCATCTGGAACAGGTCTGCTTTCTGTTCCCAGAGTCACAACTAAACATGGAGAAGCAGCTTTCAATTTCTATGCCCCACATACCTGGAATGAGGCTCCTAGAGATCCGCAGGTCTACAGTAACTCTCACTGCTTTCAAGTCAGAGCTGAAGACTCGCTGATATTATTCACTTCATTCTTTGTTCTTTGCTTTTTTTATTGTTTTATTTGTATCTTGATGCTTTTAATGTTTTATGCAAACCACTTTTTTTATTTCGATATTATCTTATTACTGAAATGTGCTTGCCTTGTCTTACATTTACTGAAATTCATTCACATTTACCTCTAAATAGGTGGCGAATTAAACAATGGTTTCTAAACATTATTTTTTTTTTAAATCATCCTCGTTGCTACAATTCCACAAACAAGGTCTGTTTTAATTCCTTTATTTTTTTAAGTGGGTTCTGTATGAGCGAAGCTGTTCAGTGCTGTCAGCGCCTTCAGCATACATGAAGTACGGCTGCTTTTTGATTGATATTTTGAGCAGAAGTAAGAAAACTTGCTTGCTGTGAAGGTTTTTTTTTATAAATAATGAACGTTAGACAGTAGAAAGTAACAAGGAGTTGATTATCAGAGCGATATTCCTTCAAATAAAATGTTGATCAAGTTTAATAAATCAATTACAAATTTACTCTTCTCTTAAATGATAAATACCAATTTTGTGAATGGGAATGAGGAATGTAAGCTGGAGGAAAAAGATGAAACACAACTTCGTTGTCGTTGTCTCATGACTGATTTAATCAAATCGGCTTTGAATTAATCAAACCCGCTCTATTTTTCAGTTCAGATGCATTTTCATTGCCTCATTCGAATCAATAATTTGTTGTTAGTGCCACAGAGACAGAGCCCCCAAGCTGATCCTGCTTAGAGACGCCAGATGTGCAGGTCTGGTCCTGATCCCGAGCGCCATCAAAATATTAAAGAAGCTAAAAGCTAAACCTAAAATTCTACAACTACAGTTTTTTTGGTGTGTTGCTACTTTAATGCAACGATATTCACTGCTACATGCATGGAAACACTTCCCATTCCCTGAAATCAGCCTCGCTGATCTTTACAGTAAATACTAGTTTACATCAATGAATCAATACTTATTGAAAAAGCGCATGTCATCACGTCTTGAATCCTTTTACCAAGTGAAATACTCAGCTGCAACATGTTTGGGATCAGTTTAGCCTCTCAAACTACTTTTTCAAACCGTGAATAAACTGAAACATTGAAACATTGATTTCTATTTCCAACGGCAAATGTATAGAAACGCCCCCCCAAAAGATTTATTGAACAAAGCTCTTCATATATACTTCATCTCTCTTTCTTTTAGATATCCTTAGAACTTTTTTTTTCTTATTAGTAAATACAACAGTGTACTGTCAGCTGTAGGAAAAAGGAAACTGAGTGATGTGTGGTTGAAAGAAAAGAGAAAAAAAAGCCAGCATTCACAAATTGGATCATAGCATTTGATTGACAGGTTAAAGAAGCGTGCTTGGCACAGAGAACTGATGGCGAGGCTCGGAAAGTTGAATCCGAGAAATCGGTTGAAAATTGTGGATTTTACATTAGCGTGAGTGGACAGAGATCTGTTTCGCAATTTGATGTTATTATCATATGACTGTCACCTGCTGTAACCATTAGGCTTCTAATGGTGGATGATAATGAGAGAGGGATTATTATTATGCCAAGAAGACAAAATGGTTAATTCGGTGTTTCAGCTCCTTTTTGTGTTGTGGGGTGGGGGGGGGAAATGGAAACCAATCTGGATTTGCTGTATGAGCAAAGAAAAATCTTTTTATTTCAGAGCACGGTAAAATTATTCAGTAACCTCTCATTATAAATAAACTACAGTTGCTTAAGTCAAAGAATTTAATTAACACTGCAACCGGAGCAAGTTTTAGCAATCCCCCCCTCCCCCGAATATTCCTATATTCCTATATTATGGACACGATCTATCTATCCTACAAGATGAATCCATCTTTTAAATAGCAGTGCGCCAAGGTGCAAGCGCACCTGCCTTTTAAAGGGGATGAGAGATGACACATTGATTGATTGAGTTCATGTTGCACCCAAAAAACACCTATGAATAATTCGGCAACCTGGAACAACCTTATGAAATAAAATATTGCTTGGATTGCTATGAAGTTTGCAGATAGTTTCAAGTAACTCTTAGCTGAGTCCCTGCGAGTTAGATGAGACTACAGTTATAGCCGTGCTTTATATAAGTGGGACAATTACCAGCAGCTGAAAAACGGGCGAAAACAGCGCTGTACCTCGGTTTATTATTATTAGTATTATTTATTTTTTATTTTTTTTTGTAGAAACCCAAAGTGTTACGCAGCCAAGTTGCAGTTTGACTCTTGCCAGACTATCTATTGGCTGCAGTGACCTCCATCTCATTGTCACCACGGGGGTTGCCAGGCAACCTGCAGAGACTCCCAATTAGTCAGTAGCATTCGGGAGTGGCAGTCTGATTGATGTATGTCGGTGCATGTATCACATCTATTCCTGTTAGTACAGAAGAATGGCGCACCAACTTTTTCTGTATTCTAACCGTGAAAAGAGAAAGAGAAAGACATAAATATATGATTTCTTGTATGGAAATGAGACTGTTTTTTTCTGTTTATTAGCCTGTACTTAAACCTTCTCACACTCAAAATCTCAAATCAGCTTTTGCATCAGTATATGACATTTTAGAGAAATATAGATAGAGGTATTAAACTGTTATTTACATACCCTATATCCACAATTATCCAATGAACCTGAGTGCATCGGTATAAGCGTAGGTTAATAATGTTGGTAGTGACCACAATGATAACTCTCCACTAAACTTATTTTAGTGGAAATATGAGAGGATATGTATGGAAATGTAAGGAATGTAGTAGTAATGTTCATTCTTTTCAATCAATGTATGGCTGACAACCAACTGGAACACACTATACTGATATCAGTATCTGTTTGACTGAAATACAAGCTAACAAGGTGTCTGTATATGGAAAAACCTTAACAGAGCAATTGTTAAGCTCGGTCTCCTCTTTATTTTTCCATGACTATATGTCCGCAGTGAAATTATTATGAAGCACGAACCGAATTGAACATGGATGTTTGCAGTAATGAGGGGAAATACCGCACTGTAGCCTAATAGCGTTAGCTTAGCGATTAGGCATCTGTGTTTATAGTTCACCACACCCACGGAATTCAACTGAACCTGTATCTGTATCAACGTGACAAGAAGTCATTTGGGAATCGGCCACAAATATTCATTGTGTCAGGTTGAAAAGAAGAGACTCAATGAATAGGTTTTCATATTCATAATTTGCTATGGCCTGTGTCTCTGTGTAGTTTTCTTTGCAATGTTATCATAATAACACAGAGTGATAATCAGCTGTCATCTCAATCCCCAAAACTCTCATTCCATCAGAGGTTATTAGAGAGTGAAATAGCTAGCCATATAGCCCTTCACTATATACCACACACACACATGCTCTCAGATAGAGTATGAAATAAGAGGCCTCTCAACTATTTAATAACCCAATTTACTGATGATGATGAAAACATATTCCCACTTACCTTTTCATCTAAAACGTGTTATGTTAAACTCAAGTAGTCTGAAATTATAAAAAAGGTGGGGACATCAATATTAATAAACAAGCCTCGGTGCTGATACATCAACACTGTCCTCTTGTGGTGGCATTCGTTTCGAAGACGTCCCTGTCTGTTTGTCGCCTCCTTGTTGCCTGAGTCCTGTTCCAGATTTTCTGCTGCTTTGCCAGGATGCCTTGACAGCTACCAGGCACAATTGTGGCCAGCTGTCTCGAAAAGTGGCAGCAATGTGGTATGATTTGCAAGGAATTTGTGGTTGAGGATGTGCTGGAAAATAAATCAGTTTCCAACAACTGGCCGGTGCACCAGCATTAGGCCACATTCATCCAAACGTCTGTCAAGGAAACAAAACAGGGGTGGCAAACCTCCATTTTGCAGAATCCTTACCAGCCTAATTATAAAATTATAGAATATTGTAACTGTGTCTCTCTCTTGCACTATGTTTTATGCAACAGTGATCACCACTTCCTACACAGTCATAACCACTTCCTACACAGTCAGATCACCATGTCAAATACTTGAACAAAAAGTACTTCCTTATAAGATGAAATAGTCCTTTGGTCCTACAAGATAAAAATTTAAATATTACTATTATTAGATTAGAAACGAAGTATACAAATCTAAAAAAGGAAACCTGAGAGTTATACTATGTAAAGGATAATTAACAAGGAGGTGAGCGTTAAATTGTTTTAAGGCCTGGCATGGAGGCAAAGAACAACTGTGGAGGGCCTTAAAACCGTTTAACACCCACCTCCTAATTGATTATCCCATTTAACAATTTAAAATAAAAGCATTTACAAGGTTTCTGCGCTTAAAATCATATTTTTATAAGTTTTTGTGGCAGCAAATAGACACCCCGACTATTATTTGGTCACTTACAGTATATAATAAATACTTAGAAATAATATAATGACTACAATAATAATAAACTTTATTTGTATAGCACCATACAGAAACTCCTAAGGGTCTGACTAATTCCTGGATTAATCATTACAACCTCATAAGGTTCCTATACAATAAAAAACATAGATCACTACTCCAGTAAATAGGACGGACCATAGATACAAAGTAGCAACAACAGATTAACTAGTCCACCCAACTCATTGAAGCTATTTAAATCAGCTGTTCGAGAGAGAGCTAATTATAAAACTAGCATAAACTTCTTCTGGCTAACTCCAGAAAACTACAATAACTGGAGTACTGTAATCTTACTTTTGAAAGATATAAGTTATACGGTAGTCATACTGGTTTAATGAAAGAATATGAGTCATTTTTCAGATTTTTCCAGTTTTGCTAAGCAAGATTTTTGTCAGGAAAGAATTAATCTCCTGTCCCAAATTTCAGCCTGGTCTCAAATAAACACCTAATTGGTTAAGTGATTCAAACAAATAGACACCCCGGCTATTATTTGTTAATTTATGGTATATAATATATATTTTTTGGAAATAATATTATAACTACAATAATAATAAACTTAATTTGTATAGCACCATTTACGCAGAGACGCCTAAGGGTCTGACTAATTCCTGGAACAATCATTACAACCTCATAAAGTTCCTATACAATAAAAAAAACATAGGTCACTACTCCAGTAAATAGGACGAACCATAGATCAACTAGTCCACTCAGGTCAATGAAGCATTCAGATCGGCTGTTAGCATGAGAGCTAACAGCCAATTTGCAAACTAGCATAAACTACTTCTAGCTAACTTCAGGAAACATGAAACTCCAACATATTAGAAACATTGCTCTATATGTTTTTATATGTGGATATGTGAACATCTATTTGTGAGAGTTTTACAGCCGAACCGTTGTCGGCGGAGACGGCAGGCGCTGACAACGATGTGGTCGCTGGTGACGAACTGGAAAATCGTGTCGTTGTGTGTGTTAGTTTTTTCGTTACATAGTAAAGTCCTTGTGCTGTTAGTTTCTTTCTCTTTTTCTTTATTCCTCAGCATCCCATTCTTTAAAACTGCCATATCCTCCAACAAAAAGATTGAACGAAATGAGAAAATCATCCATTTTCTGTTGTCAGTGTGTTGTTGTTTTTTTTTCGTAATTAGTTTATCAAAGTGATAACCCAGTCACGCTCGAGGGGAACATTCATTCAGAATGGTGATTAAAATTGGACCGAAGTACCTATAGCTGTCAGTCAATCAGAAAAAGGGTATTCACACAGACAGAGGTATAAATAGTAGGTAAACACGGCGTTGCCAATGATACTAATTAAGATTCCGTTCCATTCAGGTTTAACAGAGCCAGGCTGCTGTTATTGTGCGTGTTGGCTCACTGGAAAGACTCTGCTACACTAAATGGAACAGAACCTTAATCAGTATCATTGGTGGTGCCGTGTTTACCTGCTATTTCATGCCAATATGACTGCAGTGAAAAGGGTCTTTTGTATAGCTGGCAGCTGCAGTATTGAAGGATCGGCTATACCACTCCTTTGGATGGAGCAGCCTGTCGCTGAAGGAGCTCCAGTTCCGTCCTTCTCCATCACGGATGACAGTTCAGCCATCATCCTCCCCTCTCCCGCCATCTCCACCAGCGTGAGGGGGGACCCCAGGACAGAGCTGGCCTTCTTGATCAGTTCATCAAGTCGATCCCTTCTGTAGCCAATGTGCTGCTGCGCAGACAGACCACTTAATAAAAAATGGCTGACGCCAGTACAACTGTCAAAGAAGGGGCTTTTGGAGTGCAGGGGGCACTCCTGAAGACCTCATTGTCCTTAGCCATTAAGCAGAGGGGAAAGTTTCAATTAACCGCAGGGTCCCCTTTAAATGCAGACATATATTTTGATAAGTAACTGCCGGTTCCAAATTGACATTGAGTCTTATTCATTAAAAAAAAAAATCAAGGAAGAAGACGTGACCACTGACGCTGCATATTTTTCTTCTTTACCCCTTTTTTTTCACAAGCGCCTCAGTCCTGATGCTTGTTGTGCTCAAATGGCGTTAAAAAACACCCTCTTAGCAAATATTGCTAATAATTGCTAATAATAAACAACATAAAATTTAAAATTTCTGCTGGTTTAATGAAAGAATTTGAGTAAATTACCATATTTTTTCCAGTTTTGCTTAGCATCCCCTTAATCTCCTGTCCCAAATTGGCGCCTGGTCCATTAAGTGATTAAAACAAATAAACGCCCCAGCTATTATTTGGTAATTTACAGTATATAACATATTCTTATATATAATATAATGTCTACCATAATAATAATAAACTTGTATAGCAGAATTCATACAGAAATGCAGCTCAGACATGAAATAAACACTAAAAACATGTTGAGAAAAACTTTGAGAGGAGGTGAGATGTAGGAAAATGAATGTAAAGACATTTTAGTCTGAAAGGTTCTTATAAATGTGGTCTAAAAGCACATATGCCATAACCCCCATCCCCGTATGCGGGACTATATACTGAAAATAATTTCCAAACATATGTATCCTTCCTCCTCTAATCATTTCACTAGATCTGTGTTTCGTTTTCAGAGGTGTTTCTCTGTGTGTGTCACTGTCTGTATCTGTGTGTGGTTTGGGTGCATCTGTGTGTGTGTGTGTGTGTGTGGGCTGGTACCCAAGTCATCCCAAATGACCTTGCATCCTCATTATTCTTTGCAGCCAGGCACTTCAAAGCAAGCCGCGGGACGGCGTCGTCGAAAATGACGAAGCGGCGTCTGATCTCACACTGATTCCTGCTCCGACTGATACATACATGCGCGCCGCTAATATAGTCAACATTATTATGATGGTAGGAAGAGGAGAGCCTTTAAAGTTGTCCTCAAAAAAAAAAAGGGGGGTGCTGTGTTTTCCAGTGATGTGTAAATAATTCATAACATCTTGCAATGCTTTCGCTAATATCTCTGGCTGTAATTCGGTGGTCTACCCCGTGTTCTTCCCACCACGGCTACTGGCCGGCCGGCCGGCGACTTAAACTCAAGGAGAAGGTAAGATTGGGATTGAAATGCCTGGTGGTCTGTGGAAGAGCGCCGACTGACGAATGAGAAGGCTGATTTCAGCAACGGGGTAAGAGGATCCTTCTGTCCCCCGGGGTATAAAAGATGCAGGCACCATTCTCCTTTAGCAAATAGTCATTTGTGGCTCTTTAATATTACCTCTGTGACATTTCCCCTGGCACCAGGCAGAGATGATTTCATGAGGTAGGGATTTTTTTTTATTATTATTATTCACAAGCAACACCGGAGCCCCACCACGTAGCTCCCCCCCACCCCCCCCACCCCCGCAACCCCCTTACCCCGTTCTCTTTTATACATATCGCCCTTGCTCGCTCTATCTGTCTCTCTGTTACCCCATCTCTCATTCTGACAGGCATGACATGGAAGTGGTAAGCCCCACTTCTCTGCACTAGCTGGTTGTCGGGGCTGTTCTGCCGAGCGGCTGGCACATCACAGCGCCTCTGCCTCGGGAGATAGAGCCATTTGAATTGTATTCCTCAAGCCCACAGAGTGCTACGCTGGATGTTATCATCAAATGGGAAGCGGCGCTAAGAGTCTGACAAACCCTGGTTAAATTCGGAATCTAATGTAAATTGACGAGTCAACGGTTTTTTTTTTGGGTTTTTTTGGGTCCGCGTGCACATACGCGAGCACATGATGTGAGCAGGTAGCGTTGAGGGCACGGATCCAGCAGATACAGAGTATGTCCAAGGGCACCGTGTTGAAAGAGACAAAAAAAAAAAGGGGTGGGGGCAAATCTGCCTCGCCACTTTTTCCCCAGCAGTTCTTATCAGGTGATTACGGGCTCACCCGTGAAATACCGACACAGCGCCGGTACAATAGTGATGGTGGAAAGGCGACACAGGTCATCTTGTAATTATGACTCCTTTCCCTCTGCCTTCATTGTCTCTGCATAATCATCTCCATCAGGGCTGAAATAATTGATTCTCCATTTATGCTAATAGTATGGATCTGGAGCATAGAGGAGCAAATACTCATCCATGTTGTCTTTCGGGCGTGACATTTAAAATGGAATGAAGAATGTGTTAGATTCCAGTCAGATAGCAGGATGTTTTCGCTCCGGCCTCAGTGACAGCCTTGAGTAGAGGCACCGAGTAACATTTATACTAACCAGAACAGACAATGAACGGGAATGAGACCTTCAGATGTATTTCATCACTGCCTGTTTAGGGACCTTTACTATTGTGTATCAACTGATGGAGGTAAATTAGATGGCACTCATGCATGCAGAGCCTTACCAATTAATCCCCCCTCCAACCAGGCTGCGCACGGCTCTAAAACACACAAGCTCACGTAGACAAGACGGAGCCACACCGGCACACCCACGGAGATACATATGTGCAGATTCGCAGAGAGGCAAATTTGCACACTGACAGTCCAAACACCCACAGGAAAAACAAACACCGGCTACTGAAATGCTACATGCTATTTGTGAAAAGGATCATTTTTATAATAAAATGACGTGGTCCACCTTTTGGCCTGCCAGATAAAATCATTAAACCGTGTATGAACTATACATTGCTATAGAGGTAAATGAATGCAGCTCTGGAAAAAAAATTATCAGTGATTCTTATTTTTACCACTTATAGGTATAAATCAGAATCACAAATAAATAAAAATCTGATTGTTTAGAGTATTTATTTGCAGAAAATGACAATAACAAAAGAGTACAATGTGTTCAGACCTCAAACAATGCAATGAAATTAGATCAAACTCATTTTGAAACAACATAATGTTTCCAAAAGGGGTTCAGGAATCAATATTTGGTGCTATAACTCTCAGCTTTCATGCATCTTGGCATGCTCTCCACACCATTGTTCTTGCTTTGGGTTTCACCTAATCACTACCTCTTTATGCAGAATGAGGTGTTCGTGTGTTGGAATTCAACAGACAGCGGAATAGAACGGCTGGAATACATGTAAATATGCTGATTTCAGAGAAATTGCAGTGGTCTCTTATTTGTTTTCCAGAGCTGTATCTACTGACCATCGATTAAATATGTAGTACTACTACTACTACTCTACCCGATTATTGGTTTCACTTCCAATCATTGCTTTTTAGAGACTCGATAACTCATTTCATATGGCAATTTATTTGTAAATACTTTTAATTAAACCGCCCTCGATTTTTGGCTCCTGCGGGAAATGGAAGGCTCCTCGTTAAATTGTCAGATGACACTTCACAGCCTCCTTTCATTTAATGGCAATGTCACCAAAATATCTGACAAACGCTTCATAAAACAGTCCATTGCCTCACAACTAGCTCCAAATCCCTCAGTTCTTTAATGTCAATCACCTGTCAGTCCGCGGCTGACGGGCTGCCAGCAGCCCACCGGGTCGCCCGTGGCGGGGAAAGGTAGCGCTCGCTTGTGGGAATTAAAGTTTTCCAGGTACCACTCATGAGCAAATTAATTGAATGCCCGCTGTCCTATTTACAAGGAAGGATTGTAGTAAGTGTAGTAAAAAAAAAAAAACAGATCATAATGATGGAAAGATATTGGGAAAACATGTACATAGCTGTATAAACATTGGAGCCCATCTTAGCCGACGCATTCAATTTCATGAAATCTGCTTTTGCTGCCAGCCGCTAATTCGCTTCAAGCCAAATGGGCACTTACAAACGGGCAGTTAACAAAACCTGCACACCAAGGAGCTTCTGGAACGCGCTCCCTCCCCGCCCCCCCAAGGGAGAAACCTCTCAAACAATAGCAACACGGCGGAGAGGAAGGCCATGACGGCTCTATCTCATTCCGCCCTGCCACTCACACAGCAAACATCAATCACAGCCCGCTGGCCTCAGATCCGAGCGGCTTCTTGGATGCAATTTGTCACAGGTCCTTAGGCGCTGACATGCTCCTAAAAAGCTCAACTAATCTGCCTAAGATAGGTCTTAGATTTCCTCGGCGGGCGTTAATCAAAACGATCTGCTCCGCGTTCGAGAAATGACCACTGGTCACTACGAAGATGGACGTTGTAATTAAACCTAATGGGAACGATTTTTTTTTTTGTTCTTTTTTTTTTCCCCGTATGACGATATTAAAAAGAAAAAAGGTCGGCGGGAAAAAAAAAAAACCCTCAATCCGAGTTTAAACTTCAATGTTGCAATTTCGACGTTTTTTTTCCTCTTTCTCGGGACTCGGCTACACTTTTCTTTTTAGCGCAGACTTTTCATTCCGGCAACAGATTACTCATGAATAAGAGTCTACATTATTCAGTGGCTGGTGGTACATTCGCCAGCCAAATGCCTCAGTCTGTGTGGTGAAAGGATACTCCAGCAAGGAGGATACATGTCACCACATCAAGAGCAATTGCCATTCTCAGTGAGCCCTCCATGGGAGCAAGCTGCTGAGCGGTGGGTGTGATGGGCCCAATTTAATGCCACATTATGCAAATTGATCATCTCAATTGACCATCACTCTGGTAATAGGACGGGCTGACTGTGTGCTGTGGGCTGTTTTAAAATCTTTAGGAAAATATCAGACCAAAGTCCCAGGTGCTAAAAATAAACGAGGTAAGTAAAAAAAAAAAAAAAAACCATGAGAAAATGCATCACGACTTCCTCCAGGCATGATGGGAGATGAGTGACAGGAAGTTAATGGTTGCCGTGGTGACCTCTTTACTGACCAGTCACCTTTAAAAGTCACCTGTCTTGTCTTCCCTCTGAGAGATACCGGGACGTAAGAGCGAAACACATCATTTACATAATGAGTTTCAGCTTAATAACAATTCTGCGCTCCTATTCACTTTCCGTTCTCCTTCAATCCCCCCCCCCCCCCCCCCCCCCCCCCCCCCCCCCCTTCCAAGGCGACTCCCCTGTTGATAATTCCATAATTCCAAATAGATTAAAGGAGCAAAGCGGGGGGATATTTGTTTTCATTTCAATCTAACTTGGAGTTGATATTCCACAAATTATTCATTGTAAGTGAACTCAAATTGAGTTAGATATTCCTTATTTAATAGGGAGCTTTTCGGCACGCGTATCCCCTTGTGACCCAGCGAAGAATCACACGACACACTTGAGTTTCCCTCAGAATGGACAGGGTGCAGGAAAGTCAGAGTATGGGCGAATTAATTTTGTCAGTGCCTAATTGCATTTATTGGCCATGCCTGCCACCTCCTAATCCTGGATTATGATGATGCATTAACAGCTGTGACTGGCTGTTTACAAGGCATTTATTAGCCGGTGTCAACATAACGAGACAAATTCCACCTATCACATTAATCACCCCACTGCCAGGACTATGTCACTGCCAAGAATAGAGGCAGATGACGCATAGGCCGGGGCTGCGCCGAAGCTGCTTCCCATTTTCCTGCATACGCCATTGTTGTGTAGCAACCAGAATAAGTCCCCGGTAACAGTCAGCCCGGCAGTGAAGTTGTGACACGGAATTCAAAGTGAGTACGGAGCAGCGAACTGGGGAGAAGGCGGAGGGGATTGGGGGAGGGGGGGGTTAAAGATAAGCGGTGAAGAGCCGTGGGATCAAATGCACGGTTGAGTGGGTCATACCACAAAAACAATTTTGCCCGCATAATTCTTCTAATTGAAGTCGGGTCACTTAATTACAGTCTGAGTATCATTCGCTGTCAACCCACCTCCTCTTCCCTTTTGTCTGTCCATCTGTCAATTTCCTATCTCACATTTTTATTTTCTATATTCTGCCACAATAACAGACAACCATGGAGAAATAAAAAGGGAAAACGCTGCATTGTGATTCAAATATCATCCCATCCAAAAAAAAAAAAAAGCATCGTAATTGATCGAGACGGGTCCGATCTGAGAGATTATCACCAGTCATGACTAAAAAAACAGGAAAGTATATCATATGGGACATTTAAATGGTACAAAAGTAATCAGTTAACTACACAACCCAAAAAAAGAGAGAGATCAATTTTCAGGAATGAAGTAATAGTTAAAAACTTACATCTTTTCTGCTGTAATGGGCTTAAATAGTGTGGAAAGTTGATCCAGACAAGTGCCACAAGTTTCTCTGTTTAATTAACCCCCGTCTGTATATCAGCATGGATGAAGCCTGATGTCTGGGTCTTATCTAGGACTAGAGCTCTAGAGCTAAGCAGAACCCCATGATCTAGACCTGGTTAGTCAGGAGTTCATCCTACAGCAACATAATCCACCTCGTACCTCTGGTCTGTCACATCATCATCTGTCAGATGAGACATTAAACTATGCAAATTTTAATAAAATCAAGGTGTTCTAACTCTTTTGATGGGTGGGTGGATAGATAGATAGATAGATAGATAGATAGATAGATAGATAGATAGATAGATAGATAGATAGATAGATAGATAGATATGTTGAGTGATACTCACTGTATTCTCCCTAGGGTTGGAAGCAGGAAGGGCATTGATTTCCTTCTTTTTTTTTCCAAGTGGTCCCCAAAAGTGACGTGCAGCAATTAAAAAGAAGAGTCTGCACGACAGATCCTGACAAAACTCTTTGAGAAATGACATTGGAAAAACGTCCCGCCGGCCTCGCCTCGACGGAAGCGAGGCTTTGGATATTGCATTTCGCACAGACACACAGGAATCATCAGGTGAGCTCGCCTCTCGCCCTGTAAACACTTTATCTGGGAAATTCTCCCGATTCCATTTGTAGAACAATGTCTGGACTCCAACATCACTCCTACCAATCCTCCGGCCTGTCAAGAGCCGCAGAACCCGACACGTTGATTCTATCAGCAGGTAATGCTCGAGATCACCTGCGAGATCAGAGTATGACATGCTTCTGTTAAAAGAACATGGTTTTGGAATAGTCTTCCAGGTATGGGGGATTTTTTTTTTTTTCATACGAACACATAAACACTACATTTGAGTATTTAACACACAACATGCTTGAATATGTTTCATTTCACCAGTCAAAAACTGATGATGCCATGCAACCTTTTTCCTTTACTTTACATTACTTTCGACGTTTTTATGCATCAAATCATGCTTTTGTAGAGCCGCTCTAAGAAGGGGTGAGACTGGATGGTAAAATACATGCTCTCTGGCTTCAAAAATGAATGTGCTTTAGCGATAAGGGCTGGATGAGAGGAGAGGAGATACGGCACAATGCGGCGACACATCTGCCAGCATGAGCTGTTTCGCTGTGCAGCAGTCTGCGTTATATAACTCTGATGGGGTCTGCTGGCATCTTGCAGTTCAACCATCGCCGCTAAAGTGTGAACGCGGGGGCCACCTCTCCTGCTGTGCTGGACCGTCCTCTGACAAAAGTGCGAGAAACAAACAGGCGTCCAGTATCAAATTGAGCAAAGTATCCAATTACGTCCAGTTAATGAACAGCCAAAACGGTCGGCGATAGTTTGACGCATTGGGGAGATATACGCGTCACCGCCTCGATTATTGCTGAGTCATGGTATGAAGAAAAGAGCGGCGGGTTGGAGCGTGCCAGCTTCCACCAGCCTCCACCCTACTGTTTTTTTTTTTTTTTTTTTTTTTTTTTTGGGAACAGCTCCCTGCCATCTGTCAATATTGGAAAGCCCTGGTGGCTTGCAGCAGGTTTATCCACACCTACATACATGACTGCCTTTCCCCTGTCAGAGACTCTGCTGTGCATGAACCCTCAGCCGTAACCAGCCACTGGGCTAGAAAACAGTGTCAGCCTAGCCAAAGCTTCTTTGACACCCATGAAAAATATCTCTTAGTAGCTTTATTGACCCAGGACACAATCAGATTGGTGGGACATACATTGGAACAGTACAAGGAGAAGAAAAAAAAAAAAAAGCAGTACTGCCAATGAAGCCACTTTAATGTAATGAGAAGTTGTTTACCTAAGTGCTATTTAATTGCCTGACTCCTCTTTTAAATCTTTCATGCAACTGTGTGCTGCAAACAAACATACCACCGCACTGGCAACGTCTCCTTATTAGTTATTCATGGCTTCATTTGCTTCATATTGCACCTTCTTCATTTCCTTTCCCGTTGCATCCCTGAAAGCCAGCGGAATGCACGTCCTCAGCTGAAGAAAGGGAGGTTTCCTTCGTGAACAAAAATAACTTTTGATGAAGCAACAGAACTCGCGGCACAGCGAGGATGCCGCGTTATGAGCGAAGAACTAAGAGAGCGGGTGCAGACTGCCGTTCCGATGCGTTACCAAGCTCTTCGCTTGCTATACGTGACATAACGAAGCCATTTCCTTTAACAGGAAAAAAAAAAAAAAAGTGCCTCCCTTGCCTCGGACTTCGCTGGCCCCCATTGTCCTAATAAACCTTCCGTGGGGCTCATAAATCAAACGCGTGTCTCCCTAACAGATACATGATGATTAAAAAAAAATGTATGATTAAAATATCTTGTTCAGTTCATCTCGAGTGTACTCAATTAAATAAACCCATCTTGTCCAAGGCAGAAAGGACAAGCCTCAGCAATGTCATTTCACCCCTGTCAATAATAGGGAAAAGAAGCCGAGCACAAAGAAAAAGAAAGTAATGGGCTCCACTTGAAATACTGAAATGGCCACTGGTGTGGCCTCGGGGTCGTGGACCAGCTGCGACTGAGACCTCCAAGGATCTTTGACTTTGACCGACAGCAGACTGGGGGGACAAGGGCAGGCAATTAAAGCGCCGGCGTGTTGCTAAATTGCAGCAGTTGTTGTATTATCACATAAGAGAATAACCATCGTGGAACTTAAAGCGCCTCCCCCGCATATGGTGTTCCACCTCCCATAGCTTAACCGTGACAACGTTATAGAGCTGTAAAATTAACTTAAAACTATAAAATATTTTGTGTCATTCAATCCTGCGAAATGCTAAAACAACGGCACGCACTGACGTTGCAATTCGTGACCACAGCCACAATCATAGAATCTGTACGATCGCGGAATCCGGTCTTCAACTGGATCCAGAATCTCAGACCTGTGACTTACACGCTCTGAATTGACCTAAAGTCCTTATCAACCTGTACGATTCCAGCACTGATCACTTGTGACAACTCTCTCCATGCTCTTTGGTTTTAAACTGTGAAAGTTCAACGCGTTATTGGAGTTGAAGTTGACAGCAGGTACTCCCCAAATACTTCCTTAACATGTCTTCTTTAAAGGTATCAATTTGAAACACGTTAGTAAAGGATTTTAGGGCTTTGAAATGTAGTATTATCAACAAATTTGTGATGTATCACATCATTTAAACATAGTTTTGACATTGATGTTATCATCTGCTACAACATATATATTAAAGGTCCAGTAAAATGTTGTATTTTTGAAATAATTCAACATTTTGTGTACAGGATCTGCATCATCAACAGCCAATCATAATGCTTCATAATGCTGTGCAATAGTATAACTTACCTCCATGATTACTGTACTAGTGTTGTGACAGTAATCCCAGACAAGTGCAAATATACTCAATGATTTACTATGGTGTATATATTGTATATAATATAAGATGTAATATAAGAACTCTCTCACTCTCTCTCTCACACACACACACACACACTCACAGAGACAAAAGTCCTCCTGAAATGACTATATTTCACATTTAAACCTCACACAGACCTGATCCAGATGATCAAGCAAAATCATTGAGAACCTTCAAGCAGATGACAGAATAAAATAGAACCTGAGGGTCTGTGAACATGCCGCGTTAATTGTGCCATGTTAAACGTTGGCATTAACTGTCATCTAGTGGCCAGTACTTGCATTACAAAAAAAAAAAAGAATCCGTTTAGAATCTAAAGGATTTGGTTGTGATTGCCTAAAGAAATAGTACGGTCAATAATATCCATAATTTAAAACACATCTTTAGTCAGATCTGCTGTTTCCATCTTAATATCACATGAAGATTTATCTATTCAAAGCCAAAAATCAAAATTCAACAAAGTGAATGCTTACTTGGGTTTTATCACGAAACTCATCAAAGCGGTTCCCCCCTTTTTGTCTGTTTTTCAAATTTGTAAAAAGAGGATTTTTACAAAGAAAAAAGAAATGAAAAAGAATGCACACTTCTCTCTTGCACTTAAAAACTATTTAATTGGACTGTTCTTCCAAAAACACCCTGAAGAAGACAGTGGCCGGCAAAAAAAAAAACATGTTGGTGAAAAAAACAATCCAATTAAAAAGTTGGAAGAGAGAGTGAAAGAAAGAAGTGTGCAGTCATTCTTTTCTCTTTTTTTTTGAAGATATACAAACTGATGGCCTGTACCTTTTTGGATGTTCGTTCTTTTCCTCATTTTTTCAAATAGGCTTTCCTAAACAAACCTAAAAATGAATAATGACTGTAGGAATGTAAAGTGTACCTGGTGTGCAGTAAAATTTTCCAGTATGCCTAAGAATTTGTAGGTGCACTTTGACATTTGCATGGCACGTTAAGATTTTTATCTTTTAATGACATAGCAAAATAAACCTGCCTAAAGTATAAGTGGAAGTAAACACCTGCCTACATGTGCAGGAAGCCATTATCCCCTGATTAGACAAACCGGTTTGTTCTTTTTTTATAATGTTGCATTCACGTGTTTTCGGGATTATCATCGTTCTCGATAAAATAACATGTTTTTTTTGTAAATTTATAAAAAATGTTACTTTTATTATGACTGTGACTTTCTTTTTCATCATTTTCATCATCACACGTAAGGTAAATAACAACTTCAGTTTAGATCTTCGTTGTGATGGTTATGTATATGATAATTCCTATTTTTTTCCAAACAAGCAGGGAAAGTGAAAGAGCTTGAAGGAGCTGACGAGGAGTCCTTGAAAGCATCATCGGAGGGGGCGGGGCTGATCTTCTCCTCCTGCAGGAGCTCCGTGTGCCCGCCCTGCTAACAGCTAGCCAGCCAGCGGGAACAGGCGAGAAGATGTCGGGGAAGAGTTTTCGAGTCAGCGACGGGGACTGGATTTGTCCTGATAAAAAGTAAGCGCTCCTCGGGGATGAAATAAGCCTTTATATTAATTTAAACTCAGGCGCGGACTCTTTCTAAAGTCGCTGCTTGTGCTAACAGACCAGCAGTAAGCTAGCTTACGAGGCCTTGTAGTTTAGTTCAGGCTAATGCTGGCTAGATAAGTACAGTAAAGCTATATAGCTAACGATAATATATTCCCCCTTTTATGTACACGGAACAGAAAGAGCACAACACGCTAATATCGGATATATCGTCGGGGACCCATTCGGGGTTTAACGTGACGTGTCAGCGACTCTGAACGCTGCACGCATTGGAGCTAGCAGGCTAGCTATCGTTAGCATGTGTGGGCTGTGGGGCTTTAGGTTCCCCCCACTTTCTGCCGTGTTGGTAATGTTTGCTTTGCTGCAGAAGCCAAGATGTCATGAGTGGACTCTACAGTTCTAGAGTCCGGGGGCAGAGGGGTTTCGGGTTGCATTGAGCTGCATCACAGATGTCTGAAGTGACAGACAGGACAGCTGCAGGTGATTGTGCACAGGCCTGGGACACAGGCTGTGCAATGAAAGACTGCTAGCCTTGTGGTGTGGCACATAAAGAAAGAAGCACTTAATATGAGAGCTTGATGATAGGAGTATTATGTATTTGTATAGAACCTTTCATACAGAAATGCAGCCTAAAATGTTGATAAACAGACATGAAATGTACATTAAAAACAAAGAATAGCTTTAGACAATAAAATCCTATTTAAGATGGTGAGGGGAAAATATATGTTGAAAAAATAATTATGTGTATCAGTTAATGTTTTTATAGAAGAGGTCTAAAATCTGTCACAAACACCCATCTGTTTATGAGAATCTTTCCTCCTTTTACAGCGGTTTCTTACTTGGGAACCCATTTAATTAAGAATCAAGATCAAGCTAAAACTGTTTCATTGTGTTTTTATGTTTCTGCAGGTGTGGAAATGTGAACTTTGCAAGAAGAACTAGCTGTAACAGATGTGGCAGGGGTGAGTCAGTCTGAAGTGATAATATCTTTCAGGAGCTTATTACATCCTTTTCAGGAAGCACTTGTGCTGAAGATCATTGCTCTTGTTTCCACAGAGAAAACCACAGAGGCGAAGATGATGAAAGCGGGAGGAACAGAGATTGGGAAAACTCTAGCTGAGAAGAGTCGAGGCCTCTTCAGTGCGAACGACTGGCAATGTAAAACGTAAGTGTTTGATGGATCTGCAGTGCAATTGTTAAGATGAAATTAAAATCCAATCATTTGTCAATTTCAAATTTACTACATCGGTATTACAGCGGTTTTCTCTTCCTTCTCCGTTCATATAAAGATGCGGTAATGTGAATTGGGCGAGGAGGTCAGAGTGCAACATGTGTAACACACCCAAATATGCCAAGCTTGAAGAGAGAACAGGTAACCTAACAAATACATAATGTTCCAGTTGATGTGCTTTTGAATAGCACTTATTGATTGATGTGTTTTTAAACCTCTATTATGCTTCTAGGTTATGGCGGAGGATTTAATGAAAGGGAGAATGTGGAATACATTGAACGAGAGGAATCGGACGGTGAATATGATGAGGTAAGAACCAACTAACTTAACTGGTGCTAAATGATCAATAAGGTCATAATTGAAGCATTTCAACTTTTATTTTTGGTGAATAAGCACTTTTATTTTTAAGGACAGCAACTGATTATTTCCATTATCGATTAATCTATTGAATATTTCTTGATCCTCAAAAGTCTGGTTTTGTCCACAACCCAAAAGTATTCACTTTACAATCACGGCAACGAAATGAATAATTGAATCATTGTTGCAGTTCTGCAATTTTTATTGACGCCTATCTTATCTTCTATATCAGTTTGGTAGGAAAAAGAAAAAGTATCGCGGGAAGACCAACAGCACGTCCTCCTCAAAAGAAGGAAAAGACGGAAGTGACAAGAAAGAAGTAGCAACAAAAGATGACGACGAGGAGGACGATGACGAAGACGATGAAGACGGCGACCTCTCCAAATACAAACTCGATGTAAGATTGGTCCTGTGATGTAGAAAATGCATAAATATTGCGATACTAGGGTAAAACAAGGTAAATTATTTTTTTAAAAACCAAACAAACCTTCCTCCTCTCCAGGATGATGACGAGGAAGACAATGATGGAGACCTTTCCAAGTACGACCTGGACGCCAGCGACGACGACGACAAGCAGGCTAAGAAAAAGGGCAGCCGCTCGGGTTCGTCCCGTTCTCGCTCGTCCTCGCGCTCCTCCAGCTCCAGTTCACGGTCGAGGTCCAGGTAAAAGGGTACAGGTCAAGGGTAACTCCGGGCAAAATGTCAGTATCAGCTCAATCTTCCTTCCGATTCACTGGTCAACATCAATTAAATGTCCTGTTTTGCTGTTTTTTCTTGTTTTTTCCTCTTTTTCATAACCCCTCCCCCTTCTGTGGTGTAGGAAACAATGTGCAGATTGAATGATCTTCCTTGAGCCGCTTATCTTTAACGTTTGAAATGTCTGAGTTCAGATATGGAATGCATTGTTCTTATTGTAACCTTGAACTAGAGATACCGCCGTAGTTGTTTTTCGGGCCGTTTCTCCAATCTCCGTTGATCTTTAGTCTAAAAATATGCTCAAAGAAAGAAAAGTCCTTCTCCTCTAAATATTGCTCAGTCTAATTAAGTACAGAAAGTGCAGTTCATGCGTTGCCATGTGAATCACGTAGCCCGCGTTTGTTGCTAAGAAAATATTGGAAAGGTTTTGTTTTTTTTGTCTTTCAGATCCCGCTCTAGGAGCTCATCTAGTTCCCGATCTGGATCTCGCTCGAGGTCCCACTCCAGGTGAATGAGGTGACATGCACTCTCTCCCTTTTGGAGAGTGTATGTACGGGGCGGAAGGCTCCAAAGCAGTCTTAATCCTTATTTTAAATTTAAGGAGAGTAGAGATTTACTCCATTTGAATCATTTTTCTCTTAAATCAAAATGAGAACTCCTAAAACCTGAAGTAGCTCAATTTTAGGTTTAAATTTGGCCTGAGTGTTTATATATTATACAATTTGACTCGTTAAACTGAGGCTCTGAAATCTTAAGATTTAAAATTTTGGTCTTCATCAAGCATCTCTACAGTTAATGTCGCTAAAACTAGTAAAACTGAGCCTTTCTCTTGAATCGATTTTCACAGCACCATGAATCCATATCTCAGAGCAGCTTGATAAATACCCATCCTGGTGAAGCCAATGCCTCAACCCTACTGACCTTACTGCTTGGTTTATTCCTCCAAAAGATCCAGCTCCAGGTCTGGAAAGGGCTCCTCTCCCCGGAAGAGGTCCCGCTCCCCTTCCTCCTCACCTGAGAGGACACAGAAGCGCAGTCGCTCCAGGTCCTCATCTGGAGGGAGAAAACGGAGGCGCTCTCGATCACGTTCGTCCGAAAGGTTTGGGTTTCTGTGGAATACCACACTGGCACTGATTATTATTAGCCATCTATCGCCTGGCTTATGGGAATTCAGATTTACTGAAACATGTTCATATCTTCCGTTATATATTTATACCTCGTGACCTTTTACTTTAAGTATGCATAACTTGACTGCTAATAGATGAAACGTGCTGATCTTGTTCCTCTTCCCGTGGTGTTTGTGTGATTTCAGGTGCCGCGGCCAATCCTCGGGCTCCTCCCATTCTGGATCCAGTTCAAAAAAGAAATAACTTTATTACAGCCTTTGAGACGAACAAGAAAAGAACCGTAGTGCATGTTATGTTGCAAGGAAAACAACCACTTCCGTACAGTATGCTGTTCATTTTCATAGAATCTCCAAAGTCTTACTTCCCTCAGCAAAAAAAAAAAAAGAAAGAAAAGCAAAAGACAGCCGGAACATACTTCTCTCTGCCGTTTCCCAGTACATGCTCCCTTTTTTGAAGAAAAACAAAAAACAAAAACACAAAAAAAACCCCTCAATCTGTGACATGTTTGTAACTATAGGTGTCCACTGAACATCAGTGTATAAGGAAATCAGATATACTGTGAAGAGGCTGTATCCTAAACCCATTCTGCTTAATTATTTAGTGGCAGTCCGTTTTATTCTGCCCATCTTTGGAGAAATTAAAATAAAAAAAAAATGTATTTTTTATTTTTTCTGGCCCTTGGAAACATCTGAGAATGTGTTTTGGGGAAAAAAGTCCATTTTTTTTCTTCCTGTCTTATTTTTTTATGTTTTTTTTTTATATAAATTAAATTTACAATAACAGATGTAGCAATGAATTTTGGCCGTTTGTTTTATTTTGTTGATAAATACATATATATATATTTATATATATCCTGCTACATACGGTATATATATATGTATATATATATTGTTTTCAAGGTAAGTATTTTACTTTTTGATATACATAAATGGCAGAAAGTTGAACATTATTTGGTTTAGGTGTTTTCTTTTGTCTTTATTTTGTTCTCACGGTCGTGGCCTATTTTACAACGTAGTTATTCCTATTCACCCGTCACATGGGAAAGCAAATAAACCAAGACATTACCCGATTTCAGTCCAGATCGGTGCAGCGAAAGTAACAAAAATCATTGTATGTCCAGATTAAAGGTAGAATGTGGCAATAGTCTTTTTATTGGTGAAACAACTAAAATGTACACGTGTAAATAAAAACCCGTTGACATCGATTCTTTGTCAATTCTGTGTTTTGATTTAGAAATGATGAGAAACTGCTGTTGCATTCAGACCTGTGCAGATGTGATGTGACACAGCAGGTAAACACAGATGTTACCAATGATTCTAATTACGGTTCTGTTCTATTTAGTATCATGGAGACCTTGTGGGATAATGAGCACAATTAGCATGACTGCTACCGTCTATGTCTATTTCAACACAAGGTAACAGAATACCAGTAACACTACAGGTTTGGGGGATTTCAACAAGTGTTTATTAGTTTTGGAAATATTCACACTACAGCAATTACAGGTGCAGATCTGTCACATTAAGGCCTCGTTAGTAAGATATATGACAGGACAGTAAGTGTATGAATTATTTGCACAGTCCAAAAGAGAAGTCATCTTTGAGAATTACTGGTGGAACATAAGTGAATCTAGTTCTCTCAAACTTTCACTTCAAGCACTGAAGTTCAGAAAAACTACACCACAGACCCCAAGTGATGCGATTTCTTTTTTAGATATTTTATATCAGGAAGTTGACAAAACAATGGAAATGAAACTGCTGTTTTCAAAAGTAAATGACTATACATAAGTGAATAAGCCAGTAAATACCTGTATTGAATTTCCCATTTAATTAAATGTATTTGTGTATATTTTTTCTTTTGCACATAAATGCCCATTCTATTTTTCCTTTTTATTTATTAATTATTATTCATTAGTTTATGTCCCCAAAATGTATTTATCTGCATTTCCATCTCAATATATAAGATGCAAAATAAAATTTATAATTAAATAAATTCACGTGCAATGGGAAAATAATACATATGTTAATTTAAAATGAAATTATTAGTATATTTTAATTTTGGAAGTTTTAGTTCTCAAATGCTTCTACATTCTGTCATTGTGCACTTATGGAATGAATTGTAGTGGAAAATAAATGATTGTTCTTTATTCTGGGGATCTCTGGACCCCACTTTGAGACCCAGTGCCCTAGAGAAAGGCATTTCAGATAGACAAAATAAAAAGAGAGAGGGAAAAAAACGACAGTCGGTGGTGGGTTACATACAGGGGGGGGCAGACCTCCAATGTCTCCCTCCTGTCTAAGAATATCACAAAATGTGTATATATATATATATATATATATATATATATATATATATATATATATATATATATATAGTCAAATATGAGGTATTTACCCTTTAACATGAACAGGAGTTCTAGTGTGACAGTCCTGCAAGCCAAGCACTAATAATTAGTTTTGTAGTGGATTTCTGTGATTTAGGTTATATCTTGTAGCATACAAAAAGTAATTATAGAGTTGTTTACCTTCCTACAGTTATTAACTTAATATAGACCAAAGACAAACAGTTTGGGGACTTTTGGTAGTTTCTATTGGTGTGTTTGTGTAAATCTCATCCATCACCTCAGTCCAAAAAAGCCTGAATCCGTCTGCATTTTCTTCCGCACTAGTATAATATGTCCCTTTCCACTACATTTATAACAGGTGTCAGGATTTCTGTTCACATTTAATATCGAGTTCTCTCATAGCAACGGAAGAATGTTTGTGATGTTCTAGACATTTTTTCCGAACGGGTTATTGATTCCCCTTAAATCACCTGACGTCCCGTATGAATAAATGAAGGAGCTGGCACCGCTTTAGGGTTAAATGCTGTAACTCCTGCTGACTCTGACAGTGATGGACCTGAACGCTGAGTAATGATGTGGCAGTGGTTGATCCTGTCAGCAGGTGGCGTTTGCTGCTCCGAGCAAACTGCAGCGTCAAAAGTAAAAGCGCTGAATACTTGTATTATGCAAAAAAAAATCTTATCAATCAAATCATAGCTGGGTCGTTATCAAATCGTGACTTGCAATACGCAAAACGAACCTGACGTCACCGCTTCTGTCTACAGCACTTTACAGGCCAAATCTCACGCAGTTTAAACCAGTTAATATTTTAGGTTTATGTGATTATTATTGCAAATATGTTGCACTGGTCCCTGCTTTACATTTATATTCTGTGTGTGTGTGGTAGCTGCAAATATTTATATAATCCGGACATTTCTCATAAACCAAACTACTTATGATGTGCTGGCATAAAAAGTGTTAAATCCACAAGATGTTTTCTACAAATACACTTAAACGCGTGCATGGTGATGAGTTAATACCTACTTATCCTGATTTTCTATTGTTTTACCAATAACGACGCCAAACGTGGTGAGTGAACGCATCCCAACTTTTCCACGGACAACTTTAACCTGCTCTCAGGTGCATTTGGACCATTTTTGTAGGTGTGTTCTGAAGAGTCTCTCTCTCTCTCACACACACACACACTTCACCCAGATGCGCTGATAATCTGACATGTTGACTCTTGTGTCCGCAGCGTCTTGGATCAATACCCGCTGTCCTTTAGTCTACATGTATAAATAGAAAGTGGGAAAAAATTACCATAAAACAGACACTTGACTAAATATAACCAGAAATAGCTGTAATGATTTAGTGATTAGGATATTTAAACAACCCCAGGCGGCTTTCCCCCCCCTCCTGTTAGTCCCGCCTCCAGCGCGTAAAGCACCCGACGCGCTTTTACGCACAGCGCTCAGTTGGAGCAGTTTGGCGCACCGGAGGATGCCGGACACGCACATGGGCTGGATACGGAATATAGACCCATTCTCTCCACAAGTATGACTTTGGACGGCTGTGATTCTTTTGCGGGCTTGCAAGTCTCCAATGGAGAGATGCCGGGCTCCAACGTCTCCAGGTCCTTGCGCGGATGCAACGCCACCCAGAACTGCGGGGGATCCGTATCGGTTGGTTTCCCCATAACCATGATGATCACCGGCATGGTGGGCAACTCGTTAGCTCTCATCCTCGTGTATATGGCTTACAGAAAGAAGGAGAACAAACGGAAGAAGTCTTTCTTACTTTGCATCGGCTCGCTGGCGTTGACGGACCTGTTTGGACAGCTTTTGACGAGTCCCATAGTGATATCGGTGTACCAGGCCGGTCTGAAATGGGATCGTATAGACTCGTCGGGCAACCTGTGCGCCTTTTTCGGCGTGTGCATGACAACTTTCGGCCTGTGCGCCCTCTTCTTGGCCAGCGCCATGGCGATCGAGAGGGCCATGGCCATCACAAACCCCCACTGGTACTCCAACCACATGAAGACCAGCGTGACAAAGCAGACCCTGGCCGTCATATGGTGCCTGGTGCTGCTGTTCGCGCTGCTGCCCGTCGCGGGGGTCGGGAAGTACACCATCCAGTGGCCGGGCACCTGGTGCTTCATTAGCACCGGGGACAGAGAGGTCCCCGGAAACGTGTTCTTCTCCATCACTTTCGCCGGGCTCGGGATCTTCTCCCTGCTGGTAACGGTTTCCTGCAACGTGGTGACGATCCGGGGCTTAATCATCCGGTGTAAAACTAAATCCGGCACGTCCCAGTCCTCAAAGCAGTGGGAACGGCTCACCACGGAGACCGTCATCCAGCTGTTAGGGATAATGTGCATCCTGCTTATATGCTGGTCACCTCTGCTGGTATGTTTTTTTTTTCTGGCAAATGCAGCTTATTCGTTGGCGCATGTGGCCAAAAGTCCCATTTATTCACATGTAACTGAGCACATTTTTTTTCCCCCAGTGATTTTAAATTATTAACTCACAGTTGTTATAAATCAATTGCAACCAGTGTTTTCCTATCTCTCTCTCTCTCTCTCTGTCTTTTTTTTTTTTTTTTGCAACCACTAATTCAATCACTCCTCTGCAAACACAGGCCAGCACTTGAAAGTCTGATTATGTCATGTATGATTCCTGTGAAACGCGGCTGCCACTTGTCATTAGGGAGCAATCCACTTAGGCCGGGTCCTGTTCGAAGGGGGTCTGCTCAGTGTGCGCTGAGGTCATGCATTGTCAGTCACATATTAAATAGTCCCACTGAGGACTTTAATAGAGCACACAGGACAGTGGTGGCACAGATAGTGGAGAGAGAGCAGAGTGTGGACGTTACAGTGTGGTTTACATCTTGTCTAAAAGCTGCTCGGGATTGTCCCGTTATTGATATATTAAATGTAAAGTAGTAGTTACAGCATCAATATATATATCCACATCATCAATAACATCAGTAGTAAGGCTGCAACTAACTACTATTCATTTGGATTTGAGTTGTTATTTAATCGGATCCTTTATAATCTCCTTTTTAAACATCTTACTGAATATATTTGTCATGTTCTCTGATGATCCTCAGTGTGATTTCTATGATTTTGTGGACAGATTATTCATCTTTGTGCTTTTTTAAGTACAAATGAACTTTTCGTTGCAGATAATTTAGCTTATTTCAGTTTTTTCCTTTCTGATTTAGGTCAGTTTGTTCTTGCTTTAAGTTTAAATAAAGTATTTTTATCTGTAGGAAAACACAATTTTAGATCTTTTTTTTTTCCCTCCCAATATTCTAACTTGTTCTTCTGTCATTCTAACCTCATATGTTGTAGATTTCTTTTCAGACCAGGTTTAAGTACAAAACCTTTGTGGTTATAGAGATTTTTCATATTTACTTTTATTTATAGCAAGAAAAGAGAATCCTGGAGCTTACACGGATAGAAGGTTCTATCTCGCTCTCATAAATCAGACGTGAACCATGCTCCCGTTAGTACCAAACCGTGTCTCCTCGTTCAGGTGCTGATGCTGCGGATGATCTCCGACCAGGTGTCCTCCCACGAGTGCAACTCGACGGCGGTGAGCTCCGATCACGCCTCGGTCCGGGACCGCCAGCTGGACTGCAACTTCTTCCTGACGACCATCCGCCTGGCCTCTCTCAACCAGATCCTGGACCCGTGGATCTACCTGCTCCTCAGGGAGATCCTCCTCCGCAAGTTCTGCATCATGGCCAACGCCGTCACCAACTGCTCCGCCGAGGAGCAGAAGGAGACCCAGACGCCGCTGGACGCCCTTAACAAGCCCGACCATCACGAGAGCATCCGCAAACCCACCACGGAGTAGCCGGGCCGGCCCTTTTCGAGGAACAGGGGTTCCCAGTTTTGTGGATTCGGAGACAGATTTTAATGGACGTGAAAACGGATACGTTACTGTCTTTGATGTCTACATGTCAGGAGGACGTTGTGCAACGAGGAGACACCTGACACATTCCATTCAAAGTCACCTAACCAGCATGTGGACGCATGAGCGCGTCAACTTTTGCAATTTCCTGCAGCGCGTCTGCGCTCTCATTGCTAGTTTTCAGTTTTTTTTAAACAACTAACAGAACTGAATACGTGTGACTCTAAACCGCCTTACAGAAGTGGTACATCTCACTTTTTTTATTCATAGTCATTGCTTTCAACAGCTTGAAGCCACAAGCTATCTAAAGGATACGCCTGAATGTCAGTCAGTCATTTTCTATACCTGCTTATTCCTCATTAGGGTCGCATGGTCTGCTGGAGCCAATCCCAGCGCGTTACGGCGAGAGGCAGGGATACACCCCAGATGGGGGGCACACACACCATTCACTCACACACTCACACCTACGGGCAATTTAGAGTCTCCAATTAACCTCAGCATGTTTTTGGACTGTGGGAGGAAGCCGGAGTACCCGGTGAAAACCCACACAGACACGGGGAGAACATGCAAACTCCACACAGAAAGGTCCCAGACCCAGGACCAAGGAGGTCTTGAACCTGTGACCTTCTAACCCCTGCACCACCGTGTCGCCCACGCCTAAATGTGTTTTTGTGAATGTCTGTAAATTAAAAAAAAAAAAGAAGAAACTCCTTATATGAAGTTGTAATTAGCTTTGCTGTAACTTACATGAAGTGTTGTGGACAGAAGGAGGATGGACAATATAAAACTGGAGCCAATTGTTGATTGTAAGATTATTTATTAATGTTTGTGGTAACATGAAGTTAGCTGTGTCTGTGCTTGAATGCGGATGATACTACCTATTCGGTTGATAGTTGCTGTAAATGTCATGGTATATTGTATGTGGTGTTCCTCGGCTCCCCGCCGGGACTTTTGAAATGTGAAGCTTTAAGTCTGTCACTTTCCCTCCTGAATATGAAACGCGGGGGGTAGAAAAAGGAAAAAAAAAAAAAGAAAATACATAATTGTCAGAGTCGTTTGGGAGAATAGACTTGAGGCTGATGAGCAAAGATATCACATGCAGTACATTATGCAAAATTGCTCAAAAAAATATATATATATTTTTTAATTTCGAACGATAAAAACTCTGCGTTGGAGCTTTACAAAGTTCCAGCGGCGCTGGAGGCCAACGGTGTTCTGCTTTCACATTAATAAGACGCAGGTTTGCTTTAAACAAGTTTCTAATTCTGCAGCGAGTGCCTCAGACATGTTGAATGTGTCCTTCAGTATTCCATAATTTATCTTCTTATGAGCCAAATTTTATCCCTGTAGTCCTGACGCTACCTCTAAGTCATTTCTCAGTTTTCTTATATCGATAATTATAGTAATTGTTAGTATGGGAAAGCTATGAAAACGTATTAAGGTACGGTTCGATGAAGAGAAATGCTTGTTTTTGGGTATGTAAGTGCTGTATATGCTGTAAATGTATTCAAAGGGGTGCAGCTTTTCGGTCAAGGACGTCACATGGATGAACACTTCCGCTTTCACGGTAGCGTTCCGGTTATGGAACCAATCACGTCGCAGCACCGCGGTTCTGCCTTCTCAGCACATCGGCCGACGGGATCGGGCTCGTGTACGATCGTGCGTCGCACGGTCTTTGCCTTTTTTTTGCCTTGTAAATGTGAAAAAAAAAATACACGCAAAGCCATGTGAAAGATAAGAATTGACCATATTGCTGTTAATCTGCCAACGCAGAGTGTTTTATGTGGATTGTGAAAGCCGGCCTGCCTTAGCAGCCCACTCCGAAAAGATAAAACCTCGGTTTGTGAATGGAAAACCGTAGAGAGAGAAGTCAAACATTTGATATCAGCGTTCAGGGGCGTGCCGCGCCAATATTTATTTGTCATTATTTGTGTTAATTATCAAGCACATTTATCAGCTATGATTGTGTAGTTAGGTTTACACACTGTACTGTACCAGCTTTTTATTCCAGCCATATGTTCACCTTGTCCCGCGGCTAATATACAACTCCAGCATTAACATCGGGGGGGTTTAATTCGTGCATCTAAAACAATAATTACATTCAATCGCGCTCGCTGTGAGTCGTGGGCGCTTTGCAATTGGCTCAATTAGCTCCCGCGGCCCACGTCATGTTGTTCTCCACCGATTAATCCTGTTCTCGCGTCGCATTAAACCCCAGACGTATGTCACTTTGGATAAAAGCATCTGTTAAATGAAATTATAAACGTAATCGTCTCCGTTTTCTACCCTGGAGACGCTGAAGCTCGAGAACAAATCATTATGAAAAGAATAAAAAAAACCCTCTCGAAGCGAGCTAGCACTTCACATGGGTTTGAATGTTCTGCTTTGTGCCGTCCATTCCCGCACTGGAAAGGGAAATGGAAACCGAATGAATGATCATTTCTCGAGAGAAATTATGATACGGTTAGGCCCCTTCCTAATGGGTTTAGTAAAAGCCTACGCGATGTTTACACGGTGCTTCCTGTGATTCTCCTGTCCAGTTTGCTCTCATGTAATATGGATGTTTATTGGAGCTACAGGTGCAACACGCTGATAGGACATAAAAAGAATCTTCAAAGGCGAAGAAATGTATCAGGATGTCATTTGCGTTCTTCTAGAAATCACGCGCTGACATTGCACACAAGCCTCTTCGTAGACATGGCGCTAAAAATGACCGTCCGCACTTTTTGATTGTCATGACGCTCGAGTTTTGTTTTTTTTTCCCGGACATGAAATGTTCGTTCTGCGTACGCAACAGGCCGTTCGAGCAGGCGATTACGCCGCGAGCGATGCACCAGCGACTCAAGGGAGGATTCGATTATGTGATGATTTTTTCGAAAATGGCTTCATGAGGCCTGGTGAATCCGGCGTTGCCAGCTGGCTCTATCTCGCTCACTCCAGTCACTAATAGAATCGGCCGGAATAGAATAAACCTCCAGGACGACTGTCCTTGTCTTCACCCAGGGAAATATACCCGGAAAAAATCGTGCCGAGCGAGGATTTCTCAGTTTTGTGACATCGTCGATACCCGTGGCCTTCGTTTCTGTATATTCCTGATCACATTATCTCTTTTTAGGATAAAAGAACCATTTTTTCTTGCACAGTGCGTGGAGGCGAATTATTGCTCACCTCTGGAGCTGAAGAGCCATTTAATGTCATGAGATTTCACGACTAGAGCAGATTGTCCTTCATAAAAATGTTCCTTCACTGGATATTTTTCATCTGCGCTCGATATTTTTTTTTGGAGGTACCAGTCCCCCGTTTGTTTGCAGTTTCCTGCCATAATAACCACTCTGTCCAACTCTGTAACAGGATTTGATACAAACACTGCAATAGGAGAGAATATAATCAGCTTAAAGCTGTCCCCTTCCTAATGATCCAATAAATCTTCACCGTCTGAGTAAATAAAATTCTGCTGCTGGACACGGTCACACGTAGGAGCTCAGCATTGTTTGTGTCTGTTTTTGCTTTCTAGGAAAAAAAAACTGGATAAGTGCAGCTACGTTTTCCTTTTCCATTCTCATCTCTGTGCTATCCAGTATAAAGCTACCATCATGTCGGATGACCTTCATTTACATTAAGGCGCTGATTTTTGTTGAACCTGCCTTAAAGGCAACGGTTACTTTCATATGAAGCTGCTGAGTTTCATTTAATGTAAGGCAACAACAAAGCCAGGCATATAGTGCGTACCAGGACTAGTTTCTCATGTTTAAGATGAAGATTACAAGTGCACAATGGTGTCACACGTGCATACAGTAGAATGGAAACAGGTTTGGTCCACCGGGCAACACTCCACTGAACTACTGAATGTCTATCAGAGGCTCCATCTCCTTATCTCTGGCTCACTTGAAGCCTCTGCTCTTGAATGATAAACAAGAACACTATGCACTCTGCTAGAGTTTTTTTTTTTTTTCCAAAGCCTGACACCCGATTTCTCAGATGAGGGTGATCTACACACATTCATACGGCTGTTGTTATTTTTCGCCTTATGTTCAGGTGAGGAACGCTGGAGACTTTGCAACCTTTTGTCCCTTCAGATATTTTGATATATCGGTCAGAGATAGACTAAGGCAACGCATCCTGAAAAGAGAATATCTACAAATCTATCAAAGTGTCCTTTTAGTACCTTATGTATTTGTCCTTGAAGAAATGCACTTTTGATTTATCGGTAGTTGCAGTGTTCTTGGCTTACAGTATGTGGTAGTGTATTGTTCTAAATCTATTAAATGATATGAACATACTTTTTCAACATGAGTTGGGCCTTTGTAGCAGCTATATATATTAATGTCTGATGCAAATAGAGTGTAAATACACTCTAGTAATGCTGAACCAAGTGCATATTTTCAAAATAAAGGAATTTGCTTCATCCTGGTGCATATTGGTCACACTCTAAATACTTTGGTCCCAGTTTAAGTCTGACTTAAATGCATGTAACTCCTTTTTAATATATGACATACTCAGTTCATAAATACGGCTTAAAAACAGATATGAAATGATAAAGGGATATTAATGTGATTACTGGTTAATTTTGAATGTTTTGAATACTGTGACTGTTATTGAATGCTGCTGGCATGCAGATGATGTGTAGGCTCCTATTGTTGTTTCCCATGGGCCAATAAATGAAACAATATGGTACTATACACCGTTGAAATCAATAATTGCATGTATGAGTGATTACTGTTCGATAGGCTACAGTCGATGAAAGCTCAGGAGATCAAAGTTCTTACAGATCATCTGCTGAGAACTGTGAACGTGTGCATCAAAAATTCATAATTTAAAAAATAAATAAATCCATACAATAGTTTATGAGCTTATTTCAATTAGGAATTCCGAAAAGGTCAACCTCAAGGTGGTGCTAAAGTAAAAGTCAGGATAAAAAAATCATATCAGTGTATCATCTAAGAACCTTGATCTGCTGTAAATTTTAAAGGGATGCATTTAAATTTGACAAATGAACAATGTTTAGCATCTCACATTAACATAAATAAATAGGTACATATGTTAGGATGTGTACAGAATAACAGGAAGGGAAAAGGGAAAAAAAAAGGGGGACAAGGGGCAAGGTAAATTACATTTCACTAAATAGTTCTTCAAGTATGTTAATGGTATATCAACATGTCTTATTATCAAGAATTTTTATACATTCAATATAGTTTGTAAATTCAGTTTTACAGAAAAGAAAGGTTAAACTATAGAGAATTAAGCTTCATGGATGTGGAACTTTGCAATTAGTATAATTTGATTAGTTAGGCTTTGGATTACATTGAATAAGTAATTAGTTATAATTACTAGTTACTTCTCTTAGCAAGTGACTGAGTTAGTAACTGAGATACTCTTTTATCAAAGTAACTAGTTACCAGGAAAAGTAAGTATTGCGTTATTTTTTTAAAGTTTAAATGTACTGGGATTTCCTGAGGGTCTTTGAACGCATCTCGGAGGAAGACGCTGCAGCGCGTGAAAAACGCTCGTGAACTTTTCTTGTAAAGTTTGTTGTTTTGCCGTTGGCTACGGCCACGGTAGCCTGCGTTAGCGTGAGAAATAAGCTAAACCGGCAGGCCTATTACTTAAATCTACGTTTTCTCCGGTAAGTCGCTAGTTTACACTCTGACCTGTTGCTAGGTGTTTGACGCTGTGCTTGTAAAACCTTTAACTTAACGGTAACGCGTAGTAACGGTAACGGCGATGTAACGACAGAAAAAGTAATTAGCATTATATTTTATAACGACGTAATTCCCATCACTGATATTAATACATATTTAGCTGGATAGTTTTTTTTCCAGCATGGGACGTGACCTACGTGGTCTGTTACGCAACGTCGACTTCTAGTGTCACGAACTCTCTTAGTCTGCAGATATTTTTCATTTCTAATTTAATTTGTAAACCATGTTTTACTGTTTGACAGTGAATATCTCCAAACAGCTTAATTAACACGTGGAGTATTTTAAGTCTAGTGACAGACCGTGTAGCCAATCAAAGAGCTAGAATTAGCTACGAGCTAATGCGCGGCTAATCAGTGAGTGCAGTAGTTTGAGAGTCTCCGGACCCATAACAGAATTTTATAAAATTACAGTAAGTGTAAGTTATTAAAACAATGTATGCCACAGTGTTATGCAGGCTACACACTAACCAAGTAAAAGAAGCAGAGAATGTTTAACAGAATGCAACACGTAAAATCATGACATTTTGGCTGCTCTCCACCATGTTGAAAGGTCAAAGTTTATCTCATCTCGTCAGCTCATGTATCATAAAAACCTTACAGCTTTCCAGTATAAATTACAACAAGAGTAGGTGTTAATATGAAATTTTGATGTCGGTTTTTGGTATTTATGCTAATTACCGTAGGACATGATGGTCAAATTATTCAGACAACATAAAACAGCTGCTCCGCCAGTTTGACGACCTCCGATCCTGGCGTGTTGGTGGAACAACGCTGACCTTCAGTATGGGTACAGAAGGAACATAAAGGTGGACGCTAGCAATTCCAGCATTAGCTAAGCAACACAAAAAGGAAGTCTAAAAGAAGGTCAACAAAAACCTTGGCAAAACAGGTGTAAATCCTGATTTGGCATTGAAGAGTTGGAGAGAGGAGTAACACGGTGGTGCAGGGGTTAGCGCTGTTGCCTCACAGCAAGAAGGTTGCAGGTTCAAGACCTCCTTGGGTCCTGGTTCTGGGACCCTTCTGTGTGGAGCTTGCAGGTTTTCACCAGGTACTCCGGCTTCCTCCCCCAGTCTAAAAACATGCTGAGGTTAATTGGCGACTCTAAATTGCCCTTAGGTGTGAAGGCGGGTATAGAAGATGAGATGAGAGTTGGAGAGAACTGCAGGGACTTCCTCAACGAAGTTCCGCGAAGTTGGACTTGGAACTCATCTCCTGGACTGGTAAGCTGCTAACTTTATTTTTCATGTAGAAATGTGTTGTAATGTTAGCGTGTGTTTATGTAAATTCATGATGGCACTAGCAATTTATGGCTGTTCTGGCTGTTGTTATTAGTTTAGCATTATGCTAACTGTGGTATAACACTCCCCTGTGCTCAAATGGCTGTGGTTAAGCTTTTATTTGTTGCTGTAGCTGTTAGTGGTTTGTAAGTTTGTTTATGAAAACAGTGATTTGTACCCATGTGTTGTAGTTGCTTGCTAGCTTGCACATGCACAGCACACAGAGCAGTAGCACAGGCGAAACTATGGAGGAGAAACACTGAAAGGAGGTGGGAGTGGAGATGCTTTTATTGGAGTTTCATGCCTGAAGAAACCCCTGATGAATGCACTGATATAAGTGCTACTGACAAACGGTTTCAGTTCATAATGAAATACTTCCATCCTAAGTAAAGGTCAAACTATTTTAAAGTGAAGCTGAATGTCATCCAAGGTTGCTGTTTGCTGCTACAGCCTCCAGTTGAAGGATGGAAGCACTAATGAATATGAAAAGAAGCTCTGACTGTATTTTACTATCAAATACTGTAGGGACATCAAAAATGAGATTTTAAAGTAGATTTGAAGTAGGATGCAGGCAATGGCAAAGTGCTCAGTATAAAAACAGATTATATTGTCTTATCCTGGGCTGTGATTAATTACGAGGCTCTAATTCAATTAGTCATAGACTATGAATCACCCGGTGCAGTCGTTGGGCTCTACACACCATGTAGATGTTTTATTGCTGAATAAGGACACTGCATCTGATACATTGTAGTAGACCTATTAGCAGCTTTATTGACCATTATTTATCATGGTTAAGCTCAATAGACTAGAGATGTATATTTTTTATGAGGGAAACACTTCTGAACCGTGACATATTATGCTATATTGGTAATAAAATCAATCATAGGCCTGCATATAAAACATATTGAACAGAGGTTCTGAGTTAGAGTACAGAAAAAATACACAGTTAAAAAGAAACATACACAATGCTGCTTGTGAGAGGAAATAAGAGGCAACTATAAATGGCAATTTTAAAAGCTGGTGCTTCACACACGTTTCCCTAAATTGTTGTCATTAAACGTGTAATATAGAACATTTTAACCACTACAACCAAGCGATTGCCTGGCACTTTTCTTGTTTTTGACAGCGATCTTGAGAGATGTTGTTATACCTCCATTGCAAGTGTTTCCTTAATGATTCCATAGACTATTGTGCTAAGAGAGATGCATGTCTGTTTACTCTAAATGACATAATTGCTCCTCCGGGGGCCTCTCACAGAGAAGAGGACGCTTGACTTTAACTGAATTAATCAGGTCGGCGATGGATACGGCCATTTAACCCTGATGCTTTCAATGTATGTTTTGAACGTATGGAAGAGGGCTTTGTTACGAGCCAGTGCGTCGAGGGAATAAGGAAAGACGGCGCTGCCCTGCTCCGCGTTGAGGTTTTCGTCAGGTCTGGATTTAGCTGCATGTCCTCCGGCCGTGAATGCATTATGGACCCAAACATAGTGGTTGATATTGTGGTGTCGCTGTGTGTGAATGTTCAAGTTGCTGTGGCACTCGCTACGGATGAGGATGAAGATGAAAAGATGAAGAGTCAACACTTGTTTATTCAAACACAGAGAAACACTGTAGATAATTATCTGCGATTCAAATGACCGGAAATCTCTTGCTCTGCAGCTCTGGGAAAAAAAAATAAGAGACCACTGCAATTTTTTTCCGAAATCAGCATCCCTACATGTATTCCAGCCATTTTATTCCAGCGTCTGTTGAATTCCAGCACATGCACACCTCATTTCTGCTTAAAGAGCTACCAGGAGTGGAATAAAGTCACCCAAGAACAATGGTAAAGACTTGTGGAGATGCATGAAAGCTGTGATTAACAATAAGGGTTAATTGCACCAAATGTTGATTTCTGAGCTCTGCTTAAGTGTATGTTATGTTTTCAAATGTAAATTGTTTGAGGTCTGAAAACATTGCATCTTTTTAGTTATTTTGATCATTTGCCATTTTCTGCAAAGAAATGCTCTAAACTAATATTTTAAGTTGGAATTTGGGGGAAATGTTGTCAGTAGTTTATAGACTCAAACAAAAATGTTCCTTTTGCCCAAACACATACCTATAATTAGTGAAATAGGAAAAAATGATAATTTTGCAATGGTCTCTTATTTTTTTTTCCAGAGCTGTATATTAACTACAGCATTAAAATTTCACTGCCACATTATTTTACTTTACTTTTATTTATTTATTTAACATGGATATAATTGTGGTCAGTCTTTAGTGGACCCCTATCAGTTTCCTGCAGGCCGCCCCAGTCGCTAACTGCTGTCTAAGAGCAAAGTAATTACGCTATAAATCCATCCCACATCTGCTTAGCAATTCCACTCCAGCAGAAACATTCATCTATGTTGAACAGCTCTCCCAGTTTAGCGCAGATATGGCCATCAGTTATCACTCTCTTAACGTGGCTTCTGTAACATCTATATATGTCTCTGTTTAAGTGCAGTTTGGTACATCTGCTGCTTTGGGTGTTCTCTCTTGATTCTTGATTCTGCGGTGCCACAGCATCAGCGGTCGCTGCCTCGGGCTGATAATTCTGCTTCTTAAGCTCCTGTGGAGGTCCGGTCCGACACAAGCTCATGTTTACAGAAATGGTAAACTATTACTATAAACAAGGCTATGTAGCCAAAACTATTTGGCTGCATAACATTGACTCTTTTACATAAGCAATGGATTAGATAAAACTGTATGCAGATTTTTCAAAAAAACCAAATGTCAAATAATTGGGCAGAAAACTTTGGGAAGTATCAAGCAATCCAATGTGCTGTGAGTTTCCAAGTCTCTTGACAGTGGTTTGATTTTGTAGATTTGAGCGGGAAAAGAAATGACGCAACAGAAAAGGGAAAGAGACTTTTTCCATCAACGTCTTTCAAAGCCCACCCATGGCAGATGGTGCACAGTACCTTTCTGTTCCGTTCTGTACCTCCGATCACATGGCTGCAGTAAAACCCGTCTGCCGTGAAAATTAACGGAGTATAAACTCATTACAGAGCCAACGATGGGAAATAAAAGCTATTGTTTGTTACAGTTTATTTTGCATGCAAGGCCTCAAAGCATCCAATGGATAAAAAGAAAAGACGTCAGTCTTCGGGAGGGTAAGATTAAACTTTGTTTGTGTGTGTGTGTTAATTCTGAGCCATGAGAGTGTGCCTTACAAGGTTAGGCTTGTTCTATTTGTCTTTTTTATTAGCTTGTCAATAAAGCTTTTTATGACCTTGTGTCATTTACCATCAAGATAACAGTGCCACCAAGCAGTTCTGGCATGAAGAAACAACTCCGATGGAATTGTATTCACTCTGACATTTGAGTTGTCAGTGTGATATCTAACAGAATTAGTTTTAAATAAATGTTCTCAATCTGCTGCTCTCATAAAAGCACGACAGGTAGGCAGTGAGTCCACGGCATTACTATGGCAACGCTTACACCTGTTTATAACTCCCCCCGGCCACGCAGTGAAACTGACAACTGTGTTAAATTAAATCCGAAAACAGTCAAATTAATTTGAATAAACGCACAAGAAATTGCTGCGGCCGTATTACTGCCTTGACACATAGGAGCAATTTGTCACATTAATGCTGTAATCTGACTGTTTTCCCTTTGCAAGCAGCACAAAAAGCTTTTACTGCTGACAACCTCACAGCTGTAACGCAGCGGCTGGGGATTTAGCTTGTTTAGATATAAGTCCTGCATAAAGGAAGCATTACCACGTAACCAGATGCAATCTAAAAATGTCCTGCATATTCATTCATGTGCAAGGGAGCATGAGTTTAGCACTGTTTTCTGACTCTGAACCACAAACCTTCTGTATCTTAATGACTAAGCTGTGGATCATCAGTCACTTCTGACTGATGCACTGGCTGTTTGTGGTCAATAGCCCCCTGCTGAACTACATTAGCATCTTAATGACGGAGCAGTTCCTCCTCGAATATAAAACCAACTGAGAGCATGTTCAAGGATGTAACCTGTAAACTTTATTTAAATTCGGTAATAAAAAGAACGAAAACATTGTAAAATATAGCTCCCTGTTGACGATTATACACAAATGAGGTCAAATAAAGCAACGTGATGACTATGTTTTCACCACTGCCGTATTCTCCAGGGCCACACTGCAATAAAGACAGCAATACAATTGTACGGCAAATACCACTCACTCAGCACTACATTGTAGCTTCGACTAGCCTATTTACTTTGGGTGAGATTCTTTTGTTTTTTGGGGCTTTTTATTTAAAAAAAGAGAGGAAAAAAAACAGCAAGCATTTCATTTTTCAGTCAGCTATTTAAATCGACTACCCAAAAGCCAGCTATTTTTCCATGAGGCTGGCTGCAGTGATGGCTCTTGCAAATGGTTCTGGCTTTGGAAACGATAAGCGCCGCATCTCCCAGTCTGCTCGGCGCTGCCTGTGTCCTATAACGGGCCGAATACAAGCACATATTTCTTTATAACTGCACTTTTCCCCGTTCCTCCTTGTCTGATATCCAGCCCTATTGGACTTTCGGTCTCATTCTTGTCTTATCACGGAACCAGTTTGTAAAAGAAATGATGCGCATAATAATGCAAAGGCTGCTGTAACCTTCAAAAGTCTACATGTCACAGACCTGTCAGACCTGATCTATCTGGCTGCTGTCCCTCGATCACCAAATCTCCCTATAGAATCTAAGCACCAAAGACTTTATTGTTAAAATAATTCACCACTACATCATCTCTTTAATACACAAGTATCTTTACTTCCTTCACTTAACTCTCCTGGTTGAAGTCAGGGTTTTTTTCCATGAGAGATGAATGAGAGTAGAAACTGAATTACACCTCTTTTCCCAGGTGGAAAGGGGAACATTGTGCACTTCACAAAACATAATTACTGTTCTCTGTGGAGAATTATAGTTCAAATACTGAGCGATAGGTGGGACCAAAATATTCTCCGGTCTCTGCTAGCATTGGCTTTCCTGGTTCATTTGCTGATGCTGGTAATGGATCAAACATAATTGACCTTGTTTGTGCTCTAAAGGCTGGTGTGTAAAATGGGAAATAACCTTCATGTAGTTAATTATTCTAGGAGGAAAGAAGGGATGTACTATACCACTGATCTGTTGTTAGTAGTGGTAGGTTTTCATTTTATGAAGATAGATAAGAAACTAGGGTGAAAACAATCACAGAGATCCAGCAAGAGAAGAAAATCTAATTTCAGGGCCCACTGATAAGTATTTTCTGGACTTTTTCCATGTGTCACTGTCTTCCTTCATGGCCCATTGAGTCAAGTGTGTAACTTCTGGTAGTTGTATACTACCGTTCAAAAGTTTGGGGTCACCCAGTCAATTTTGTGTTTTCCATTTACCACCATGAGTTGTAAAATGAAGAGAAAATATTGTCAATACATTGACGAGGTTAGAAATTGTATTTTAAATAATGAGAATATGTTTTTCCTTCAATCTTTGCTTTTATCAAGTGAAGGTCAATTTTATAGCTTCTCTAAGCAGCTAAACTGTTGATTTGAATGTTTCCACAAAGGTTTTCTAATGATCCATTAGCCTTCTGATGCAACAGGCAAACACATTGTACCATTAGAACACTGGAGTGATAGTTGCTGGAAATGGGCCTCTATACACCGATGTAGATACTGCACCAACCCCCGTCTCCGTCCAAAGTTGATCTCTGCCGTCAGATGTGAACAGCCTCCTGCATCTTTCTTTGGCAAACCAGTGACTCAATGTCAATGACCTTAATCTCCTCCAGTTTATTCAGTGACCAGTTTCGGTCTGGTTCGGTTTGTACAGTACTTAAAAACTATAAAAGTCACACTTTGTACTATAATATATAGTTTTTATAGAGGCTATATCGCCCTTGGCTCGCTCACATTTTGTCCTGCATCCAAGGTGCTGCTGAGTAATGGTCTAAATAATAACTGGAAATTCTAATGACCCCTCCATTAGCTTCATTTTGTATATCATTAGCACTCATACATTATGCATTAATTTTAACCATATCTAGCCTTTTTTTGTAAGTGATTAATGTTTTGCAGGATTGTCTGTTTTGTAGGTAATTATTCCATTTTGAGAGATAAGATGGGTATTGCAACAACTCTATCAATGTTTTGGCTGCTCAGGCTCAAACTCCAGCTTTACTGAAAATATATTTTGTTTTTCTGGTTATAAGAATGTTATTATATAAGTTATATAGATATGTAGATATAAGATAGGTTATATCTACACAGAAAGAAAAATGTTTGGAATTTGAATCAGTGTTGATAATGTTCATTTTCTGGATTGAATAATGTAACAACCCCAATACATGAAGAAGTCAGATCAAACAACAACTGATTTATGGTTTTTTAGTTTTTTTTACGTTGTCAGTAATGACATTTCTGTTTATTTGACATATATTGACCTCCCTGCATCTTTAATTCAGGTTTCCTTCTAATGGGTTTTCCAATATTACAAATATGTAAAGAATCTGCAACAGTCTGTATTCGCTGTGTGGACATGTACTCGAATTTATAAGCAAATTACATTTTTTTCAGCAGTAAATGCATTTCTTTTCTTCCTGTTTGACGTTAAAGTGAGACCATGGGAGGTTCTTCACACTTGTTGAAAGCAAAAACAAACAGCTGCCACAAAGATAAAACCATATATCCTTGAAAACCCTGCAGCAGCAGCAGCAGCGTTTCTTTTTTATTATGAAGTGGAAGGCACAAATTGGAACTGACCTGCAGGTGATTTGCAATTAAATCAAAGAACTGAAACAGAAACTGGATTTTTTGTTTTTGTTTTTTTATTGTACGGCATTATTTTAGGATATCTAGGTGATTACTGACTAGAATTATCACCAGGCTGCTGAAATTAAACCACAGGTGGGAGGATTATTGGTTCTAAACACGAACCAGTAACACAGATTCTATCTCACTGACCTCAAAATATCTCTCTCTGAGAGGTTCTGGAAACTGAAACATATTGTCTGAAAGATCTCGCCTCTATTTAATTATCCTCCTTTTGTAAAGATGACAAGGGAAGGCAGGGCTGTGGCCTCTGCAAATCATTGCATTGTTAGAGGTTAATGTGTTTATCCACATTGACGATGTGCCTGGTCAGATCTATCATGGTGTGTGTCAGGAGGGGGAGATCTGTGAGCAGATAGATGTCAGGATTTAGTTTGGTCTGGTTTAGGTCTAAAAAGGTGTCATCTTATTATAGAGTCTGGCTTGTGCATACCTAAAGGTCAAAACGTTTAAGGGATATGTGAAAAACCAACAATTAAAGTATCCTACTAACAAGTATTACTGTAATCTGATGTTTTATTTGTTTCATGTTGCTGTCATTTAAGAGCAAATTCAAATCCATTAAAGGAATTTAGACAAACAATAAAATTAAAAGTCATACAATTTATTCAGAAAAATCGTCAGCTTTTATTTAAACTGAGAGTTGCAGCAGACCTGCAGGTTTATGAGAGTTCGTTCCAGATATTTGGGTCATAATAACAGAACTCTCCATATTTAGTTCTGATTCAGGAGACAGAACACGGACCTGGTCCAGATGATTTAAGATTGTTCATAATGTAGCAGCAGATCAGAAATATATTTTGGCCATTCTGTGCTACATAAACCCACAGTAGTACTTTAAAGTGGATTCTTTGGCAGGAAGACGCGTAAAAACCAACACAGCGATTCGATTTCTTGGTCTCCAGGAGGACTGGAGCAGCATTCTGAATCAGCTGCAGCTGTCTCATCGACATTTTAAAAAAGAAAAATGAAAGAGTCTTTTCATTCTTAACTTGACTTTGTATGTAATCGTCTTAATGTGGCAGTTAAGATTCAGGTCTGAGTCCATGACAACATGAACATTTCTGGCTTGTTTTTTGTTTTTTAACATTACTTTATATTCATTTATGTTGACTAAGGGTGAGTGCAGACTTTTAATCTTTCCTCCTTGGCTCCAAAACCATTTGCTTCAGTTTTCTTTAAAACCGTTCTGGCACATCCAATCATTGATTTGTTCAGTGCACTTACTCAGTGTTTGTAATGGATTATAGTCCCCTGGGACTATAATATAAGGTCAAGTACATTTGTGTGATGATTGCTGATTGTATTTTTTTTTTTTTACATAATCTAAAAGCTTAAGTAGAAAAATCATCAAAGGCCAGTATCAATCAGTTATCATACATTTATTTCCAGTTTAGAACAACTGATCCCATTACTCTGGTTGGTTAGCTGTTGGAGGTGGGTCCTGGGAGCTTAAAAGGACTTCTGGTAGAAGAATCTCAATCTCCCAGTCTGAGAGCATCTCGTGTGTTAATTGCCTTTAAAAATCTCTTAACGACCGGGAGCTGATCATCGGAGCGGAGTGGAGCTTCAAGGCTGTGAAAAGACACGTCACCAATGAATCTTGAGACTGTTTAACCAGGACCAGAAACCCTGTTCTGCAAACTGCAGGCTGCTGCTGCTTTGCCTTCCATACTGAGAGCTTGGGCTTACTGGCCAAGCTGGTACTGGAGGTTGGCAGACAGATGGTGCTGACCAGCACTGGCCGGCGGGGCCGCACTAGGTAAAGCATGCTAGACTAGACATTGACACAACACTAAGCCAATTATCTGCTCAAACAAACTAACTGTACATTAGGAATATGTTTGCCTGGCTGGCTGGTAAGAGAGCATTGACAAACAAGCCTTCTAGTCTATTAGTGCCAGCAGCTGGGTGACTGTAACAATGCATCGGAGTCCATATACTGGTGGAGATACTCCACATTAAAGTGTAATTTAGCTAAAGCAAGTCATTTCCCACTGTAATTCACTCCTAACTGAGAGGCAGTGCTAATGAGAAGTGAAATGAAAGGCAGTGCGGGCAGCAAGCAGCAGTAAATGATGAGCTGGTCGCATGAGTGTGCGGGGCTAAAGGTGAATCATCAATATGGATTTGTCAATTCATTAACAGAATGGGGTCAAAGAAGGCCGCATCACTCCAAAAGTTTGTTTTCTAACCTTTTTGCTGAACACGAGTTCTATTTTTTTACACTGCTCTACTTCACAGTGACAGAGAAGAGTTATTTAACAGCTCAGCACAAACACAGTTGGCCACAGAGAATAAATCAAGCAGCAGCTATAATTTAAACGTATGATGTTAATCACTGTTAAATTAGATCCTCAGTAAGTAGGGGAGAGGATTGGATGAGCCATCTTGGCAGGAACATAATTTTTGAGACCTGAAATATAAGGAGTCTTGGGGAAAGGTGATGGTTTGTGGTATATGGATTAATGGCTCCTGTCTCTGTGTATCTTACCATCTAATCAAATAGTTATACAAAGAATTGTATTCCATTACTAAGGACTAAAATCACACTAAAAACTAATAATAACAACGGTTAGCTGAAAACAAGCACAAAGCCCTGATTTTGCTTAGTTTTTTTAATGACGGTTATGAGGTAAAAATTCAAGTCAAATTTATTTGGAATTTAGTATCTTCTGTGCCGTTTCTTTCTCCAAGCAAACCCCAGTTTTATGGCAATAACCCCAAAAAGGTGATCACAAAGCCATGACGACAAAAAGATTGAGGCTCAATTCTCCAAATTGTTAACAAATGATGCTTAACTGCTTTGGTTCCTTGTCAACATTACAAGCAGCAAACAGTAAGTAGTACAAGCGTCAAAGCTTCTGCATAATGAAGTACAACAAAATGGCGAAATAATCCCTGGGAAAATAAATATGAAATGTCAACAACTGTTAAATACCCTGTGGAATTCTGGGACAGGGAATTGAAAGTGCCTGCTTGGCAAGCTGCTCCGTGTGAACGGCAGCAACAACATCCTGAAACTTTGACGAGTCAGTAATTGAGACAATCAGCAAATGGACATGAACATTGGTGGTCTCAGACTGTTTGAAAGGCAGGGGCAGGCCCTGAGCCAGGGTGAAGCGACTGTGGAGGTGGTAAAAACACAATAATATAACCATGCAATAGCTTCAGAAAGACTATAATGATATAATACGGCTACAGAGCACATAGAAACACAGAACTATAGCAGAGAGCTAAATATTTGTCTCTAAAGCAAGGAGGGTCTTTGTGTCCGTGGCTCCCATATCTCTCTGTTAATGACGGTGTGCATCCCATCCGAAATGGGACAAACCTCCATTGTCCCATTTTGTCTTTGCATTAATTGTGCAGCCAACATAACAAAAATATACAGGAAAAATACAGGTACGAAGTACGAGATTTGTCATATGTTTAGTTTTATTCGGCCCGTCATCACAAGTTTAAAATCTGATATGTAGATTGAGATCCACACTTCCAACCTAAATTGTAGGCTGGCTTACTCTGTGTAGATGTGGATGCCTGAGCTGAATGTCCTCCATGTTACATTAATCTCATCAGTGAATGGTATTTCTCAAGTTTCACCACGCTGTTCTCATCTGCTTTTAAGTTTCAGCACTTCACTGTATAGTAATACACAATCCCTAACCCTTTATGAATGATTCTCTGTCTCCATCAGCAGAGGGAGGCCTGCACATTCTGGTTCTGCAATATCTAAAGAACCGTCATGACGTTTATATTGAACATCACGGCGGATGGTGACCTTGTCTAGGAGGCGGGGGAGGGATCACAATAATAAAATAACATGCTTTATACTTAACTCTTTAACTCCAGTTCTTTCACCTGCCTCCTGCAGTGAGCCAGTCCTGTCTGCACAGCTTCATTCTCGCATCCACACTGTGAAAATGAGCAGGGAGAGAGCAGGGAAGCTGACTACCTGCTGAGGTAAAGTGCAGCTGCTACACAATGCCGATAGTAGGGGAAAAAATACAACTCCCTCTGTCCCTCTCTGGAGGAGAGGTGGAAAAAAATTCAATAGAGGATAGACACCCTACAGGACAGGATTGTCACACTTTTTCTACTAGAAGGGCACCCTAGATCACACTTTATCAAACTATTGAGATGCGTCATGAATTACACTAATTATTTAATTTCCTGTTTTTTTTTAAGATTAACATTGACATATATGGGACAAATTTTGCTTTGTTTGCAGGTGTGAAAGTGGACCACGCTGGAGTCTATATGCTAAATAGTAAAAATTTGATTGGCTGGTCCAGACCAAATAATTGAACCAGTGGTGTAACAGCATCCGTACACATTGGGCCAATGTAGAGTGCACTATCATGTTTTATCTACCTTCTTGCAGTCCCATCGTGGATTTTGCATGCAAAGTCGAATGACAAGCAGAGACTATTTGTTGGCCTTTCCAGAGTGAAATACTTCATTCTTACACTGTAAATAAATCTCACTCACTGTAGTTCATTGTTTCTTTAAATAATAATGTTTTCTTGTTTTTATTGTTATTGTTGTTCTAGTTTTTTTTTTTTTTTTATGATGTACGGCAAATATGAGCTTACCCTGTTTGAAACATCACAAATCACCACTGCCTTCTTGGAAACCTCCAATCCAAAAGCTTTACTTATAAACAGACACAAGTTACTTACGTCGTCCTCACAGACATAAATAACTGAACAGAACCCCACATGCCATTAAACATACCAGTCACACACTCTGATAGACAGTAATATCCTGGCTTTATCTTCAGAGTTCATAGAAGAAGCCAATATACAGTAATCTCCTATGTCTTCAAGTCATTTTGTAGACCTCAGCACTTCTTATCAAATCATTTTCCATTTCATGCCTTTTCCCAGAAAGGAATTATTTCAGATTTCTGTCACAGCAATCCATAACAGAAGGTGTTTTCATGGAACCTCCATACGAATATCAGTCACATTTCTTTTTCCCCACAGTGAATGTGTTGTGAGGCCTGATGTCTCAGATCTACCCACTGTGATTTCCTGGCAGGAAGCTGTCATTGATCAGATGAAATATTCCTAATTGTGAAGTCAGAGTTTTTAATGTTTCAGCTGCTAATTTGTGGTATTGTAGAAGGTCCCTCATTTGGCTCTTCCTCTTCTATTCCTCTGTTAAAGTTCACTTGTCACAAGGTGGAATGTCTTGAATGTCTAATAAGTCAGCCTTAGGTCTTTCTACCCTGAAGGAAGGCTGTGATGACACCTTATTAGCAGCGGATTAATATTTTTGAAGTTGTTTCTAAGCCCAGATTTGCTACTACTGACGGTTCTGTCTGAGTCACAGAACGAAACATGAAGCTCCTCTGTGTGTCATTGTTATTTTTACCCCAGTGTGACATTTTTTAACAGAACAGAAGTCTGTCTGCTAGACAGGTAGCAATTTAGGTAACTGATTATGCTAAATGATCAAATCTTTCTCGATTTATGAACGGGTAGCATTGATATTCATCAGGAGGCTGTTATGGAAATAAGTTGAGTAACTATTAACAAGTCCGGGATGATTCTGTTGCTGTCCCCAGTCTGATGTTGTATTTTTCTCAATAAATCAAACCAAACTTGAACCAAATCAAGCAATTTACAGCACCTCTATGCAGTAATAGAGTTCAATGAAAGAGAACACTCTTACTACAACCACAGAAGGAAGTAGCACTGTAAGAGATGTAATATAATATGAAAATGTTCCTGCATTAGGCTCAATCTCTTAATCATAGTCTTTGAAGTTTAATTTGTCCGTCTGTTAGTGGTTTTGTCCTTCATAAAGAAATGTGGTGGCTTTCAGCTTAAATTGTGCTGGTTACAATGGTTTCCAATGAAGTGTCCTAGGTTTTAAAATGTCCACAGGAAGTTATTAAATCTTATCAGACTGTCCTTCTGTCCATCCATCTATTTTTGAGTGATGCAACAAGACGACTCTTAATTTCAAGGTGAAATCAATATTACTGTTTGTGTTACACCTAGAAGTATTTCGTGCTTGTATCTGCAGCAAAATGCAGGAATTGATAAAAACCTTCCAAGACACACAAGAAGAGGCTGAACAAATAAGGTCAAATTGCAATTTAGAAAAAAATCACTGCAACTAGAGGTCACAGCATGGCTGGTGTACAAGTAGACCAGGACGTCACACTTTGAGTTCACATCCTTACAATTACAAAGAGCACAGTAACACTTTGATGGTTCATAACACATTCACAGCAGCTGTCATAAATCGCACATAAAGCATTCATGACTGTTTCACAAGGCTCAATATTCATGCCAAACCTTTCATGAATGTGGAAGGTGTGACATGATCAGGTCAGAGGATTGGATCAAAAACAGCAATGCTGATTTGCAATTGTTGGACTTTTTATTTTGACAAGCTGCCATTGTTCTGTCTTCCACATTTATGAAATGTCTGGAATGAAACAGTCATGAATGCTTATGTGCAGATTATGACAGTTATGAACTCACCTGTCAAGAGCACTAATGTTTGAGAGAATCACAGTTGGGGTTCTACTTAATCTTTTCTTTTTCCAAGACATTGTTAATTCAACATATCGCACAATATATCGTCATTTATTGTTCTTTGTTGGAAAAAGATGTCTGCGGGTGGGCTCACGAAAACATTAGCTCAAGCTCTTTTGTAGGTATTAGTGATGAGAGCTTTGCCTTAATATACATACATATCATAACAGAACAGGAGCAACAGTTTGCTCACTTGTCCTTCGTCCATTTAAGAATTCCATTTTACACCTTGCAGCAGGCGAATATAATTGAATATTTTGTAACACAAGGTGTGAACAGAAGTTGCCCATTCATCAATCTGTCCAAACTGTAATTTCCTTGGCGTGTTAGCTCCAAAATGAGAGTAATGAGAAACACTGGGCTTAATGAACAGCTACTTAATTGCATATGTTTCTGCAAGTATGTTATAATATGATAAATTATATTCTGGGGCTTTCACAGAACAGCGTAATTAATGCATACTTGGGTATTCTTTATACAGAGAAGCCTTGTGTTAGTCAGTTAAACATAGCAGCACAAGTACACATTGGTCTGTCCAGAGTTTGACTGGTGCTGTACTTAAGTTTAGAAAAATTGTCAACGTTAGCCTTAGCTGTAGTTTCATTTCCACCTCCTCATAAAAGGAATTGTTGCATGTATAGCACTGTGGTGAGTGATAGCGGTCAACTCAGCTCTGAGTTAAGAGTGGTAGTGCTCACCTACCACCGGATCATAATGGGTATCAGAAACCGAGGAAAATGATGATTGAGGAGAATTATTTTAAAATCGCAGGATGCCAAAACCAATACTGCAACACTACACAAAACCACCCATCTACATCTTGGAATTCCCCAGCATACACTGCATATAATTTAGATTTAGCTTAAATAGCTTTAGAGTAATTTTATCTGACCATTAACTGTGACAACCCTGCTAACACCCTGCCTTTGGATGGATTGGACAACAGGACTGGATGGGATCTTTTACTGTCCTATGAAATTATCTTTGTAAACGCGTCATTTAAAATGTCTTCCCTCATGTACCAACTGGTGTTAACAGCTGGAGAACAGCTTTGTTGGCCCATGGCAACAAAAAGCCAAGCAGTTGCAGCCAAGGTAGACATTGAGTTTCTGTCAAGTTCGCCCAGTTTCACCGTCGTGTTATGTTGTTTATTGTGTCCCAAGTTCTCTGCTGTTCTTACAATTCAATTTTCCTCCTCGGATAAAGACATTACCCGTCTACTATTTCAGAGAGGGGAAAAGGATGGAAAACCGATCTTATTAAAGAATTAAACTGAATGTTTTCACCTCAAACATGAAGCTGTATGATGAAAATCTCTATTTAGATTTGCTGGAGTCCTTGCAACAACTTTAAAGAATTATCAAGTATATACAATTTTAGAGGCTTTATTGATCCATTGATATTTTGACTGAAGTATATATATATAAACTGATGGATGTATTTCCAAGGAAGAATTAAATTTACAATCATACTTATTGACATTGACATTTGAAATAAATAAAGACGGGCAGGTGGACAGTCGATGAAACTCTTTAAATGTTCAGCATATGAAATCAGGGAGGAAGAGGGTGGACCAACTCTGGCTTGAGTTTGTTTTTGTGGATGTTGCTTTCATAACAACAAGAAAATCAATCTGCAAAAATGGAAGACCTTTTACTGAAATTATTTTTTTTTCCTTGACTATTGTCCTGCTCTCTTTTATTACCTCTCTCACAGACCATAATTGGGATAAGTCTTTCCCCTTTTAGACTTGCAGACCATTCCATATTATTGCCAAACCCCACATCTTTATTCCTTATTGTATTAAATATTACACTCTAACCTCGAGGATATAAGTTTTGTTTCTGTCTGGCAGTCAGTCTATAGCAAAGTTGGACAGCCACTTGGTGTACAACTTGTAGCCCTGCCAAGAGGGTAGAATGATTTCCAGCAGCATTACATTTCTGAAATTACCTCTATACTTATTTCAGCAAGGTTTGCAGAGCCTCCTGAGTCATTTTAAGGGCGGATTACGCAATTCAATTTAAAATGAGTTTGGTTTGCCTATTCAAAACCAGGGAAATGTCAAGGAAAGTGTCGGATCTAATGAATCCCTCCTGATCACGTCATTGAAGCCAGTGCCAAAGTATGATGGCTCATGCCTCATTTACTGGCAATTTTAATCAGACATTTGAGTCATGTGCACTACCTATCATCAGAGGAGAATCATGTTGGAACATTTGGCGAGACTTATAATGCAAAAAAAAAAACATACATCTGTCCGAGTTTGATTACTGTATTGATGGAAAATCAATTTAATTGACAATGTACTGAGGTTAGTGGCCTGCAACCCTCAGTCAGATGTCTCCGTTTTGGAGGTACAAGACTGCACAGCCAGGAAAAATGGTGATTTAGTATTGGTGAGACACCATGCTGCAACATATTATAATTGCAGTATGTCCAATATTTTATACAGAGCTCAGAAATGAACAGAGTTTATCAAAAACTCCCTGATACAATGTGACCAACATTACATCATAGGACTTTGAAACTTGTTATTTTAAAGCACTGGGGTGTAATCCTATTATGTTGTCCAACCTAATTCTTTTCAGGGAAAGCAGAAGAGGGTTTGATTGTAAATGCAAAACTATAACTGAAATGCACCTCTCAATACAATGCATTATACACATTTAAACTTAGTAAAATAAGTGAATCTGACATTGGTGAAAAATGATGCTTTCTCAAGTAGATTGCTTGAATAGATATAACCTAATGGCTTGCAACTACATTAGGTGGAGTTGATGAATGTCTTTCTACTCTTCCAACCACTCAAAAAGCTTTAATACATGCTGATGTTCACCTGTTTATCCACATTTATACACTGACGGCAAACCTGCCCTTTATATCATTTGGATTTAACAGAAATAATAATGTGATTTCTTATACAGTTTTTAATACGATTTCACTACAACACTTTACAGCACCTCTATTTTATGCATAATTGTCAAATTCTACCAAAACATCAAGCTACATGCCAGATGGCTTGCGAAGAGCTCTTTATGTGAAGATTACTTTTTATAGCAATGAAACCAAGCAAAACACATACACTATATTACATTGTCAATAAACACTGGCGATAGTCAGCAGAAAAATGCGATTTAAGGGAGTTGGTGATAGAGGTATGCAGTGGAGCGTAGATGATGCAGATGGAAAACTGGAAAAATGCAGATTTCATTGTATTTCGATGCTTTAAGTGAGCAGAGATCCTTGTGCTTTTTTAAAGACTAATCTGGCTGCTAAAACAATTTTACTCCATGCATGCTTCTGCAGTAGTTCAAACTATACACTGGTCATGCAGTAGACCCTACATCACTGGATTTATATCTTGGCTAACAATCAATGTTGTAGAGTACTACAAGATTAATGCTTGATCGTGAATTCAGTTACTTTATTGTCATTGCAAAGTAGAAGTACTGAAACAAAGCATTGACAGCTGCCATGGCTGGAGGAGTCTTCCCTAGTTTGTGCAGAAAGGAAATGAAGGCAAAATGACACACTGATGGTTTTGGATTGATAGAGAATATCTGAAAAGTGCAGAAACACATCAGCGATGTATGTCTTAACTAAAGATGTTCAACAGTTACCAGTATACAAGAACATCCCCAAGTACAACTGTTATAGACTTGGAAGGTGAAGTCTGAATCTCTTTGTACCTTGTATGGCATCTTATTATAAGATATATCATTTATCATTGTCAAATCCCAGGAGCAGAAATGGTTTCAGTAGGGGAGCATATACTGTGCTTGGAATGAATTGTGCCACTCGCAGACGATCTTTTAGTAGCAGAGTATTGCTTGATTATATGTTCCTCATTTTAAAAAATAAGATCCTTAAGTGCACCACTGACTAGGCTGTATTCTTGCCAAATGTCAAGGTCTAAGTATCAGGATTTACAGAGATACTTTCACAGTCTGGTGCTGAAAGGACATTTCCTGTGTGAAGGAATATGCGGTAAATGCACTGCATTTCCAGCCATTATCCAGTTTGGTGTAGTCAGGCCATATAAAATTTAAAGATGCAAGCAACATCGGACGGCCTGAGCCTCCATGTGGACACTGGATGTTTAGGCTCCTCACATTTGTTTTTATTAGGCTCCGCCTCCCTCATAGATTTCGGCTCCTCTCTCTTTTAATTAGGCTCCGCCCCCGTTACAGCGGAGGCGGTAGGAAATAACTTTTTTCATCTTCTCATCTCAGGCCCTATATATAGCATCCAGGACAACTGAAGGTTATATAGGGCAGACCACAAAGAGGGTGCAGCCGCTGCTTAGTATGGAACAATGATAGAAGTACCATAGCTTGGCTTGTGATTTGAATTTTAAAATAAAATGTGCTTTTCTGTATCCACTCTGAAGGAGTATTTTGTTTGTTGAGTGAACAAGGTGCACGTTTCTGATTCCTCTTCAACTGGAGATTCCCTTGTCCATAATGTCAAATGAGAGTAATTGTGTAGGATTGGGTGTTTGCGGTTAAAAGTTAGCGTCCTAAGAGCACTCCTGAGCACTCAAGGTTTTCACTGCCTCTGAATAGCAAAATAAACTGTATTGATTAGAAGTGAGCGCTTGCTGCATAATTTAGGTTAGTATTCACAGAGGCACAGCAAACTATGTTCATCTATTTTTCACAGCAATTTTGCTTATTGTCCAGAGCTATCGGACTGTTTTACTATAATCAACCATAACACTTTTCTTCTGTGACAGAAGCCTCACATCCAAATGTCCCTGTGGGGCCCTGTGGTGCAATTCTGGATAATCAGAACGATGGGAATCCATTAGCTGGATACACGAGAATCCATTTTCAGTCTGCGATGGATGATGGATTCAAATGGCAAAGTGCCATCTTAGCTGCGGCAGTCTCGTTGGTGTCTTCCCTTCCTCAAATCCATCTTTATCTGCCATCGATATTTCCGCAGAAATTTGGAAAGTGGAAGAGCCAAGGATCTGTCAGCAAGGATCAGGAATGACACAAACCAGACACACTGTAAAAGTCATTCCAGCGGCTTTGAGGCAGATTTTAATGCTACCAGGATCTAGAGTGTCACACAATGGACAGAGAATGTGCTGGAAGTTAATACAAACATCAGTGTTTTAACATTTTGGACAAAAACACTGGCAATCTGATTTCTGATGTTTTCAAATTCAGCACAAAACGGATCAGTCATTTGTTGCTTAGTTTGGATCATGTCTTTGAGTTCTGGACTGGAGACCTGGCAAACAAAGAATTTGAAGCGAGAAAGCTGGGGGTGGGGGGTATGGTTGCGATCATTATGATTAAAATGATCAACAGTGTAGTCAATCATTAAACAACCGAGAAATAAACCGCGATGACCAACAGCGAGCACTGATCATTTCAAATAAAACACTGAACACACTCCCAAACTGGATTTTTGTTATCTAAGCCAAAAACTAAACTAAACAGCCAAGAGACAACACTTGGATTTTTGGCATCCATCACACTGAAAGGGTATAAATTAACCAAACAGAAGCAAACATAAATAAACTCCGAGCTGTCACGTTGAGAGTACACAGGAAGAACACAAGACTTGGACAGTGGAGAAAACACAGTGTGTGTTGACTACAACCACACAAACAGGTGAATCTAATCAATGCACACAGGTTTATTATTTGGATGAATTTTTCCACTCATGGCAACAATTAGTTTGTGATTCTTTGTTCAGCCTCCGTTGACTGTCAGCAGCAGGGTCAGGACCTTGGAGAGCTGCTGACAACACTGTGGTTTAATTATCAGTTTTATTCACCACAAAATGTCACAACAAAGATGTTCATGAATGTGCCCTGCTTGTTATATCGCCAGCACGGGATCTGAGAGCTGACTCTTTATCTGCAACAGATCTCAGTGGAGTGCAGTGAGTTCTTTCAGTGAAAGTCTTTGATGTGGCCTTCATCAACTAATGAATCCTCCAGGCTTTCCACAGAACATGCATTATTTTTCTCCCCATTAAGAACATGTCAGACCTCATCCTTTACAAATTGCGTAACCTTAATGAAAGATAATAATAATTATTATTAATTGCATCAACCTCCAAACACTTGCTGTTCCTAAGTTCATCCAGGTTATAGAAATGAATCAGTATTGCTTATGTAGATTTAATTAGCAAGTTGTTTTATATATGTACATTAATTAGATTCCACACATATCGTAGTATCTCGCCGTAACGCGCTGGGATTGGCTCCAGCAGACCCCTGAGACCCTAATGAGGAATAAGTGGGTATAGAAGATGACTGACATATCGTAGTACATACATGTAATTAAACTTTTTTTTTTCAATTAATTAATTAAATTCAATTTGCTCTCTTTAGTAATTGGATATTAATATTTAAGCAATTAAATAATATGAAATATAATAATAATATAATATATATAAAATATAATATATATAACATAATATTAATTAAAGTTTTGTGCATTTCCATATCCTCAAAATACTGTATAGGCCTTTCTCCTGTGACTTAAAATGTATTGTTTTGGTTTATGCTGAGTTTCTGCCAGATCAATGCATCTATCAGGATGTACTGTATGTTCTTCTCCAAGGAGATGTTGAACGTGTTCTTCAAATCGTTTATATAATCTATATTGTTACCTACAGTAGCCTCTGTGTTCTTTATCATTATTATTGCTCATTGATTTTCACCATTAGCTATTTCTGTGTATATTTGTATGTTCTCCAAGAAATCGTGCAAGGCCTGCTCTAATCTCGAGTAGGCAGAGGTCTTTACTTGTCAGATCACATTAGTCTTTCAATTGCTCAAAGAACATCATAACACCTTCTGTAAAGTGGCTCATCAGCGAGGAAATCCAATTTCTTTCCCAGTCGTCTTTTTCTAATGATTTGTCTTTCACCATAAAAGGGCTGTTATGCCACAGTGGGGTGATGGGTGAATTGTGGCTGTTAGAATGTAATGATTTATCCAAGTATTGTCACTTAAATAGACAAATTAATTTGGGTTGTTTTTTTTTTCTTCTCCCATCAATGCCACCACTGCTTTAGTCGGTTTCTGAACACCTCAAATCTTTTTCCCCGTACTTTTGCTGTTGGGTGGAGTGTTACGGCCTACAGTAAGTGGAAGGTTTTGCACTGAACTTAGTGTTCATTTATTTTGTGGTTTTCTGCTACTGTGCACTCTTGGAAGAGACACAATAGATTTTAATACTGCCTGACACCTCTGTCTCTGCATTGCTTGGCCCAACTCCAGCTCTGGCACATGCTTTGTAGTTATAAGCCCATTTTAGGGGTATCTTGAATTCATTGCAGTGTAGTATTTTTTCTAAATTTTGAAGATCCAATCCAACTTTATCCTGATCAAGAAATAATTTGGTAATACTTCTTCCCCAATCTCTTACCATCCCAAATAAAAGAAGATTAAAACAAATCATCTTCATCAAATGGGAGAGGGAGGATTGGTGTCTATTTCACTCCAGAGCATGAGTGGTAGGTATGACCATCTCTCCCAATAATTAGTAATATTTCTCAAGATATGTCATATGTATCACCTCCGCCAAGGAGGTTTTAGTCAGCGATTGTCTGTCTGTTTGTTAGCAAAAGTTTTGGTTGGATTTTCATCAAACTTTCAGAAAATGTCACGAATGGTACCATGAACAAAAAGCCAACCAACCAAAAGAAATCCTGGTTTCTAGATCACTTTGAATTTGTAGTGGTTTAGTAACATTGCAGTAAATGGACGTCAAACGGATACCATCGTTTGGGGCCACCTGGTGGTGATATCTTGTACCTGCATAGCTTGATTTTTTTCCACACTATGCCAGAGACATGAGAGAGGACTTTGACTACAACTAAAAGCCTTTCCATGTTTGGGGTAGGTATGAACTGTTGAGGCTGTAACTTGGCGGAGGTGTGGGCTCTTAGAGTGCTTTTCTAGTTCAAACTGACAACTCTGTTTTCAAGATCTGGTTTTAAACTGATAATCAAATGCGTATTGCCATCTGGAGACCACTCGAAAGGTAGATGCTGTGTGCATTCTTTGTCGCAGTGGCTGTTTAATGGCATTTCTTCAGATTTCCCACAATAGGTCTTGTAACCTAATAACTGGCTTTTGGTTAACTCTGTGGTTTGAGTAAGTGAGAATTTAGAGTTTTGAAAGTATGATTAGACATTTGAACTCGGTATTTAGTGAACTTACAGGGAAAAACTAGGCAGTCACAGCAAAAATAAAGCCACAAATGGACTGACTTCATGTAGCTAATTAGGGTTCAATGTATTGCTAAGGACGCTGTCTTCAACAGGTTCAGGTTTGCCAACACAGAGGATGGAACCATGTTCCTCTTGTTTAAGTTGCACTATCGTCCTTATGTGCACACCTAGTGTCTCCTGACAGAACTGATCTGAAGCCATGATGATTTGTGGAGCGAAAAATCTGAAATTGAATGTTCCCCGAACTTGCACTTGCACAGGCCTGAGGAAGAATAATCACATGATGGAACATGGCTGTCTGGCTCAAAATCTAACAAGGTAGTCGGATGTTTGGGCCAGTGCAGATGGGCAGCGACAGATCAGAGAAAAACAACTTTATCAACATGATGAAAAATACTATGACCCTCAATTTGATCCTTGGGCAGCAGGATGAGCAGAGGGAGAACTTTAAAACTAAGTTTAAAGGTCCCATGTCCTGCATATCACTTTCATGTTTTGTTTTTGTTGTTTTGTTTTTTAACTCTAGATAAGATCTACAGATTGTATAAGGGTCAAACACTCAGAAGTAGAAATACATACAACCTGTTTGTTTGTATCCATGATGTTGTGATGTCATGAAGTAGCTCCCTCTGCCTGTAGCAGCTCCCAATACCAGAAGATAGTGGTCAGATAGATGGAGGCAGATCAAGGGGGGGAAGCATCTACAGAGCTGATACCAGTGAAAATTTGTCAAACAAACACTCATGGTCCAGTTCTCCTTTGTTGTCTTTAAAAAGTAGTAAAAGGTAGTAGCAACATTGTGCAAAACAATTTCCCCTCCGCTTTCATGTCAAACTGAGGGATACTGAACGGCACTGGCACTGTCACTGGCAAAGATAAAAGACATAAATTCGGCATTAAATATGCATTATAGCAAGGAAGGAAAATGCACAGGGGTGAGTTTAGGGGCCAGCCCATTGACAGTCAGAGTGAAGATGACCACAGGCAGGAACGATTTCCAATACTCCAGCTATTTAAAAATCAATTTTGTGAGTTTAAAAACCTTCCTTACTGAAAGGTATTTTGTAAGTACCAGCTAGTTTAAAACCAGGCTTTTACTAAATTAGGTTGAATCATTAAAAAAATAGTGTTTTAAGCGCGTAAATGTGTGAACTTGTGGAAAGATCTGTAGGACCATCAACTCAAAAGCAACAGACATTAAGCTGTGACAAATCCTTAAAAAGTGGCCAAATTGCGTCTTAAACCTAATCTATATGTATTTGTTTTTCATTTATTTATATGTGCAAACATGTAGAAATTACTAGGGAAATATCCATTCACTCTGACCTGCCTGATCATGATAAAAGGTTATGTTTAAACTCATGAACAGCTGGTGTGCCTTTCACGGAAGCACTGAATCCCGGAAACCAGGGAACTGAATGAGCTCTGAAGGGTAATAAAGAGAATGTCTTTTTTTTTTTTTTCCGGGGATCGACAAAATACATAAACATTATTTTCCCACATGACACAGTGTGGTCTTAGGGCCTTAGCTGTTCTTTCTCAGAAATAATACTTTATATTTACCCAGTCACACACCAGTCAGAGCTGTCCAACACAAGCTGGCTTCAGTCAGACATGAATCCCTGACAGAGGAGAAGAATGAGCGGAACACATTGAGAAGTGAGGAAGCGTAAATCATTCACTTTTCCGGCCAGCGTGGGGGATTAAAACCACTCGGCGTCCACCAGCTAGCGCCGGTCAAATCTCTTCCTCTCATACACAGTCACAGAAGAATTTTAATTTCTCTGCGCAGATGGTTCAGTAAAGTAGCCAAAACTTTTACCCCATTGTTTTTATGAGTTCAAATGTTGCGCTGCACATGAAAACGCTGGCACGCCACTAAAGCCCTGCTGTCACAAAGTGGCACGCTGCTTTCCAACTGCTTCGCAGGGGGAGAAGTCATCGTCGGGTAACTGACTTAAAGTACTTTGTTGTGCCGCTGTTTCTATGGAAACCCCCCTGGAGAATTATCTTATCGGCACAAACGCAGAGTGGTTCCAATGAGCAGCTGCAACCCGGAGTTATTGCTTCTTTTTTTTTTCAGCACGTTCTTTTCATGACTGCACTGAATGGATCATTGTTTATGACAAGGGATTCTTATCATCAGAATAAACCACATGCTCTCTGCGTCTTTCAGCAGGAAAAGTCTGGCGACAAAGAACCTTGGACAGTTTCAAGTTTGCTGAGATTCCACAGAGTGAGCAGGACTGAGATTGTTCCCATTCACTGCAGCCAGAGCAGTATTTTTCTAGTATTGATATTCATCTCCACAGTCAATAGATACCATCCTGGACTTACTGGAGGATGTTGGTTCAGTCTTGAACTTGAACCCTGCTTAGCAACTTTGTTTGCCCTGTGCAACAAAGGAGGAGGACACAGTTTAGCCTCAGAACACTCTGCAGCTTGCCTAAGCACAGAGTGTGTGTGTCAGCTCTTTTAAATTAGAACTGGCTTTTAATGGAGCAACCTGCATGATAAATCAATAAAGGTTTATATAGAAACTACGCACCCAACCTGTAATACAATGGCTTTCACGCGTTAAAGTTGACCGCCATGCTGAATGGAGGGGCAGGGTTTTCAATTACAGGGAATAAGGTATAAGGTCGTTAGTGGCTCACGAGTTTCATTAAATCATAAACCTATTACATTAAAAAAGACAGCCGGCTTGTTGCTAGGAGGCCGCTGGCTTTGGTTATTGTGTTACCAGTAGTGGTGGACCGCTGCCGCTGCTGCTGCTGCTGCTCCAGGCTCGGCAATCTCATCATGTCGGAGCCTGTCACTGTACTTATATGAAAGCCAGAATCAATACTAAGCGAGTCTACAGAGCATAAATAAATAAAAAGGAAAAATAAATAAATAAACAGTGCTATAATTACAACATCTGCAATAGATTTTGTATAATGGGATTCGTGTGGCATTTAGAAACGAGAGAGAAAAGTTTAGCTTCGACTACTAGTAGAAGAAGTAGTTGGTTTGTTTTTGCACACTTATCTATGACTAGTCCAACTCTACAAAAACCTTAAATTAAATGTATATTTCCTGATTTTGCCCATTATTAAAAGTTCTCCAACATTCCTGACCAGAGACTGGACTGAATTCCAATACAAAATGCAAGCTAATTTCCTCATAACAGCCATGACAGCATCTCAGATAACAGCATCTGTCAAGAGGCTGCCTCAGGCATTGGATATGAATCTCAGATGTCCTAAAATAGAAACAAAACGTCCAAGTTTCAAGCTCTGACGGTTGATCACTGTAGTGTTGCAGGCTTGATAAGAACTCACACAACACTAGTTCTGTTAAACGCCGTTAACTAAGATGTTTCCTGTTGTTTATACTCAATCAACTGCAGCTCTGTGCCCAAATATTCCCTCAGAGGCTGTGATAAAGTTCTTTAATTTTGTATTATGAAAGCCTTTGCATTACTGTCTCCAAAAAACAACTCAAAGAGGTCATGCCCTGGTGCCTGTGGACATTGGGAGAGAAATGATCTTGTGGGTAGAAACGTTATCTTTTTTTTCTATTCTTCAATGCAAAGTTGATAAGTGGATGTGGGAATTGATTTTTTTTTCCTTTGGAAATGGATCTTCAGGTGAGGAATTAAGTTCCTGCAGCATAAAAGACATGCCTTAAGTGGACTGTGTGTTGCTTCCTAGTTATACATAAAATATCCTAAAAATATGAAAAATATTTGTGGACCTGTGAACCTATCTACAGATGGACTCCAACAGTTTCCATGTGGCGTTAACTATAACATAAATGCCCCTGTTGAGGTTTAGTATCTCCCCACCTCAGTTAGAGTCGTGCTGGGCCAGAACACATGCTGCAGATCCATAATCAATCCATCCTGACTGTAATGACTGTGCGTGAATGTTGTGGTGATTAGTGTTTTTTCCCCAGACAGTACATGCCCCCATAACAGATGGAGTTACTGCAGCCATGGGACGCTTGAGCTCCTGTTTAAACAAATTAACCAAAGGCAAAAGCTTGAATATTTTACTGTTCGCTGCACAGAGGTGTTCATAAAATCATCCATATCAATGTTCCTGAGCCCGAGCTGGTCTGCAGCTCCTACCAGATGGCTGCAATCAGTCAGCGTCTGGCCAGAGGACCAGATGAATACAGTCGGAGTTTTATTGGCTTAACTGATGAGGGATAATAGTTGGTTTTGGTCATAAAAGGTCCCTGCTAATCTCAGCTATTTACACAGGAAAGATTTTGAGAAACCACAAGTCAGTAAGCAAACATGTTTCATACAGTATCACACTTCATAGATCTCACAGCTATTACATTACAGCTGTTTGCACAAACTGAGGAGCTGATACGTTTAGACTGAGTCATATTTCTGACAAAAAAACAACAATAAATTAGTATCACATCAGGATCATATAGAGCTTCTGTTTTTGTATATTTCCAATTTGAAAAAAAAAACTTTGGAGCCATTAGGCTTGTATCCGATCATATTTTTTATCCATCAAAGTACTGAAGATTGGAATTTAGTTTGTCGAAATCCATAGAACGATTGGCCCTGTATGTCACATCCACTGAAAAATGGTCAATTTATGAGTTGACAGACCTTGATTTGACATTTGACAGTGTAGCATCTACTATTGTGATTAATGGTGATTACAGTGGCCTCACGGTTCACAACGGTTGCAAGCAGACACGCACTGAAGGTCATGGGGCTGCAGATATGTTCTGGAAAAAGACAAATCTCAATACAGACTATACTCTTATATAATCTGGATAAATATTTTATATTTAGTATTTGTTTAATTCAATTTTCCTATAAGTTAGTCTTGTCAGTAATGGTATGTCATGCATTTCTTTTTACTCTAGAGAAGGTCTATAGGTTATATAAAAACTGTCCCTACATCAAACACTCAGGCTTGTTTGTACTAGTATTAGGTTTGATAGATCAGTCATGGCAAATATTGCATTTGTTATGGAGCCAAATTCTGTTATAATTTTTCAAGAAATAAAGAAAGAGATGCTGACTGTGGTAACTGAAACTCCGCGGCAGCATAATGGGGAAAGTATAGTTTTGGGCAAAATCTGCATCGGTCATCAGTCGATAAAATCTCTGAAGTGGAGTTATTAAAAAGAGTTGTGTGTAAAAACCAACGTCCATATCTCAGAAATTATTGTCGGTAGAAAATATGCAAACTGTGGAGGTTTTTATGAGTCTGATTAATGATTTTGTGGAGTCATAAAGTGGTTCAAGATAAATCTCACTGACCGACTAAATGCAGAGATCAATACTTTATAAAATTGAGTTAATATTTACCCACAAGGTAGTGTTAATTATGTCAAAACATTAATCCTGTGCTGGCAAACATTTGAATTCAATTAAGTGTGAGCTTTTGCTGAAGAATGAGCACATCCTTCTAAGTGAAGAATACATGGACACAGATTTGGGTTTGGACAGTATATCAAGGTGTTGCCAGATGATCTAAAACAATCGAGTCATTAACCACAAGGTCTCTTTGTAGAATTTATAGTTTAAACACATCACAGAATAGAAAATGACTTCACTGGACAACCATTTTATATCATTTGATTATTCATTTTATATTTAATTTCAGACAGATTAGGCGTTGCCAGCTAATTTGCGGTTGTTGCTCAAACATTTAGTTTTGTGAGACAACTCTATTTCTGTTGGTGAAAATTCCTCCCACAAGCAAATTAAGTAAAGTCAACATTTTGCAGGATCAGGCTGTTTATGTGTGTATGTGTGTCCATCCGGCAAACAAATGTCCCAAAGTACCAAAGATAAAAACAAACCTATGTCCCTGGGATAATAAACAGATGTTTGTTTTTTTGGCCCAGATTAGTTTCTGGAGGAGAGCAGCTCAACGTTTTGCTGAAACATTTCCCAGAGGTAGAGCTGCTTGCCAGATATAATCTCAGAGGCAAACCTGAGCACTGAGCCTCCGTTTACACATAGCAGAAACTGTTATTATTTCAGGCATTTAGGCCTTTTGTTGACACAAAAACTGAGCTTCAAGTTACTGAAAATGATTATATCTGAAGGCTGCAGGACGTCACAGTATGTGACAGAAAATGCATCAGCGTCATGTGTGACCTTTGTCTGCTGTTTGACTGATTCCCAGTGTATATTTCCTGTTATTTTAATTGCCCTCTATTCTAATTAGCTCCACTTCTCTATAAGTATGACCAAGTGAACCTTGAAGAAACTTGTCATCACCCTATTAAAATGATAGCCTAAGTTGTTTTTTTGACCTAAATCATCCGTTGATGATCGCCTTAATCCTAACTTGAAAAGATCATACTCTAAAATCTAAAATGGCTGTGGCCCAGCTCAGGGTAAAATGCCAATTTATCAAGCTTTCATGATGGCAGCTGTTTCAAGAAACTTTGGTGCATGAAAAGCTCTTAACACGATTCTTGAATCAATTTCTACTGGTGAGTGATAAAGAAGATAAAAGATAAGTAATTTAATCTAAATTTAAAGTTATACTTTACTAATAATTTAATATAAAGGGCTGTGCATATTAATAAACTCAATATATATGTAGCCAAATTGGAAGAAAGAAAGGAAATTCCAGGATCTTCAGTCCTTTAACCGTTTTGATTCCTTCATGGAAAATTTGCCACATCTCAGGTTTAAAACAGATGTCAAACCTGGATGTTACAAATGAGTTAGATTCAATACAAAAACAGGCAAAGAAGACCTGGGAAAGTGATGAAAAAGGGAACTGCCTTCTGACCAATTTGATATGTTTAATGTCAAAAATTGGCCTGAGGCACTTTATTCTTTAATGTTGTTGATTGAAATGATTCATACATATAAGTTTTGTATGTTTTATATGTTTTCCTAAAATCTTGAAAAATTGAAAAAGGCCATTATTTTAATAGGGTGATGTCATGTCATTTCTTGTTGTATTTTTTTTTCCAGAATTCTCATTGGCTGAGAACCAAGACATGTTGAGTCCCCCGCCTTGTTTACTATCTGCCCCACCTGGGTTTTCACAATGGTCAGGCCATTCAAATTTAGTATATGCATAAAAACAAGGCTAAACACTTGACTGACTTAAGACATCTTGGATTGAATCTAATGACCACCTGATGCCCAGTAATTAAGATGATGTTTGATATTTAGCCGGCAAAGGTCTGGCTACTTTAGGACTCACTTAATCAGATGGAGGTGGAAGTTCTTCCTGCTGGAAAGGGACAACAGGAGGAGGTTGTCTCTTAAAGTGGTTAACAGAGGGAAACAGAGAAATATGAGAGGCTCTAACTCAAATTGAATTGCTCGGAGGAAGTTATGAATGGAGCAGCAGAGGAGAGATCTTCATTATGCATCCCTGCATCTGATAGAAAATGCACTCTGTTTTATCATATTAACTGTCTCCTCATATCGGCTTTTATTCAGGGATTCAATGTGATCTATTTTATTCAGAAAAATGTTTCATATCAAGCAGAAATCACTTAGAAGATGCACGTGGCACAAAATTAGAGCAGGGTGAGTAGGTGTTAGTAAGCTACTTTTAGCAGAGTAGCTTATTAGTTGCGGTAATTTGGTGTAAACAGCATTTCAAATAAAGTTAGAAAATGAAGAGATGGGATATATATTCAGAGAATACTCAAAGGTGGAACTAAGGCATTTGGTGAAGTAATCAGCACAGACAGCATGAAGATTCTAATTCTGCTTAATCAAATGAATTTAACATATTAAATTCAACCCTGGGTGGAACCAAGCTAATAATTGCATACAATGTTATTAAGTCTGCAATCTACAAGTATAAAGGTCCTCCAACTGTTGTTGTTCAAATATTAGTCCTTCATATTGAATTATGGCTGATGGTGGTGATGTTGTTTCAACAGCTGATAAATGTGGCGGCTGTACTTTATATATGGCTGTACCTCCTCAAGGTTGTATTATATGCTGTCACTTGATATAGAGTTTTTTTAAATGATTAGATTTGCCTCTGGGCAGCATTCGCCTACAGCGTGATGAAACTAGAATTGTGACTGAAGGGAGAAGATTCACCACTGGAGGAAATGTGAGTGTATCTATTCAATATTGACCTGCTTTCTGCTCAAAATCTGCAACATCATAGCATTTCCTACCATATTTATGCACAAATGTAGTTGTGTTCATAGACTGACAACAAGCATCTTAAATGGAGGACTTCTCAAGTCATTCCTTGATCTAATTGTAATGGTGATTTTAAAGATCCTTAACCCTCTACTGCATTACGTTGCCATTTGGTAACTCCATGAAAATTCTTGCCTATCTGTCTGTTGAATATTATATCACATCTTTGCACTGGCATCCTGTCAAGAGATAGATTTAAAAATACTATTATTAGTCTATAAAGTGCTAAATTGTGTTTGTTTACTTGTATGAAGTGTCCAGACTCCTCAGCTCATCTGGGACAGGTTTACCAAGCTTTCCCAAGATCAAAGTCAAATTGAAGCAGTTTTTAGTGTCTTTGTTCCCCACTTGTGGAACAAGTTTCTGAATACCTGAGGTCTGCTGACACTGTCGGCTCGTTTAAATCCGGCCTTAAAACATGATTGTTTACTGTGACGAATTTAATTACGCAACTTTTTAAACCTTCAACTCTTTATTGCTTTTCTTCTATTTTGGTCGTCCTTTGTCTTTGCTTTTAATGCCTTTCAAATGTCAAGTCAGTTTTATTTGTATCGCCCAAAATCACAAATCACAGATTCACCTCAATAGACTTAGTTTATATGACAGCAAGACAACATCCCCTCACATTGTCCAAGGAAAAACTCCTTAAAGAAACCTATAACGGGGAAAAAAGAGGAAGAAACCTCAGGAAGAGTAACAGAGGAGGATGATAGGTGTGCAGGAAAAGAGTTGAGTATGACATTAAATAGAATAACAGAAATATATTGATTCATGGTGGAGGATGAGGTGACAAGATCCATTGCAGCTTCCGGGTGCTGCCAGAGCAGAGTCAGAGCCTCCAACAACCGAAGGCTACTTTTACTGGCCGCTTTGCAGCAAGGCCTGTGAATGTGGAAGCACAAGGGCAGGACTCCAGGAACAAAAGACATCTTAAAAGGTACATCAGTGATTCATGAGTGTTACAGAAGCTCAGAGAATCTCATAAGGGCCTGGCAGTCTAAACCTATAGCAGCATAACAAGGTTCTAGACCAGCCATGCACTGCAGTGTTCACGTCATCCTAATTTTCAGTGTGCTTCCATGCCATTGTGAAGCTCTTTGAACTGCCTTGTGTCTGTATAAATAAAGCTGCCTCGCTCTCCTGTAAAAGCATGTATCTTTAAACATCAACTTTTTAAGTGCAAGCTTTCATCATGTTTTTCTGGAAATCCAACAGGGTTATTAGTATATTTATTTTATTGATCTTCAAAGGAGACTTTCATCAATCCAAAAAAGAAGGCTTAAACTAATATTTAGCTACAGCAGCGGATTTGAAAAAGCATCAGTCATCATCATCAGTCCGTTCTCATATGAACAGCGGCATGAACGAAAGATGTTTGTTTTTCATCCAGCTCTGTGCTCCTGGGCATCTTCAGCTGTGTTGCTGTCTAAATATGAATAATTCGACATCATTCCTTCAAAGGGAAGTCTGAAACTCAAAGGGGCTCTTCTGTCTCCTCTCTTTTCTTTATATCCCACACGTTTGAACATTTTTATCAGGCTCTTCATCCGCAGCCGTGGTTAGTGGAGCATCTTTGAAGTGTTATTGCATCCCCTGCACATCACATGCTCAGCAAAGAGCAGCATTTGCCTGTGAAACTACAGAGTAGGATCAGGCATTTTCACTCCCATCTATGCGGAGAGCAAGACCCGCATGGGTAAAACGTGATTAGTGACTGAGCTCAGGTGCTGAAGGTTATTTGGTGCATCTGCAGCTGAGAGCTGCTGTCTTTTTCCATCATGAATTTCTCACATAGACTGAGTGAAGATAGGCCGGCTCAAGCCCTGAACAAAAATCCACTGCATTAAGTGAAATAATTCTCCAATTTCAAATGAACTCCAAAAGTGGTGAACGGAGTATGTATTTTCTGCCAACATACAAAAAAAAAGAAGATGAAAAGCACCACAGATGGTGGATAATGTGCTGCAGTTATACATTATTGAAAAATCAGGTGGAGATATTTGTACACAGAGCATCACATCTCATATTTCGCACCCCCAAACACATTCTGTGCCTTAAAATAAACACTGAATGAGCTGAAAACAAGTCATTTTGAGCAGCTTCTTCCATTTCACCTGCACATAATCAGTGTGGTCCTTCTGTGAATAAGAACAAATGTAATTTGTGGATGTACTTATGCAAAGTGGTGCTTTGAGCTAAATGCTCACATTAGCATGCTAACATTTTCTAATTAGCACTAAATACATAGTACAGCTGAGGCTGATGGGAATGTTGTTAGGTTTTTAGGCATTTGGCCATAAAGCAGCAAAACTGAAAAGTAAGCGCTTGTCACAGGTAATTCCATACACAGTACAGTGTGTACATTATTCTGTGCTGCAGTTCATACACTTAGGAGCACATGACCCTAGTGTATTGTAATTTGTAATCCAATTCCTATACAGTAATGAATGTTCCTGAAAAAAATCCCTTTTGTAACCTGTCATCCCAAACACCCTGAAGAACATCTACAAAAGCACTCTGAGAACGCAGACCTCCACCAAGCATATTGCAGTTGTCTGATTTTTAATCAAACTAGGGCATATACATGAAAATAAGAAGTTGCTCTAGTCAAGTTAAGCCACGTCAACCCGCTGACTGTTGCATTTGGAACTGTATGTGTCAGTATAATTGGCGTAGGCTTCCACAACATGCTACACTCACGTTACGCCTTGTTTGGCTTGCAAAGTGCGATAAAATGCGTTAATAGTTTTATTAATGAATTCTTTTTTTCTTTGTCATTAGTTAAATGTTCCACAGGATATTAAATAGAGCTACCCCACACAGACAACATGCTGTCATTTCATGCATTTGCTAGAATGCACAATATTGTGTACCATATTCCCTCAAACGGTATTAAACATGGAACAAAAGCCTACCACAAAACACAACACAAAGGTTCTGCAGATGTGTAAGTCAAAATCTGTACGTAGAAAATAAAAGACACCATTTAAAATGAATATTAGAAAGAAGGTGAAAACTGGCAAGACAGTTTAAATGTGATTATTGATTTGTGACTGCATAGTGATCATTTTCATACATACATAAATATTAAAATATCATATATTGTACTAGAAAAGCACTCTGAGAGCCCAGACCACTGCCAATTTACAGCCTCAACAGGACATACCTACCCCGAACATAGAAAGTCTGTTAGACTTCGTCAAAGTCCTTTCTTATTATCTCTGGTGTAGTGTGCAAAGAAAACAAGCTATGCAGGTGCCATATGATGGCACCTCTTTGAAGGTCCATTTACTATACAATGTTACCAAACAGAAAATAATTCAAAGTGATCCAGAATCCAGGATTTCTTCTGGATCATTTCTAAAAGTTAATCATCTGTTCATGGTACCATTCCCAATATTTGCTAAAAATTTGATGAAAATCAGGCCAAAACTTTAGGTATTTTGCTAACAAACAGACAGACAAGCAGACAGACTAAAGCTAAAACATGACCTCCTTGGTGGACGTAATGACCACAGATGTAAGGCAGCCTATGAAGACCAAAATCTGTAGTCGCAACACAAACACATTTTCACGTTATTCCTCAGCAGGGATCTTGTTTTGCATGGAAAAACATCTTAGAGTATTTTCTTCTTTTTTGGGCTCTCAGTGTAAATGTGCACTGCGTGGGTTTAAACCATCTGCACCATGCAGCAGAAACACTGTAGGCCACAGTCAAGCAGGTGGTTCTTTACTTTAGGGCAAAAAAACACCTGTACTCAAGCCACCTGCTCACTAACAGCTACTTCATTTCTTCATCCGGCCCTTTTCTAGGAATAGTGACAATGTTTTATTACAGACGGCATTATTCTGTTTCCACGCTTGGTTCATCAACCTTTAGCAAAGCACCTCAACTGGAAAAGGTCACACGGTGAAAATGGAGTGAGAGAACTGACTGGAGGGCCGAATATGAATGTGATTGATTGTGCATCTGCACTTGAACATTGCCGGTTGTACAATAGAGCTAGTCACTGTGGCCCTAGCAATAATTTACTACACAAGCTGACTTAATGTGCCATGAAATTTTATTGCCACATAAAGAGTAGTATTTTTGACCTATAATAGAAGGTAAAAGAAAAAGCGGGATGAGCCGGTAATTTATGACACTCTCACAGTAAAGTGGAAGAAGTTATGAAACAAATCATGTCTAAATATGCTTCCTCTGGCCCGTAACAAACTCTCCTCCTCTGCTCCGCTCATGCAAGAGACTCTTAATGGCGTAGTAAATTGATGTTGTCAAATGTGGTCAAGAATGCAAATTCAGCTTTTAATGGAGTGTGTCCTCCATCTTTGTAAAGTGGCTCTTCTTCATCATTACGTCCGCGCAGTAAACAGCTCTTTATGTAACACAAATCGATCAAGATCTTAAAAAGAGTCACTAGGTTAATGTGGAGAATGCGCCATGTGAAACATTTATTATTCTGGTGAGCTGGCTCATCCTACACCTCTTCTTTAATATTCAAACCATGCTCATACATAGACACTGATTTCATGGCAACATATTAAATCACCTGCTTTTCATGTGTCTATAATTAACAAACTTATTTATTATAGGCATCAGTGCTGTTTTTCTAGTTTATTATCTAAAGACCCCATATCATACAGGTTTGAATGTCTCTAACATGATATATTTACAAATTAAAGTGCAAAATTTCCACTTTAGTGTAGTTTTACATAGCTCGCTCAAGTGCCTTGCTTCCAGAAAGCACAGGTTGTTATTTGGTCTCTCCTATAAATATTTATCTCTCTCTCTCTTCTTATTGAGTGAAATTAACTTGGAAGACATTAAAGAACCTTTGTTTCTATTGATGCCTAAATTTTCTATGGAAATGACTTGACAGAAATATATATAAGTTTCAGATCAGAATGTCTACATGTGTGCAGAATAATTTTGACTTTTGTCAGAATAAATAAAATATGTGCACTTGTGCACTACTGGGTCACGATGCATGACTATATATCTGGTAAAGCAAGGAAAAACTGGATGTGCTTTTATGATGTTGTAGAGCCCATTATCTAGCTACAACCTCTGCAACAACGAATTTAACACCTCCGCACATCTGTCTGATGCAGTAAAAGACCTCATAATTCAGATGTGCTATAGGTCCACGTATTCTGCTTTATGCCGCTGACTCAACTCTACAAGCTACACGTCTGGCAGAGACATCGACCTTTTAATTCAACTTCAATTCTTACAGTATATTTACTGTGAAGGGGGTCTATGTTGAACAAATGATTAGGTTCAATGCCAACATTTTTTTTTGTTCAGTGCCAACCTTTTTTAAAAATATTTCTCTATATATTATCTGCACATATAAACTATAGTGTTGATGAGGAAGGCAGGTTTTTGGCAGTTGTTTTGGTCCTAGCAACCTTGTTGCTTTTGCTTGGGAAATTGACAATTTAAGTTATTTTTTGACCCTTTGCTGGTCCACCATTTTGGCTACGTCTCTAGGGACCCTATCATGCCTCCGCTGATATCGGGCTCTGGGGCATCCAGTCAGGATGTAAAGGTTGACTTGCCTTTGTCAGTAATTGTTGTGTGTGTAGAGTTGTTACTGTAAGCTCTGGTGTTTAATTTGCGCTGAGTGAAAAGCAAAGTGTCTGTGAAGCCCGCTTTTGTTCACCTGGAAAACGCTGGCATTCAAAATGCAACACCCTGATTACCAATTGTTGTTGCTCATGTCTCACCTGGCTAAACACTTCAGTCACATGTGACGGAATAAAAGTTGCATCGGGTGACCTAAAATGTGTGTGTGGGGGGGAAACGGAGCAGCGTGGAGAGCAGATTGTCATTGTTTATTTGTTTATGGGCCTAAAATAAACTATTTCTTCTGCAGTCAGTGACTCAGCGGAATATTTCCTTGGTTACCTTTAGTGACCTTTCTCATTACATCCCCAGAAACATCGCGTCACCTGTCAAATCATCCATCTTGTCATGTGAACTTACCAAATGATATCCTTGAGGGTTTAAATTCAGCACCTGTTTGCAATTGCACATTCCACTGTAAAGAAATCTCAGATTTTTGACTTTATCAGAGTGCCTCGGATGTTGTTCTTTATATTTTTACCAAGCTGGACAGTCATCGCTTTTATCACTTTTTTCTTACTCCATCACTGAGGAACACACGACTTTTTGACTAATAACATTGACTCTGACCCTCTGAAGCACTCCCTATTTTTATCTTCATGAAATGACTGTAAATTCAAAGTAAAAGCATGTCCACGCTCTGATTTTAAATTATAATTTTGCTGTTGTTTCAGAATCTGTGGTAAATAAACATGTTACATTATTTGTTCCATGTGTTGTTGAGCTTGTTCAGGTCAGTGTTCACTCTGACACTAACAGGTGTCTGCATGTGGTTTTAAAGGCTGTTTTCTTTCCAGCACTTCTGGATTCACTTTGAGTTACAACTTAATTCTTTTCTCTTTGATGTTTTCCATTCCTCGTTCAAACATCAAGCATTTTATTTGCTTAAATCATGTTGATGTGTGCCTTTACACATATAGATTTAATGGGATACTAACCCAGCACAGGAGACTGTAGATAACATCAGACCATAAATTTACAGCATCACTCAGCAGCTGATGGAAATGTGGCAGCATGAGTGTGTGACAGCAGGTTTGTGTCTGATAGAATCAAGTAGCTTCTCATCTGCCAGCACAGATGTTGCTATTGTTGTTATTTCAGTGCCAATATGACATGAATCCAAAAGGCTGTGAACGACTTTGTAGAACATTGGCAAGAAAAATCTGTAAAAAAACAACAACCTAAGTTTAGAGTTTTATTATCAGAGCTTAGCAGGGAACATTTATGGAGCCATGTTTGGAAATATTTCTGTAATCACCGGCCAAAGTCAGCATCATAAAGTGTGCATCAATTTTAAATTGGAAACATCAGGAAACTATAATCATGCAGTCTGCTAATATATATTCTAGTTAAAATTTATTTAATCAAATAGTATACAGTCTGCTTCTATGCCATGTGCTAAGCTTAGAAAACGTCCTGAACACTGTGTAGTTTTGTCAGTAGAAAAAGTGAAGCACTGAAATGTCAGAAAGCCTGTACTTAGTCCTGCCCTTTTCATACCGAGGCCTTGAATGCCAACTTTGAATTCTAAAAAATGTAACAAATAAATTTTTAAAAGTCATCTGAGGCAGAAAAATCTATCAGTAGCCGTTGTGTGTACTGATGATGTGACTCAACACTCTGAAAAACAGTCAGCCGGTCCAAATACCATGTGACGTATATTAATATATAGAACAGGAATGTTCCAGATATGTGACAAATAACAGGAAACGAGAGACTGAGAATGTACATATTGTATGTTTCAGACAATTCAACATCCAGATATCTGCTACTGTGGTAACTATAGTAACCACATGAGCTGCTGCAGCTGTCAGCTATCAGTCTGTATCCTGTGGTGACTCATAAAGATCATCCAGGGCTAATCAATTATGGAACAAATCATTATCACAATTATTTTGGTCAATATTGAAATCACAATTATTCAAACAATTATTTTGTAAGTTACAAAATGCATGTTTTCAGCATGAGTGACATGAGTGCTATTGTGTGAGATATTTCCACATAGATATCATCTTATAGCAAATCTTGCATTAATACATATGTGTGTGTGTGTGTGTGTGTATATGTTGACATTATCAGATACATACTGGTAAATGCCAATTTACTGCACAGTAGCCTGGCAATACTACATATGGATACTTGATACTTCTCTCACAGTGTACAAATTTCACTTTACTACTTAATTTACTAGTAAGAATATATGAGAATGACTTAAAGGGTGAATGCCTACATTTTGAGAAATCTGCCAGTGCTGTTTCTGTTCCTGTTTTTTTCTTTAGTTGTTAATTTATTACTACTCTATAACTATTTAGTCTTTTGTTGCATTTATTGTGTTTTTTTCTGTGAGTCAGATGCCTGGAGGTTGCCTTATTTGTTTGGCTCATTGATATTCCAAAAAAACAGTGGGTTCTGTGTCCTTGGCAGAGTATACGTATAATGGCTCAGCATCAGGGTAATTTCCCTCTTCACCACACCATCATCTAAAAAAGAAAACGTGTCTCCTGAGTACCTAATTTCAGAATGGAACAAAATGCAATTTCATGCATTTTCCTTGGCACAAGACCATCTGATCTCCATTTCTTTGCTTTCAATATGAAGACGGACTTTATTGAAATCAAATAAACCCCTCCAGAGTCCATCAATATATCATTTTTACAATATAAAACAGAAGGGGCTGTAACAAGGAGATTAGATTTCTTTTTATAAGGGACTTTTTTGACCATTATTGGTCATCAAAGACCCAACAGTTAAAGCAAGGCAAGATGGTAAAAACTGCCGTGATTTAACAGTTTTGCTCACACTTGAGGTCCTCTGTGCAGCCAGCTGTCCTTTGCTGTTAGTCTCTTTGGCAAGATGGCTGCTGAAGACAGAGCCTGGTTGGCTTCACACTGCTTTCATTTTATCCATTACAACACGATTAGGAGTTTTAACATGAATTATGCATAGTATAACCTCTGCTCTCACATTGGTTGTAAATTATATTTTCACTTCCATGGACAAAAGGAAACACTGTGCTGCTGTTTTCTGTTGATTTTGTTGATCCTCATTCTCTGTTTATCTAGAATTTATGTAACATTGAGCTTGATTCATCTCACAGAAAGAACACTGTGTGTAAAAGCTGAAAACATCTGCTCAGAACTCTTGTCTATAACAGAAGGTGTCCCACAAGGATCAGTTCTGGGACCTCTGCACTGGTTAATTGTAATTCTCATCTCTATGCCGATGACACTGTTTTGTATTGTTTCACTGTACAACATGCAACTGAGAACCTCTAGCTGTCCTTGACTGCTCTCCAAAATGCCCTTGACCTTATATTAATTCTCAAAGCAAGCAAACAAAGTACATGGTCTTTTCTAGAGCCAGAGGCATCGATCTTAACAGTCTGCACCAATCAATTCTGAATGGTTGTCATATTGAACGAGTCTCAGAGTACAAATACCTTGGTATTTGGCTCGATGAGTCATTTACCTTTAAACATCACATTGATAATCTTGTCACGAAAAAAAACAAAAATATCAATCTTTTTATCAGTACTTGATTATGGTGACATCCTCTTTAGGCATGCTGCTGCTCCCACTCAAAAATCCCTTGACTCACTCTGTAATCAGATTTATCACTGGTGATCCCTACAGCACTGCTCTTTGTATAGTATTGGCTGGACCTCCCTTGCACAAAGGTGAGATAAACACTTTTATCTTTTCATTCACAAAGCCCTGACTGGACACTTGCCATCATGTGTATCATCCACGCTGAACTGGACCACAGGAACTTACCAAACCCAAACCCAAGTCAGAAAAATTGCTTTTAGTTACTGAGAACCATGGCACCATCTGCAGAACACACTCATGATTGACTATATTCACCCCGAACATTTTAGGTCATTGTTCACAAACCACTTCACTACACATGTTGTATTATGTATCTTCAACATCACTGCAAATGAGCAAATGACTTTCAAGGCTTAAGTAAAGGTTTGAACTAATTTAAACAATTGATTTGCTGTCTTAATGTAGTTGCATATGTGAGAAATGAATAATTAAGCCAGTGATTGTTCAGTCTTTCTCAAAGATGGAATCTATCACATGCACATCACAAATAAAGAGATATTTGAAATATGGATTATAACTGCAGATATCAACCCTCTCTCTAAATATATTTCATTTTAACATGCTGACCTACTTGAGTAATAGGACTCCAGCCTGTATTCACAACACACTTCTTATAATAAACACAACTTTATGTGGAGCCAAATTGAGCTTAAATGTCAACAAGTGGCACTTGCTAAGTGTTTACCAACATTTCTAATCAGTCATCTTTATGTGCAAACTGTCCCTTTTTCTCTCTCTAAAAAAAACCTCTCAGCTGTCAATTTGTTGAACAAAACATGAGTCATTGTGCTTGTGTTATGGCCTCGGTATCCGGTAATGGGCTGCTTTGGTGGCTGAGTCACAACTGTTTGAATGACTGAGGGTCAGATTCATCTGTGAGGACAGAGGGGGCAGGAGGCGGCGCACGGCCGGCAACTTTTACTGTATGTGATCCAGATGGGATGTTTCCTGTTCCTGTTGGGATGATGGATTTTCTTGTGCTACTTCTGGGAAACAAATGAAACATCAGATTGAGACCGAGCCTGACTGTGTATGCGTGTGCATGGGAGAACATAGGCTGCTTTGCTTGTTCCATCCACAACGCAACCTATTCACAAGTATGAATAAATGATACAATTCCTCACCTCAACAGGGTCAGAAGGAGGGAAATATTCCCTCTAGCTCAACGTGCCAAGGCATCCATCTCCTCTATGTTCACACTATTGACACCTTATTTACTGAGGCAGCGTATGGCATGTGGCAAATTATTCACGACTCTTTAAAAAAAAAGCATATCTAATCAACTTAACAGATGGAGGTTAATAATGAGAAACAAGGGGCAATTTTCAGCTTGAACTATTTCAATGCATGTATGCACAGGACACAGGGAGTCATGCTGTGCCGGTGCCAATTTTAGCAGTACAAGAAACATGAAAATGTATTGACCTTTGCTCGAAATCACTGACACTTGATATGCAGAGTAGCAAAGGCTGCTGCAACATTCATTGCTGCAATGCACCCACACACAAATGTAAAAAACATACAGTTTATCAATACTACTTGAATAGGTATAAAAAGCTGTGCTTGTCATATTATGTCAATACAAATATGCATGACCCTTGAAAATTCAGCATGTAGGACAATATACAGGATGAAAATAAACCAGCCACATTGTGAAGGTAGCCGGCAAAGTGACCGGGCCCTCAATCAGTGTATCTATGCATCTAAGCATCTATGGCCAGCAGATCGTCCGAAGGGCAAGATCTATATTCAAATGTGTTGGTCACCTACTCCCTTGTGAGTTTGAGACTCTTCCCTCTAGTCATAGACTGAGGGCACAGAGACTTAAAAGCAACAGAAGCAGGAACTCATTTATCTCTCGTGCGATAAGTCTGCTAAACAAGCGAGCAGTAAATCCCTTGTCTTTTAGTTGAAATTTTGTGTTGTGATGTTGTTTTATCCTGCTGCAAATCAATTTTCCTGACTGGGAAATTTAAGATACTGATCTGAACTGAACAAGTCAACATTTTGGGAAGGCGGTTCCAAACTTTTGAAATGCAACTGGACAGTTAATCCACTTGTATGATGAATATGGTGTCTTAAAGGATAAGGCTGCAAATACTTTACCTATTACCTATACTATCTCATAGTCCCCGAATCTAATATGCGGAGCTGTAGGGCTGCCACTAACGACTATTCTGATTAATCCGATTCGATTATTTTATTGATTCTTAAAACAATTAATGGATTAGTCATCATCATTTTACTCATCATCAGTTTACTACCATAGAAGACTAAAGAAACCAGAAAAAAACTGGATTTGAGAAGCTGGAACAGGAGAATTTGTAAATTTTCTTCTTAAAAAATGACACAAATCAATCGATTATCAAAATAGATGACAATTAATGTAATAGTTGGTCGACTCCTTGTAACAGATGTGAAACAATTCTCAGAAACCTTGGTTATATAACTATATATTAGTTTAATGCTTGAATGAATGCTTCATCCTGAAGATGTCTTTGGTTTATACTTTAAATATGAGTTTGTAAAGAAAAACGCAGACACCGCTATTTCTTTGAACAACCTAATATTAATTTTTCTTTATTTTCTGTACAGAAATCTAAAAACTGACACTTGACAGTGTTCCAGATGCATCAAACCACAAATGATCAGGATTTTAGCTTTACTCAAGTTTTTAAACACACTGCCTATATTTTGAACAAAACTGTATTTAACAGCAGGACTCAGCAGTATTTCAGCCGACAGCATCCACCGACTCAGTCATATTAAAGGGGAACCGTCAAAACTTAAACAAATGTACATTTTCAGATCGATGACCTCCTGGCTATAAATTGGTTAACATAACTCACCAGTTCCAAGATCAACAACCGCTGCTGTTTCTGGTTTTTCCCAGAACAGCAGCATAAGTGACATTATTTAAAATCAATGCAGGATTAATTATGTCCTTTCCCCATTCCAGAAAACGCAGAGTGGGTGAGAGGAGAGTGGTGATTGAAACCCTTTCAGACATGTAATTATCGTTTTCCCCCCACCTGACATTATCGATAGGAGCCTATAGTAAAGCATCTTTTATTGTTTCAAACCTAAAACGAGATGTTCCCTCAACGCGGTGGAGTGATCATTGCTTATTATGTTAAAACCTGGACTCTCAATGACCGTTATCAGTCTGTCTTTGCTCTTTTGGAAACGTATTTTCGCGTGAGTTGTGCCCCGCGATGTTTTGAATCCAACTGTGTTCACGTCTTTTTTAATTAGGCTGTGTTTACAGTGTCTTTATGTGTTAGAGCTGACAGGGCTGACATTCACGGCTGCAGGACCATTTACAACAAGCAGCACACACTATAATAATTAACATCAATGTGCACATCCATTACAACGAAGTTAAATAACACGACACTGTACATGAGGTGTAAGACTGAAGGTCAGTCACACTGGAGTCATTTTTCGTTTGGTTCATTTGCTTCATGTTTCAGGACTAAGACATTAATTACGTTTAAAATAAAGGACAATATGTACCATTCAACATTATTTGGCTTTCGTGTTGAGAACAAACAAGAAGATCCAAGTACAGAGATTATGACTGCATGCTTCACTCTAACTCTTAACTGGTCTTGGGCATGGATTAACACTGGTCATTAATTAAAATCACTAACAGCTTCATGAACCCTTGCGTGTACCAGCAGTAATTATCATGATCTTAGTCTCAGGTTGCTCTAAATGAAAAAACAGGTAAATGTAGTTAATGGGTTCAGGGACCTCTCATTCAACTATTGACTATCCATGCTTGATCGGATTCACATTTACTCCACCAAACCACTCCCAGGATATAGACGAGTTATTGTTGTCTAGAGATGTGTTGTAAAAATAAATCGTACACAGAGAGGAGGTAAGAATGAGCTTTATCAAACCAACATGTTTCTTTAGTAGCAGCTTATGATCACATCACATTCATCAGAAAATGGAGTTGTAATGGGATTGTAGACCAGCCTATGTTTGGTCAAAACATGAATGTTTACCAGAGGTTTTCAAAGTGGAAAGAGGGCCTCCTTAGGTAGAGGAGGAGGCTCAGTGAATGAAAATTAATCTCAAAAGGAGAGAGTAGAATAGAAAGTGTGTGATTTGGTTAAAGTGATAGTTCAGATGCAGTATTTTTGGTGAATTTTATTGTTTTTCCCACTTCCCCAGAATCAGAAACCAATAAAGGCCTCAGAAAAGATCTGAAGTTATGTCAAATAGGGATATTAAGCTGTCTTGGCTCAATTGTTGAGTGTCTATGGGATACAATAACATAATCATGATCCCATAGGCATTCAGGAATTGAGTTAAACTAAGCAAATAAACAAAACGGTGGGGATGGGGGACGCCTTTTCCTGAGGGGAGGCCCACAGTCACAGACCCATTGAAAACCCATTCGAGGCAGTTAGTTGGTTTGTTAACATGTAGCCGTCTTTTCAACAGCCTTTATGAAACTATTTCAGCATCAACAACACTTTAAAGTATAGTAAAGTTGAAGTACGATTTTTGTGCAAATAAATACTTACAGATAACTAGATGTAGGGCTGAAGGAAAAACTGAATTGTGATTTTTCTGTCAGTTATTGCGATTTCGATTTCATGCACGATTTTCTCCAAGTTCTCCAAGAATTTATTTCAAATATTGTCCTATTTATTAACAAGAAACATACTATACATAGGCTACAAGTGCTTGCGCAACAGCAGTTATTACAACTGAAGAATTCAAAGAGCCATCTATGTCTTAACTTAAAGTAGAGCAAGGTCACGAAAGCAGCATAAATGTTTAAAATAGATGACGAAAACAAAACCTGGGTTAGGAAAACAGCAAAAAAACGCAGTTTCCGATGTAAAACTGCAGATCGTTCAGGGCTGTCTAGACTTCTTTTGATCAGCGTCCGACTGATCAGAGCTTATTGGGTTGTGCAGCTCAATAAAAGTTTGTTTTGCCTGTCAAAATCATTGATCTCAAAATATCAATACAAGCCTTCTTCAAAGTAGCGATAATTGCATCATAAAATGCAAAAGGCCCATATCCAATACTTTAGACTCTAAATACTTTCAGCTTTATTATATATATAGGTGAAAAATAAACTGGACTCACCAGTGTAATCACAGTCTTTGGTATCATGTAGTAAAACAGTGCTCACACACAGTGTAACATGGCTGTGCTGTAACCTCTGAGTAAAAATGTCAAACAGTTGCCGTTTGCTTTTATTTTTGAGGTCACCGGCAGTGACACAGTAATTTCCCCTTCAAGCCCCAGCTCTCTTATCTGCAGATTTGTTTATAACAGTGTCATCTCTGACTTCAGATGTGACGGAGAGCAGAAGTGGGTGTTTTTCTTCTCCCTTAAACAATAATGCGAAGATTTGAAACTCGCATGTGTAGCCCCAACTAAACGGACATTTGATGTTTATATTGAAGATTCTTGCTGTTATTTCATTGTTTAGACTGGTGCACATCAATTGGCAGCGAATGTAATATCAGTTATATGTTAGGAAGAAAAAAGAAAAAACTCCAAAAACCCCACGTATCCATAACATGACTCTGATTCTGGGAATTTTGGAAACTTGGAAACTTTCCATGATATTTAATGGGAATATATGGGAATGAACGGGAATGTTTTTTTCATTATCAGCCCTTTTTCAATCCTACTCCTCACTTTTTTTCAGTGTTTGAGACTGATCTGATAGAGACACATTCTCCAAAAAAAAAAGGATTTGTCTGAGTGAAGTGAGCTGGGAGCTCTGGAAAAAAAAAAAAGCACTTGAATGATGTTTTCCCACCAGACACATGCTCTGACAAGATATCACAGCGTGATTTAAGTCTGGAAGTGTTCCGAGCTGAATCTGAAACGCCTCGGCGGCAGCCCCTCCGGTCTTATCTCCATTTTTACCGCCCTTAAATCATCCAATCCACTAACTGGGCATGTCAGGGTTCGTTAAGTCCCTCGAGGTGGCATTGTGCTGCAAAATTTAATACATCAGCCTGAGATTGCGAATTCAAACAACTTTGGCCTAGCCGGGAGGGGATAGTAGAGCTTACAATCAAATCTGAATAGCTGATGCAGACACTCGTCAGAGGTGGAAAATCCATTCCGTGGCTGTAGGTATCAGGGAATTAAGACTGGTACTCAGCCAAAACCTTAAAGATGATAATTGGTTTTCTAAAGAGAGCTGAAACTCCCCGTGGAGCCGTTATTGACGGGTTGGTCATTAGGACAGCAGCAACTAGCTCATTTCTATCAGCTAAAATCCCAGTGTGGAAGCCACCACTATCCAGGCTAAATTGAATGTGGCGTATTGACTCGCCACGGTTCCAGATGCTGAGCTCACACTTACTCCGCTCATGTTTATACAGCAGGACGGTTCAGAGGAAGTGAAGGACACACAAGACTTGTACTGCAAACTGATTTTAATGGATTTGTCGGTTACATAAATGACATTGATCATGCTCCGTCCCAAATTGAAGTGTGTACTTGAGCAGCGCCATGTGATGCATGACTAAAGGAGGGGAAGGGGGGGAAAAGAGAAGAAGGGATTGCCTGAGTAAAAGCTCTCCTTTGCACGATTCCTGACCTGGGAGGAATTTAGAGATTCGTCATCAACCCAGAAGCTTTCGAGACTTGAGTTCAACAACACATCAAGCTTTTGAGTTGTTGCTATGAAAAAAAAAAAAAAAGAAAGATCGTCATTGCTGGGAAATTTTACTCCAAATAAGGCAAGAGCATGTGTGTACCAAACTCTCTATTATTCTACTGTAACATCCTGATTAATCTCAAACACGAGGAGTCAGATGCTTCTCCTCTTCTTAACAAAGCACACACACGATATTAACTTAGTCAAATAAAAAAAAAAATATGCTTCTGCATTTAATTGCACATATATATAATAGAATTAAAATTTCTGAATGTGGATGTTATTTGTTCTTTGTGGTATAAGGACATTCATCGAATGCTTCTATCAAATCTGAGCAAATGACAGGAAAGATGAGAAAATATTTTTTTGGACAGTAGGTGGCAGCATGATCTCTGTCAGTCTGGTTAGTCTTTCTAATATATGATGTATTCTCATTAACACATAGATACAGTACGTTTTACAGAGCAAAATATGCCGGTAAGAATTAGGAAATAAGGCAAGTTATAGATACAAGCTACAGCTGCAAATGTACTAATAGGACATAATTGATAAAATTCATTGGAAGGCAGGTTATGTGCATCAAACGAGAATACAGCCTGAAGTATACGGTTGATGTTGGTGGATTACATGGAAAATATGTTTGGTGTGTGCATGTGTGTGTGTTTTTGTTTTTTCTGCAGAACCTCGTTCAGTATCAGTCTCGACAGAACAGGATTTTGTATCACTTTGCTCCATTAAAGCCCTCCTCACAAAACACAAAAACATAACAAAGCAAAACCTGCATGAGATAAATAAGATTACAACTGATGTTCTAGTAAAATATGCATCAATAAGATTCTCAAGTAAAAATTTTTTTTGTTAATTATTCACAAATAGCATGTTTTGTATTTTCTTTTTTTTTTTTTCCAAGAACAAGTTGTTCCCTGATAGGTGAATCTCTGCTGTTCATGCGTTGAACTTGAGGTGCTGTACGTTGATCTGCGTTGATCTAAAACCTCCGGTCTTCATTCTGACCTTGGCCTCGAGGACGCCCTGAAGACGTTTCACTTCTTTGGATGCTGTTAAAAGACAAGAGGCAGAGGAAAAGTGAATGAAAACAATCGATACAGAAACTATCGAACACTGAAACGATCAATACTCAGGATTCACATCCTGAGAACAATCCACAGACATGAGGCAACCGTCTGTTGAAATCTGTTGAAATCCTATAAGCAGCATTGAGTTTTATCCATAAATCACATGAGAAAACCTCAGCTACAACACAACACAAGTATTTTAGCCTCAGTAAAACACAATGTTAACTGCTACAGCATCAATATATATCGTCAATATCACCATCATCAATACAATAAGAAAATAGTTCAATATATGAGTAGTAGGGCTGCAACTCAACACTATTTTGATATTTAATTTAGATTTGAGCTGTTTGTGTGATTTAATTATATCATTTATAATCTCCTTTATGTTCTGTAAATTTATAGTGAGAAACGTTAGATTTTTTTTATAGTAACTACATTTGCTGTGTAATAGCAGCATAAATTGATTCTGATATTCTGTAGTCACCTCACATGTTGTAGATTTCTTTTAATACCAGCTTTGAGTATAACCTTTGCAGTTGTAGAGATATTTTATAATTATAATCATTTATAGTGAGAAAACTGAGAAATAGGCCTAGGGCTTAAGTGGTTAACAGCATGCTACAATTTAAAAGGGCAAACAAAGAAATAATTATTCTTTCCCTTTGCTGGATGAGCCAAGATGCAATAAAAGGAAAGTCAAAAGCAGCTTAAGGACGACCCACTGCAGAGAAAACCAGTTCCAAAAAACAACACGCGCGCAGCTTTTCCCTGTAACAACATTATACACCAGTACCCACATATTGTAACGATCGGGTTTGTGGTTTAAAACTGACCTCGGCATGAGGACACTTGACCGGAAACTTACCCGCCCACCCCACCTAACCTGCCGTCCCAGCCAATTAAACGCTTCACCCATCAGAGGTGCCTTTTCCCGGGACTACAGACAGTCATTAGAGATATCTGTTTCCATTTAATTTCCATTTGCAACAGATAGGCAGCAGAGGAAACATTATCTGGATCCCGAGGAAGAGGAGTCGCAGGCTGCTCTGCAGGATACTGCTGCGTGAGGTGGCAAACAGGATTTTAGGAAATTCTAATTCCCTACTGACAATAATACACTAGATGGTGGTGAATCACCCAAAACCACGGACTGAAGCGTCCCGTCTCTTCTTTTACCTCATGGCGCATTCATGCATAATCTAGAAATCGTTAAGCAATCCTGATCGTAAATCGGTCATACAAACATTCAATCCAAACACTGATTAAGCCACGGGTTTAATCTGTGATGTTAATAATGGGCAGGCAACAAAGACAGAGATGGAACAAAACGTCAGATTTCAACACCAGCCATCCGTAGGTGCAGAGATGTGATGTCAGAGCTGAGAAGCAATGGTGCACAGCACAGCATGGAGGTGAGAAATAAAGAAGAAAAAAAAAAAAACAGCCTTGAAAAGAGCTTCTGGGAACACAGCCGCATATCTGATGAGTCATCTGTCCCTCTCATAAGAAATACTTTAAAATGTTTCCACAAGGAAAACACAAGATAAAAAAGAACGCGGCTAATAAATCAACTTCATGCATTTTGCACAGAAGAAAGGAGCCTGCGAGAGTGTTTGTGCGAGTCTATAAACATGACTCCAAACTACACTGGGGCAACAGTCGCTGAGCAAGTGCAAATGGAAGACTATCCCCAGCAGGCTGTTCAGAGAGAGCCTCCAACCCAGACTGCAGCTAGGATACAGAAAGCTCTTTCCAACGAAGCAATCCCAGCATATGATGGATCTGACCATGCAGCAGAGAGGGGGGTTTATGGGATGGGTGAACACGGCCACAGCCCTCTGCAAAGTGCACAGCATGAAACCACTGCATACGTAACTCAATCCTGGTCTGCAACCCTTCCTGGCCTGGCTCTCCCTAAATGTTCCCAAGACGTTTCCCACTTCTTCTCCGGACGATTTGTCTTCATTAGGACAGATGCGCCCAATTCTGCACCACAAAGGCCAAATAAATAAATACGAATCCAGAAGGATTTGCAATTGGGATTTTTTTTTTTGGCCCTTCTTGGAAATCACAAGAGCAGGTCAAGGCTCACGTGATATCTAATGCCCCTTTGAGATTAGGTATAACCTTGTACTTTTTTAAAAAGCACACAGAGCCACGGGTCCATTTATTCTCAGATTAATCATTAGCCACGCGTGTGTTGTCTGGATCAGGATGAATGGCAGCCACGGCTTTGAAAAACACAAACACATGGATATGATACCACAGAAGCAGAAGAACATTCTCAAACTTCTAAAATGCAGCAGAATGATTAAAAATCGATTATCTGCTGCAGGGGAAGATTTAAAAAAGAAATAAAATGGAGGAGTACACCTGTGAATCATTCTCCAACTTACATCATTAACAAGTGATGTATTATAAATGTGAAGCAAACACTCGGCCTCCTCTGTTAAACCTGGATTACAGCGAACTGGCAGCTGTCACTAAGTGACCACGCTGAACCTCATCGATTAGCAAAGCATCGATCAGAGAGAGACGGACAATCTGATGCTTTAAAAACGGCCAAACAGTAACGTCTGCTGCACAAATAAAATCCAAGGCTTCTCGGGTCAGTATTTATCTACCAAAAGTAAGACAACAAGCTGTCTCCCTCATTTAATTTGATTAATTGGATCAGTAGATAACGTAACCTTTTCAGACCACTTTGACAAAAAGAGACACTTTGGTGATGATTTTGTCTGATAACAATCCATATTGGTTTGAGGAGTCAGAGTTGAGTGTCTGAGACTTACAGCAGCAGCCAGCGCTTGTTCCAGGTCTTCAATGACATCGGCCTCATCCTCCAGTCCCACTGAGAGGCGGATCAGCGTGTCACTGATCCCCAGGACACTCCTCTCGTTTTCTGGCACTGATGCATGAGTCATAATTGCCCTGGATTATGATAGAGGACAGTGTTGGTTATGCTGAGAAAACATCCTGATGTTTTAATAGAGATCAGAACAGGCACATCTGAAAGGACATGAGGCGTCTCAGTTGAAGTCACGTTTAAGAAAGACTGAAAGGGATTTCTTCTTGATCTCTGCTGCCCCCTTGTGGTGTCGTGTTATATTACAGATTAGGTTTCAATAAATGAAATTCAGTTTCAGCGCTGATAAAGACCAAATTCTGTACCAAAAGAATTTACATTCAACGCTAATAGTAATATTCTGCAGGGATACTTACGGGTGTTCTGCTAAACTTTCGTAACCACCAAGACTCTCAGCTATTGCAAACATCTGAAATAAAAAAGGGAGTTAATTAAATGTTAATTAAATGTGTATAGTCTATATAATGTATAGTGCAGTAAAGTTGGTAGAGTGTGCAAAAAAAGTCAAAATAATAGAGAGGGTTGAAAAATGAAGCCACATAAAAAACTACAAATTGCAGAAGATACACAAGTCAGGGTAACATCTTCATTAGCAGGTGTAAATATCTTGTTTTTCATACAATTAGTCCAATATTAAGTAGAATTCTCATTTCACTGGCAGATAATTAAGCTTATTTCAAGTTGTTTTTCTTGATTTTAGTCGGAACATGTTAGTCTTGTTTTCTTAATAACCAAACTCATGGGAAAAAAAAAAAAACTTGAGATAAGCTTGGTTATCTGCCAGTGGAATTAGATATTCTACTAAATATTGGATTAATTGTACCAAAACAAGATATTATCCCCTATTAAGATTTCAGTCTTTTCACAGTGTTTTGCTTTTATTTGGTGGTTTGGGTGTGCGGAGGTGTGTTATCCACAGCAAAAAACAACCTGCTCTCAATCTTTAAAAAAAGGAACATTAGACCCGTGGCACCTTTTCTCTCGTCTGTAAGATTAAAATGCCTGTTCATGCGTTTAAAAAGTATTCTTCTTGTCCTTTTTTTTTTTTACCTGCCCTATCTTTTTTCATAATCCCTCGAGGTCACACACCCACCTCACACTTGCTAAACTTCAACTAATTCATGGCTATTCAGCTGAAATGAAACTTGTTCTGCCGAATTACTTTGAGGTTACTGAGGAAGGTGGTGGCGTGCTCGAGAGTCCCCTTAATGTAGAAGGTGATCATCCCCGGACATCCGGTGCATTGTCGTTTCATCACTTCATACTGGGGATGAGAGGGCAAGCCTGCAATGAGGGGTGGAGAGGAAAAAAAAACAAAAAACAGGACAAACCAGTCAGTCAAGATTACAACTCCTCTACTGTAGACTGCAACCAACATGAGCAAACATATTGGAGGTGTACAGGATTGAACACGATCGGCAAGACATTGCAGGGCTGGATTATTTCTTATAACATGTTCCAGTAATGTGCTTTACTCGGGACTTTATGCTATACTTGGGGAGTGTCTTTGAAAGTGTGTCAAAGGCACATTCCAACGTCCCTGTGGGGAGTTCAAGACATTTTAAAACCTCATTAATACCACATAGAATGAAATGTAATACCCATTTCAGGCTAATACTGGTCAAAGTATGAAAGTAATGCTGTAAAACTAGGAGGAGCAATATGGTTGAGAATTAGTATTAGATCCTTTTCAAGAAGCAGATACCCTGTATTCACTCCAAACATGCTAGGGATCGTTTATTCAAACTCTGTGGCCAGCTATTACAGCCGGATGAAACGCAGCGGTTAAAGAGGAGCGGGAGATGGGTTCATTTGAGAGCAAGCGGTTAAAGAATAAACTGAATTGTGCGTTTAAACCCTTTTCTTCGTGTGTCCTTGTTGCTGATGAACAATCGTGGTAATTTAGATGAAAAAGTGATAAAATTCATTATGCTGAGTTGAAAAGTTACAAGACTGAAAACAAAGAATTACTGCAATGCTGCCTCTTAGGCAATGTGAACTTAAATAACCCACAATAAGCATTGGCACGGTTGCAAATCTGTTGTAAGAGCAGTTAATCATTTCTAACATTGTGTAGAATCCACCCCCTCCATACGCCGTATAGCTAAAAAGGTCACTTCAGGCATTTGTGTTACAAGTTGTATAGAGATAGCAGGCATGCACTGCTGAGACACTGGAAGGATAAGAGTAGGAAACAGGGGTTATGTAAGTCATGTGTCGGGTTTATTTGCCTGGGAAGATGACACGCTCCACCCTGGGGTCGGCCTCCAGAAACTTGGCGGCGGCCATGGCGTTCTTGAAGTGGCGCTCCATCCGCAGATGTAGCGTCTTCAGGCCGCGGTTACACAGGAAGCAGTCGAAGGGAGAGGGCACACCACCCAGGGCTAAAACAACAAAACAAAAAGAGGTTACGAAACCTCCTAAAACCCAGAGTCAGGCAAACAACAAACAAATATTTAATTCTGAACAGGTTTTCATTCGGCACAGACCTTTGGCCTCTGGGACATGTTTTGGTTGTTTAATGAGTGAAAGTAGGTCAGGTTCATTAATCAGTGTCGCATGGCAAGACAATCAGTGAATGTTTTAGAATCACTTTAAAGACTGGTGTTTAACTAGTTAAAAGCACATGTCTGGCTTTAAAGTCAACTGTTTAGATTCATGGCTGCCTTTTGGAGTCAGACGTTAAATATTTGTTGATTTTATTTAATCAAGTCAAAGTAGAAGACTTTGCACATCCTCAAACTTGAGCATTTGTCTGAACATTAGTCTCATTCATTTTCAGTGAATTGACAAATGTATCCAGCATTTTGATACTGCATATCTGAGTCTACAGAGGCTGAAAATTGGAATAACATCAGACTGATGAATCTATTAATCATAATAACGATCTGACAAATGCAGTTTTGCAGATGTGCTGTGTACCGAACAAAAAAAAAAAAAGACATTGCTGCATCATCCAAGTCGTTGAATTTGTTCCTTCTTCTACTCACCGTTCTGCAGAAATTTCAGTCTCTCGTGCAGATCTTCCCTGTTTACCGAGACCAGCCCCATAACCACATCACTGTGACCTGCCAATTAAATGACAGGAATAAGAGAACAATTTATATGCAAATTGATTTTTGGCACAAACAAATACTGGAGCCACAGACCTACAGATTTATTTTCATTGTACAATGCATTTTTCATCAGGTATTCTTAATATTCAATAAGTTATATTTCAGCTGCATACGACAAAAAGCAAATCAGCATTTTTCTTGCACCAACAGTGAAGATTTAACTCATTATGTTTTAAAACGTATGATCCTGAGGTGCTTATTCGTGACACTGCTGTAGAGTGAAATTATTGAATTTGCAGAGACCACAGAAAGGACTTTCCAAGCAGCTGGTGGGAAGTCGTCAGCTTTAATAATACAGAATCAGCAACAGTTTACAAAATAAAAGAATCTCTGAAGAAAAGAACTCTGTGAGGGATTAAATAAACTCTGGTTGCAGGTGTGTGTGTGTGTGTGTGTTGGGTCTTTGTTTTGGTTGAAATTTCCCTTAATCTACATGCAGCTGGTCTTTGTCAGGACTCAGGATCCTTGAGAAGTTCAACCTTATTCCCACGTCAGCAGACAACACGTGTGAAGTCAGGGTGTTTGCTGTATATGTCTGTATTTAGATAGGAATGCTGTAAGTTTGCTATGTGCTCTAGCGTTAGCTCTGGTATGTGTGTATGTATGTCTCACCATAAAACCTCATAGTCCATTTCTTTAGCTATTTTTTTTTACCAACCATGGTCCCTATATTCTGTTGCATCTTCAAAATGTTTGCCTTTGATTTTAATCACGTTCAAATGAAAGTGAAACAGGGCAGAAAAAAAAGTGTTTGTGCAGCTCAGGACCTACCGTTCATGTATTTGGTGGCTGAATACATGCAGATATCAGCTCCCAAAGCCAAGGGCCGCTACAGGTGTGGTCAAGACAAAGCAAACCAGTTAATCAGTACAAACCGGTTTCCACATGAACTGGAATTTGAGTGGAGGAAACTGTTCAAAATCAAAAGAGCGTGAACGGAACATCTGCCGCGCTCACCTGGAAATAGGCGGACATGAAGGTGTTGTCCACTACGACCACGATGTCTTTGTTGTGGTCGTGGACCAACTCGGAGCAGGCCTTGATGTCGACGACCTTCATCGTCGGGTTGGTGGGCGTCTCGATCCACACCATCTACACCCGGGGAGAGAAAAGGCATGTTAGGGTGCAGTAAATCCAGTTATTATTAAGAGCTTATCCATAATGATGGTGCATGTCTGCTTTAAGATTGAGTAAAGGTTAAGGGCACACCCAGATAATCTCAAAGCTTACTTTGGTGTTGTCCTTCAGAGCAGCCTTCAGCAATTCTGGTTTCGTACAATCAGCAAAAGAGATGTGCAAACCCATTTCAGAGGCGATTCTTTGGAAGTAGCGGTTTGTGCCTTGCAATTAAAGAAAACAAAAGTCAGTCACAGGTAGGGGTGCAAAGGGCCGCTAAATTTCCAGAAACTTTCCATGAGAAGTTTTGCAAATATTCACATTTAGAACATAATTCACCAGCTAGTTAGCTACTGTACGAATACATTTTTATTTAATATTTGAAGTTAAACATTAATACCATTATATATTAAATATATTTATAGCATAACATTATCAAACCTTTCAGCACGCTATGAGATAACGGAATGTTGCGAGACAGAACTGTATTCGCTCCAGGTGTCGTAATGTTACAGTTATTGTTTCATAGCGTGGTGAATGTGCAGATCACAACTCATTCACTACAAAACCAAAAAATACCATTAGCAGCATAGTAGTAGCTGAGCAGCTCGCGGCTCTGCCCCGCTCGTCTGGAAACAGCTTGTATCGACAATGAAAGGTAACGCACCTATTGCTATGATGTTGGGACGCTAAGTTTCAAAAAAACGTTGAACTATCCCTTTCAATCTGGTTGCTTTAGCCAAGATTCTGTTACAACATTCCTCCCCCAACTACATTTAAGTTTCCTGTTAAGGACCAACCTTCAATTATGTAAATTTTGAATTTATTCTTGTTTCTATTCTTGTTGAAAAATTCCCAGAATTTTGCAACCCTAGTCACATGTGATTTAGTGCAAACAGGCTTTCAGACCAACAGCCGTTTCACTTGAGTGATTGTGCATTTCCCCCCAAACGACGGGCACCTGGGGGGCATCTGGAAGCATCTGACAGGAGGGCAACTCACCTCCGTACACATCGTCCATGCAGACGATCCCATCTCCCGTCTTGAGCATGTGAGTGATAGTCACTGTGGCTGCCAGCCCCGAGGCAAGAGCCAGGCCTGCAGGAAAAAAGCAATTTAGGTCAATAATAGGACAAATAATCCTTTGTGTGTCATCCAGTTCAAGGAAGCTTCGCTGCGAAAGGCCAGGACTACAGTTTAGATCCAGCTCAGTCTTTAGTCTTACTTACAATACTTTGCTCCATCCAGAGCTGCCACGGCCTTCTCCAGACAGTTTCTTGTAGGGTTTCCACTCCGGCTGTATTCAAACCCCTATGTAAAAATAGAATCACTTCAGTCACCAAAGCACCAGCACTGAATTTCATGCTTGTATTAACTTGCCACTAATACACAGTTGCAGTTTGTGTAATATTGGATTATCTGTTATTATAGATGTGCACATGTCTAACTGTGACCTGACACTGAAAACCGTGAGAACGGCCAATAAAAAAAACATTGAATGGGTTATAAGAGACTGCAGGAATGTGAAAATGTGATCTGCTGAAAGTAAACTGTGGTCAGAAAAGGACGGTTACTTCATCCAATAGTTTAACTCTTCATCGCCAACTCCTCTCTTAACAAGAACTTTCTACTTGTAACTATGGCTTTCCTTATACAGGTCAAAATTATTCTTTGCACTCAGCTTCACATTTTATCCACTTGTGCTTTATTAAAAAATTATTTATTTTACTTGGGGTTATGCTAGGCCTGGCTGATAAGGATAAAATTAAAGATTCTAATTTGTTTGACCAAATAACTCCCTATACCACATTCTATTTCTTTTCTAAAATTATTTGTATTAATTTGACCATTTTATTTAACATCTTTTGTTACATTTTATATTCATTTAATGTCCTATTTATATGAAGCATTCAATGCATGTAGTTTCTTTGTTGCAGAGCACTTTAACCTGCATTTCTTGTATGAAATGTGCTGTACAAATATTATTATTATTACAATAATAATTATTATTACTGGCAAATAAAGTCAATTCATATGCGTTCAGTGTAAAACACAAAAAAGATTTCAATTACTTTGGCAAATACTTTGGCAGCCCAAAATAAAAATGTGTTTTCTACAATTTTCAGAAAGTGATTATCTAGTTTGAAAATAATTAAATCGTTTTTAGATTCTATTAAGGTTTAATTAACCGGCTGGCCAACTCTAAATCACACACCTACTCTACCCAAACACACAATCATTAAAAGTAGACATATCTGTGTAAATGACGTGGACATTGTTGTTTGCAGTAATAAAAGGAGCTTGAATGGCCTTGAAGCAAAAACCTGTGTAATTATCTCTATCTCTCTCTCTCTGGGAAAAGACCATCTGTAAATACACAGTAACTAAGCAAATAATACATTAGCTAGTTGTTACACATGAAGTTATTTTTTGTTTGCATAAACAGCAGCCAACGGCTGTCTTCTATTCAACATAAAGCGTGAAACAGGTATTCTGAACATTCTATGAAGGCGCTGCTTTGTGTGAAATAGACTCATTGTGAGCTTCAATCTGAATATCTGAGGTCAACCAGGTCTAGAAAAAACAGGTTAAAAGGTCAGTAGATCAGCTGGGGCTATGCCTTTTAGTATTTCCACTATTTGAGTTTATGTAATTGAGGATAGGACTGAGCTGTATGTTTTGTATGTTGTGTTGATTTTCTTTAATGTAAAACATCAAGCTGAACTGTGGTTGCAAAGTAGAACCTTGGATAAATCTGGCACGTTTACATCATATTAATGTTAATTATCCTGTGTTGTGTGGGTCATTTCCACACAAAGGAGAAAAAAAGAAAAAAAATCAAGCTGTCCCTCTTCAAAAAGAGGACTTCCGGGCTGAGTAAAAGGGGAAATCCCACAATCACTTGTTTCAGTTGGAGGTATAAATGTACTGTATGTACTCTGGTAACTCACACATAAAATATTTAGTATTGATTAATCATGGTAGATTGCAATCACGAGCAGAGGTTGATTACTATTGCTAAAAACTTTATTAAAAGAGACATAACCGATTATTTTAATACATGCCATGACATAGCATATATATGCCATTCCTCTTTGTCAAACCTGTAGATCAGTGTCTGTATAGTATGAAACCACAGTATAGTAGTAGACAATAGGGCAGCACTCTGTATTCTGTACTTCTTTGTGTGTCCTCAGATGACTTGTCTGCCTTGACGCTGCAATTTTCAAATGGGATTAATAAAGTGTAAATGATTCTACTCCCAGGCAGCAGACCGCCTTAAAAAACATATTATAGCGTTAATATATGTCAAATATCTCCCACCAATAAACCAGCGGTCAAATTCTTTTTGATCTCTTTGATCGTCGTGCGCGATGACGCTGAACAGGATCTAAATGACACGTGCACTCTCCTCGCGCCACCCCCTCGCCTTCAACAACCCAAAGGCGGATCGCGGCTCTGCGGCTACTTACGGCGTGGTTTCCCGGTTCTAGCTGCTTGAACGTGGTCGAAAGGGAAATCGGCGGCACTACGGCCATGCACTTCCACTGCTCGGGCTCCTGGCCCACGTGAATCGCCTCGGTGGCGAACGACTTGAACGCCGCGCGGAAGCCGTCGAACACATCGCTCCGCTCGCCGTTTTTGTGATTCCGTTCCATGGCGAAGTGTAGCCGTGGTGAGTACGCATCACCGCTGTCTGCGGCGGACGGGAATAAACCATTTAACGGTGCCGTGCGCTGCGCATGTCGGCGCGAGCCAATCGGCGCTCATCAACAAGGAGCGGACGCCGCCGATTGGCTGCTCCTCGGGGGCGTCCATCCCCACGTGAGCGTGTACGTTGTTGTCGTGCGTTCTTTCCGGGTGTGTGAGAGTGTGCGCGCGCGCGCGCGGGTGTGTGTCTTAAAGCGTGCGTAAGGGGGAGATACTGATGCAACGTTTCCTGTTGTTTGAATCAGGGGCCGCAGATGACGTAGATTGTCGTTTTTTCGCGCGTGTTATGTGCGACACGAAATGAATTTTTACTCAGTGTTTAACGGCGAGAAGAGGAACATTTATGTAGTAATATTTGTAGTCAACAGAATGGAAATCATCACTAAAGTATCACAAAATCCTAACTTCTCTTTAACTAACGTTACTCAACCCAAGGCACCCACTTCTCGTCCACGAGACATATTGGTTGTGGTTGTTGAATGTTTGGGTGATTGGATTTTGGTGTAATTTCTTGTTCCTCGTGGCACACACAGGCACAACAAAGCTGCGTTTCCATTCTTGCGCCACAGGGGGAGGAAGTGCTCCGCGACAAGCAGGCAGACAGATTATCATCTGCTGCTTCACCCTGCAGGAAACCCACACTTGTCTAGACGGATGAGTGCTGATAAAAGTTCACAGGTGTGATTCCCACAGATGACCTGGCCATAAGTATGCAGTCAAATCACATAGATCTCCATTCAAGTCAGATAAGAAGAAGATGAGGCAGCCAACAAACACAAACACCACATATAGTACTTTTGTGTAGTAGTTTTAAACTAATAAACTACTTTTCAGTTATTACTTGAAACATAATTTAAAGCACATTGATCTGTAGTTAACGTTGCACCTTTAGTGTTGTTTTGATATCCACATTAATTGAAATGCAATCGAGATTCTGCTGGTCTATAGTTAATAAATCAACTTTATTCCAATATTGACTAAGGATGCAAACTGATGTTGAATCAACATCGAAATATGACATTGATTCAATGATTCAATGTTGACAATGCAATGTTGATTTTATACAGAAATAAGAAAAGGGGGGGTGTATTGGATTTGTCCTACTCAATATAACACATTAGACAACTTTTATTTTGTAAGTAAGAGTAGAAAATGCCTTAAAGTGTATCATTTCAGATGAGAAAAGCTTATTTACAGGAGATAAATCAACCAGTCAATCAAATCTTTACTTATATAGCATGTTTCATACATTTAAAAACACAAAGTGCTTCACAAAAGACAAATAAAAACCAGAAGACATAACTATAACATAACTATAGTAAACCCACCCCCTTTTCACACATACACTTATATATACACACACACAACAAAACTCTTTCTGCTACCAATTACCATTATAAATTGATACACAAAAGGCACAAATTGGTGAAAAAAAATCACAAGAATGCAGAAATTGTTGTGTAATTACATCGTGTTGTGTACTGTAGTTAAAACACAGTAAGACATAATACATCAGAGTTGTCGTTTAGTATAATGACGGAGGTCTAGTTGTTTACAGGATATGAAAAGTGCAAGCAAACAACCGACAGTATTGGACACAAACGACAACAGAGGGATTAGTAATGAAAGAATTGTCATGAATATAATATCGAACATTTGTTCAAGTCATCACTCTTATTTAGACACAGCGGGACAGAAAAAGTTGTACCTTATTATTTTGCTGTGGCGACTATTTCTAGCTTGGTGGATGAGATGTTTTATCACATGTATATGTTTATTTAGAACAGAATAATAAACTGAGCGCTGAAAGGAAATCATGTTTATTTATCCTGTCTAACTATACCCCACTAGAACACAGTAATTATCCATCTGTGTGTCTGGGGAAGATGCTTGTGGCTTCAGAAGTTATATTGAACATTTATCTTTCTTAGCTAGTTTCCTCAGACATTGATGCAGTGTTTTTTATGTGCTGCTCTTTAAGTGAATGCATCGGAGAATTAACATTAATCTGTATGTTACAGTAAATAGCACAAGACTTTGATTGCTCATAGAAACAAAAGTAGTAAGTGTAGACTAAAGTACATTTACTCAAGTATACCATCATTAAGTACAGTTTTTACCTATTTATGACTTGAATCGTTTTATTGATTGATACTTCATACTGCATTTATCTGCCTGCTGGAGTTTCCAGTTTCTTTGAAGAATTTTATATGTAAAAAAAAAGGGACTAACCGATAAAATATGAAACACTTGCTACAGATCAGACCACCCAGCAGTTAAATTGTGTCATTTACAGCAGCTACAACTTTAAAATACTGCTTTCTGGTAATAATAATATAATAATAAAAGTGCAATACCTAACTTTTTTAAAGATTAGGTGCATTTCTTCTAACATTCCTTTCTTTACAGACTACGGCATTAAATTCAGGACAAAGTGACACAATAGTATATCAAGTACTTTTATTAGCTTGATCAACTACAACAGTAAAATGTTACCTACATGTTAATGCATCAATAGTATTATCAGTTGAGTAATTTATACAAAACTGTATATAACACTCACATTTTCTGCCTTCATCTACTTTTGCTACTTGGAGAGATTTTCACTGATAAAACCAGTGTACTTTTATTTCAGTAAAATGTATTCAACCACTGCCAATACATCCAAAACATAAAAACAATCAACGCTTAAAACAAGTATTCAGATGATTCACACTTACCTCTATGTAAAAATACTAAATTTTAGAAAATAACAAATTCACACACAGAAACTTTTACTTTAAAATAAAAGTCCAGAAGTATTAAAGGATCCAACGTAAAAGTCGGAGCACTAGCAGACATAATGATATGTGATAGTAGGTTAAACACAGGTGTTCCCAATGAATGATATGATAGAACTGAATGATGATAATTAAGGTTCCATTCCCTTATTGTAGCAGAGCTTTTTCATTGAGTCAACATGCACAATAACAGCACCAAATACTCAGTGTGACCAGAATTGAACCTTTAATTCATATCATTGGTAACACCTGTGTTTACCTACTATTTCATGTCAATATGGCTGCCCAAATGTCTATTATGTTCTGTTTTTTATGTTTAATGATTTTAAACAGTGGATGGTGAGCTAGTTCTAACTTCTTTATTGGGTAGGATATTAAAATGTTTTATAAAATATTATATTGTATGTTGCCAAATTAAGTACACTGACCTATTCACTGATTAAGTCTAACATAGTATAAAATGAAATTAGTACCCAGTGATTAAATGTTATGAAGTAATAATACTCTGTTACAGTATTTAGGTATTTTTTATATATATTTCTATCAGCTCTCACTTTTTTTCCACATTTTTGTAGCTTACAACATAATAAAACCAAAATTTGCTGGAAACTGACTGAAAAGTACCAGATAAGAGCATCAAAACCAATATAGAAGACGATTCTGGTTCAATATTCAAGTTTAATATAAATATAAGTTTAAACAAATGAGCTGTGACTATCATTTGCTTTTACTTTAAATAAGTACATTTAATATCAGTAAATTACGTTTGATGCCTTAATACTAGTAATATCAGATACTTTAAGACTTTTTCAATTAATATTCTAATAAGTTATGTTTTATTTTCTGATAAGAAAGCTGTACTTTTACTCAAGTGTGTACTTCATACACCACTGAAAAACTACTACTGTAGGTTGCGCGAGGAGTTGACCGTTTATAACCTCCCCTGAACTCTCGCGATACTACGAGGCGGAAGACAACCGCCGAATCTTCCGTACTACTCAACGGGAGCTGCTTATGTTGTGCACAGCGAGCCTTTTGGTCGATAGGAGGAATGTGAGCAGTTTGTTTTTATAATTAACCGCTGAAGGAAGAGCCGCTGGTTGATCGACTTCCAACGAAGTGCCGTTTTGTTTCCTCTCCCTTTCCTTTTCTCGCCGGTCCGGTGGAGGAGTAACGTTTTCTTTCCATGTGGTGCGATTCCCAGCGTTTGCGCGAAGACTTTCCAGCTGGCGAGGCGCATCAGTTCGCCCGGAGGGTCATCGTCAGCGACGACACCCTCTGCTCCGGTAACGTCGACGGAGTAGAAAATGACCGGAGAGAAGGTCCGCTCCCTGCGCAAGGACCACAGGCCGAGCAAGGACGAGGATCTACTGGAGCCCGACGAAGAAGCGGCGACCGGGACCTTCACCGCCTCCAAGACGAGCAAGAGCAGAGCGAGTAAAATCTTCAGCAACCACAAGTTAAACAAGTCCGCCGCTGCCGCCACACACCACCACCAGCAGCAGCAGCAGCAGCAGCAGATCAATGCTAACACCAACACACTGTCAACGGCGGATGTCATCGATGACAACAACAAAAACCCCATCATCCGAACCGGCCAGGACTTTCCGGTGCACGAATGTGTGTTTAAAGGAGACGTCCGACGCTTGTCTTCGCTCATACGGACGCAGAATATCGCCCAGAAAGACCTCCATGGTGAGTCCGCCAGCTGCATATCACAGTAGAACCCACTCACTCAAAAAACAAACATCGCGATCCACCTATTTCAAGGTCCAGTGAAGCTGATTTTGAGCTAATAAGGCCATCAGTAGGGGAGGCGTCTCCCTGCCAAAGGCCTGCACCCTAACTTATTAGAACTGATAAGTGATAAGCAGCAGGACACATGTCCACTCCCTGCATGAACTTCAGAGCCTTCAATGTCATATTATGACTAGAGTTGTTGATCAGCGGCTTTAGTGCCCCCCCCCCATCTTCAGAGCAGTGGACTTGGTCACACAAGCCATCTTGTGATAAACACTCATTAGTTGACATGTTGAAGAATCCTTCATCATCTTTAAGTAAGTACAGCTCTGGGAAAACATAAGAGATCGCTGCAAAATGATCCGTTTTTCTGATTTGAATACTTTTAACACTCACTACAGGTGCAAAGCTAAATTAAACCCAAAAAAAAAACATCTCAGCTACAACAGCTCTTGTATAAATTGGGCATAGCACATTTAGAAATCATTTTGTAGCCCCAGTCGTTTGATGTTATTTCTGGTGCTAGCTGTAATTTCCCAGTTTGATTGTTATCAAAATTATCATTTTTTTCTGATTTTACTACTTATATGTATGTGTTTGGGAGGAAGATTTTTGTTTGAGTCTATAAACTACTGACATTTCCACCAAATTCCATATAAAATTATTATCATTTAGAGCATTTATTTGCAGAAAGGCTAAAATAACAAAAAAACAATGCAAAGTAAGAAGATTAAATTCATTTTAAAACAACTTGATATCAAAGTTTACAGTTGAGAAGAGTACAAAAATCAATATTTGGTGCAATAACCCTTATTTTCATGCGTTTTGGCATGCTCTCCACAAGTCTTTACCATTGTTCTTGGTTCAGTTGTTCACCTAATCAGCACCTCTTTAAGCAGAATGAGGTGCGCATGTGTTGGAATTCAACAGCTGGAATGGAACAGCTGGAATACATGTAGAGATGCTGATTTCAGGAAACAAAATGCAGTGGTCTCTTATTTTTTTTTTTTTCCAGAGCTGTATGTTCACGCATGCACTGAATTTGTCTCTGACTTAGTTTCTCTCAACATATTCACACGGCACAACAATCCTCAGAATGACATACAAAGGAATGTCTATTGATGTGTTTCTCTGAGCAACACGGGATTAGAATACTGGGGTCATGAATGGTACATACAGTAGTTTAAAGGGCTCATTGCAAAACATTGGAAGTCCTACTCTATTGACAGCACATATTCTGCTGGGCAAAGTCTGCTCAGATAACAACGCCATTTCCAAAGAAACCCTCCCACACACACACACATACACACACAAAACAACAAGATTATTTTGTTCCGGCTCAAGTGCGGAAACAAAAGACAGCCTGTACTTGCGCTCGGTGTCAGCGGCGGAATGTCGTCTGTCTTCAAATCACACCGTTGGCAAAGGTGTGTTACGACGAGGGTCAGGCAGGGCAGCCGCCTCTGGGCAGTGGAACTCGAATCCGTATTTTTCGAATCTTAAAGTTTTCTGCTACCAGCAGCGATACGGGTTGATTTGGCTGAGAGGCAGCACATTGTGTTTACTCACACATAGTTCATGATGTCAGTTAAAATCTCTTTTAACTCAGCCTTTTCACTTTGTTAATACATTAAGAAGACATTTACATCTGTTATTCATGCTGTTCCTTTAGTTGAAATTACAATTCATCGTTCTATAAAAGCACCGATGTGCTTATTAAAGAGTCAGTCCATACGTCACCATATTTTCCTACTTACTCACTCTGATATTATGGTCTGATGTTTTGAGCTATGCTGTGTATGAGGGCTATTAATTCATATTATTATGGAGTTAATCCAACTTCTTTAAAAGTTGCAAGCTTAACCTAAACTTAAATATATCAAATTTCCAATTGTATAAAATAGAGAAAACCAGTAGAAAAGCTGGAACAAGCTTTTCAGACAAAAGGCTTACAGCAAATAATTTATTATCAAAGGTGTTGATTTGACCAATTGATCAATAGAGAAATAGTTTCAGTGCTATAACATTTAAAGTACTCACTACCAAAAGAAATAGTCCCACTTAAAAATAGTTTACACTGAGGTCTGTGGTAATCATTGTTTCTGGAAGGCAGCCAGAGCTTAGAGTAATAGTAAAAAATATAACCCCCCCTCTATTAGATTGTGCAGCAGAAACCTCAGAAGTGTATACATCTTAAAGCATGAGCAGAGAAAAAGTGTCTGCATGACTAGACAGCACCAGTGGCCCTTTTTTTTTTTTTCGCAGTTCATCATAACATCCAGTGGGACTTGTTGGCCTTCTTTACTCTGGATGCCGGCCCTTTCTTCCCCCTGGAAAGAGGAGCTCGAAGGAGCTGACCCGGCACTTTGTCTTCCTCTTGACGGATTCTCCGTTGCTTATGAGGCACATTTCACATCCTGGGAAGAAAAGCGGTGCTTCTCCACAGCTGACGCAGATGCTATTTTCTCTGAATGCATTTCTTGCACGGAGCCCTTACATTGATGTCCGTGAACGAGCCATGTCCCCTGCCCGTTTTTTTGGTGATTTTGGAAGCGCAGTAGGCAAATATCCGGTTTATATTGCTTGTCATGGTAGGATATCACACAGCAGGAATATACTGTGCTTACTGTATCACTTGGAATTGAATGGGTTCGGCCTCCAAATTCAAACATCTCATTCACCCAAAGGTGCTTCACACAGACTCTCTTTTTATGTATTGTGCCCACAAATTTCTGTTTTTCTCCTTTCTTCAGGAAACACACCGCTGCATCTCGCTGTCATGATGGGTAACAAAGGTGAGTGATGTTAAAACATGCATCTTCAATTATTTTTTTTGACCCGTCTCTTGGGATTTCTAAATTACACAACTCGCAATAAGTTAGGGATATTGTGACAAACCCATTCATTTTTGCGGGTAAGAAATATTAAACTAATGAAAATGGTGTTTCTTCTCATTCATTATTAGTAATATCAAAGGGAACTTTTGCTTATTTCATTAAAACTCATACTAATTGGAAAAGCACTCATAGAAATTACAATATCCCTAACTTATTGTGAGTATTGTAATTACTCTATGGAACCTGTATGTGCTTTTTTTGTGTATTGTTTATTTGCCTGCCACATTGCTCATGCGTGGAAAAAAGAGGTCATTTTCAGCTCTCATGATATTTGCTTAAGGGCCTGTTATTAGTTTTCAGCAGGAGTCTCCCACACTGTGCTGAAGAGGTTATTTAGTCTTGTTGTAGTTATTACAGTCCGTTTGAATCAGTAATGCAAAAGAGGCACAAAATGACGCTGTGAGAGCTGCGTCAGATCATCTGTTTTCCAAGAAGCCTCCCAACCCGTCAGTTGTGTATTTATGTAACACGCCCTAGAATAATATTCAGCTTAAATGTTTGTTTTTATACATGATGATTATGTCATGATTTACTGCATCAAGGCTTTATAGACATCGCTCTGGCTGGACTGAAAGCATGCGCATTAAATATTTACGTGCTGCCCCTTTTGTGAGTCAATGTTTACATTTAATTTCGCAAGGAGCCTGCAGAACATGCTATTGAAAAATTAATTCCCCCTCCTCTTTTTTTTTTTTTCAGCAGGCTCGCTGCACACAAATCAAGGGCAGGGTTTACTCATGCCAATCGTTCCCGTTTGTGTAGTGTCTGTCACCGGAGCATAGGTTTCAATTGATTTCACATTTGCAAAAGTTCAATTCCTGTCGCCCGAGCGTAGGTCCTGCCGCTGCCTATCGGTGATTCAGTTGAAGTGTAGCGGACGCTGCGGAATTGATTGTGTTAATGAGGTTGCCTGTTTCTTTCCTGAGCTGCTGTCCTGTCCTCCAGAGATGCTGAGGCCAGACAGACCGAGGGCTACGGCATGAGATCATAGTCTGGGTGTGGCCACCCTGTTGGGAAAAGACAAGAGGCTTTGTGTGCATGCGTGCGTGCACCAGACTCATAATGACAGTGATGCATTTTACTAGTCCATGAGATTCAAGCCTTTTTACACAAGTGGGAATCAATTTAATTATTTGTCTAATGGAATGGCTGGAATACATGTAGAGATGCTGATTTCAGGAAAAAAAAATGCAGTGGTCTCTCATTTTTTTTCGAGAGCTGTTTATTACTACTGTACTTTAATCTGTGGGGTGTAAAACAAAGCTTTGAAAAATCTATTCTATAACAAAACAACTATCAGAGACCTTCCTAGTAACTATAGTGAATCAGTGACATATTATTGTACAATGGAGGCTTTTTTCATTGAATAAATATGTTACATAGTCTCTCAGACTCAGCAATGAACCCTGAAAGAGTTCTCTGGAAATGAAAGTCTCTGTAAATTGAAAGTTGCAGCACCCTGAACGCCCCCTTTCACTCCCAGTTTTGGAATGACACCGCTGTCCAAGGTACAAGACGAAGCCATTTTTCACTTCCTGTTTTCTGTCACATCCTCTAAAAGGACTGAACATGAACATGTTTCCTTCTGTCCAGTGGCTGTGATATATGATCCCGTGGCCACAAGGATAAAAATCACAAGATAATTTAAATTAGTTTCAGAGATATGAGCATGAGTGTTTAGAGTTAATGTGCCAGGCGAGCTGGGTTACTTCCTCTGAAACAGCACACAGCAAGGACATGTTATTAGGTCATCACTAAAAAAAGGATCAGCCCATCAAAAAGAGAGAAGAGGAACTCTGTCCTTTCTGAGATCCGAGTCTCATTGTGCATATTAATGTTGGTATTAGTCAGGGGGAAAATCATAACATGAATGTGTGATAGTGACAGTGCGATTCTTTCAGTTGCAACTTAATTTGTTTGCTGAATACGTATGATCGATGGTGAGGAAGTGAGTGAAAAAGCCATTTTATAGATGTACTCAGAGTGGTTCAGAGTGTGTGAGGATGGTTGATGGTTGGGGTTTTTAACAGCCCACAGAGCCTCTTGACAAGTGCACCATCTGTGGCCAGTAGCATACTAGCAATAGATTAGTGCTTTACTTATCCAGCCTGCTCTGCTTTTCTTCCTCTTTAGACCAAACGTTGATATGTTGAGGCAGCCACTTTCGAGTGATTGACTAAATGTCCAATCATCATCTTTTGTTGGTTATTGCCGAAAAATATGTATTATATAATATAGAGCTGAGAAAACTACACTGAAAACATGTTTTATTGAAAATGCTTAATTTTATTGAGTCAAGTGATTGCATGAAATTAATTTATCTAAATCTAAACATATTAAGTTGATTGCATTTATATTTTTAAACTAATTATACTTATATTTTTTCAGTACTTGCAGAATAATTATTTTGAGGACAATTTATTTTATATTTCCAAGAGATTTCTACTTAAATACATTAGGATGGAATCATTTTGGTATACTACAATGCATTATATTCAGTCAATGTAATAGTTTTAGCTGTTTTTCTGTATCTAAACCTTTAATACATTTAACATTCAGACAATGATCCAAACTAAATATTTTACTAGTCTGCACATGCACAGATGGTGGAAATTAAATTTTTGTAATTACTTTTTGAGTTAAATTATTGTGTTTTAAGGAAGGGCAGTACGTTATAAAAAATAATGTTAGTATGTTTCAGTTACACATTAAAATGTATTAAATAATCCATATTAAAACACGCAACAGGGGTCAGAATATGTTTTTTTCAGTGTAGTCAATAAATAAAAAAATATCTACTTGTTTGGGGGACATTTTACACCTGTGTTAGCTGGCGGAGGAAAGCTGAAATGTGAGGATGGAGAGATGCAACGAAGGTCCCAGCTGGACTCAGTGACTCATGTACGTTGAAGCCGGCAGTTGTGCAACTTAGGACACATGGCGTGGCTGTTCTTTCTATGGTTATGTAATATGAATCTGCTAAATGCTGTAATTATTATTACACAATCATTGGATTTAGCAGGGTGATATATAGGTCAAAGGCTATCTGTGCTCCGCTATCAGCTGCTGCTTCCCTGAGCCCGGGCAGGACTGGGCTGATGCATAAATACAGCGGTTTGCTGTTTTGTTTGCAGATGTAAGGGTCTTTGTGCAGCTACAACCAACCTGGCGCCAAAGCGGCTTCTTTATTTGATTAAAATATGTAATATGAGTCAGTCTGTTCTGACAATATTCAGAATCAGAATACAGCCGGACTGCTTGGGTACAGTCACAACATCCTTTTTTTAAAAAAAATGTTTCCTCTAACTACACTCCTCTAAGCCACACTCCTCTTTTTTTTTCCTTTGGTTGTTTACCATGTTTAATTAGGAGGCGTTGCAGAATGTATTTATCTTTGTCATAAAGAATGGATGAGACCCTGGGCTTCTTTCTCATTAATAAAACATATTGAATATGTAGATCGGAGAGGTGATGTGGTGTGTTTCACTGTGTGATAATGTTTCTGTGGTTTTCTCTTCTTAAAAGGCAGGAGTCGTTCCTGTCATCGGTTTGGTATGGACACCAGGTTTTATGACCGCAGACATACAGGAAAAAAGGCTGAAAATGAAAGCAATAACCTGTTCGAATCTGTGCCAATGACTAACAGGGTTACATTAAAGGCATGCAATGAATAACAGGCTGTATTGAGAGAATCTATGCAGCTTTTGTCAGCCTTAAAGCTCATTGAAAAAGCTGGTCAAGCAACTGTGATAAAGCCCAAGAGAAAGCTGCGCATATCCAGTCAACAGCAGACAGTTAGCAGCTTTACTTAGTCTATGCTTTTTTTTTTTGCCTTGTATTTGGGCAGTTTGTTGCTCACAGGGCTGTGACTGCTCCTGTCCAGTGCTGAGACAGGAGCTGCACTGGCGCCAACATTATAACGAATGATGTCACGACAAAACTGACAGCTGAGCCGGAACAACGGCCTTCGCTTTTGGCCGGCTACAGTTTGTTGACAGGCTGCCCAGAGAGTAGAGGGATCTTGCCATAGAAAAGGGATGAGACCTTTTGGCCGTTTTCCCGCGGATGGAATATGAGCACAGCTCCGAGGGTTACCAGGGGGGTGTCTTTTGTGGAGCTTGACTCGTTTTCTAACGGTATAGATTCTGTAGTCTTGTGTAACTTTCGGTCCCACGTTGTTCTTTGGTTCATGGGTCAGGTGTCGTTTCATTCCTACACACAATCTGTCTCTTCATTAAAAACAGGGTTGGATTTAAATCGTTGGTTTTGACGCTTTGAAAAACACCCGTGGTTCTTTAGCATCATAGCATCACCCAGAACAAAAGCAGCATTTGAACAGAAAAAAGCAATAAAACTAGTAAAAGTGTAAGATCTGTTTTGTGGGTTGTTGGATTTTTTTCTTAGATTTTTGTGTCTGCTTGATGAGGGGAGCTGAGTATTAATTTAATGTCGCCATAGCAACATCGGGGAGAAATGTGGGTTTTTAACTAAGTGCTATCAGCTTACTAAAGTCTTGAAGGAATATTGAATAAATAACCGAGTACTTTGGTTGTTATAAAAGCTTTGAGTGCGTAGTTTTCTATTACATGTTCTGTACATGTTTTCATTTTTATTCAGCCTATGCAGTCTGTGTTGTAGATGTGTAGCAGCAGAAAAGATCATCAAACTGACAAATGAAGATAGTCATTACAACTTTTTTTTTTTTTAATTAAATCCCATTTCTGTGTACCCATCTGTGCATCTGTATATATATCACTCTCTAATTAAAAGAAACGCTATTTTCTGATACTCAGGTGATACCCCTCTACATCTTTGATCCCTCAGGGCAGAGTCTTGTTTTCTACTGATAAAATATAATCTTTAGTTAGGCTTTTGGATTTAATTAATTCATACTGATATCACCTCTCTTAAGGTATATTGATTTTGATTCCCTGGTCACCTGTTAGTATTTCAATAAAGCAAAACTGTGACACAGAAAAAGACACAGACACATTACAATACAGCATGTAACTTAAGTTAAATGATCTTGTCTCGTCCTTGACGTCAACACTCTGATAAAGAACGTTAACTATCTGTTGGCCGAGGCCTTGACACCAAGACATTTACTGTGAGTCTTTCAACACCAGGACCTTTACTTAGGGTCCTACGTGTTTGATGAGTGTAAACTGCATTCTCTATGGTGACTGTTTAACACTTGTCTCATCTGCTCACCTCACTGAACACGCTCTTACCTCTTAAGCCAGAGAAGACACAGATCAACAGGAGAAAATTAAATTCACATATAAAGAATAAGAATAATATTTTGTCAGCTTTTAATACATCAACTTGTATCTTTTGCATTTTATAATGTATTTGTCTTAGTTTTGCCATTCCCGTACAAATATAGTTATCATCATTTAACTATTTATCTTTCTATTTGTCCGTCTGTTCTTCTTCCAGAGTGCGCCCACTTGTTGCTGGCCCACAATGCACCAGTGAAGGTGAAGAACGCTCAGGGATGGAGCCCACTCGCAGAGGCCATTAGCTACGGAGACCGACAGATGAGTGAGTATCTGAGACTGACTCGGGTGGTCGTGGTTTGAGAATGTTGGTCTGCCAACTCGCTTCCGGAAAACAATGCGGCATCAGTGGAGTTTGGGTTTGGGTTGTTTCTCGTGAGAAAAGGTCCAATCAACGGATACAAGTCAAAAAAATGCCTCGGCACATTCTTACAACGCTGCCTCCCAGTGAGGCCGTGACACCAGCCGGCCTCCTTTGTCCCCCTAAGAGCGGGGACATTCCTCAGAGCCCTCTGGCTTTTGTGCCCCCATGAAAGGCAATTCATTAGATGTTTTTCCTCTCTCCTCATAGGCTGATTACGCTCAAGCCCCTGTCTCGCCCTTTTTCCGCTCATGGTCCAAAGAAACTTCTTTTTTTTTTTTTTAATCTCTTTCAATTTTACATATCCACTCTTTCCAGTCACCAGATCCAGCATTACTAGTGACCCAGAACATTTCTTAACACTGGTATTTCAAGTTTGAATAATTGAATAATGATTGGTCGTGAATATTTACACACTTCATTTTCACCCTCTGTGTATTCAACATTTGTGAGGCCAAGTAATATTTTAATGAGTCTATTTTTACTCCATTGGTGAGTTTAGTAAATTGTTGATGCGTTGCTTATAGGAACAGGAAGGCCTGAGGTTTCAGTCTGTGTGTGCTGGAGCTTTGTAGAGGCATTGAGTTGCTAAATAAGACGGTGTTAAACTGAAATACAACACTACAGTACAGCTACAAATCTGTAGCCATACCCAGAGGTCAAAGAACTGATATTATCAGCTCATTTCTCGCAGGGGATTTGGGAATTTCCCCAATCTATTAAATGGAATTTTTTAATTTAGACGTAAGAAGAACTCAATCAAAAGTTAGCACACTTTACTCAAGGTTAAAGGTTAAACATTGTCAATAAAAATATGATATATAAAATATTACATAATAATCACATTCTTAAATAACTAAACCAGCAGTCTGTTTTCTTCATGTCTGTAGAAGCAGCTTACATTAATAAAACATTAATTACTAGTTTAATACCGACTAGTATTTCTGGTGCAGACTAGGGAGGGTAATGACATTTAATTGACTAGTCAAATAATGGTGCATATACCTGCATAGGATACTAATACTGTATGTATGCTGAAAAAAAGCAGGAGAGGAAAGATTCCTCCAGGCAACTCAGGCTGATTCAGTAAACTTTATATACAAAAAACAAAAAAACCTGATTCTATTCCTTCAACAGCGTCATCATTGCATGTTTCTTCTTGCAGACGCTTTTGTTGTGTAAAACACTTCAGGATGTGTAACTCGTCACTGATGAGCAAGCGTTGATATTGTTAAGAATAGTGTCAGCGACGTTGTTTGGTAATGTGTCACCCATCCACTCCTGTTTCGAAATAACCTAAAACATGTTGTGACATCACAAGGCAGCTCCAATCAAGATGAATGATCTTTCTAATATGAAACACGCAGTTTCTTCAATCCTACATTAAAAGCAGCTTCAAGTGTCTCCATTGACTGCATCCTCTAATGAACTCTCTGAAGCCACTCACCATAGCTTACCAGCAGACACCAAGTGTCTTTATTGACCGGAGCCACTAATGAACTCCTCCTTAACACCACTCTATCTTTGAGCTGACATAGCCTTACCTCTTCTAGCTGACTTATTAAATGCAGCTACTGCTTGCTGCATTCATATATGTGCTGCTGTAGTCAAAAAATAAATGTAATGTTGTTTATTACATGGCTTTATGACACTGTATTTATATAGACAAAATTTAGTCTACTTACACCCTTTGTCAGAGCTTTTAAACTCATTTCACAGCCAAATACTGTGAAAATATTCTCCATTATTTCACTGTAGATTGTTTGATGCTTCTATAGCCTCACGGAAGCATCATATTTCCACCAGGTGAGAGGCCAAACTAAGAGACATTCACAGACTTACATACAATTGTTTTCCGGGAAAGAAAAAAGTTGAGCAGACCTGCGTCTCCTGGATCCAGAACTGGGAGTGGAGTTTTGCAGGCGGAGCGTCTCTGTATGTTGACTGATTTAAGAGATCAGATGAGCACAGCAAGTCCGATCACATGAATCAGTAGACAGGTATTTGGAGGCAAGAGCGCGTGTTGCGCTGAAGCAAAGAGAAGCACTGCGGTGGATTTTCAACCCTCATTTTTACCGTGGTTGAGCCTTAGAACAATAAGACTCAGCCTCCTTTGTACAGGATTTCACCTGACTGTCGTGATGACATCAGTGCAGAGAAGTGCCAAAGGAAACTGTGACAATTTTCCTTACTCAGCTCAATAAATGTTAAGTCCTTCACAGGGTTTGCCCAGCAGAGCTCTGCCAAGCACTAATTTATTACGAGCTCAGAGTCAGCAGTTATCAGTCTGAGGGAAGTACAGACCCGGGAGCTTTTTTTTTTTTTTGCTTATTTTACAGTGCTGGACTGCAGTGTTGAAAACATTATATTGATCTAGTTATAACCTTACTTTTTTTTTACTTGAGTAAGTCTTTGTGAGTGACAGATAATGCTGTTTTTTTCACATTTACTTTAAAGTGATAAAGAAAAATCATCACCCAGTGTTATTTTTAGCCGATGTCTGTGACTAATTTCCATTGTTTGCACTTGTCCCCGGAGTTTGTTTTTTTTTCCACTTACATTTGAACAAGAAGGCGAAATGTGTCTTAGAAATAGATTTTGTCATGTGTTTTGTTCAGGAAGAGCTATTTCTGTCCCCAGTTGCCTTCTACTCCCAAAACAGTGTTGTCAGCTTCGGGAGCTCGTTTAAAGGCTGCCACAGCCGTGTTGCTGGTGTTTATGATACGGAAGCACTGCTTCTCTATGTGGGTGGTAGATAGGAATGGGCTGGGTGATTCGCTGCTGAATAAACCAAACCTGAGGCTGGCTGCTGACGATTTCAGTTTAAGTTTATCGAGGTAGAACATATTTTTCAATTATTTGCATTTAAAATATATATATAGAGAGATTATTTTGCTGTTTTTCATCTGATGTTTTAACTTCTCTGTGCAGCCAAGACTTCAAACTAATAAATAAAACACTAAAACAAAAAAAAATACAATTCTGTTTTTTGGTGCAATATCTACATGGGTGTATAGAGGCCCATTTCCAGCAACTATCACTCCAGTGTTCTTATAGTACAATGTGTTTGCTCATTGAGTCAGAAGGCTAATAAACTAAATAAATAAATAAAAATTACAACTCATGGTGGTAAATAAAAGTGTGACTTTTCATGGAAAACACAGAATTATCTGGGTGACCCTAAACTTTTGAACGGTAGCGTACCTTCATATATAAAACCGTTCCTAAGATTTCTTAATAATGAAATGGCCGTGCCTCAGCCTGTTTAGATATTTGTAATGTTATCACATGATCCTGTTTGCTGCTGCCCGTTCGTGCCACAGTGACTTCACAGCATACCTGTGTCAATATTGACTGTTCTCAGATTCCTGGAGACCCGCCAGCAGCCGTTGTCCAGTTCGATACAAGGACTAATTGTTGAACAGTAGCAGCGTGTCGTGATGTAACGCCTCTTCGCCCAGTATTTTCCGAACTCCTCCTCTTTTCATTAAGCTTGAAGGTGAAATTTGCTATTTCTTTATTCACCTAATTAATGCCTTAATCAGCTTCCTGGTGAATTGGCACCAGCGCGGAGAGTCGGGTTAGGTTTAGCGGTGAAGCTGTCCGTATCGGTTCCTCTGTTGGTGTTGGCCGGTCCGAGGGCAGATGGTGAGACTGGACTCCCCCTTTTCCTCGTCCTGCTGGGAGGCGGCGAGGATCAGGAGGAGCCGCGTCCGGAGCTTGTCCACATTCATTAAGCTGCCGGGCAACAAAGAAACCCTCATCCTCGAGCTGTGTCAATTTGGCGCGTGTGTAGTTATGTGAAATTGTAACGTGTCTGTGCTGTCATTTGGCTCAGTTATATCATCGAGGTCCCCTCCCCCTTGTGCTGGCTTGTGGGGAACACCAGTTGGACAATATGAACAACGTGTTAGTGCATGTTGACGCAACCACGTGGACACATGGGAGCACAGGAGCTACTTAGGCTCATGATTATACCATATGTCCACTGTTGCGTTCAGTATGATTATATCTGCCGCTCTTTTTAAATGTGGGGTGGTCCTGTGTTGTCACATTTGTATATTTTTATTACTGTTTCCATGACTTTATAAGTAGCACAGTCATGGTTTCATGTAATCCCTTCTTCATAACACCATAATTATGTCATTGGACGGCCAATACTCTCACTCCCTTATAAACCTCAAATAACATCTGATAAATGCTGACTGTACTTGGTGTCGGTCCTTTTTCTTAAGTCGTTTGCTTAAGAGAGGCTAAAGAGCCATGAATGCTTGTTAATCAGACTGTCATGGTAAAATTTCTCCTGTGAGAATGCCTCTTCCCCCAGGTCATTAAGGAGGTTATAGGCGCAGCTCATTAGCAGGCAGCGCTGTATCTCGCAGGCTTATTGCCTTTGAACTTCCCAGTTTTGATCCCCGCAGGCGATGTGCCAGGATGGGTCCGGTGCTGCTGGGAGTGTCCCATCTGGCCCCAGGAAGCCTGTGTGTCTCTGAAACAAAAGCAACCATTACTGTAAAATATAAACACTTCTCATTATTGCCAGGATTTGCATATAAGGACTGTTTCTATTATAATGTTGCTTACTTACAGATTCTCCAAACAGGCATATTTGCACCCGTTACCACTTCTCTATTGATAGTTCTGGTCTTAGTGTGTCCCTCTTAATCTTTCTGTTTCACTTTTTGTTTCTGTGTCCTTCAGTCACGGCGCTGCTGAGGAAGCTTAAGCAACAGTCCAGGGAGACTGTGGAGGACAAAAGGCCAAAGCTGCTGAAAGCCCTAAAAGAAGTACGTAGTCCTTATTGTGTTCTCTTATTTGCAGCTCCTGCCATCTTAAGGTCATTTCTTTTGTTTTTTTTCTGGTCATCCGATCTTCTTACTCCTCATTCTGCTCCCATCTTGTTCCCCTTTTTATCTCCTTGCTTCTTTATCCCGTCTCTTTCTTGACTGGGCTGTAAATGCTTCTTCTGTACTTCTCTTCTCTCTCCTCTCTGCAAATAACTGTCATCACAAAAAGCCGGGACACATGTATCAGATATCTGGCATCAGTCCAGAGTTAAAGATGTGTTTAAAGGCTAAATGAAGCCACAGTGCTTATGTTGCGGTCCAGTATGACATCACACAGACACACACACACACACAATTACACACATAAACATGTAACAGACATGTTGTTCAGAGCCACAAACCTTCTGGGGTTGTTGTTCCTGTCTGCCACTTCATTTGATGTCTCTCATTCATCATATTGACTGTAAATATTTGCACAGGCTGACATATCTGCTTTTCCTGAGGAGACTTTCTCTCAGTTTAGTTGTAGCACCAGCTTTTCACCATTGATTTTTATGGAGGCAAAAGCATCTGCCGATTTTTAGCTTCTAGGTCAGCTGTGCAGCAACGCCAGCCCCACAAGAGAGTCAGGAAGCAACTACGCAGATGGGCAAATACAAGACCAAAAGAGGCCAACTATCTTAATACTGTGTGTGTTTTTAAGTGTGTTTAAAGAGGTCATTTAATATAGGTCTGGTTTAGAGGCTGTCTGTCCTCAGGATTAAATGTAAACTGCAAATGGCTTGACAGTCTGTGTTTGACGTCTGTGGTGATGTTGGAATACCAAAGATGATTTGTTTCCTGCGTCATCGTCTCACAGAGATTATAAAGCTCACAGAAGTGATGATCCCCCACCAGCGTAACATCATTACTAAAGGAAGGATTGAGAATACCAGCGATGATGAGTTCAGCCTCATACCTCAGACGACATTTAGGCTGTGTTGAGTTATGGAAGTCGGACATGATTTGCTGTGGACAGAGTAAGAGGCTCATGTTTAAAGTTCCCCTCTGTTGTCAAAAATAGCTCCTACAGTTGGGTGTTTGTACATCACTGCGCAGAACAGTGTGTGCAGAGTTTAACTTTCGAAATGAAATACTCCTTCTGAAAAAATACATGAGAGAGAGAGATATATAGACAGAAAGAAAGAATACTTTATTAATCCTGATGGAAATTCTGGGTAGAAATTTTTCACAGAGGAACTTCTTTTTCTACATGTTATAACATATATAACATAACAGCGAGGAGATTGTTTGGTATATTGGATTGCAGTTGATTTATTACTGGTTAACCAAAAAGCGCCTTTTGCCGCTATCCAGCATTTTCATGACAAAGACTGTCATATCTCTACACCTTCTACATCCCTCTAATTTGACATGTAATTGAATTTTCTTTATCTTCAATTGCAGCTTGGAGACTTTTACCTGGAGCTACACTGGGACTTTCAAAGTTGGGGTAAGTCAATTACTGTCTGGATCTTTTCATTAATTCAATCTTTATTTAAATCTTGAAGTCACTGAATTGAAGGCATGTTCTCATTTTTGTTATGCCGAGACAATAACTACAAATAAAACTGAATAAATAAAGTAACAAACAAACCTATTTTAAATTAAAGGGAGTCTTTCAATACGTCAAAGGCTTGTTATAGGATTTCAGTGGCAGAGTGTTCTGTATTAGCAAAACAACCCAGAAATGTATCATCTGCATAAAGATGGACATTGCAGTTTGTTATATAGAATGTAGCTTTGTTGAAATGTAAACAAACTAGGACCTAATATTGAACCTTGAGGAACCCTCTTTGACATTGGTAAAAAAAAAAGAAAAAAAAGAAATAGAGAACAATCATTTCCCAAAATCATACATTGAGACACTGAAACTATTTACAAGATATTTCAACAAAACCAATATCAGCACTGGTAAACTCCAGAGCAATTAAAGAAATGTGTTATTTGTTCAGCAATAAATGCGGCACAGAGCTTAAGAAATATAAGGGTCTGGTTTATTGTCCCCTGTTGCTTTCCTGCAATCGATAGTTTTAAGTGCCTCCTTAATAGCAGAGGAAGTGAAGTAGAGCCTAGGGTGAAGTGCAGTTTAAGGTTACTTTAAGGCTTACTATTATGAGCAGATCCGGAGTACAGCATATCAAACAAGCTGAGTCCCAGCAGCAGAAGAATGTGTGTTGAAAGCATGACAAATCTCAACATATTACTTATTAACCAGCCATTAAATGTCACATGACATGGAATAGACACAGAGGATTTGTTTTTATTTACATTTACTGCTTTGCAAAATTATGACATTCGGCATCTCTTTAATAACTCTGCTGAGAAACTAAGTCTGCTAATACACTGCCTGACCAAAAAAAGAGTTGCATCCTGGATTTAACTAAGCAAATACACGAGAGCCTCATATTAGATATGTATTACACGGGTGATTATCTTTCAGCTGGCAACAATTTATTTAACACCAGTGAGTAGCTTCTCATTTCTTAAATAACCACACATCCCCTGGTCATTGAAAAGATGTTAGTCTGTTTGAGAAGGGTCATATCATTGGGTTAAGATCTGCCCAATGCATTATTAAAAACTGGAAGGACAGTGGGGATCCAGAGTAATGCATCAGGGTCAGAACTGAGGCAGATGAAGTGATGCACACATCATAACCTACTGTAGCAGCCTGTGGGGGCAGTGCTATGATCTGGGGCTGCTGCAGATGCTCACGTCTGGGTTCAGCAACTTAATGGTCCCACAGAATGAGGTCAGATCACTACCTGAATATACTGAATGACCAGGTTATTCCATCAATGGATTTTTTCCTAGCCGGGATTCATCAGTGTCAAATTTTGATAGCGTGGTTCAGGGAGAATGAGACATCATTTTTCAAAAATGGATTGGCCACCAGAGGCACAGCTTAATGCATTGAGAATCTTGAGATGTGCTATATAATATCACAGCTAATGCCTGATGTAATCAAAGCTAAAGGCCATCCAACAAAATATTATAGCGTGTCTTATTTTTTTAGGTCAGGCAATGGATATTAATGCACCAGAGCAGGGGTGTCAAGTTCCTGTTTCCTCACAGAAATGGGAAGTCAGTGTGCATCTTTCAGGGTTCAAGGGATAAAATATTTACACTTTTGTAAGTGTATATGTAGTATTCTTGATATACCCATCTTAAAAAAAGGAAATATTGTTCAGGGAATAAATGTTTTGAATTGCAATGTGTGCAGCAGTAGACTGGCTGATTGTAATAGTTTTTAAATAGTGTAGATATTTATAATGCATTCCTTTACATAAAAAAGGGGGAGAGAAATTTCTGGTTGTTGTTTTATGCTAACTTTTACTCGTCCGACTCCCTTGAGATCAAATTACGCTGTATGTGGCCCACCACATCTACCACATGAATTAAATTATTGCTAAAGAAGTTTACTTTCAGTGCAATAAATTCAAAAGAATGAGGTACAGCGCCAGCAATTATGTTGCATTTATGTAACAGGAAACCTCAGAATTATGAAGCCGTAACTGTTTTTAACCAGGTTTCTGCCAGAACCAGTATTTCACAGTGTGTGATGCAAGAATTCTCAGGTGATCTAATTTAAATTGATTACACTGACGTCTGATGTTTAAACACATCCGCCCTAGGCCATTTCTGGATTTAAAAGCATGTGGGATTTGTCAGTGTCTTGTCTGGTTAGAGTGTTTTTCAGCCTATAGCCACTGTGACACGAGGTGTTTACCTTGACAACACTCCTCCTGCTGGACATGACCTGACACACCATTCTCAGATACAAACCGGCCTCTATTTATGATTATGTCAGTGATATTTGATACCAGAAGCATAATTATTTCTCCAGTTACACGGATTGCATTTTTTTTTTTTATAGAATACAAGCTCTCACGTCTGATACAGATGAAATCTAAAGTAGGACATTTGAGTAAATGTATACAGTGGTGCTGGTGCCGAAGCATTTGCTTAGTCTGCAGTCCTGGTCCGGCCTCAGACTGGGAGCCAGGAACAGGATGTTTTCTGTGTACTCACCATGTCTTTGTGAATTATTGACAAGGTGAACATGATTATGTAACGGATTGCATAATATTACCTAAATGTAAACAGGTTGTCAATGGACAAAAATTGTAATATGAATGTACAGACCAGCATCCAAAAGCCGTATTTACAGGTTAGTGAGTTGAAATCTCTGATTTCCATCTTCAGAGGAGAATTCGGTTTAAACCACCACAGTTTCATGGATATATGCCCACACCAAGCCTTTTCAGGCCTTTTTCCTAATACAATAATTAATGGACTGTTTAAGATCCCGTATCTTAGAAAGTAAGATTTGAATTGCTTTACATCAGGGGTATCAAACCACCGGCACGGGGCCCAGATCTGGCCTCTAAAGAGTCCAATCCGGCCCCATTCGATGACAACATAAGACAAATAATGAAACCGTTCCTGTTTCTGCACAGAAATGTGAAATTAGTGAGAATCTTTCGGGGTTTAAGGTATAAAATATTTGTAGTTTTGATTTGTAAATGGTTTGTAAGGGGGTGCACTGCAAAAACACTAAGTCAGGGTAAAATATTTAAGAGATATATAGAGTAGAATTATCACGAATTGGCAGATAATTTTGCTCACAGTCTTTCAGGTTTTTCCAAAATATGAGATTAAAAAGTCATACATATGAGATTAAAAAAAGTCCAAAAGATTGAGATTAAAATACATTAGGATAAAAAGTCAAACAATTTAATCTTATTTTAAGAAACATATCTAAACTCAAACTTTTAATAAGCATATTATCTTCCAATGGAATGAGCTATTTCAAGATATTTCTACTCAGTTTTGGACTAACTGTACCAAAAACAAGATATTTTCAATTCAATATAGAAAAGGTTGGACATCATATTGTTGAATTTCACTTTTTTATGTCATCACTCCTGTTTTGTAACTTAAAGGTTAATTAATAGTGTAAATATATATAGTATATGTCATGCTGTTATTGATATATTTATTTTTAATGATCCAGTCATCTTCAATTTAACAAGATTAAATTGAGCTGAATGTGGCCTATGAGCTAAACTGAGTTTGACACCCATGCTTTATATTATAAGGTCTAAGTGTTACAAATATAAATATTTTCCCATGTTTCAAACGAAGAGAAAAGCACACATCCCGTATTCAGAAATTGTGCCTTTTAAAAAAAGCTGAAGTGATATCACGACTATACAGTCACCATTCACAGCCAAATCAAATCATCCAGCTCATTATAATGAATGAGACAGATGCAGACTGACCTGTTCTTTGTAGAGCTTCCAAAAGAAGAATGAGAGAGGAGATTTAAAATGATATTGAGACTATTTTTGCATGTGGAAAACCACAAATATATCCTGTTAGGGGTGTCAACTCCCAAGAAAACTGTACAATAAGGGATTTTTAAAATCTCATCCTTTTTGTGTCTTGAGGTGTACAGTGTTGGGGCAGCAGAGGAGGTTTCTTGCTTTCAGTTGCTTAACCTTGCAATGGCTGTCAGCTATTAAATATTCAGCAACATGGCTACACGTTGTTACTGGTATATGTCTCTCTAGTCTTCAGGACTATATGCTACTGCAGCTTTGAAGTGGGTGGTTGTCTTCATTATTGAGTGTGCTTCTAAATTTAGCCACTTTCAGAATGTCGTTTCACATGTGCTTATCATTTCATGTTGCAGTGCCTTTGCTCTCCAGAATCCTGCCTTCAGATGCGTGTAAGATCTACAAACAGGGTCTCAACATCAGGCAAGTCCTGTCAGCAAATGGGATGTATTCACATAAAATGCATGATGTTTTAAGACGAGGAAATGCAATTGGGTTTGTGTTGTGTCAATATATTTTGTAGCTTTGTGTCACAGGAAAACCCCAAAAATGGTAACCCAGATAAAACCTCTTTATTGAGGCACTTTGTTACTTTTAGGGCTCAGTAGTTTGTCATCTTGTGCTGCACACAACAACATTTTGCTTTGTCTCTGTCTCCCATTTCCTTTTCTCAATCTAGGTTAGTTAACTCAAGTGTGAAATCAGTGCCTGACACTATGGGGAAGCAGAAGCAGATATATCACTTCTGTATTACTTCAGCTCAAAACAGAGCCTCATTGAAAGAGACTTGCTGAGGAGTCTAAAGTGCTGCTTAGCTCACTCACACAAGCAGTCAGCAAAAATTCGTCACACTCTGACGCATGTTGACAGGCAGTCGCAACGATGAATCAACTGCTGGAGATCCACTTTACTTGTCTCGAGGTCCTGTAGGCAAAAAGCTAAGCATTCAACAGCCTTCAGGTTTCTGCTGACACAGCCATGACACACGCCCATGCTTTTTCTTTTTTTGTTTTTATTGTTTTTATAGTTATAGGTTAGACAAACCGGAGCAACGTATTTGGCCACATATAGAAACATCTGGCTATCATAACACATCACAATTCAGTGTGAGTGTGTTTGTGTCTCTGTTCCCGTGCGAAATGGGCTTAATGTGGAGCTTGTCATTATTCTCTGAAACCGCTCCTGGCTGTCTAATTTGGTATTCAAAATGCCCTCTTATTATCCCGGAGTTGCAGGGAGACCGAGAGCGTGAAAGAAAAAACACTGTCACAGCAAGTTCATTTACATTTGAGTGTGTCAGCGCTGTCATACCTACCCATAGCACTTTCCACTTTGTGTCTGGTCTTCACAGATCAGTTATTCTCTTTGTTGTCATTGCCTCATTCCAGGACTGCCCACTTTGACTAAGTTAAAAAAAAAAAAATCTTGATGTGTGTTGTATCTCCTGTGGCACTGATTTACCATCTGCATTTTCCCTAATACTTCTAAGCAGAGTGGTGACATCCAGCACAGTTTTTGACCCTTTTTTCCATGCGGCCACAGTTTAACTTTGTTCCCTTTTCCTTGTTCCTCTGTTATCTCATCCACTCTTTGTGCTTTATGTGTACGTCTGTGTGTAGGTTGGACACCACCCTCATAGACTTCACGGATATGAAGTGTCAGCGCGGCGACCTCAGTTTCATCTTCAACGGCAACGCCGTCCCCTCCGAGTCTTTTGTTGTTCTGGACAATGAACAGAAAGTCTACCAGCGGATACACCATGAGGTGTGAAACAGTCGTACATAAAGGAGAATTTCTGATAGCTTTTCAAATACTTTTTATTCTAATAATACAAAATTATTAGTAATACAGTAACCCATAGAAGCCCATGAGCCTTTTAAGTCTATGACTGTCATTTTATACTTAAAAAGAAAGAGGTCATTTAATTTAGATTATTATGATTTTAAACCTTCACATATATTTATCTATTTAATCAATTATTCAAGTCTCTATAATAATTCCCCAAAAAAGAATTTTGTACATGGGATGAATAGATTTTTTTTTTATGGGCAGATTTGTGCAGGCAGCAACTACAATTGCCATTAAACTGCTATTTTCTGCAAATAAAAGAGTACAAAATGGTAAAAAATAGATCCATAACATGATTGTTAGTGACTCAACTGATTTATTTATATGTATGAAATCTTTGAAAAAAAAGTCTGGACTTAAATGGGTTAAAATAAGACATTCTTTACTGCAAAGAGGAATGAATACATTTAATTTTACTTGGGCATTAAAGTCCATATGTTATTTTTCGCATGTCTCATGCCCAACACTGTTTTACGCCTCATCCTGAGGGTCAGTGCCTGTTTTGACACCTCTGACCTGTTTTCTCAGGAGTCAGAGATGGAGACAGAGGAGGAAGTGGACATTCTGATGAGCAGCGACGTGTATTCAGCCACGCTGTCCACCAAGTCCATCACCTTTTCCAGAGCACAGACCGGCTGGCTGTTCAGAGAAGACAAGACGGTTAGTGTCGGCTGTTGTAGCGGTGATTGTTGGTGTCAGGATTATTATCTCCGCCGAGGAGGTTTTAAGAGTTTGTCTGTTTGCAAAATACCTCAAAAAGTTTTGGCCGGATTTTTGTCAAATTTTCAACGAATGTTGGGAAAGGTTAGATGGTTAAATTTTGATGATCCGGAAGAAATCCTGGTTTCTGGATCACTTGGAACATTTTGACATTTGGCAGCATTGCATTGGACCTTCAAACAGGTGCCATTGTTTGGGGCCACCTGGTGGTGATATCTTGCACCTGCATAGCTTGTTTTCTTTGCACACTGGACTTGGACTACCCCTCCCTTTCATTCCACAATAGTGCATATACTCAATAAGTATAGAACAACAATGTTGAGTGGGAGTCACAATATGCCTGGTGGAGGTCTGCCCTCTTCACCTGCTGGTGGAATTTCTAGAATTTTGAGTGGCTTTATTCTGATTTTGTGTCCTTCTATGAAGAAACCCCCACAGAGGCCCTTCTGACTGACTTTCTATGAAGTTCTGTTATCAGGTTCCTCAGAACATCTGTTAAATAATCTGATATGAATCAAAAAGCTTTTCTATAATCTAAACATTTTTATTTTGACAGATCTGTTTTAAAAACAATCATATTTAAATATTAAAGAAATGAGATTTAACAGCCGTTAAAGGACATTTACATATTTGTAAATGTTGCTGTGGGCTATAGTGGATCAGCACTCGCAGCTCCCTGCCTTATCTTTTCATTAAATTTAACGTGGCCCTGTACACTCCTGAGATTAACATCTGTCTTGGGTGTCCTGAAGACAAGAGGAATGCTCAAATGTACGTCGCTTAGGGTGGGGCAGTATATCTGTATTGCCTCCATATCGTGATATTAGATGAGGTATTGTCTTACATTCTTTGTAGGGTAATATAGTCACGTGGACTGGTCTTGTCCTGGTTTTAATGGTTGCATTCCAGTGATGTATTTTTTCTGAACTGTTAAACCTACCTATTAAACCTTCAGCAAGTATAACTGGATTGACATGCTGCAAAATACATGAGACAATGCAATATTTAAAAAAAAAATGTAATCTGTTTGCATACAAATAACAAGAAATAGAAACCTTAGGCTAGAATAATTGAACTTGCAGGGCTGTGAAATACACATGTGAGAAATAATGCAATCTTTTTATATACAATTTACAAAATGTATTACAATTTATGTAAAATAGTATGTATTCATCTGTATAGTTTTGCAGCCTTTACCCACTTATTCATTTCATCCATGTTACTGATTATATATTCAAAATATTTTGTGAAAAAACAGTCGTAATATTCCTACGATATTGTGGCAAAATTGATATCAAGGTGATTGGTATTTGACTTCAGAAGGATTGCATCTCGACTTGTGTTCATATCTAATTTCCTCGCTCTATATGCAAATAAACGCATATAATCACTATATTTCCTGTACTATATCTTCCATAGCAAGCAGGAACAACCGTAAATGAATCAGAGGAGCAGCATTAACCACAGGAAAAAAAAACAGGGTTAGAAACGACACCGACAGGTTTATGAGTCACAGAGGCAGATAGGAGTTCTGTGGGTATAACTTTCTGTCCTGCTCCTTTATCTTTTGACTAGTGTTGGAAAGGAAACCGGTGACTCAGTAGGAGGGACACACATGTAACTGTTTCTTGTTTCTCCAGGAGCGCGTGGGAAACTTTCTGGCAGATTTCTACTCCGTGAACGGCCTGGTGCTCGAGTCCAGGAAGAGACGGGAGCATCTTAGCGAGGAGGACATCTTGAGGAACAAAGCCATCATGGAGAGTCTGAGCAAAGGCGGGAATCTCATCGAGCAAAACTTCGAGGTGAGTCGGGTATTTTCGATTCTGGGCGGCGGCCACCTGATGTATGTTGGGAGACGATAAGTTCACCGGACAGAATCAGCATTTCCAGCCTCAGTCCAAGCACCACGATGCAGCCATTGAATGCTTCATAACCGTCCTGCTGCAGATCGTGTCTGCTGTAGGTCTCGAATTCTGATCAATCTGACTTATCACATAACTTAATTTAAAAGAATAGTTTGAATATTTTGGAGAAAAAAATGTTTATTCATTACACACAGTTAGACTAGAAGATGTGTTGCCAGGCAACCACCGGGGACTGGCACTGCACCCATTCAACAAATAGTCCAAGACACAAGCCCCTGTAAAACAGTACTGATGAAATAAACTAGTTATAGTGTGTTGAATAAAAGTAGTCGTTATCAAAGTGGGGTTCGGGAACCCTCAGGGGTCGTTGAAGAGGTGCAGAGGGTCCCCAGAAAAATGAAGAATAATTCTTTTTCAATTCTACAATCAAGAATTTAGGACCATTTATATAGAGGACTGCCATAATTTGAGATCAAGTTAAGATTTATTTAATTTTTAGTTTTTATTTTTCGTTTTATATATTAAGGTGGAAATGAATGGGCTGAGTGAATAAATAGATACATTTAAAAATGAATACATTAATAAATAAAATGTAAAATCAAATAAATGTGAAAATAATACACAAATAATTTTATTAATTAATTAAATTTATTTATGTACTGAGTAATTATTCATTCTTGATTCTTGTTTATGGCAGTTTCAGACTTCCATTATTTTTGCCTTGGGTTTCTGACTATAAATCTTATGAGATGGGGTCCATGGTCTAGTTTTCATGAGTTTAAGGGTCCTTGATGTGGAAAAGGTTTGAGAACCACAGGAATAAAGAGCTTTAGCTGGTAGGTGGACTTTGTTACTTTTGGGCAGATCCAGGTTAGCTGTTTCCAGTTTTTATGCTAAGCTAACCAGCTGTTGGCTGTAGCCTTATTCCATTATTGATCTTCTTATCTAACTTTCTGCAGGAAAGTAAATAAGCGTGTTGACCAAAACGAACCCAAGTGTTTGATCATGGATGGTACATTATGTCTTCCTGCACTGACTAATTATTCAGTGTGAGGCCCAAATTCTGCAGATATTATGCATTTATTCTAATTTACCTCATCTCCATATTCTCCTCTCCTTCTTCTTGTTCTCGTCTTCTCTTTTTTTTTTTTTATGAAGTTACATATGACCCAGCAAAAAATGTGAAATCTATGTAGTATTTAGTTGCCTCCTGTTGAACCAATTAATTAAGACATGTCTTCACAAAACAGTTGTGGTGTTTGCAAGCCTTCAAGCAAAAATTGCATAATATACGTTTCTTGTAGGTTTACTGATAAGAACGTCTTTAGTAAACATCAAAACCAGTCAGAGCAGCACCTGCTCTTTTAATAAACATCCTGTTCACTTCTACCTGCAGCGTAACCACCAGTCCAACCCTGAAACCGTCCTGTCCCGCTGGAACCTTGGGGTAGGACACGAGTCCAAGACCAAACAAACCTCACAGTACTCACGTCTGTATCTGTACCGAGATAAATGGGGTTGAAACAGCACGGACTTTCCTGCCAGACACCGTCCATGCAACTTTGCACGGTTTATTGAAAGATTCCTGTCTGACCCGCCACCCCGTTGTTCCTTTGATGTTTTATTAGTTTCAGGCAGGAAACCAGAATGAGGCCCCAGGTCTCCGATCACTGCTGTGACCCCCACCACCACCTCCCCCCACCCCACACACCCCCATCCACCACGCATGGATTTCACTCCCAGCGCTGCCACCTAGTGGCGGAGGCCGGGCGGCTGCAGCTTGCTCACAGGGACAACTCTCCCGCCCGCCGTCCCCTCACTATAGTATGTTCCAGAGTTTGCTTAGCAAGCCCTTGTCTAAACATAAAGCATAAAGCCCGTCACACAGCGAGGACAAAGCCTCTAAACAGTGAATGGATGCGTTTTTAAACGCTCTGTTGTTTTTTGTCCACTCCCCCTTGTCCTGTGTCCGTCTTTGTCTCGTCAAAGTGTTTTTGTCAGTTCATTTAAATCAGTGCTCACAAATGTGAAGTATAAAAAAAGAGGCTGTGATTCAGCATACGCTGGTGTTCATACTGGGAATAGTTTCTGCCCCAAACAGTGGAAAATTAAACATGGAGGTGTGTGTGAGAGGAAAATAACCAGATAAGCAGCTGCTGTGACGTAGCAGTGTTTACCACAGCGAGGCAGAGCCGGGCTGTGGACACAGGGCAGCGTGGAGGGCTTCAGAACACAGCTCCACGCTATTGATCACACGGATGAAGCCTAAGACCCCGGTGCTATGGAATGATGTGAGGGGGCGGGGCCAGCATACCAGCAGCTCAGGGCCTCCGCCAGCCGTGTGTATTCTGTCCTCGTCATAATAACAGCACGCCAGAGCTGGTAAACACAGTGTGAGAGCCGGCGCGTAGCGAGGCCACGGCCCACAGCCGTCCCAACGCCAAAACAACTGGCCGCAGTGTAGGCGCGAAGACACAGCCTCCGTTTTTAATTCCCGCCTCGTACGGCCGACTCCTGGCACAATCAGGTGTCTCATCATCCCTGTTTTCCAGATTATTCTGCTCTAGTTGCCTTATATAACTCACAAAAGACAGGTCAGCTGGTTGCTGAGCCCAAATCTGTTGAACCACGACACCGGCAAGAGCCGGGAGTCAATTTTAGGAAAAACAGGATGGATGGGTCCCAGCTGCAAAGTCCGGGTCAACAACAGCAGATTTTCAGATCTTGAAATGAACGGAGCGTGTCAGGTTTATTTAATAAGACAGAGTCAAGATCGTTCCACAACTTTATTAGATGTGGGGAGGAAATTCCAACGTGTGTTCTTTTGTGCTTTTATTAGGGTGTTTTGGAGAAAGTTCTTCTCTTCGATGCTGCTTTGTTTGTCAGAAGAGTCACAGTAGATGGAAAAAATGATGAGGAAACTAGTTGTGATATTAGGCAGAGGCATGACGGCTGAATCTGAGCAATGGCAGGTAAAGGAAGGAAGAAAGAAAGAGAGTTTCAGACTGCTGAGCTGGTAATGATATGGTACAGTACCGACGGTCACTCACTGAACCACAGGTGAAGCTTAAACAGTGACAGTGAGGCTCCTTCCTTTAATCATAACTATTTATGACTATTTACATGATTTTATCATGAAACATACCCATTCTCATTCCTGAGCATTTTCCTTCTTATTAGTGTTCTGGATGTTTATTTTCCTATTTTTATCATGTGTTTTATTATTTTTTTTTTTAATCCCCAAATCCCTGAGACTATGCATTCAACTCTTCCTTGTAGATTAGCTGTGTGGATAAAAAAAAACTACAAAAATGCTTCTTTTTGTCTTGAGGCAGCAAAGTTAAAAAAAATAGAAAAGTAATATAAAGAAGTTGAAGTAGTTTCACCCAGAAACACAATTTTTCATCCTCAGTTGATAAATTACCGAGTGAACGTTTCAGATGCTGCTTTTGTTGCAAACCAGCGAAGAGTAAATGCAGAAATAATGAAGAGCAGAGACGCTGCTGATCTGTCATGTATTTGTCTCGACAGATGTTCAGTGGTCGACTTTGTTATTTGAGCTGCAGTATAATGCACTTCTGTTGTGTGAGGCTGAATAGACCAAACAGGAGGTACTGTGACTTTAGTGGTGCTTTGGTGCCCTCTAGTGGTGGTGCCAGGTATGTCACTGCATGTAAAGAATGATAGATTAGATTAGATAGGACTTTATTGATCCCTTTGGGAGGATTGAAGATTGATAGAATAAAATGTTAACAAATAATATTTAATAGATTGCAATTCTACTCTGAACTATTTCCATGACTTCTGTCAGATGTTTAGAAGTTGGGAGCTCACACCTTTAAAAAATATTCATATCTTTATTTATATATATATATATAATTATAAAATAATAGCCTGAAAACCCCCAAAACTTTATCTAATGCAGAGAATATTACATTTATTAATACTTTCAACCAAAAAGGCCTTGACATTGGATGATTGTGGTCATACATAGGATATTGTCCAGAGTTGTTTCTGCACCATAGATTCTTTCTTCTCGAAGCAGAAGACTTCCAGAAAGCTTGTTAAAATAGTCTAAATCAAGTCATTTTGTCCTAAATAATAAAATAAACTTTGACTTAGGCAAAAAAATATAACAGTCCTATAGGTCATAAATAGTATGATCCTTTCATCTAAGGATTAAGGCGATTGTACCAAACATGGCAACATCATCAAATGACGTTTTTTTGGCCAAAACTTCACTTTCATTAAAAAAAGGCCATTGTTTTAATAGGGTGACAATATGTTTGAAGTCTGACCTTCATGTGTTTTTCTCTCCCTCCTCTTCAGCCGGCACGGAGGCAATCCCTAACTCCCCCTTCACCCAATACTATATCCTGGGAAGAATACATCGCTGCTGACAATGGAAAGTAGGTGGTAGCACGAATGAAAGCTCACGTTCCAGACTTGTTACAGTATTTAATAGACATGAAAGCAGGTGTTACATTTCAATGAACCCTGTGAGATCAGATGTCCATATAACTCATAAAGGTCCTGTTAGCACAGGTTAGAAGAAAGAATATGTATGACAAAAGCAGCTGCGAGCTCTTCCTCAGTGGAACGTACTGTAATATTCTGACAGGCCGTTGCTCTCCTCCCTCAGACCTCCTCACCTCGGCAGAGAGCTGGTCTGCAAAGAGAGCAAGAAGAACTTCAAAGCCACAATAGCCATGAGCCAAGATTTCCCTCTGGGCATTGAATCGTGAGTCGACTTGATATGAACATATTAAAAAGCACATTGAAGTCCACGTACCATCATTCTGTTAAAATAATGGCCCACGTCATTTTTTCACATTTGCAAATGCAGAGAATATTATTTTTATTAATCATCTCAATCAAAAAGACCTCGACAGTGGATGTTTTAATGATTTTTTGAAATCTGAGATGTGGCAGATTTTCAATGAAGTGATGACACATGTTTAATGAATTGAAGATCCTGGAACTTCATTTATATATTGAATTTATTGATATACACAGCACTGTATGTGAAATGATAAGTATACTTGTGAAATTTAGACTAAATCAATATAAAACATTATAGCCTTCAGTGCTCACCGGTACAAATTGATTCAAGAAGCTTCTTCAGCACCATAGATTCTTGCTTCTTGAAGCAGCCACCATTATGAATGCTTGTTAAATTACACAAGTCAGGCTTTTTTCATCCTGACTTGGGCAAAAATAACATAGTCCTTTATTTTAATAGGGCGATTAAATGACAAAATCAATTTACTGGTCTAAACTAGTAATGAGGCAACCACGACTCGCCGCTTGTAAATATCTTTGAGTTTGATGATATTCAACGTGATTTGTTCTCCATCAGGTTGTTGAATGTTCTGGAGGTGATTGCACCCTTCAAGCACTTTAATAAACTCAGGGAGTTCGTTCAGATGAAGCTCCCCCCCGGCTTTCCTGTCAAACTCGGTAAGCGTGTTTTCATGCAGGGTCAAGCAAAAAAAAAAATATGATTTTATGTAAAATATGGAAATGAATATGGAACTTTCTGCTTGTGCCTCCCTGCAGACATCCCTGTCTTTCCTACCATCACAGCCACGGTGACGTTTCAGGAGTTTCGCTACGATGAGTTCGACGAGTCCATTTTCACCATTCCCAACGACTACAAAGAAGATCCCAGTCGCTTCCCTGACCTTTAACCTCTCGAGGTGAAGACCCAACAGGACGCTAATGAGCAACAAGGCAACATTATGCTCCAAAACGAACGTTTAAAGGTCCCATATGGTACACTTTTCCTGGATTTTATTTAAAGATGTATTTGTGGTTTTTAAGAACATCATCTCGGTATAGTTTAAAGTCTCCTCTCTCCAGACAGAACAGGCCGTTTTGTGTCTCATTAATATTTCTCAGCCTCTCCTGTGATTGGTTGACGTCACGGCTGCAATCATAGCTTCTTGAAAGTCCTGATGGCTCTTTTTAAGGCACAGTGTGTGCGTGCGTACACTACCTAGAGCTTCTTTTAATCAAAAAGAAATTAAAATTTCACTTCCTACAATATGGGACCTTTAAGGCACAAGGAAAAAACAGCGTTTTTCACCCGATTACGGATTTTATTCTGAATTTACCTGTGACTGAGACGATCAGCGCCGATGAACCCGAGTAAAAATGGCAGAGATTTGAATGTCCCTTCGTGTGAATAAAGGCTTTTGAAGCATAGTGTTGCGGTAATTCTCACTTTCAGATGTGATTTCATCAGCAGCCGAGGCAGGAAAAGGCAAACCGCTCTGTTACATCGGACAGCGAGGAGAGATTCCGGACGTCCCATCGGGGAAAGGGCATTGAAGTTAAAGGAGCGACAGCAGTCAGGGTGGAAGTGGAGAAAAGAACCGGTTCAGCTGATGCTATGTATTTAAGTGTGTAAGTAATGTTCATAAAGGGACTGTGTGTAACTGACCTGTAGTAAAGCACTGACATTACTGTGTGAGGCAGAGGAATTCTACTGAAACTTACTTTTTAGGTTCTTTTTTTTTAATGTACAGACATTTTCTGGGGGGTAAAAAAAACCCTCAAGGTGCAAAACTTTTGTGATATTAGATTTGAAGTCAGTAAAACAATATTTTACACAATGGAGAGTAAAGAAATTTCACAGTTAATTAAATTCTTAGATTTAGAAATCAAAATTTAGAGAAGATCCCTGGAAAAATACACGAAACAGGAAGTCCATTTTTGGTAAATGTTTTGTGAATCTGCTGCTTTTATAGACGGAAACCTAAAAAATCAGTTTTCATTGAATTCCACTTTAACTCTGCACATTATAAAATGGCGTGAATGTGCGTTTGTAATGATTTCCGTGGGCATGGAGTAGCATCACTGAACTTTCGGGCACTATTTAGATCCACTACAGCTACTCCACATTCAGTCGAGTTCCTAGACACTCACTTTGTGATACTCAACCTTTAGTCCTACATTAGAAATATTATAGTTACCTTGAGGCAACACTATAAATGCTGCAGATTTGTATGGTACCACAAAATCCCTTTTGTTCGTTGGAGTGTCAAGCAAGTGTCCGAGCCTTTTGTTTCTTACTTCACCTTTGTAAACTGTGTAGAAAACAATTGTACAATCCTGCAAAAACAAGAAGGCAGGATTGTATAGTGAATAGGTGTTAGAGAATTTGAATGAGTACAACATTCATGCCATTTTTACACCTAACAACAAAAAAAACAGGCTTTTCCCCTGCACAGTATGTAAATACATGTTTTTTTGCTTTTGTCTTTTATTTTTCTTTGTGTTGAGTTAAAAGAGGATCTCTACAAATGTAAGAGTTGTGGATTTTTAAAGATGTAGCATTGAGTTAATATCAGAGTTTATTGGTTTGTAACATGGTGGCAGTTGCTATTTTTGTACATAGGCCTGTGTTGTTTTTAAAGAAGGAAATTCTCTCTTTAATTCTCCTGTCATTTTTCTCCCCAATTTATCTGACAAACCTTTTGAACCTCCTCCAGATGTGTGGAAAGAGACAATCATTTCCACAGCGTGAAAAGCATAAAGCACCATGGTTCCTAAAAGGAAAGAAAAAGTTCACGTTAAAGGCCAGGAGGCGTCTTCACAGCTGCTGCTAATGGGTCATGAGCTCTTATATCGTGCAGGACGGTAAATGTTTGTTTACTTGGCTTTATACAACACTGGTGGTGGCTCAGATCAGTTTTAAGTGTTGTTCAGCATCCACTCGCTTATTTATATCCATATACAGTATCAAAACCTATCAGTACAGTTTCATTTTCTCACATTACATTCCTCAGCCAACAGAATTGTGCCTCCTCACCGGTCTGCTTTACATTTTATTATATGCTCCTTGATTTCAGGTGCTTGAATTTTACATGTTTTGTTTTTTTCTGTAGATAAATAATCCATCTACATGTCATTTGTACAGCAAAAAACTGTAGTACGAGTCTGCAACACTATTTTCATATAAAATCTACTATAATAAAAAAAATCCACACATCTTAAACAGAGTTCAGAGTGATGTTTCTTACATCCATGCTGATAGTTGAGTTTTCTCTTGAAGAAATGGCTCAACGGTCATTTTCCTGTAATTGTTCCGACTGTTCATAGAATTTAGAAATCCTATTATAATGTACTTAGAGTAAATGGGGCCAAAATCCACAAACTTGTACAAAAAAATGAAAGTTTACCCACAATTTGATGCTAATAATGTTGTAAATACGGCAGATATCTACTTGATCTTCATAACTGCCCATAATAACCTTTAAATAATTGATAACATACGTTCCCCTTCAGTAACTTCACTCAACAAGTGGACAGTTTGACCCAATTTTATTAGTTTCCTCTGGAAAACCTATTGCAGACAAAGTATTTCATTGCAACAACACGTCTCAATCTACAGTGTACACTTACAAAGGGTTGTAAATAGGAAGGGCAGCTGCAATATGACTCGGTGCGGAACAGTTAAAGCAAAATGGCTCAGCAACCGAACGAAAATAACCATGAAGCTGGTGCTGGGCGGTGAGCGACTAACAGTCTGATTGAGGGAAAAAAGAAGGACTCAACCCTGACGAGTAAAATATTTACAAAGACAGCGTTTCACAGGAAACTGCTGTGTATTCTACTGTCAGGAAGACGTTTGAACACAAAGGCAACAAAAAAAAACCAAGTCAGGATCTTAAAAAAGTACAGCAATGACAATTTAAAACCATTTCTCATGTTCATATTTTAGTCATTTCATCGTATCTTTACAAAAATTAATGAACTTCTTTCCTTCTACACCCGTTCCCGTCCCCCCAGCGTTTCTACAGTTAAGACAACATTTTTTTTTTTTTTTTTTTTAACTTGAGTGATCAGGCACAGACATTTTGTGGCCTATATTAAAAATATAAAACAGTGGAAAGTTAACGTGGTCTGAGTGGGGATGTTCTTAGTCGCTCATCTCCATGTCTTCCTGATGGTGATCATCTCCGTTCAGTTTGGACTTTTTGGGGATTTGGCCTTCTGCTCGGTCCACCTCCTCCTGGCCTTTGGGGGTGGAGGCGGAGTCGGAGTCGCTCTTCCTCTCGTCGTCTTCCTCCTCCTCTCCTTCCTTTTCACTGTCATAACCTTGTTCCTCCTCATCGTAATCCCGTGTCACCTGTCACAAAAAAAAGAAGTAAATTAAGGACAAGTTGAATCTCTGTTATAACCTATAAAGAATTATAAATGTACCTAGAATATGTTTTTAAAACCTCTTTAAGAGAGCTAAACTATCTGGTGCCAGGTTTTTAGGGTTCCACCATATGACGTTTTTGACATTGTCCCCTATCTTCAGTATCCACTCACTGGACAAACTTTCACGTCTCCTTTCTCGCTGTCAGACTTGCGATCGCGGTCTCGCTCTTTATCTTTGCTCTTCTTCTTCTTGCTGGTGGAGCGTTCTCTTTCGTCTCGGCTCCGGTCCCGGTCCTCCCTCCTCTCTCTGTCCCGGTCCTTCTCGCGTTCCTTGTCCTTCTTTTTCTCTTTTTTGTGGCTGCGTAGACATTATATTGTTATGTTTCTGCTGAACTCCAAACCTTTTATTTAACTGTTGAATGTGGAACAGAAGATGTGTGTGACAACTCACCGTCTGGGTGATGGAGACCTGGACAGCTTCCTCTTGGGCGACCGAGATGCGCTGCGGCTTCGTCTGTGTCTCCTGAGGTAAAAAAATCAAATCAAATTTAACTCCAAATAAGACTTTTTAACATTAATATTTTGCTAAAAAGGACTGCATTTGTCTGCTACCAATTATTTGAGATGATATAATGTAAAAACCTGCCTTTCATTCTAGCAATACTCACCGGCTAATGCTTCGAGACCTCCTGGCGCTGCTGTAGCTCTTGGGAGGCGTCTTTGACCGTTTCTTCGACTTTTCCTCCTTTCTCCTGTCCCTGTTCCAGACACAAACAAGGTCGACATCATCAGGAAACAGCAGCTCTACGCAGGAAACTGCGAGCTCAGAGCGGTCGCGTGTTTTTGCCAAAGCTTTGTGTATTTAGGAAAACGGCAGCACCCAGAGTGGTTTGACACACATTTTTCAACTACAGGTCTATTTCTGCTGCAGCTGCTCCGCATGCGGTCAGCGAGTCCTTCAAATAAAGGAAAAGGAAAAATAAGCCCGGCTGTTCTGGTTCTGAGGACGGCTGAGGAGATGCTGACCTAGATCTGCTGCGGCGGTTTCTATCTCTGGAGTGGGTGGTCCTCCTCCGTGGGCTCTTGGACCTCCTCCTGCTCCTGGAATGGGACCTTCGGCGAGACCTGCTTTTTGATCGCCTGCCAAGAATCAAGGTATCGCGCATTTATTACCCTGCGGTTACTGCTACAAATGGCTTTTTAGTGTTACATTTCTGGAAGTTGGGTTTACCTGTGTCTTGAGCGGGATCTGGACCGCCTGCGTCGTGACCGTGAACGGGATCGGGAATGTTTGCGCTTGTCGTCTTTCTTATCTGCAAAAAACAAATGTTTTAAAGTTAAAATGTTGAAAAGAACTATCAATCCAAAAAAACCTTGATTAAATTATTTAAACAACTGAATGAATGTTGACACTCTGAGGGTGGAGGCTACATAAAAGGGGCAAAGCCTCCAAACTTGACCTCATCACAGAGGACACAGTGAATACTCACTTCCAGGTTCGATGGCAGCAGAAATGAGCGACTGGGCCTCTCGGACTCTCTTCATGGCCTCTTCTATCTCCTTGTTGGAGGCGTCCGTCTTCAACCCTTGATTCAAATGGAGTCCGGCCGCTAATGGATTCAATCTGCAAGGACCATCAATTATTTAGCGGTTTCTCAAATAAATAAATAAAGCTAAGCCCAAAGGACTCTATACTCTGGATCAGGTTATGCATTATTTCTTACTTGGGGTCCATGGACTGCATGAGCTTCAAGAAGTCTGCAGACAGAGCCTGTAAGAGCAACAAAGCCAGAATTTATTATCAAAAAGGAACTTAATTTGGTTTGATAATGCTGTGATAATAGATTCTAACTGATCCTAACCTGGGGGTTCATGTTCGGTCCTGGAATTCCCATGGCAGCCATCTGCTCCATGTTGGGGGCTCCGAGTCCTCCGAACGGGGTTCCTCCCATCTGAAATAACCCAAGATATTAAAAAAGGTGCGTTGTGGCATTTCTGACCTGCTCCATGGAGCCGTTTTTATTTAGAAGCAGGTCCCTGTTTGGTTTAGTTATACAGGTGTAGATTATTTCCCAAATATGTGAGATACATGTATTACAGGTATTTTTAAAAGCAATTTTAGTAGATGCTTCATTAGATAAAGGAATGTCAACTTTCTTCTCTTGTAGGGGCAAATATCATTCAGTATTGAATAGGTTTGTAGTAAACAGGAAAAAATATTTTTATGTGTATGGATAAAAAAATGTATGAAAAATATATTATGACATTATATATAAACCATTTATTTTGGTGAATGCAATTTTACTGCAAAGCTGTATCAGAAAACGTTTAGATTTAGATTAGAAACTTTATCGATCCCACAGCTCAGATACAGAAAGCAATGAGTAAGAAAAAAAAAAAGAAATACCTAGAGTCAGAAAAAACAAATAGTGTATACAAAAGTAGTACAAAATAAACAAACAGAAGGTGAAACGAACATCTCCTCGTTAGAGACAAACTCACCGACGCCAACGGGTTGGGTGTCGGCAGAAGGCCTCCTCCGGGCATCATTCCTGCCACGGCATTGGCTGGAGCCAGCAGCGACATAGCTTTAGATTCATCAGGAATGACTCCTGGAGAAAAACAGCAGCGTTTCAGGACGTGTTGGACGCAAACGGCAAAAAACACAGACAAGACTTGCAGACAAGCCACCTCAGTCTATCTACTCTGTAGCAAAAGCTAAAACAAATCCACTGTTTTGTCTTGTCTGTAAATCTTGATCCCTGACTTGTTTTTTTTTTGTTGTTGTTGTTGTTGTCTGTGTGTGTGTGAAATTATGATTATAGGATTAGCAACTATGTGTTTAAAAGTCACAATACACACTGTGGTCAACACTGCCAAGATTTTATCACCTGTACTTGTTTTTTAAGTCATGAACCAAACGTAAGCAAGCACAGCCAGGTGTCCCGTGGGATGTGCTCTCAACTTTCATTAGATGTTTTATGAACAAGCGACTCGCGCCGGCTGCTTCGCTATAAAGCACACAAAAACATTGAGATACAGAAAACAAAGTTCATGATTGGGGTGTAGACAGAAGGGAACATTTCAACATCACTTACCATTACCAATACAAAAAACAGAAAAGGCTCAGTCATATTACCTTTTCTGGGCTTTTGTTGGTGTTACTTTGTACAATCCCACCACAAAAAAATACAACAAAAAATAAACTTATACGTGGCAACCATATATAGTACTGCTAACCATATACAGTACTGCTAGGTCTTAGCCAACAATACTAAAAACACTAAACAATGGCAAAGATTAACTGAACTACACAGTTATGGGCTACTGCCAGCAAAAGCCTTGACAAAAAAAAGAAAAATCATGAAAAATGTGCCCAAAGCTGAAGAAAAACCAAACAGTAAAAATAAAAGGGAAAAAACTCTTATGGAGATGATGATCCATGGTTGTGCAATCTGAAAACAGGCTACTTTTTTAAAAATCTGACATTTTCATATATATATATATTTTTTTTTTTTTTAAAAAAGGGGGGGAGAGAGAGAGAGAGGGGGACACACATGCACTCACACACGCGCACACACACACACACACAAACAGAAAGGACACTTGAGAAACAGGATAAGGCTGCAGAAGACAAAACTGTTGGTGGCATTTTCAGCAGGGCCTGGTATATAGGGCTGGCTGAACCAGGAAAAAGAACTGTAAAACACAACAACAAAAAGAAACACCACTGTTAACGTGTGATTCACTCAACCCTTGCAGTCATGTGTGGAGAGGGTCAATTTAAAAAAAAAAAGAAAGAAAGAAAAGGCATTTCTTACTGCAACATCAAGCAGAGACACATACGTCTACTTTTACCTCTCGTGTTAGTGGAAAATTTGGGAACACAAATGCACAGTGTAATAATTCTACAAGGATTCGGTCACATGAAGCAGGTAAAAGCCAAAGGCAGTTTGTGCGCTTATCAAGATAAACAATCAACCCGTAAGCTTATTAACTTCCACAATATCTGCTGGGAATAACTAGATTATGGCACACACACCTTTAAAACCATTTTGAGCATGCACAGCTGATCACTTCATCTACCTCGCATGCTTTGTGCTGGTGTAGGGATGTCCCGATCTATTTGATTACGCTCCTGATACGAGCCGTTTAATAATAGGAATCTGCCAGTACCGAGTCCTGATCCAGGATTTGTAGTTTTCTTTATATTAGTCGCACAGTGCAAACGTTACCGTTTCAGAAAGTCGGTACAGTTCTGATGTTTTTCAGGTGAACAGCTCGGCATTAATCTATTCTTATGCTGTAAACTGAGCCTTCGTTTTGGCAGATAGAACTGCAAACTGAAGACAAGTCTGAACACTGATGGTTTCATCATTTGATAGACATTATACTGTGCAATTACTTCATAAGTTAAAGCAAAAACGGTGTCTACTTTAGTTTAAGAAAGCAGCCAGACCCTTTACTCACAGTGAAAAGTGTGAAAATGGTAACAACTGTCTACAATTGATTCAATAAATAAATAAGGGATCAGGAATTGGTTCTAACTTCACAATCAATTTGGAGAAATGGATCAGCCTCAACAGCGATCGGGGCATCCCTAGTTCTGTGCATGCCTACTGATTAAAATACATTTTATTAAAAAATATATATATATACACACTAAAATTTTAACATGTGAGGAATTGCGACTGCCCTGCACACTCCCCACCCCCTTCATTTTGCTTTAAGACTTGTGTGGCAATTTTTTTTTTCTTAAAGAAAAGATGCCTTGAATAGAGAGAGAAAAAAAAATAAAGAGTTAATATTTTACTGCAGAACAAGAGAGAGAAGGGGCTTGCGAGCCTGGTGCCATTATTTTTTCTAATCTCCTGATGGCAGCAGAGGATCACTTTCAGCCAGCAAGGAAGGGGCTCTCTGCAAATGACTTGTCCACTATGAAGACCACAACACAAATAACAGAGAGAGAAGTTTACAGCTAGATTGCAAGACATGGACACAAATGTACATTTCCCTTTTACATACCTAGAAATGCCAAGCGCTGAAAAGCTTAGCTAATTTTTTTTTTTTTTTTTGGCTTGGTCAGAAAAAAAAAAACTCACAATGGCTCAGATAGTGCTCTGCAAAGCTATTAAATACACCTACACATTCACAGATCAGCCATGTGAGGGAGACGAGAACAAAGCTGACACCCACCTTCGGCGAAAGGGACCACGATCAAGGCTCTGTCCACGAAGACGGTGTTTGTCAGGTGTTGGGAAACTCCCACCGACTCAGACTCAAGGAACTTTACAAAACAGACACGTGAAGTCACAGGCAAGGGAGAGTCACTGGAAGAAAATACAGATATGTTGTGCAAAGAATACAAACAAGTACGCCCAACATGCCTCCTTCAAACCGCTTGTGCCCCGGGGGACGAGTGAGTTTATTGTGGATTTAATTCAGTCTTTCCTGCTTCCACTTGTTTAGTGCAAAAAGCATCTTCTTAAAAGGGCCGTGTAACTTTCAGAAAATTATTTTCAGTGGTGCCACGATTGGCGTCTCTAATGTTATGTTGCAGAGCATGTCCCTCTCCTCAAACACACAGAGGCTCCTGCTGTCCTGTGGCCGATGAAACACGTGTTAATCAACCCAAACCAGAAATCAGGAAGCAACGTGCTGTCGTCTGTGTTTTTGTTGGGAATTCTTCTGAAAGTTACACACAACCCCATTAAAACATGAAATTTAATGATAATTTCAGCATAACGCTAATGCTCGGACCACCTATCTGCTTCCCAATGGTTGCCTTAAGTGGTTTTAATCTTGCCCAAAAAGCATCTATAACATTTCCTACCTGCAAAGTGGCCAGGTCTTATTCGATTGAAGAAAATACAGAAACAGAAAACAATTATTTCCTACTATAGTCTATAATGTGTGTTAAATGCCCATTGCAACTTCCCAGAGTTCTTCATGTGGCATGTTTCCTCTAACAACCAGTTTTAAAACACAAATGTAAATGCAAATTTGAGGCTGCAACAAACGTTTATTTTCACTGTACATTATTAAACCATATGATATTAAATGGCAGAAAGGGGAGAAACTTCTTTACATTTACACCACCCTTGAAAACCAACCAAAGCATTGTATTTTACTGTTAAATACCAAAAAGAAGCAAAGATAATCCTCACTTTTAACAATCTGGGATCCAGAGAATATATGTGGAATTTTCACTGAGGGTTGACTCACAATATTGTTTATGAAAATCAAAGTAAATGAATTAAAAGAATGAGTATGTGGCCTTACACCCACTCACTCTGTGGTGGTCATGCCATCTTTTTGGTGGTGCTGAAACATGAACACAAACCACTGAAAAATGTGGCTAATATAATATAAAGTGGCTCTAGATCCATGCAGCCGCTCTCTCTTTCCAAAGGGCTTGTACTTGACCCCATATCTCCGAGGGGTGGGACATTTCCAACAGTGCTGGGCCAATCACATCATTCATAGGGAGGTTAATGTGCCCGAAGGCAGACACTAATGCTGCTACAGGTCCAACTCGGTGCTTTTCCACATTAAAAGCATGCTAACTTTTGTAAATATACCACAGAAGTTACAACATAAAGCTAGATGAATAGCAAAATAGGACCCCTTTAAGACATTACAAAAGAGACAAAACACACAAATTCGTCTAATTAACGCTATTGTGCAATATTTGCACATTATGTGACTTACACAACTTACCTAAAAGCAAATAGAACAGTTTAAAAGAGACTTCCGGTCAATCAATTAATCGGTTAACATTAGCCGTTTCAGCACTAACGATTTCATCTAGTAAGGGGGATTAAATCTGAGATAAGTCACTCAACTAGAATCACACAAAGCAAAGTGTCCATATGGGTCCCTCTCGTGGAGCTACTACCTCCTAAAGACAGGCTAATGGTAGCCTGTTAGCACGCTAATGGTAGCCTGTTAGCACGCTAACAGCGAGGCCTGCCGCACCGCGCAGGCCTCACGTCGAGAAAAAACGTTTCACCAACATTATTGTCCAGAATACTCACTCAGGTGGAAAAAGTTTGAGTTCCTCTATGTTTCCGAGGAACCCGAACAAAGTCCTCATCTGCTCGGATGTTGTGCTCGGCGAGACATTTGTCACCTGAATGACGTGCGTGTTGGAATTCATTTTCGCGAGTGCTAATCAAGCTAGCTAGCTTTGTGCTAGCGACGTGCCTGAATTTAAAACACACACACACAAACAAAATACACCGGCTCGGTAACGCTTACGAGTAAATCAACATTAGGCAAATGCAAAAACGACCATATTTGTTGTACAAACCAGGTGGTTAGCTTATGCAACGGAAAAGAAGACGACTGCCGCGAGCAGAGCGCAACAATGCCGCGGCTCAAAATGTCGTGAGATGGGGATGCTGCGTTTAGGTGCCGTTAGTAAAATCGTACTTATCAGTTTACTACAATGAAATTATGTATCTGAATTGTGTTTGTCTATTTTGTCTATTAAAACTACAGAATTGGGATTTGGGAGTCTAAAATTCAGGTATATAATTTAATAAAAAAAAATAGTGAGACAGATTTTCTATTTGTTCAAAATTTTCTAGGTATGTCTTAGTAAAAAATAGGTTCAAATGGACACTGAAATATGATTTTCTTTCCTAATCATTCATACTGTTTTACTGTCCATTATGTCTTTTCATAATGTAAGTGATTGGGGGCAAATTATACAAACTACCTTCTATGCAAAAATGTATTCAAAAGTTGATCTGAAGCTAATATGAAGCATTCCAAATTTAAAACCCTCTGAGATCAGCTGAGTCAATATTTAAAACGCTTTAAAAACACCCATAGTATAGTTATTTTATAATGTATACTCAAATATTTTATGTTCTTTTTATATTATCTCTCTATGGTTGACCCCTTCTTGAAATCCCTTTTTGTATTGCATTGTATGTTGTATGCTGTTTGATGGTATTGTATTTTGTGAAGCATCTTGTACCAAGTTTTGAAAGTTGTTATAAACAAAGTTCATTATTATGATGCCATTATTATTACATTCGTCAACTAAAATAGATATCTTTCATCATTACAATCTTTTTGTTACTCTACTTCCACTGCAGCTCATTTCGACAGGGAAATACCTCCAGAGAAAACATCTTGTAAAAATCAATAGAAGACTGTTTTATGGCAACATTAAAATACATGTAAACCTATACTTTAAGGCACGTTTCACAAAAAATTCAGTTTCTGTTTCTGTTCGTTTCTAAATGTTGTAATTTCTATTCCCATGATAAAATGACAGTTTATGCGTTTGTTTTCCAACGGTCCCTAAAGGCATCACGACTCGGAATACGGCTGCATCCAGAGTGGATGTGGTTACGGTGACGTCACAGTATTTTGTTGCTAGGCTGCTAGCTCGCGGCTTCCTCCAAGTACTAATGGCTGCAGCCTGTGGGAAGGCGGGGCTAGACGTGTTGCCACGCCCACGACACAGTCAATCACCGCCTACATCAATTACGTCACAGTGATACGTTCAAATAGTCGGAATTTCTAACCTAACCTAACTAATTATTCTAATTGCAAAGTTTCATATCTATAGAGCTATATTTTCGAAAGCCCAGTCTTGCTTTCCTGTGTCTAAAACTGAATTTAAGAACTATATTGATTGTATTAAAATGCTAATAAGTTATATTATCAATATAAATAAATGTTTATACACACAACATACTTGAAGATCTGTTTAGAGAAATGTAATTTATGACAAGATCAAACAGATCTTGGTACTATTGTACCCCCAACATTTTCTCTAGTAGTTTATTATTTTCCAACAAGCCATCAGTTATATTCTCAACGAATATTAATTGTGCCTCCATTCTATTCAGATTTTGTTTATGCCTTTTTGACTTGCTAATAAAGCCTATAACAGTTATTTGTTATCTTGTTCATTGTATGTTTCTTATGTTCAAGATAGCCTTACGTTAAACAATATATATTGAAGGAAGCATTTCTCAGCATTTATGTGTTAAAATAAACATTTGTAAGTATATTAATGTTGTGGTAGAAATTCCGATTTGCCCTGAACATACCATAGTTACGTCATCGATGTAGAGGGTGATTGATGGGGGCATGGGCGGGGCTAGGTGGCCAACACGTCCAGCCCCGCCTTCCCGCAGCGCGTAGCCATTACCTCCTCGTTCCTTCAGCAAAACCTTTAAAAAAACCTTCGCTTTCGACTTAAAACACGCGTCGAATAAAACGCTGCGGTGGTTTTACCAACGACAACTAACGGGTTGTTCTCAGCCTCGCGCTCTGGGTCCAACCAACATGGTGTCGGAGGGCAACTCGGCGACCCACATTAGGCGCTAAAGCTGCTGCATGCTAGCATCCCTCGTAGCCAGCGTGTCAACAGGTTGCTGCAGCCTTAATCCCTGCGACTGTTTCCACTCGAGTTTCGTGATATTTCATCGTGAGTATCGCAATATTACTAAACACACTGCCTGTTAAACTGCAGGAACATCTCCCAGTCGAGCTGTCAACATGGACCTGCAGGGATCTAACACCAATGTCACATGACATCAGTAAGTTAACACAAGTCTTTTTTTTATCTATAAACATGGATTATATTTTTTGTGCATGGTGTATATTTATCATTTATATATAATAATAACACACTCATGGTGTTTATTGTCTTTTCTGTGTTCATGGTGCAGTCGTTGCATTTATTTGAAGAAATCTTTAATCCAGAACTAGCAACAATAAAGTAATTTCAGTAATTTTAAAAATAATTAATTAAAGACTATTTTCATACCCGTGTACCTAAGTGTACTTAGGGAAACAGTGTATAGGGAAAATGAGTAGATGGGCACAAACAACAAATGATTCCCCATATCTGTTCTCTTTAAATGTACATTTTATGTTAATGTTGGTTTTATCTCATTTGAAAGTCCTTTTGTACCTTTTTTTTGGTGGTTTAACCGATAAAGAATGATGCATTTAATCCACCTACAATATAAAACTAGTTGATAGAATTCAATTCTTTTAAAACCTTCTTAAGAGAGTTAAACTATCTGGTGCCAAGTTTTTAGGGTTACACCACATGACATTTTTGACATTATTCCTTATAATTGAGTTGGAAAGTGCAGGTTATTCAGTTATAAGTTATTCAGAGTCAGTTTTATCATGTTTTATCATGCACAAAGACAGTTTCATTTTCATTTTCTATGTTTTTTTTTTTACACTTTACCCCAAAGTCTTGAATTAAAACAAGTATTTTTCTCTTGCAGGTATATGTTGGCATCTAATCAAACATTACCCTGAACTTGAAGGAGACAAAATGGTGAAACTTTTCCCCTTTACCCCTCCGTTCTCATGACAGCAGCGGTGAGATATGGGCGTCCTCCGACTGGTAGCCAGAACCATGGGTAGGATCAGCACTTTCAGGTCCTATCAGTTTGTGCTGCTCCTGGCCGCGGCGCTCGCCGTCGTCGCCTTTTACTACTTTGGCTCAGAGAAGCAGAACTTCTCCAGCACCACGAAGAGGATCAAGCAGACCCGGGCGAGTCACAACAGCAACCGCAACGACGCCGACCTGACCGAGGACACCAGGCTCCCGCGTCCGGCCGGGTCCGAGGAGGAAGCCGGGGAAGGCGTCGGAGGAGAGAGCGAGGGATCCAGGAAGGAGGACGGGGAGGCCGTCGACCAACGCTACCACGCTCTCATGATGTTCACCAAGGTGGACAAAAGCCGGAGCCTGCAGGACAAGTTCAGGGTGGCCATGTTGTCCATCGTGAAGCACAGCCACTTCCTGGAGGGGGAGGTGCTGGTGCTGCATTTCGTGAGCGACCCGGCCAGTCAAGAGCTGGGAGAGAGGATGCTGCAGGAGTTTCTGCTGGACGCAACGTTCAAGTACGAGGTAGGCAGCACGAGACCCTCCTAATAATATCCCTGTAGTCTCAGTACAATGTAAAGTATCTTCAAAAATATTAGAAGTATGATAGAAATTTAGTTCAGCAAAACGTAGTGTTTCTAATAATGACACCCTATTAAAATAATGGCTTATGTCATTGTTTCAGTTTTTTGGGAAAACACAAAAAACTACTATCAAATGCAGAGAATATTATATTTATTAATCATCTTAATCAAAAAGGTCTTGGTGGATGAATGTGGACATATGTAACATTAAAGAATAAAGAGATCAGGCCAATTTATGAACATTCTGGTGTGACTTTAGGCAACTTTAAACCTTAAACTGTCCTTTTTATCCATGCGTGCAAACTTAAAACCTTCATTACCTGGAGATAAATTAAACAAAAGTCAGGTAAATAAAGTTCATCAGGAGGCAGTTCTCATTTTAATCACTTTCCCAGGTCTTTGCCTGTTTGTTATTGAACGTAACTCATCTCCTACATCCAGTTTTTACGACATTTTGAAATTGAAGTGATGACGATCCTGGAACTTCCTTTCTTTATATTTGGCTGCAGGTTTATTGAATTTATTGATATGCACAGCACTTTATATTGAATTATTATTAAAGTATAACTTGTGAAATTTAGGCTAATTTACTATAAAACATTATAACCTAATGTTTAATCCTGACTTGGACAAAAAAACCTTAGTTAAAGTTTAATAGGGCAACGATATGTTTTTGAACATCATCCCACCCAAAAATACAACAATAAATCATCACATATCTTCCTCTTATAAACATATTTGCTACTCTATATCACTATAAAAATCTTACTACTAATAACAGTTTCCTGTACAATGTCTGTCTTTACTCATCAGCAACAAGGGGCATTTTCTCAGTAGCATAAGGCGAGACATTTAAATGATGTAAATGCAAAGAAATAAATGAATTATTATCATCCTAGCACATTTTGAATGTAGTGTCAATGTGTATTACATTTTCAAGAGATCAATGCAGCCCCAAATTGTTTATATACATATGGTGGTGGATTATAAAATCATTACATTTGCTTTTATAAAGGATAAAGCAAATACACATTTCACTCTTTGCAACTTGAAGTACAAACTCCTCGCTTGACCAACACTATTTATATGTGGTGTATACATTCAGCACATGGGGGCAGTGTTGGCCTGGCAAACTAATCCCTCACTAATGGGGATATCACCCCCTGACTAGACTTTCTGCCAAAAGCAAGGATTATGTCCCATCTCTAGTTCACACCATGTTCCTGCCTGTTTTTCTTCTTTATTTTAATGCTTCACTGAGCACAAGCTCATTAATTTGGTCAGAAATGACTTATCCCGCCTCAAATCCTCCTCACCAGCCAGTGTTTTCGCTCCTCGGAATTTCTCCTCGTCTTATTCCGTAACATCTTGTGCGGATGTTGCAGAACTGTATTAGCTCAGGCTGTCCCCGTGCCTGCAGCGGATTGGGCAGAGATTTGCTCAGCTTGGCTCCTCGGCAGCTCAGAGCCAATAGTTCCGATTTGTTCCCGTTCGTTTCACTCTCTGTACTCGCTCCTTCTCGGAGCACAGCTGAAGTGCGTAATGTGCTGCAAGGACCGCCACGTTAATATAAAATGGATCTTGTGTGCTGCCATGTGACAGACAAGGACCAGACAAAGTCTCTTTCTCAAAGAGACTAGAACGGCACGCAGAGATTCTCCCCCACCCAACCCGCTGATGTCTTCCACAGCCAACACTAATAACTGCTCCGTGTGCAACAGTTGAACTCAGCCAAGATACCAACGCCATTTGAAAGAGATACTAGTGGCAAAATCAGCATTTTGAAGGATTCAAAAAACATATTTTTGTGTTCTGTTAATTTCCCGGGTCATTTAAATTTGACCTGCTGCATGTTTAATTATCCAAAAGATGCCCAAACCCCCCGAAACCTAACGATCATTGTTAATATTTCATTATTAACTCCATTAATAACTAAACTCTAACAGGTAATGGTTTAATTACAGTAATTAACTAAAAAACTTCAATACTTTTAATGTTTCATCACTTGGTTATGTTTTAAAATACCAACATATAAAACACACTCATTTTACATAACATCGAAACTTAACGTTCACTTTTTGTTGCACTGTTTGTGAAGCAGAAATAAACATATATGTGAAATGAACAAGTTTAATATTATATGCTGATTAAGACAAGGGAAATTTATTACTATAGAACATTTCAACAACAAATGCTTTATATAAAACATTAAAACGCATCAAGATACAATTTAAACAGTTGTTTAAATGGGGGAAGTATTTAAATTAATAAAAATCAAATACTTAAATACTACTTTTTCCTATTTTTCCTGGATCCTCAAACTTGAAAACGGGTCAATTTGAGCCGTAACACAACAGGAAGGTGAACATTCAGCCAGACTAACATTCTATAAGACATAAGTTATCAATATTAGTTAAATTAGTAATATTTAAATTCACTGCAGATCAACCAAAGGCTATGCTTGTGCTATAACATTGCAGGTCATGTGTACATAGCAGAGCCTGGCTGATACTAGAGTTAACAAATCCTGATACTGATGTGTTGGCCAATGTTTGTTTTTCATGTACATTAATATTCTGGGACTTTACCCGTTTGTCTTTGCATGATTTACAGTTAAAAAATAAACGTATTTATCTTTTATTGGTTGTCTATGCAGCAGTTTTAGCTCCTTTTTCTCTCTCAGGAGGCTACATAAAGTAAATAATTCTTTATACAAAATGAAAACATCTCAAATACATATATGAGCAATGCAAAATACGCGAGTGGACAATGTGTACAACTCATAAAATAATGATGGCAACCAAAGCTATGGAAGGGATGAACGAACAAGCTGTCATCATGAGGAGGAGGTATCACTGGAACTTGTTTTAACGTGGACACACGAGGGTGAAAACAGAATAAAAATAACAGAAAATGATAAAAAACAAAAGCTTATTTTTCTTAAAATGTTTTTATTCAAGTTGAAAACTGAATGTGCTTTTTGACATATTGTAGGATTTGTCTGTATTGAGCTCAAACAGGATGATATTTGCGGAGCTGGCTACTAGTCGGTACATATTGGCCTTGTGGGGAAACAGGTTTTCATAACTCTCTTACACAATAAAGAAACTTTCATGCTCCATACATTCAACCCATGCCTGCTTTGTTCAGGCTGTTACAGTATCATTTTTATGGTATCATTCCACACCGCTGGTCTTGAACGCTGTTTAAGATAATGAATCATAAAAATGATGAGTCCGTTGGCACCACTGACGCAAGCAGACTGCTCCCCGTCCCCTCGTTCTCCCACGTCAGAAGCAGAGTTCCAGATGGGACGGGGACTCTCCAGGGTGCGAATGAAATGAGGCAGGATGCTGCCATCCTTGTCCGCTCATCCCGGGCCGCGTTCGTGTTTAATTATTCAAATCCGAGAGGAGCGCGAGGCGCAGACAGCGGCTCCGCGAGGATTTTCGCCTCCATCACTTCCCGGCGAAATCAATGAACCGATTGACGTCCCCGGCTCAGACTGTCTAGAGGCTGCGCTCATTACCGCTGACCATCCTTCACTCACTCCGTATGACACCGGAGCCCGGAGGAGTGTGTTATCTAGCGGTAATGACCGAACAAGGATGAAGAGCGGTGTGACATGTTTGTGTGTCCGTCGAGGAGTGAATGACTATTACGGATCTGGCTGTAGGGGAAATGCTGTGAGCTATGCGGGTTTAGAATGAGAATTGTTCATTTCTCCTCAACTTCCTGGAGAAACTCTAAAAAGTGTTAACAGCACATGTTCTGACTTTACTTTATTGGCTTTTACCTCCTTTTCCCCCACCATCTTTTTAATATTACTGGATTTTTGTCATTTGAGGGTGATTTTTGATGGGGAAATGAACGCAACTTGTTCCCAAAGATTCAAACATCTGACTTGTGAACATTCATAGATACAACAGCAACCGCTGACTGGTGTCCATAAATGTTCGTACAATGCTGTATTGTGTTCTAGCCCAGAACAATCCGTTGTTTTAGATCCAAAACTACAATTTCAGGCAACGCTATCCCGAGATCGTCAAAGCCGCGTGAGACGTTTATGCCGCCTCCCTACCGTCCTGCCAAGCTCACCAATGTTGTCCGAGGAGTACGGGCCAAGCTTCAGCCTGACTGGAAACGGAGTCAGGGGTTTTAAACCCAAAGAAAAACAGCTCATTTGTCTGTATTTCAGGTTCGAGGCTGCAGACGAACGCCAGAAACGGGTGCTGTGGAAAACATGTCGCGCTAAAGAGTTAATTATGGCATTTATTGATTCAACGGTATGATGTAAGTTTCTGCGATGCTTGTAAATGCTGCCGTGCACTGAAACCTGGTTTGAAAACCGTAATATCTGCCAGAAAAATCACCCCATCGCGTTCGCAAGTTCGTATTTTGAATCGTCCCAAAAGTCAAAAAAGGAAACTTTCTTCAACGTTGGCGTTCCTTTAATAGAAAACTCGTCAGTGACTGCCAAACATATCCAGCCTCTCTAATCAACTTTGTGCGGCCGCTGCAGGTTTTTTGGGGATTTTTTTTTTTTTGAGCTATTTATATTGTTTGGCCAAACGGATTAGTATAACGGAGCAAAGCTGTAGTTTTTACTTTCATTAGATAATCTCGTTAGACTATTTACACTTGTCTCCACAAATCCATGATGTGGGTCAGGGTGAGGGGGTTGCAGAATTAAAGTCCGTGTAATTCATTGTCTGTAAGCAAATCATGCTTTCTAACCTTTTGGATTGAATTCCATTCTGTTTAAAACAGCCCAGAATCTGTCGTAAATGTGTTAATTGGCACCTAGTTTTGATAATTTTAGTCTATTGTTAAATATCTATGTTACTATTAGCCATTTGGGTTCTATTTGTTGTCATTTTTAGCTGTTTTACTGACCAGTAGCTACAATGTGCTAATTCCTTCAACATTCCACAGGTGGATGCATCCATTAGAATTTTCTTTGACCACATTATTTCTGTTAAAACTGTTACAAGCTGTAATGAAGCTACAAGAATGTAGGAAAACTTCCTCACGTTCTAAAATAAAGTGCCACATTCAGCTGCATGTCACTGCAGGGTTGTGCTGAGCATCCCAAATATACCGCAAGCATGAAAACTCAAGACAAACCGGTTTGTGTTTTAGAGACTAAAGTGTAGAATCATGTGTTGTAATCAGTCTTTTAGGCCTTTGAAATATTTAAACATAGGCCTCTACCACACACTGATAAGTTGTCCTTGTGCCACTCTACAGCACCCACTGGTCTTTTTTCAGTAATTCTCCACCGTACCGTGCGTCTCAAAAGACAAACATTAAGGCTCTTTTGCAACATTTTCACTCTGAGAGTCTCTTGAGTAAATTGAGAAGCAAATGGACCTAAACTTTTTGACCTCGTTGCATTATTTATTGCAGCAGAGCTGTGAAAAGTATAGTTTCTCTCATTTTTCCTCCTTGAATTGTTCATGGAAATTGTGCAAAATAGGTGGAATAGATCTTTTTCACGGCAGCTTGAGTTATTTAGGTTAATTACATTTAATAAACACATGACATATAAATGTGTTCATTGCAGTTCTAACGGCTGCACATTATTTATCAGGCTTTTGGTGATATTAGATTACACAGTGATTTATGTGCCAATACATCAACAGCAGTGCAGGACAGCTGAGTACGCCCAGGGCTTAATGTGCCAGGGATCATTAAATCATGTCCATCAATGCACACGGGTCTGTTTTATAATATGGCCGCCATATTGTCCGCGTTTTATCTGAAGCCTTGAACTTACAAACTTACTGATGCAGGGATTGATGATAAATGGACTAATGTGAGCTAAATGTATCCTGTGACGTACTAACGAGCAGGATTTGCACAATTAGAATTGACTTAGTTCATTTGTTGGCCGTATATTCTGTCGTCCAGTGACAGAATGAAATATTGTGATACGTTTCACCAAATAAGTTAATATACTGTAGATGTAATTCAATATAACAGTCATGTTTTGGCATGTATTGGTGCAGGAGTAGAGTCATTCACTGTTTGTTTTAAGGCAGTCGAATAAATATGAGAATAATGATCTAACTGCAAAGCAGCTTTTATAACTAGCTTAAACACAAATTTAAGCCATATTACAATATATATACATATACCTATGAAATAATATTTTATTATATCCATATAATGTGACCCCCACTGTGCTGATCTCCATGCAGGTGTTGTTCCATGACGTGGTGGCGCTCACACAGAAGCTGTTCCCCATCGTGGAGGCCATGCAGAAGCACTTCAGCGCCGGCTCTGGAGCGTATTACAGCGACGCCATCTTCTTCCTGTCTGTAGCCATGCACCACATCATGCCTGAAAGTAAGAGCACAACATTTTCTCTCATTTCTTAGCTAGTTATTTCCATTTAATTCACAGATTTTTAGCTTATTCAAACAGCTTTTGCTAGCCGGAGCATCAGATGAAGTCATGTCTGAACAGTCTCTACTGTTAATGGAGTAACTTATTTTCTCACTTATCAACTCTCAATGTTGTGTTCAACATCTGTGTGTGTGATTTCTGCAGCCATCCCAAAATAACAAAATGGATTTCATTATTTTAATGATAAATTATATCTGATTGATATGAATTATTAGCTGGTGTTTGTCTGTCTGCCAGTCTGTTTGTTAGCAAAATACCTCAAAAAGCTTTGATCGGATTTTCCTCAATTTTTTAGCAAACGTTGGGAACAGTACCATGAACAGATGAACACATTTTGGTAATGATCCAGAAGAAATCCTGATTTCTGGATCACTTTGAATTTTTGGTTGCGGTAAATGGACCTTCAAACAGGCAGCATCGTTTGGGGCCACCTGGTGGTGATATCTTGCACCTATATAGCTTATTTATCTACTTTATCATTGTATTGAAAGCTTTTGACTCAACATGAGAGTGACTATCTGTTCTAATTGTGTGTTGTAAAATCTCTTATTCGAGCAGTGTGCGTATTTGCATCAAGAATTTTGCCTTCAAGTTTCAATATGTAACTTTCTGTGAGGAGAAAAATAATAATATATACTAGAAGTTAATTTGGGCAAATATGGAGCATCTACAGTGTGTCAATAATTAACTTACTAATTTACTTGCTGGTTAAAAAGACATTGACGAAATGCCTATTTTTAAATAAGCAACATGCTGCTTTGTGTAGCTTCTGCTTTGCTTGTCCGGCAGAAGTGTGAGAGCTTTAAATGCACTGAGATCGATGCTCACCTCTCCATCCTGTCACTGCTGGTCCACGGCCGGGAAAAAAAACATTTGGCAGGTATCTAACAGACACGTGGCGTGCTGCAGAGGACCCGGGGAGTTCAGAAGGAGCGGATGTTCTCCCGTCACCGCTGCCCACATTAGTGCCCCCCGCGTTGGTGCTGACTAACGGCAGCGGTCTCCACTGTTGGGGCTCATTTCAGCGGGTGTGCAGCAATGGGGCGTCACTCCACAAATCAAACAACCCATTAGGCTTTGGGGTGTGAATCAGTAGTCATTAAAGTCTCTGTCTGACAGCAGGACAGGTTTTTAAACTGTGAGTCAGGGTGCTAATCGCTGCATATAAGCATTGAGGCATAATGAGATGAAATGTCAAAAAGGTGGTAATATTAGGGATAATGTCTAAAATGTTATGTGGTGTAACACAAAAACACTTGGTACCAGTTTAATTCTCTTAAAAATGGTTTCAAAAACAGTAGCTAGCTACTAGTTTTATATTCCAGATGGAATAAATATTCAAAATGTATTTGAAATGACATGAAACCAACATGTACATGATTTTAAAACTGTATTTTAAAAAGTTTTTTGACTTTCTCATATTGCCAACCATTGTTTGTCACTGACTTTCATTGGTTTTCCAGAAGACAAAAAGGTCCTTCGCTCACATCAAAAAGATGAATCTGGGAATCTGATTCAGCCCTTAGAGCCGGAAGCTGATTTTGTTTTTATTTTCTTACCCTTTCAGCAAAGAAAAGCATTCTAGTTTAGGCTCGACAATCCATGCGGTTGAGGTTTTTGTTCATGTTGTCTACAGAACATCCAGTACATTGCAAAGGGACACAGGATACGACTTTAAGAGCAGAAGAAAGTAAGTTGTGAAGAAAAAGATGAAAGATAGAATGATGAATAAAAGAAACTGCCTGCGGGGGAAACTGTGTGGTTGTCACTCAGCTGTCAAATCAGCACAGTCGTTCAGGAGACGGGAATTTAAACGTGCTTTCAAAGTTTGTGTTCCTATCAAAAATGCTATTTTTTTCCCTCCATTGACTGGTATTTTTCTTTCGACTTCTGTCCTCTGTGAACCGGCAGAGCCTGTTGCAGCCTCACGTTGTGGGCTGGAAATGCTTATTGATCAACCACACGTGTAAACTGGCTGCTCTGCCCAAGTGGTCACACGTTTTCTATTTAAAGAAGGCTTTTATCTAGAAAGGGCATAATGGGCTCGTCTTCACACAGCGACTCAGGGTATATGGTGCACGTTGATACTGTCGATCAGTGTTTTCTTCACATCATCACGACACTTTTTATGCAGCATGTTGCATTACATGTATGGAGCATTATTTATGACTGAAGAAAAGAAACTACCTGTACAGTGTTAAACGGGCAACATAGCCTGATTATTATTATACTGATATTATTATTTCACCTATGGAGTTTAGACACAGAAACAGAATTGCTGTTAATTTTGTAGTGGGCAATAATAAAATAGTGGTGAGGATCATTGGGTTAATACTATCCGAATGCATAATGATCGCTTATAATAACACAATCATTAGTGATCTCATTAAATAGACATTGCATATATAATAGCTTTAAAAACTGAAACCATACCTTTAAATGGAAGGATCAAACATTATCACGGTTATTTATAATAACATGAAAACTGTACCGAAGTGCAGAGACGTTTTTAATGCACACAAATATATAAACGCACCTTTTAACATATTGATTACATGCAGACATTGTCTGAGGGCTATAGATTTAGATGTGTATGATTCTCCATTCGCTTGCAAGCTATAGTAAAAGCAACAGAAGACTATTTACACCATCTGTTGTTGACTGATGGAAAATGAAATTCCACAAGGGAAATCTGTTGCAATTCATAATGACACTACAAGGAAATGTTTTCATGTTCAACATGCTGGGACTTGAGTCTGTCCTACACACTCAACCTTAATTTTCCACCTAGTGTCTAAAATGTAATGTATTGCAGAATTTGACGCTATAAGGATTTTGTTTTATATTCATCTGCTGAAAAGTAAAAAGTTTCTGTGCTCAATGAAAATCCATTTTTAATATCCGGACACACATGTAGGATTTGTGACGTCACAAATAGTTTGGAGGCCATTTTGGTTTAATATTCAACTGTGAAAGGGAAACTTGAAAAAGAGCCAAAAGTATGCAACAAGTATTTGTACTTATTACTCATGTTAAGATACAGTGTTACATGACTTGTTTTAATCATTTTTTCCGCAGACATTTGCACGATCACCACTTCCCACAAATGTGACTGTTTCAGCAAACTACCAGGATAGCCGACACACATCCCAGGACATTCCCTTTTCCATAAACAACAGCCTGTAGTATGATGGAATGCCATCCTCCTCTATTGTGATAGTCACACGGGTACGTTTCTGGTGCTATAATGGGAACGTGGCTGCCGCCCGTTACTCCAGCACATTGAGGTACCCTCGGCCTGTTTGTTTAAAACCTCGTCATCAGTCATCACCAGCCATTTCCATCAACTTCCTAGTAGCTTGATGTGTTGAGGAAGCATCATTTTTTACAGCATCACGGACGTGGTGCACAATGGCAAACAGCCGCAGTACCAATGCCAAAAAGGTGACTCATCCTCCAGTATTCACTGTTGGTGGCCACTCTCCACAGACAATGGCAAACCGTTTATTGATTTACTGGTGCTCACAACTGGTAGGTGGTTTTTGTCCTTTGCAGAACAGAGCCAAGATGACGACAGATTTAATAAAGGACTTTAGGACTCCCGAAAGTTGCTTATGAACTGCTTGTTGTTGAAGCCAGGAACAGTAGCATTCCACCATGATCCATGACCCATGTGTCCACTACGGTTGGGACGATGTCCCCTTAATTGGCAGTTGACGAAGTTCATGAATCATCATGATGGATGATGATATTGGGAGGAGGTACGTGCTGAGAACTATGATGATTGGTGTTAGCACCAACCAGACTAGTTCTTTAACCCTCCTAAACCATCATCGTCATGGACAACCCAATTTCGTACAGTTTATTTAACTTTGAAATGTTTGATCCATAAATTGTAGCTCCTTGATTTTTTTTTTTTAGCCTGAAATCTAGCACTTGTAGAAGGTTTTCTATCCAGACTGGAACTCGTTTCTTTATAGGGGGCTTTATGAAGCAAATTCATACAGGTAGATCCAATTTTTACTATTTTATTGTCCATTTTTATGCCAGAAGTAACTCTTCTTCTTTTTACTGACTCCCAGTTACTCAGTAGTTATTTTAGAGGGCGCCCTTCAACCGAAGAACCATAAGTGTTTCTGATACGAGGAGGTGTGGAATCATGAATGTGGCTCTCTATCATGATGTTAAGTCAACAACCATCATGTCCACGTAACATCTGCCTTTATCAAAACTGGTTGAAACTCAGGCTAATCCAGTAGATCGCTAATTTGGCCGCAAAGTTATAATAGTGGATTTAGTGCTGACTGCTGAGAAGTATTCGTGCAGAGCCACAGACTCTGCAACAGTCTCACAAATATTGAGCATATTTAATTTTTAGGGGGGTTCTCTCCAGAGTCCTTTTTTTATTGCCAAGAACATTGGGGTGTTGATTACCTCACAGCGGGTGAGGTTGTGTATTTTGGACAGTAACTCTGGAACCAGAGCGGCTCATGGGAAGCCTTCAAGGACGGCTACCGCTAATGTGAGAATTGCTTTGCTAAGGTGAGAAACCTGGAGGTGAGGTAGTAGCCGTTCTGCCTGAAATCATAGACAAGGTCTAAATTTCGAGAGTGCTGAAGCATTGCGCTTGTTTTTAGGTTTGACCTTTGGCCTTTTAGATTTCAAGATAAAGCATCTTGGTAATCTTAAGGGCTCACCTTTTATTTCTGCTGTTCCCTTCCCTTTCCTCACTATTATCAAGACCAAAGTCGGCCATTAGAGCTAAAAAAAAAATAAAAATGCCGCTCACTAATAGGCTTATGGACAAAACAAGTCCAGTGAAAACCCCAAACTGCTCCACCTGCTACAGTTATGCAATTCTTGAAGCGTTTTCTGACTAGACGAGCGCCTGCGACGAGACGACCCTGCCTCAGCCAACACAGTTTTGTCGCAGCAGGAATCTTTTACAAGAATGAAATAAGGATGAAAATGACTTTCATGTGATCACAAGCCACCGGGGTGTTTTTTCCAGCAAAAAGAAAACCAACAATGACCCTTACAAATAGGCTTTAAGTGCTCACATCAAGACTGACATTAGGGCTTAATGAGGTTGACCCACTTACATCCTGAAAAAAGTGAGGTTGGATAACAGTGTCTCTGTTGTTTTGTTGCTGCCGCTGAGTTGAGGCGTCAACATATAGGATTATCTGATGCCAGCGGAGCCTCGGGCCAGCTCTAAGCCATCGTAACCATATTAATCCTATAATAAATAAACACTTTTCCTGTGGTCAATACAACATAAGAAGCTAAAAGGCAAAAATTGATTTAAACCTGAGGGATTTTTATTTTTCCACTAGGTTCAATAGCCGCTGGAAGAGAGACTCATTGTACTCAAACGACTACTACTACTACTCCAAATTAAGCCTATAAAAAGTTAAGGAATTAATAAATTGAGCTAAAACGGTGCTTCATGTAGAGATAAAATGATTTACTTTTAAAGAAAAAACTCAAATTTCTCAGGTTCAAGTCATGTAAATGTGAATATTTTAATAGATTATTTTTCCTCTACCCTTCTGTTTATCATGAAAAGGTTGAATGATGCACATGTGCAACTTACAGCATCCCTGAAAAGTCCCCAATCATTGCCTTGGTCATTGACTAGTTGCTGTTCCTATGATAAGAAAACACAGTGATAGAAGAACTTTGGGAATCTATGAAAGTACCTGCTTCTATAGTACCTGTTAATGTTGAAAACACTGGATTCATGATCCGTAATCCTAAAAAAAACACAAATTTTCCCCCCAAAACAAAATCCATAAACTGTAATCGATCTACATTTAATTCACATTCAAATGAAGTCATGATAATGCTAATAATCATGTCATGATGTGTTCTAACACTACTCAGCGCTACTTTCACCTTCTCTGGACTTTGTGTTGAATCGTTGATCCAACATCAAACCCACCTCATCAAAATGTTGTAACAATTTAAGACCCTCTTCCTGGAAACCTCCCACCAGTTAAGCCCCGTTAGTACTAACAAACAGCACTGGCCTCTCTTCCAAGCCCCTCTCTGTTGCCACAGTACATGAAGGCATTGTGATGTGCAGCTTCCTTGTTTGGAGAGCACAGAAAACCGGGTTGTTGCTCTTTTGCTGAGTATCCTTTTTTTTTTTTTGCCATCACTTGTTTCAACAAAAACCGGTAATCGAATGTCTGCAGGACAAACTCTTAACCCAGTCACGACTCATAGTTCTATCCTTTATTGTCTTACATTTCAGTTGGGTGTGTTGAGATCAAGGCTATGATCCATTTCCAAATACAGGCTGTTAGTTTTTTGATGTCTGGCCCCTTTAAATCCAGTCATGCATTGGACTTATCCTGTCTAGTTTGACCCTTATGTGAGGCTATGCAAGAGGCTACCAGGGCGCCCAGGGATTCAGTTTTTCAGCTGCAAATACAGGACATTAAATTATTGGCTTAAGCAGCATTGAGGTACATTTGGGAGCATATTTGAAAGTTTAGCGCGTTTGCACAAGGATCTCAAAAAGGCTTTGATGAGCTGAAGACTGATTTGAAATAATATTTGAGTTGATCTCTGGAGGTCAACACATGCAGCGCAGTAATTATAAGTATATCCATCTTTTTGTATTGTACTAATTCCGCATGTGTCGTCAATTTAGCCTTGGTCGCCGGTAAATATTTACCCCTGTTTGGAAGCCGAATCCGTCATATTTGACAGTCTCTCTCGTGTTGAAATGGCAAGTGTTTTCATCAGTACAATAACGTGTCGATGGCGGACAATTCCAGAGCATTTCTCACCCTTTCATCGCCATGCCAACAAGCAAAACATAGGAAGTTGAAACAATGAACAGATAAAGCCTTGAATATCCTGGATACTGTCGTTTCATCTACAAACAAGTGTCAGTATAAATCATTTACGGTCTGCACAGTGCTCAGCTTTCTATACATTTCTTCCCATAATTAATGGAAAATTTCATGGGATTTAAAAGTTTCATAAAGTAAAACACTAATTCCTTCCATCGTGCTCTTATTTCCTGCTGCTCTGTGTTCCTACAAGGACTCTTAGAAGAAAATAAGCAGCAATTTTCACAGTTGCTCAAAAGTATATTTCCTGCCTTATGCATGCGTTTATGCATGGCGATTTTTCTTTAACAGATTGTTTTTTCTTCCAGGTCTGACACGGATAGTGCAGCTCGACCTGGACCTGAAATACAGGACCAACATCAGGGACCTTTTCCAAGAATTTGATCGCTTTACTCCCGGAGCGGTAATAGGCATCACCAGAGAGATGCAGCCAGTCTACAGGTAGGCAAAGCAACACATACAATTCTAGTTAAGCCAATTTGAGTATCGAACCAGTCTGTTGCTTTTAGATCTGCATGTTAAATGTTAGTTTCTGTGCTCCAGTGTCTCTTCTTCTCTTTCGATCATGTGTAAAAAGCCACAGTCCTAATTTCACTCACTTTTCTCAACCCCAGATGGATTTTAGTTTTCATGGGCCTCACTTATAGATTCACAGTCGTTTTTTTTTTCTCAGTTTCTAAGTGAGAAAGAACATTTGAAGTCTATCAAACAGACTGTCTTTCACAGGAACGTTCACAGGCTGTCTCTCCCAACTACAAGCATTAAAAAGTTGTAATGCAACAAAAATAAATAGAGCAGTTTCTGTTGATCCAAGACTGCAAACTTGTGCAATGTCATCTTTTGTTACTTCTCATAGGTGTAATAATGGGTAATTAGGGTAGTAATAGCGTCCATTTTTGTCATTTATATGAATGATAAGCTATTTAAATTGTGCACAAATTCTAACTTACTATTATTGCATCTTTATAACCTTTTCAAATCTAATCTAAAATCAGTTGGCTAATAAATGGAATGCAGTGGACATGTCAGCTTTCAGGTTTTTTGAGGATGTTGGGTAATGTAGTGTATGAGTCACAAGGTGAACAAATCACAGCTGACAATCAGCAGCGGTTTCAGTCGTACACTTTGAAGTCATTGGAGGCAGTTTTCAACATCCTCAAAGAAAAAACCCTGAAAACTTGATCTTCTGATTTGCTTCTATAGAAATTTAAAGTGCATCGGATCAGTTTATGGTCACTGTTGTTTTTGTTTTTGTTGTTGCTTGTGTTACCTCTGTTTCTCTGGAAATAAACAGTCTGACTAATACCTGGAAACCAATCACATCAGTGGACCCCTACAGCATGTCATCTAAGTACAGCTTTTCCATGTCAGTTTAAGCCTCATGTCCTCCTCGGGCATTTTTGTGCATTTTTGTCAACATTTTTTTGGATTTGTTGATCATTTTGACTGTGGTACAGCTTTGGACTGGTATTTTTCATAATAACTCTTCTGACTTTTATAATATCTCTTCTGACTAATTGTCCTTAACTTTTACATAACTTTTATACTCTCTGGACAAATTTTGCACCCTTTCGACACCTTTGTGGCAAAAATGTCCAACTGCAATAAAATCATCATACATAAAGCTTTCAGCTTTTTTCATTAATTTCTTATACAACTCTCTCTTACCTGCTCAAAACAACCAAACATTCCATCCTTTTCTGGATTTTAACCCTTTAAATCTATTCAAAGTATTAATTTTGTAAAAATTAATAATATTAATAAAAATGCCTCATTGACTTCCATTATAACCACAGTTTTTAATCATTATAGTATAAAACCATGCATTCTGAAATAATTCAAATAATTAAACTGGCATTTAAATTCAATTCTAATTCACTCCTGAATTAGAATTGAATTATTGAATCTTTACTCATTTTGAGCAGGAAATACATTGATTGCTATATGATGATTTTATAAGAGTTTGTTTGTGCACAGACATTTTTGCCATGAAGGTGTTGAAAAGGTACAAAATTTAAGGAGGGAATGAGGGTTAATAGAAAGAGGAGTTTCTGTGTTTTTGACAGTATTGAAAATCATAGTTTTGGGATTTCCAAATACCCTGGTATACCCGAGTATCTGGCAGCATAGAGCCACAGTGCAATATGGCAATCCATAATGGCAAAAAGTCACTTCAGCAAGATTAAGCCACACTAAGAGTATCATGTTTTCTATGCTGTTTTGAGTCCTGTGCCAGATAAATAAGTGAGAATTTGGCACAATCTAAGTAGAGAGAAGCATCTAATCAGTAAATGTTTATTTCAGATACTTCAGATACGTCTGTGGTCCAGGGCTGGGCGATAATTCAATAACAATATATGAATCTAGATGATGAACCATATAAACCACAGGTTAATAAATAAGTTTGTTTCCCTTCCTTTGCATTAATGCAGATGCAGCATGCATCTGCATTAATTTAACATCTTTAATGCTTATTGTCACTTGTTTCTGTTCTCCATAGCTTCATTGTGTCATAGTTGTGTGAACAAGTTTAGAGTTATTTATTAGTGGGGGCTACTCTGGAAACATTTATGTATTAAAAGTAGGTCATTGTCAGTATTGATCAATATTAACGTGTTATTTTTTTTTTTATCTTTCCCAGCCAGACTCTGGTCTCTTTATTTCTGTCTGGACTAATTAAACAGCTTCTCATGCACCAAATTTAGATTAACTTTGGCAACAAACAGGACGAGATCTATAAGAATTTCTGTCTCTGTGTTATTTTCCCTTCAGTATCAGGTTCTCACGAAGCTCACGTCAGTGAACCCAGGATGACCTCGGGCTTTGGCACCCGTCGGTGGCACCGCTGAGCTGGAGGCCAAACCCTCCGGTTTTCTCATCCTCAGCCCTGCACAATTCAAAAGACAGACTAGTTCTCCTTCTCAGGCCGTTGTTTTTATACCCAATAAACACACCTCATACCACACAGAGGATGTGTGGACGTCTCACGAGTTCACTCCACATGTTTGCTCAGGTTCTTTCTTTGCTTTTTCTTGGATTAATCTCCCGATCTGCATCTAACGCTGCCGTTTTTAGAATCTTTATTTTGTTTAAGTTTAATCAAAGTTCTTGTGTAGCTACTCGTGTTAAGATAACAAGAAGAAGCTTCCAGTTTGTTATAGGGGGGGTTGTATAGTTGAGATGAACTTGTGCTTCTGTTCACAACATCAATCTTTGTTTTTGTTTTTTAAAACATTTTAGCAACATTTTAATTTTTGAATCTGTTTGTGTGCGTGCTTGTGCGTGTGTGTGTGTGTGTGCGTGTGTGTGTACGTACATACAAGGGACTTCAATTTTCAAGCTCTTTGTTCCTCTACTGATTTTTCCATCGCTCTTCAAGACAGTAAAACAAACATGCCCAGTCCGTTTAGACTACATCACTGTTTCCCAGCTATGCAGAGCATCAAAACAGGACGTGTGTGTATGTGTGTGTGTGTGTGTGTGTGTGTGTGTGTGTGTGTTTGTGTGAGAGGGTATTTTTGTGTGTGTGGTAGCAAGGTCAGGTGGCAGATTTCATGTAGCAGCTGTTTACTGGAATCAACATCCATCCAGGTGGTTTCCTCAAGACTTCGTAGATGAAACAATGAATCAGACTTTGTGCTTTTATAGTTTTTCACCTTTTACACATTCATAACAAGCAGCCTTATTTATATCTGTATATTCTATATCGCCGTGTGCAAATTTCCTTTTATAATTTTGGATCCGACGCCTGCCGACACGGTGAAACCCTTGTCATTGTGAGGTCGGTACGGCTGCAAGAACGTCGGCGACAGTAAATCTCTGTCTGCATACGTGTAAATGGTGATGTCAGCTTTCTGCGTAAATCATTTTCTAAAGTGGAGCCATAGTTTTCCTGCCAGGCTCCGGTTGGCATCTCTAAACAGATCTGTATCCGCCCCGCCGCTGAGATATTGCCGCTCAGTATTGTGCTAAACTGGGGAAGCCCCTGCTAAAGTTGTTCCTGTGCGCTCATTCCATTTGATGTCAAACTAAATCCTTGTCGCAGCTGGTTCCAGGTCTTTTGTACATAAGCACTGGGGTGTATGAATGCATGTCTTTTTGTAGGAGTCTAGAGTCTGCAGCGTTATAATAACTCCTTTTACAGTACCACACAGTTCTAATAAATATATTCCATCAGCACACGGCAAAGCAATATAATAATTATAATAAAAGTTTGGTGTATGTATGGAAAGGGGGCGTATTAAATTCAATATTACCTTATGTCTCATATCTGGTTTTCCATAGACGTCACCTTGAAAATGACACCTTTCTAGTGGTCAAACTTTAGTAAACATTTAGTCTGTTATTAAAGGAAGCTAATACTATTAAAAACAGGCGAGAAACCTTTTGTTAGAATTTTTTCAGGGTCAAGCACCCGCCTATGAAAGACAAGTCTTTCTTCCAGTGGATTTGATAAATCTTAGATTCCAGGACCAGCAACCGATCAGTTTATTAAAATGTGTTGACAGCAGTTTGTGGTTTGCGTCACTGAGGCTCTCAGGGTTATTGCTTTTTACCCAGTCAATAGCGATGTCTTCACTTGCCTATAATAAATGAATAAGACCTTACTAGACCCGTGGTTGTGGTTGTGTCAGGTGCAGTTTCTGGAGACAAATCCACATGTTCCATACAAAATGAAAGAATTGTGGAATGGAGAGTATTTGCCTGAATATAAGACATGTCAGTCAGGCTTTCATTATATATGTTCATACAATTTCAGTATATTAAATATTGTATTTAAAAGATAATCCAAGAGGAGTAAACATTTGAGAAGTAAATCCGTTACTGGCATGTTATCCCACGGAGTTGGCTTTTTATTCATTGGCAAGCGGGCTATGTAATGTTTTAATTTTGAAACCATCTCTCCACTGGAGTGCTTCCTGTGCCGAGCGGAGAGAGCTCTCAGCTCCCACTCTGTTTGGGTGCTAATGGACAGAGCATTATGCAGGAGAACGCGTCCTCCCACCAGCCGCATTCAGAGCACATCCTGCTACTGAAAAGTTCATTATTGGGGGGGGGGGGGGATGGTACATGTCTTTTCCCTGAAGCTGCATTTGTAATGTGTTAAAAACCCAAGAGACAAGAACCATTTACATAAGTGTCACGGTCAAAGCCTCAAACGCACACGGTGGGAGGCATTAGCCAGGAGCGAGTCACTCCGTCTTTGTGCCTTTTGTGCTGGTTGTTTAGTTCAGTTTAGTTTATTGCAGATCCCCATCAGCAGCTACAATGGCAGCAACTAATCTTCCCGTGGTCCACGCGTAGTCGTCCCTGTTGTTTCCATCCCACGTTTCCAGTTTTTGCAACTGTTGAATGTTAAATAATTTAGTTTCATAATGTTTGCACATCTTGGTGTATTACACAGCTGAGAGTTATGAAGCTGTGACGCCTTTGTTCTGATCAAAATGGGATTATACCATCCGATAATCTCACAACTCAGGGGAAGAGGTGCAATAAACTAGATTAAACCCAGTTTGTGTAATAATAGAATAGGTCAGTGTTCTTTATGAACCTGTATATGTTTAGTGGCAGCATTGTCGGCTTTCTCTTTCCCATCATTGCTGGAATTTTGTTTAATATACCTTCAGGTTCCCAAACTACACCATGGTAAAAGGGACCCGACGTTTTATTCGTGTACAGCAGAACCCGGCTTCCCCCTGTCAGTGAGTGTTTAACGGTGCTTTCAAAGAGCAGGCTGTTTCTTATCCTGGTGTGGAGGAAACATCGGGATAGCCATACAAAATGTCCCATCCCCTGTGAATGCCTTTCATCCTTTCAGGAGTGAGAAAGACGCTTCTCTTAAAAAGTTTGGTGGCAAAGATCTAAGAGGGACTTGTAATGGCAGGGCTCTAAGCTAAGAGCTTGTATGTCTAGTTTGACCTGAGGCTGGCTTGAGTGTACACGTACAAAAGAACAGGAAATAAAAAAGTTAAAATCTACGTTCTGTTCCCGTCACTTGACTTTAACAACCTATCAAAGACACGTGAAGTTGCCTGAAGTAAAAAGCTAACGTCAGTCTTAAACGAACTGCACAATGTTAATCTTAACTGGTTCCATCTAGCCGTTTATTAGCAGCCATCTTTTTTTAAGAGACGTAACATCTTCAAAATTCCCGACTGATGCATATTATGTCATAGAACAAAATGCAGGAAAAAAGCTTAAGCTTCTTCTCCTGTTGGACTGGATGATACAGTGACTCACTATCACCCCTGTGGTATAAAGTGATATTACATGTTCGAATGGTTAGCATGCTCACTTCAGTAGATATCTGGGCAACACATACATGTGGATACGGGTTTGTTATGTAACGTCAAAGTTGTTATTTCTTCATACAATTGATAATTTTAGTCATTTTTTGGTTTGGTTTGCTTGCTAGCTTTACCACCTGTCCAATCTCACAACCAGCCTGTTGTTGTTCATAATTTATGGCCATCAAAGACAGTATTTTTCTCCTTATCTTACATTCTTATGTTAAAAAAAAAGAGGCAAGAATAGAAAAGTGTTTAAATATTCCCAGTTGACCCATTTTATTTATTTATTTATTTTTAAGATGACAAATGCTCCACAGGGGCTAATCGTCCCCAGCTACCATCCAACAGAGTATAAAACTGTGTGGACAAGTGCAGCACAGCACCAGCTGCTGGATATAGGTCAGTGATAATATGAAAATATGACTCAGAGAATCCATTGCTCCCACTAGATTCAATCAAGCTGCAGAGAGAGAGAGAGAGAAGTATCCTGAACAATAAGAGACGCACAATTATTCTTCATGATTTTCCCACATCTGCTCAGAGAGGGTGGCAGAGTACACCCGATTTAACTTCTCTAATTTAATCCTAAAGGATGATTTTATCTTATTTGACGAATCGTTTGTTATCTCTCACCATGTGTTATAACATTACTCTGTTAATGTTTAATCTACAGAAGGCGAATACTAAGAAAAATATACACATGCATTCTACAAAGAAAGTTCCCTTTCTTTTTTGTTGGGTATTGATGACCCCTTAAAATGCCCTTTTTCATTACTGTCTTTCTTGAAGTAAAGCCTTTGGCCGCTGAACAGAAAGCCGAGGTCTCCATAGACTTGATATAAGTCGAGGAAAAAAAACAGTATAATGTTAAAAATGACAGATGTCGACGTGACCCTGTTCTTTTCTGTTTTATTGGTCTCATGTGGATTTTGTCTTTTCCTCCTTCAAACAAACATGCCACACACACACACACACACACTGTGTTTGCAGCGGGACTGTCCAAACCTGGGTCAGCCGAACTGGAGTTCACCCAAATATCCCTCTCTTCTCTTCTTTGGCATCGCAAAACTTTGGGACTAAGATAATATTAACGATTCCCACAAATGGTCTGCTGTGCACAAGAGTGTGCATTGAATGAAGCTTTGTGTCTCATCCACCTACTTCAGAGTCGGTGTGCTGGCAGAAGGGGCTGCTGAGTTGGCGTGAGCCTTTTGGCACTCCTGGACCTCTTCTCTTCCTGTTTTGGCCACTTTGCTGTTTGTTCAGCAAATGTGGACCAAAACAGAGTTGCCCCTCAGTTTTATAAATGCAGCCCAAACGTACATGTCAGTGAGACTATTTCACCATAAGTACATAACTCTTCTAAGATTTAGAAGGACACTACTTTAACTCATCAATGTTAAATCAAGTGTATCACACGTGGTTTTTGATCTACAGCTGCAGCTAATGATTATTTATCACCAATTAATCATTGAAACTACAGCCAATCTTTACATATGATGAGCTGAAACCATAAAATATTTGTTGTTTTTGCTTGGACAAATGACAGGCGATTAATTAATTATCAAGATTTTGAACTGAACAGATTCTCTGACTATCAATTCGCAGTGCTGTACTGATTTATAACATGTTCTGCCCACTTTTGTTGAGTTTTGGTGATATTAATGCATTTGTGGCAGTTGTGAGCATGAACTCAGTTTATCATTATGACATTAGAAATTGCTAAGTTGGACATTAACCAGACAATAAATAAACATGGGTTACTTCACTGCAATTATTACCTCCGCCAAAGAGGTTACGTTTCTGCCGGTGTCTGTCTGTCCGTCAGCAAGATAACTCAAAAGGTTTTGGCCAGATTTTCGTCAATTTTTCAGCGAATGTTGAGAATGGTACCCTAAATGGATGATTAAATTTTGGTGATAATCCGGAAGAAATCCTGGTTTCTGGATCACTTTGAATTTTCAGTTTGTAGAGCATTCCACAAGTGAATCTCTTTTACTGAGTAAGATTGGCTAAAAGTTGTTACGCTGTGCTACTCTGAGGTTTGCACTCACTCATCCCCTTGTAATTCTATCACTCCAAACTCATATTTAATCGATGCCTCTTTTCTTCCCACAGACACACCTTCTGGCAGTACCGTAAGGAGAACCCTCAGACCAGAGTAGGCGAGCCTCCTCCCGACGGCCTCCCAGGCTTCAACAGCGGCGTGATGCTCCTGGACCTGGGCGCGATGAGGGCCTCGGCGCTCTACAACCAGCTGCTGAAGCCCAGCAATGTCGCCAAACTCGCCGACCAGTACCGCTTCAGGGGCCACCTCGGGGACCAGGACTTCTTCACCATGATCGGCATGGAGCATCCGGAGCTGTTTTACTCTCTGGCCTGCGGCTGGAACCGACAGCTGTGCACCTGGTGGAGGGACCACGGATACGGGGACGTGTTTCAGTTGTACTACCGCTGCGACGGACCCGTCTATATCTACCACGGGAACTGTAACAGCGTCATACCGGATGACTGATGAATGGGCTGTACTTAGGAGCTGCGTGTACCCTCTGTACACGCAGAAAGCGCCGTGCATAGGGTCCCACGGCCCATGAGGGGTCCCCATTTTACACAAGGGGTTCACACACACAGTGCAAGGAGCGCTGCCCAGAAATACACATAGAGTACGAAGTCAGCCCTAAGCAGGAGAGAGAAAATCTGATCTGTGGTACCGCACTCGTCGCCACAACGATTGACAGGACTGACCAATCAGCAGTCAGATGCACCGACAGGTTGTCGGATGAGGCGTCCGAGCGACAATATGAGTCTGAAACGAGTAAATCCAAAAATAAAACAAAACAAGAGGAGGCTTGCGCTGGAGCCTCATCAACAGCCAGCTACTGACTGCTAATTATGAGACAGAAGAAAGGAGAATATCTGATGTGAACTGGAGATTCCATTTACCAACTCCAAACCTGCATTTCCTCACAACAAAAATGAGATAAGAGTAGTTATTTCACCAGTTGATGGTCATATGTTGGCTCAGGTTTATTCTATACTTTCAATAGAGGTTATTGGCTGTTTTATGGAGGGAAAATGTCGCCATTTCTTAATCAATTTATTGCATAACAAAATAAGATGAAATAAAAATAATATAAATTAAGATAATCCCTGATTTGACATAATAGAGAATTATAAAGCATTGCAGCAGCAAAAAGCAACGTATGGATATAGAACCTAATTGCAAAAAGTACAAATATAAGCAGGCTATATAGAAGTAATCAAATATAGAAATGTTATTATTAGTTGCAGCTGTATTTGCATTAATTGCATCTTAATCTATGTGAGGAGATCATTTACATTTATTTCATTGTGTAATTTACCATATAGACCAAATTAAATCTGTTTGAATAATGAATTTCTTGTCATAGCAGGGTCGATGCTGCCATGTGTGGTGGTGGTGGCGTTTGGGGGGCCTCACAGTAAAATTCTGCTCCGGGCCCCAGTTTGACCAGGGACGGCCCTGCTTAGGAGGAGGGTTGTGACTCTTTTAGCCATTTGACCACTACTGTCTTTATAGTCCTAGATTCTGCCCCCTGCTGGTCAAGGGGCTGCTGATTTAGCCTCCACACACACTTGGTACAAGTATGACTCATCCTTGTCATCCGAGAATAGTGAACACACTGTCGATGTCAAGTCCTTTAAAAAAGAAAAAAAAAAAACTTATTGAATATTTGAATTTCAATAAGTTTTTATTGTATTTGGGGCAAATCCACAAAACCACTAGACATATTTTACACAAAATCGTGTAAGCTGTTATTTAGCCGATAATTAAATCACTATTTTATAAGTGTCTTTATCGGTCTCTACAAACAAACGATTTTTCCTTTTTTTTTTTTTTTTTGGATTCCTTTCTCCTCACTCAATCTCACCTCTTGCTTTCAACCGGTGGCTCAAGTTCACTCTACGCCACCTTTATCTTCCGGAAAAGCCGCCCCAGGTGAGGTCTAATCTGTTGGCCTTTACTTCCCACCTCCGTAGCGTGCAGACGGGGGGGGGGGTGTTTAACAGCAGAGGCCATCTTTCTGTAGCTGGGGAAAAAAAGCACATCCGGAAGCTGTCAGCGAGATAACAACTGGACTGCGAGCTGTTGTCCGCGCACCACGTCCGCAGGAGACGCGTCGAGGCCAAACTCTCGTTCTCGGCCACTTCGACTGACCCACTTCTGAGTTTTCTCACTGTGCTCGCTGAACTGACACTCCCGATTCAAAGAAATGTCAACACTCAATACCCGGCCGTCAGGAAATTGTCTGAGGCGATTCAAACGCACGTACCCAAAGAGAGCGAGAGGCGGCTCAAGGCAGCATCGGCGGAGTAAAAGGAAGGCTGCCGGAGACCGCTTCCTTTGAATTCACCCTGGAGCCGATCAATGCTTTTCTGCCTCTTTTCAGAGCAAAACTCCATAGTCTCCCAAGCTCTGATATGCTTTGTTAGCAGGAAAAAGATATTTCTCACTTCCTGAGTGCACTTTACACCTTAAAAACCCATGCTTGAATTTGTTTTACTGTTCACTGCTTATTATTTTTTTTTTATCTTTTTATTTTTTCCATTCTTGATACAGACATTTTGCCTCATTAACTATTGATTTGTATTTCTAGGTTGTTGTTTTTAATGAACAGCCTGATATTTAGGCAGCCATTTTTTCCCCATTCCATTCAGGCAATACAAAAATAACTACAAGTTTCTATAGATGGGTAATCAATTACAAGGAACTCATTACTATATCTTATTATTTGATTTGATTTCTGTCAGTACAGAGGAATTTACTGTTGCAGTTTCAGTGTCCCAGAAATCAGCACTGCTTTTACAAACGCAAAAACATTTAATGCAATAAAATATTCATTGTGATAGTTTACCCATCAAACTTCTTTTTTATTATTATTTTCACAATAGGCTGTGTGGCAGATGAAAAAATAATCTAAAAACTATTGCTCAGTTTAGCAATAATGTCAAATATTAGTATATTACGGGCTAGAGAATGTAAAAACACTGGTATTATCCTTCAATGCTTTTCTACGTGGATCGTATGTATCCACTATAAGTTTAACGTCTTGCTGCTTAAACACATACTTATATATAACATGGGTTGTTAATATGAATGGAGCTGAAACAATTAGTTGGTCGACATAAACAAAGAGGCCGGAAACGTTTGACGAAACATTTGACTGGGAAATTATAACGAACATTTACACTAGACGATAAAATTCATTGGTTACTCAGAAAAAGTAATCTGCAGATTTATTGATAATGGAAATAATCAATAGTTGCAGCAGTAGTGGAGATTTAAGGTTAATGGGCAATGTGAATGATCTGGTTTATCTTTATGAATGTTATAGAGACAGTTACCATAGTAACCCACCTTCAGCCTTTTTACACCAACAGCAAACACATTTTTGTTTTTCGGTGTGAAAGCGGTCTATGACTGTTCAGGATCAGCACATTGAACATGGAGTGATATCTTTAAAGGGCTAAATGTTTGCTAATAAAACGACCTGTTGCACACACTAAATATCCTCCATTATCCGAGCAGATGCTGTGTTCATTGTTAACGACTTAAAGTAACGACTTAATGTTTCTGTCTGTGACATAATGAAGTCTCACAGGAAGCAAATGATTTATATATATATATATAAAAAGAATGTTTAAACTGATACAAATCCTGTGACACAAATCTAAATATGAAGCAAAGAATGTGTGTCTGTCCTTGACATATCTAAAGAACCATTCATCTGATCCACTTTGCACTTGGTGGGTGTGTTACTGGGAACCCGAGTAAATGCAGTGTTACATTTGGCGCAAGTTGGACATGAGCATTTAATATTTGTATAAAAAAACCTTTGAATAAACACTCCAATCTGCAGTAGCGTGGCAGCGCTTCAGGCCTCTGCGACTGCACAGCACTCATCACATGGCGTGCTCTGAAGTTGTTTGGATGAGTGGTTCTCAAGAAGTATATTAAAATACCTCATTAACCACATTGCTTTTGCTTCTTCGCTGCCTGCGGAGAGAACGAGCAGGAAATGCAGACACCTCTGTCTGCCATCGCAGCCCACATTGCGGTCGAAGGGGAGAGTACATCCGTAGCGGTAACAGAAAATGATCTGAAAACGTTCAGCTCTGCTATAGACATTCAAGATGTAGTGCAAGATGTCTGAGGCAGCGTTTGAGTTCATCCGATCAGCTTCATCTTAGACTCCGAGATCCGGCATGAAGTTAATTTTAACCTCCACTAATGCTCTGCACGTGAGGCGTTTAGGGGACAACCACTGTTCTCTCTAGGCATTTGCTCAGATCTTTGTCTCTATTTTACTTTTTGTGTTCTCAGTTTTTCTAAATAAATTATGATACTTTACCCCTGGTGTTACTGTTTTATGTAAACAGAAATGTGCACACACACACACACGGTTCTATTTTCTTGTTCCAGTTCACGGAAGCGGTGATCTTTTTGGTCAGCGGGGGAGGGAGATCTGACAACATTCGCATTCTCGCGAAAAAAGGCGACGCTTTTACTCTCTTTTCACAAGCCCATGCCTGTGTTCTTGTTTGTCTGCTACTCGATGTGACCTATTTCTGTCACTCAAACGCACCAAACCAGCCAGCTAATGCTCCATATAGAGAGAAAGATCAGCTAGAACCCCTGAATGTGCTGACATTAACCATTTTATATGAACTTGGAATATGTATCAAGATATGGTGAAAGATGATATTATCTAAACGAAATATTTGGTGTTTTGACTGTTAGGAGAAAATTAGACATTTGAAAACATCTATAAGAAATCATAATTTGCTTTTTTCCCCACTATTTTCGACATTTTACTGACCGCAGACTAACCGACGATATAAAAAATGAATAAAAGCTGCAGTATATATGAATAAAGCTGCAGAAGGTTGTATGATGTATGTAGAAAATCAATGTGATGCAGCTCCTGACATGTTTGTATCACTATGTCAAAGCAATGGCAGCTGATTTCTTTCCTCTCCTCACTCAGCATTCACGCAGAACCTTCAGTATAAACCATAATATTCCGATAACGTAGAATGACGCATACATGAAATATCTCAAACTGCTGCTTTGTGTTGAGAGCTGCTTTGGCAGAATGTGTAAACGAATTGATATATCACAGATTGCTGACAGTCGGTCCTGTTTTGTACAATGAGGCCATGTCGAATCGGAAATATATCGCCTTCTCTGGTTTTCCTGAGTGTAATCTGTGTGACAATCTGTCAGTAAATTATTTTGGCAGTGTCCAAAATAATAGCAGTGTGTTTTAAAACGTGAGTAAAGCCAAGATGCTTATAATATTTTTTTTATTTCGATGCATTGGGAACACTGCAATTTATATCCTAAATTAAAATGTTAAGAAAAATGTGTCAATTTATGAATTACTTTACAGAAAATGAAGAACAAACAACTAAATATTTACTGTAAATTGAACTTCTCACGGTTTAGCATTCCTGTGAATCACTAAAGTAATATTTAGTTGTGTAATATTTAGTTAACCAACTTCTGGTTACGATGAACGGGTATTTCAGCCTCACAATTCCTCTGAATTTCTTGGTTTTGCCTCATAAACGTTTTGATATCAGCCCTCAAGTTTTTAATTAAAAACCCTGATTTTGATTTGGTTTAGGATATAAAAAATATAAGGATTTTTGCTCTTCTCACGTTTTTTAAACCCTGCTTTTATTTTGAACACAACTATATGATTCATAGGCTGTTTTTCCCATCTATTTTCCTGGGATTTCCGATTTCCGTTTTTACGATTTATTTGAATGCACCGCAGCCTTTTGGAGTCACCTGATTGGCTGCTCGACTCCCGGAAACCGCTCCGCTGTGTCGTGAACTTGAAACTTTGAGCGGCGGCAAAACCCAACGTAGCTAACGTTAGCATTAGCTCCTTCGGTTTATTTTAGTGACTTTTGAACATTAACTAACCAAATAAAGTTGGTGGATGCATTGAAAGATGGATTTGAAGGACTTGAGTTTGGCGTCATGGGAAATTGCGGATAAAATGCGGACAATGGACTTCAATTATTAATGGTAAGACATTTTTTGTATATTTTATCACTTGTGAATGCTGAGAATGTTTTATACTGGGTGCAGGCTGCACTGGCTGTGATGTTAAATAGCAAACACCTGCTGTTTTGTCCTGTTATTTATTTCACCTTCATCCGCTGTGGTGATTGTTTTAATTTAGTCCCTCCATCTTAATATTGACTTAATGTTTGGTATCTGCCATGTACCCTGTATATCATAATCCCTGACTTTTTTATTTACTTTTTAATTTTATTTTATTTTTTACAAAACCTTGTAAGAGTGTCTGTGCCATTTTTTTTAAAGTTTTTAGGAAAACACAAATAACTATATTAAATGCAGAGAATAGTATATTTCTCTTTTTTTAATCAAAAAGGACATAAGGAGTATGAGCTCTTTAATGAAGGTAAGTTAATTAAGTTGATTTTACCAGACGTGGCCAGCATTGCCAAGAGATAATCTAGTCCTAAAACTCACTTTTGTAAAAAAAATAACTTTGGTCTTTAGTTCAATGGGATGATAATATGTGGAATCACTTTGTACAGTATATATTATATTATTTTTGCTGTATGTTGCACATCTTATATAATTTGAGCTTGGTCTGGTTGCTATAAGTTTGATAATGACTCTCAGTTGTCAGGTCAAGTCAAATTGGGTTTGGTCGGTAACAGGCTGAGAATCTCAGTCAATCCCATCTCTAACTTGAGCAGTTCTATAAGGTAGAAACAGATAAGAATCTTATTTAGCTTCTCCTTTGGAAACTCAAGAGCCAGAGAGTTGGACATTGGGGATGTAATAGAGGATTCTGCCCTTTCACTGAGCCAAATGCTTTTCAGGGAACTTGGTAATAATCTAACTGGTGGGTTGTCTGTGTTTTTCACATTACACACTGTGGTGTAAAAAAAACAACTAACAAACAAGCAGAACAATAACATATCTCCTCTGTCCCGTCATGCTATAAGCTTCAGTTTATTACCATCTCTTCCTGCCTTAAACTCAGTCTTGTAGCATTCTTGACCTGCAAGAAAAATGATTTTGTAGTCATTTCAGCACTTCCAGGAATTAGACAGCTTCTCCCCTGTTGTCTTCACTTCTTAAAAGTTTCTAATAAAACAACAAAAGCAATTTATTTGATTGTAAAACCTAACAAACTGTTGGTAAAATCTATATAAACCTCAAAGTATGCTTGATTGCGCGCCTACACCTAATTAGTGACATGCACGTATAGGGCCCATCAATATATCCATGCTGAGGTTGCTATGCTGCTGGTTGACGCTGATTATTTCTCTCCCACCATTCTCTCTCATTATGCACTTTCTCTGCCCACTGAAGGACTGAACAATGAGAAGCCTACGTCCATCCTACAAAATCACCAAATGTTCTAAGAAGGCCCTTAAAAGTAGGAACACAGCCATTTTTGCGTGACCTGTGAACAAACTTATACATGTGACTGTATTATAGCCACCTACAAATAGGAGGTTACTCTCTGGTGTAACAGATTAAATCCTACGTATGAGAACAGAAAAAGGGCAATTTACTGTATGCAAATGTGATGTCTGTCCATTTCTTCTTCCTGTCCTCAAATCCAAGGCTTTGCATAAGGCATAGACACAAATTAACATGCGCTCACATACACCACCACCATCTGTGCTCTTCAGAGATCGCTGTTTTCCACCTCTCAGCGTCGGAACAGCTGTAACTTATAAAAAAAAAAAAGATGGAAGATTATGATGACAGCAGAGGGTCATTTAATGAGTCATCAGTGGATAAAATATGAGCTAAAGTGGCACTGTTGGAAACTGGGCCATTGGCTGTCGACATTGTCTCTTCGGAGACGGAGACTGAAAAACAAGTGCCACATAACAGCATATTTTTACTTTTTTTTTTTTTAAACCATGACCTCGATTGTCAACTAAGTTAGTTGATTTAGTAGTGGTTAGTATTGTAACTATGACAACAAAGGCCTTGTATCCGATGTAGAAATTTTAACCCAAACCATGTTCTTTTGCCTTGTCACATCGTTAAATACATTTATTTATTAACCGTGAATTGCGACAATGTTGGAAAGCTCAGTAAAAAGATGATTGAGAATTCAGCTGAGAAAATGTTTGTGCGTGTTGCTCTGGAGTTTAAGGACCATAAATTGTTGTTGAAAATGGAGGTAAATGGAGGTATAAACAAAGCTCTGGAACCGCATGCAATTTTGAAATTCATCTCATGAACATGTAGGATAGAATGTTTTTTACAAGGAACAATAAATGATGCAAGCCCTGATATTAGGTGAAACAAACAGGAGCAGTACTTCAAAGTTAGGATTATTTTTGTATTTTAAATTCCATGAATTAGCAAATAGCAAAATTTAAATTACCCGCTGGAATCCCTTTAAACGCCAGGTGCAGCTGCTGTTTATAAATAAACACAAGTCTAATTTATTTTTTAAAAATCAAGGAAGAAGACATGACCACTGATGCTGCGCGTTTTGTTTTTTTTTGCAAGAGCCTCGGTCCAGTGATGTTGTGCTCAAATGACATTAAAGAACACTCAGGGCTCTGGTGTGGGGGGAAAAATAAAGTATGATACGAAATTCAAATTTTCTTTTGTAAAATATGCAGGGGGAAACTCGGGAGAAGCAGCTGTGAGACATTTAACTACAGTACTGTAATCTGACTTTTGAAAAATGTAAGGCAAACTGGGTTTCCCACACCTTGACCATTATGTGGCGCTGCGCCACAGAATGAAAATCTAGCACTCCCAAAAACCGACATCAAAATATCACAGGAACAGTCATGTCATAATTTCCACTAGAAAGCTGGAAGATTTTCATGATTCAGGTGACTAGAGGAGATAAACTTTGACATTTCAAAGTGTTTTCAATAGTAAGCATTGCATTCTGTTAAACGTTCGTGTGTAGCCTACATGATACTGTGTACTACATCATTTTAATTAATAACATTTCCATTTACACGGTTTTATCCAAGCAAAAGGTTAGGATAAATTCTGGATCCGCCATGTATCACTTCACTATGACATCAAAAGCACTTAAATACAATGCACACTTGTTTATAATGCAATTTACTGTAAGTAAATACACAGCTTGGAAACATAGTGTCAGCCTGTATTATGGAGTCAATGTAAGTACATTATGTAACATGGTGATTTTCACATGTTCAAAGTGTAATCAGATTTACATAGAATGAGCACAGTGTGAAATAAAATCACAGTAATGTGTGAACAAAAGCCTCAAAGGGATTATGTATATTCAGTGCAATTTAACTACAAGAACAGAACGTATGACGAATCTTGAGACACGTAAGACTTTCTTTTTATTATTATTATTAAATCACATTTACCGGCACAAGGTAAACTGCGTGTGATCAGTTGGGTATAGACCAAAGGCTGTAATCAGTAGTTATAGAATGCGTCAGATGGAGCAGACTGCACATACCTATAGATGCATATCAAACCACTGGATTAGGGTCATGTTACGTTGCTACACTACAGTTTAAACGTTTGGGGTCACCGAGACGATTTAGTGTTTTCCACGAACAGTCACACTTTTATTTACCACCGTGAGTTGTAAAATTAATAGAAAATTTGACAATATTAGCATTCTGAGGCAATGAGTAAACACATTGTACTATTAGAACACTGGAGTGATAGTTGCTGGAAATGGGCCTCTATACACCTATGTAGATATTGCACCAAAAACAAGTTATTTGCAGCTAGAATAGTCATTTACCACATTAGCAATGTATAGAGTCTATTTCTGATTAGTTTAAAGATATCCCTATTGAAAAAACAGTGCTTTTTTTTAAAAAATACAGAATTTTCTAGCTAGCCCAAACTTTTGAATGGTAGTGCATGTTAAGTTGTGCTATGTACCATGCTGTTTTCCTGACGTTGGAGTAAATATATCTGTTTAAACAGGAAGCAAACAGTTGTTTCTTGATGCTACTGCAACTTTTTTGCCATTTAACTAAAATCCATAGCCACCCACTCTACTGACCTTACCTATGGATTATAACGGCCTTCTTACCTGACTAGCAGTAATAACCCGTCAGACTCTTTCTGACCCATATCTATGCGGCTAATAAGCACTAATCCATTCAACCAAGTGATTACATTCGACGTAGGTGGTATAGAACATGGACAAACCGCAGAGAACATGACGACTAACAATGAACATGCAGTGAGATATTCATATATACAAATATACTGTCTCAAGAGCTAGACCAAGACATATTGCAGCTATTCATTCACAAGACATTGAATCACAATGCCTTCTGGGAGGAAGCAAACTGTGAAGAGTCTGACTTGTATAATATATGGCTCTTTCTTGCAGAAATGATGTCCTGTGTCACCCTACTTCAAAGTCCACAGGGAGAAATGTCTAATCTTGTATTCAGCTCCAGAATCTGATTTAAAATCTGAAGTGCTGAACTGTTAAGATGGTGTGTGTGTGTGTATTGGACTCACTTTATACATCATGTACAAAATATAATTTAAAATAAGTGAGTAAGATATTACTTTCATGCAAGATTTCACCTTTAACTCTCATTGACAGATTTTTTTGGACTAAAAAAACAGAAAAACGTGGACACATTTCTTTTAACTTAAGCCGTTTAAACTTGTCAGGACACCTATATCAGCGATTTATTAAACACTGTTAATCTTTAGAATAATTTCATTAACTTATTTCCCTTTAGGCAAAATCAATGGGCTGCTTGAGTGCTACTTAAAACAGTTTGAATTAGATAGATTAGTACTGTGAGATTGAGCATTTAAAAACAACATTGTGTAATCTTTGACATCCCTTTCACATATTTTTTCCAGGATTAACGACCTTTTCATATGAGGTAAATTCAATAAACAGGGAGATTAAGACGTTCATCTTCAAAGTAAATAAAGTGTCCCACTGAGGTTTTGCAGTGATTTTCGTAAGCCATCGTGCGTCAGAGTGCACCAGACGAAACACATCCTTTCATTGCGCTTTAATAAATGATCCGCACCTATCTGCATAAATGTGTAAGAAATAAAATGTTTGAAGCTTTCAAACATGCCACTGATGATAAATTCTTAGTTAATCTACTTCCACCTTTGTTTTATTTTCTGTGAAGTACTCTCAGTAAAGTTTGCCCGAGCAGAAAACCGCCAAAGAGCCAAATTAAGTCAGACAGCGCCGTCTTCTCTCTTTTTAAGTCAATATCTTTGACTCGACAGAGACTTCTATAGTGGCTGGAAGATGTGTCTGAGCTAGAAAATGGCAAAACTTCCTATTTCCGGAGTCAGGTGATATTGTTGTATAATCTTTTATTGACAAACCATTCCGTCTTTAATACGACGTCAAGGTGTGAACAGATGAAGTGATGAAACATCTTTGAGACCAAACAGCATGTCCATTTCTTTCAGACCTCTCATTATTTCATTGTTATGTATACGGTGCAGTGAAATGACATACATGTGGAGTTTTATTTCCATGATGGTTGCACTTCCCTGTGTTTCCAGTGCTCTATTTGCCAGTTACCTGTTGAGACATTGATGGTGACCCATTTTGTGCCGTTTGTTGGTCTTGGCTGGATCATAAGATGCCATTTACGATGCAGAACTTACAAAAATGACTCGCGCACCTGTACTGATATAATAATACTGTGACAACCCATTATTCTTGCTCCAATGGAGCTATTACATACATGCATATGCCTCGATACTGTAGCTTTTACCTTACACAAGCCACTTGCTAAAAATACCCCAGAGACTAGAGGGGAAAACCAGAGAGAACGGCTGCGCTAATGAAGCTTTTTTTTTATATCTGTCCACTCTGTTGCGTCAGGCTAGATATAAGATGCAGCCAAAATAAGTAGGTCAGTGTGCTACAGTACATGCAACAGGCTGGATGTGGAGAAGTTCCAGCGTTCAGAAACAGCCGCTCAGCCATGTCGCTGTGAATATTATAAGGGAGGGTGACACACTTTATAACAGGATGTAGAGGTTACATGGACGAGAGATTCATCTGAGTTCTGCTGGGATGGAATCCGTTCATCCAGTCAATTCCAAAATTGTATTGCATGGCTCTCATTTATAAACGAGAATGATGATTCACCCTGGTCCGCAGCGCGGTGCAGATGGACACTGTCATCTACAAACCTCGGTTTCAAACTTCGTGACGGCGAGCAGCTGCCACGCTGAGGGCACTGAACTCCCACCGGTTCCAGGAGTGCAGTTGTTGACCTTTTTATAGCAGAGTTTGACCATCACAAATCAACGAAATAGAAACCAACAACAATTGGTTCCCTTTTTGCTGGGGACCCTTTGGAACCACCTGAAGACCCCACTGAAGACCATGGTATTATGTGACCTCATAATATTAACAAATTAATCAAATAAACACAAATAATGTTGTTTGGTGTGTCAGTCCAACACTGTAGTTCAGATTAAATGGAGAAATGCCTATTAGACGGTCATACAATTCAAATTCACAGCAAAATTAATGGTTTTGGTGACATCAAGTCAAAGTTTTCAACTTAATAGGATACCTGCTAAAATTCGAAAAGTCTAAATTCCCACAAGCCTCAGCTGCAATCTGAATTAATGCTATAATAACATGCTACCAACCCTGAAACTATGGTGTGAACATGTTACATATTAGCATATTACCATAAGTTTCCTAAAATCTTAACATATATATATATATATATATATGTGCTATATGTGCTAATTCTGATGTTGCATCAATTCTGTTCTGTTAAGGAACCTACAATTAACTGCTAATGTTTGCATGGTAATGTAGCATGTATGTATGTATGTGTGAGCTACATACATCTGACATGTCCACTCTACATTTCATAATTCCCTTTTTATTGGATAATAAGCATTAAAGCATGACTATAAAGAGTTTCCATTACAATTTAGCTGTGGCACACAGACTGAATATCAATCAGATGATCCATCAATTAAATATTAATTCCTGGTGTCAAATGTATAAACCAGGTTTATATATGGAAAGATTACATCACTTTTCACACAGGATTCCGTATGTATTAAAAATTCACAGATGGTTAGAATGTGCATTCTACATTAATATTAATTAAATGTAATTGGTTAACAGATCTTTGAAGCTCCACTATATAAAGGCTGTAGCTGTGATACGGCTGGGTCAGATGATGAAGTATTTATTTGGTAAAATAGATTTTTTTTTAATGCTTCCACTATTTTTAAACTAAACACTTTCCCTTTATATTCAAACCAGGAACCTGTGTTAGAAGCCATTTATAGTAAATTGTTGGCATGGTGAGAAGGCTCATGCATGTGCAATTTCAGGATGAATGAGATTCATGAAGAAAACAAGGCTTATATGTGGAGTAAATCTGAAAAAAAGCCTGCACATGATTTGTCCAACTAAATCTACATAGATTTATACATTTGCCCCCGTGGAATAGATGTGGGGTGAAAAACATCCATCATTGCCATGGCAACAAGCACACTAACTTCCCAACTGAACCCCATTGCTATTGCCGGGAGCATCATTTTCTGCCACCAGCAGATGCGTGTCCACAACTCTGTCCTCATTCCTTGGCCCAGATGGCCAGTGTCCACACCCTCTGTCTCTGTCCAGGCAGAGGTGGTGACTCACTGGCATCACAGAAAAGTCAAAGCCTCTTGATTGTTGCACATGCTGTTCTCAAACTGACATCACTGAAAGGGAGCTATTTTAATCACCAGTTGCTTATACATATTGGACGTCACACTGGACGTCAACGTTGAAAGCATGACAGTGTTAGTGATGGGTTGACAAGGTGGGGACATGGGGATCCTGACTAATTCTGTGCTTTAGCCTGAGGGTTAAATATGTTGTTGTGTTGGGAACAGGTGTCACCGTTGAAGTCACTATTTGTTTGGGTGAATCAAGTGCACATAGGAACAAGCATTTTAACAAATTGCAGGAATTAAAGAGAAGGCTACAAGAATAACAATTTAGGCTCCAATGTCAATTAGACAAAGTTTACCACATGGCAATTGATGCCAGAAGGGGTGCTATGAGTCAATATGGTTGTTCGCTTGTATTTGGGGTGAGTCACTTTGAAGTATGAGACATTTGCATAGACATAGCAGAGACATAGCAAGTTCCTGTTTCATGGTGAGGAATGTAAATTCGTGGTGACGTCATGGCAACCAGGAATAATGTAGGAAAAAAGCTTTTGAAATTTTCCTGTGATAAAATCCCAAAGGCGAGCTCATTCAAATATGATGTGGGAAAATCTAAAAAAGAAATTGTCATTTTATTCAAAATGGCTGACTTCCTGTTGGTGTCAAGGTATTCATCCAAGAGACTTGGTGTGTCTAACATGTACATGTATAGTGAATTTCGTCAATATGGGTTGAACGACTCAAATCCAGGAGGCACAACAGAGCTGTTTTGCCACATCCATTATTGCAAATTATAAAATATAAAGTTTTTCACCAGCTGTTGCATATCTGCAAAATTTGGTGACTTTTGGGGCACCTTTAGGGGCAAAAGAAAGAAGAAGAAGAAGAAAACTAGAAAACAATCTAGGAGAGCAGACCTGTGGTCCTAGGCATAGTCAAAGTCCTCTTAGTGTCTCTGGCATAATTTGCAAGTCTTGCAGGTACAAGGTATCACTATCAGGTGGCCGCAAACGATGGCGTCTGTTTGAAGATTCATTTAACGCAATGTTACCAAACACCAAAAAATTCAAAGTATTCCAGAAACCAGGATTTCTTCCAGATCATTACCAACAGTTAATCTGTTAGTTGTACAGTTCCCAACATTTGCAAGAGGTATTTAGGTATTTTGCTAACAAACAAACAGACAAATAGAGTAATACATAACCTCCATGGCAGAGATAACAAAAAAATTCTTGTCAGCGGACTCAGGCTTAATTATTTAATCCCACTTAAAACCCTTAGCTTTGACCAGTAACTCAATCAGGATGCAGCTGCTCATGTGTCAACACTTGAAATTGTCTTTACAAATGCTGTGAGCTCATAATTCAGTAGTACTCAGTACTAGTCAATAACTAGCCAAACCCTTGGTTGTGTTTTTGTTTTTTTGGGGCTAACCCCGTTGCCATATTTTGAGATTCAACGTTTTCAACCAACCCAAGCACAACTCAGACCTCAAGTTAAGTCACTAACCAGTGGTGACGCACAGTTACTATGACAAGTGCCAAGCACTATTCATACCTCATGACAACAATCAGGGTTTCAAAGCTTCGATTGGTTTGGGTTAGCACTAATTTTTTTCCACCGCCACAAATTATGTCCAATTTCCTATCTAACTCTGGTTTGGTCTCCCGAGGGAAATCTGCCTCTCTGCTAAATGCTCCACAGTGTTAATCATCTAGTAGCTAACTTTTTTCCCTCTCTCTCTGTTGCTTTGTGCTTAGCAAGGAGTATAAAATGGGTAAATTACTGTAGATATTCTTTGCTGAAAACAAGCATCCGCTGCTGCTGAAAATGAGATGAAAAAAACAAACCAAACCAATTAACCGAAATATGTTAAAACCCCAACGTAATCGGCTGAGCTTTCGTTAATATAAAAATTCTGATTAGTTCAACTTTAACCATCCTTTAACCACCATTTGCTTTTCATTGTTTCATCTGCTGTTTTTCTCTCTTTATCTTTCTGTTTTATGTGGTTGGCTCTGCATAAAATGACTGATGACTTAGTGCTTGTTGACGTAATAAGTGACCTTAATAATATGCTGCTAATGTGCAGTGGAGGAAAACTCACTGGTAAGTGAACACACACACACACACACACTCTCTTGTTCCTTTACATCAGGACATGAAATTAAATTCAGTTGTTTATGTCCTGAGCTATTTGCAGACATTGAAGTTAATTGCCAATCATTCTCAAACAAGACAACAGTGGACTTCTTATACTCTGGATGACAATCTCATCCATGTGAATGAGAAGGTGTGTCCAAACTTTTGACCGGTACTGTATGACGTGTTGGCCTGTCATGTCGACGTCATCAAGGAAAAAGGCCGCCTGATGGAACAGAAATTTCTTTTTTATTCTTTTTACTATCTCGGGGCTCGTAGTGGGGTTCGCTATGTAATGTAGGTCACCCGTCTTATCTCATGTGAGTATTTTATTTTGAAAGCACACACCCTTTATCAGGAAAGAATTAGGGATTTAATTATGAATGCTGGGTATTGAGTAGAAAGGCCACGGGTGACATCAAAGCTGTGAATGACGCAGAGAGAACAAAAAGCATAACAAGGGAAAATGAGGAGGGCGTGTGCAGGTGAGCAGCTGCTGATTAGAATCTCTCATGGTCAGGCGCAAGATGACCAGAGAAACACTGGTGAGCAATGACAATTAAGGAATGCATACACACACACGCACGGCCGGATATAAAAAGTGCAAATTAAATTAATTTCTCCTGGCAGATGGCAGGATTTTCTTTTTTTGTCGACGTGGCTGGTGAAAAGCATCCACAAGTTTGACCCACATTCTGTATCCAGACAACACACAGGTGGCTCCCACTGTTCCATTCTCAGTCCTCCTCCTCTCGTTGTGTTTATTTCTTCTCTCACAGAAGAAGCCGTTGTGTGAAAAGTGGGATGACAATGAAAAAATGAAAATTACTTTTCTCTCTCTCCCCGGGTGAAGGTACTTTGGAAAGCAGCGAGGTGCCGGGCAAAATACTGACACTGCATTAAATGTCCAGCTATTTCATCACACATACGTACAGTTCTGGGAATACTTTCCCCCACATTGCATAAAAACTTCGATTGAATCGCCACAAATGGTTTGTTCAATTTAAATTCAGCCAGCTTCAATATGAATAGCAAATTACAAAGGCTGAACTCGAGTGAACCCAATGGGGATTTAAAGTAACTTGGTTTGACACAGGCGACCTTGTTGCATATGGGGAATTCAAACCATGTGCTCTTCACATTTTGAGGCAACAGAGTCCTTGACTAAGCTTTTCTCCTGTGCTTTTATTGCTCAGAGGGAATGTGTGTTAGCGTTTGCATCTCAAATCTTGACGTGAATCGAACCTGACACGCACGCGGCATTGCACATTTTTCAATGATTGTAAACCTGTCACAGACTTGCTCTATACCTGCAGTCACATTCCAGCTTCCCCCTAAAGACTCAATATAATGACTGATGGTAATGTGAAATAAAACCTGAACCGAACTGCAGTTGGTCTGCTGCTGTGTTGCAGGTACAGTTTGCCTGTGTCATCCCATCATCATCAGAAAGGGAGTAAATGATCCAAATTTGTCCATTTAATCATTTTTGCAAAACAGCATTATTTTTCTGTTGGAGAGATTGTTCGATTGATTTGAGGCCTCTGACAGAAACAAACACCAGGACTGCGTTTCCCAGATTCCCTAAGGCATATCATAGTGCTACAGGTATCGTAAAATCTACCTTAATGTCTCCCTTAAGCTGCCGAACTATTTCCCAGAGCTGCTCATTGACTAAAGTACACCTTCACTAAGAGAGATCCTACGAGTGGAGCACTTGATATTTGTTTGCAGCACATCATGAGATGAATATCCAGACACTTGACTTTAACTGAATGAGCTCAACATTTATTCTGTAAACAACTACATCAATCTGAGATCAACTGGACAACGCATGCGCTAGAGTTACTCCACCTCCACTTCAGTAACCTCATTACATCTGTATAAATGCGCAGCACTATATACTACACACTAGACTCCTAAATAGATTAACAGATGATATTTAACATGCATGGCTTTATCTTCTGCAATATTAGATTGAAAAAAAATTACTATGACGACACAGTGTATTAAAACTTTATTCATAAACCTCTAAACTAGTGTGATAATTGATTCGCCATCAATTGATACGCTTTTAGCTAGACCTATAACAATTCACCAACTCACAATTCGGTTTGTATAATGATTTTTGACCCACGGTTTGATACACCGGTAAGTATCCTCCCACTGCTGCATGTCATGTGATGACCTTTCTACAATGGCCGACAAGGGCAAACAGGGCGCAAAGAGTAAAATGATGTGAAACCGAGCAAAAATCACTAAAGATTCAGTCGAAGTCCGTTCAGTCCGTTGACATGACGCTCTGCTTGTGACCCGGACCCGAGTGAAAACAGACGTGTTAATGCGAACTGTAAACTGAACTGAGTTTAAAAATGAATCCCAATCTATTATTTTCACAAAGAGCTCAAAATTAGCAGTTGCCAGGGGTAACTATTTTTGACTCTTTGGCTGGTGAATTAAGTCAACTTACCGGCAACTCTAGCGAGTGAAAAGAGAAAATCTGTGTCATCCCACCCCGCGGATTGGAAGTGAAAATGGTCACTTTTGTTTCATTTTTCAAGCTTTACGGTTTGCATTATCACGTCTTTTTTTTTCACTCGGGTCCGAACGGCGCAGGCCGGACCACGAGCAAAGCGTCATTTTTCCTTGGCAACAAAAACAGGTCGCGAAGTCCAATGTGACGCGTGGTTGTTTTTGTGCATGGGTTTCTGCTTGACATCACATTATGTGACTGGATCTGGTTTGCATTGCGATTCTGCTTCTTACACCACGGGACAGGTTGATGGCTCTGAGCACTGCGGAGCATCGTTAAATCTTTGTGAGACTTCCTTAGTTAAGTCAGTCTGTCATCGCTTATTCCTCATTGGGGTCTCAGGGGTCTGCTGGAGCCAATCCCAGCGCATTACGGCAAGAGGCAGGGATACACCTCAGATGGTTGCCAGCCTATCGTGGGGCACACACACCATTCACTCACATATTCACAGGCAATTTAGAGTCTCTAATTAACCTCAGGAAGCCAGAGTACTCGGTGAAAACGTGGAGAACATACAAACTCCACAGAGAAAGGTCCCAGACCCAGGACCAAGGAGGTCTTGAACCTGTGACCTTGCTGTGAGGCAACTGTGTCGCCTTCCTGAGTTAAGTATTTCTTAGAAAACATCTTAGACCTTAAGGTACATTGTAACTGTGAAACACAGCCCAGATTATCTTGTTTAGTAATACCTGTTCTGTGATGGATATGTCCTTATTGTATTTCAACCCACTTACTGTAGATATATATGACGTATGAAAAATAAGTCGTTTAACAGTCCAAAGCACAATAATCTTGTCGCAGAGGCTCAAATTTAATATTGTGACATTTGGTATGAACTGATTTGCATGAAAAAAATCCACCAAATCAAAATCCACTCAATGCTGTCCTTGTCCTATTTGTTAAAAATCTGTACACACCTAGTCACCACTGCTGCATTGTTTCTTTCGGGCTGTGTCTTGTTCAGTCCGCTCACATCTCTAAGAAGGAATTAGACTTCTTTTCCCAAGTTTAAGGAATGACATTAGATCAGTCTGCCAAGAACATTCTGGCAATTTCCAATGTAGGAGGAGTTTAGCATCTATGGGCGATGAGAGAAGCTTAGGACAGGACTTTTAATTTATTTTTAGTAAACCCAGGGTAAAGGGGCAGTCCAAAAATGGCAATAAGAGGATATGGGCGCAATTGGACTTCTGACAGGATTTGGAAAAAGTGTTTTCCCCAAAATCCGGTTAATTTTGCACATGACCAGAAGGTATGTGCTAGATGAGAGGGGGTAGAAGCACATCTATTACAGGCCTCACTCATGTCAGGAAAATGTGTTTCTAAGTTAGTTTTGCTTAAGTGCATTCTCTGGCACAAGAGCAGGAGGAGGAAAAGGAGGAAATGTCAAATAATCCTTAATACAACTGTGAACCTGACGGTAGCGGAAACAAGATATTTCGAGGCAGGTTCTATTTACTGGGCTGACCGAATCATTTTTGAATTGTATGCATGTGTTTCAACACGATCTGGATCTCAAATAACCCGTCTTTGTTATTTAAGTCTGTTGAATCTGATCTTTTAGCAGCAATCTCCACACATGGGCTACGCGTTCTAATTAGTCTTAATTTACAGTTAAGTTAATTGTTGCTTTTAAGAAAAATACCAAGACAAGATTCAACAAAACAAGGAGTGATTACGTCTTCATGAAAACATATTTTAAATGCCTCTACATAACTTGTACTCTCATCCCCTGATTGACCTCACTGTATTTCATCCCTAAAAAGGCTGATGGATATTTTAGCAATAGTTTCATCATGGAAAACATGATGAAATCATGTGTGATATATAAATATATTTGTAGGAGGACATGTTTTCATCTTGTAGGACAGCTTCCAAATGAGACAGCTTTTTTTATGACTGGGTAAAGAGGCGATATATAAAGACAAGCTTCAGAAGGCTCAAACTACGTCTCACAGCACTAGAACCACACAGCCAGTCCCAGGTCCAGCCCCTCCATGCTGGTGCCACTTCCTCCGTCTGCCCTGGAGACGCTGCCAGTTCAGCCCTGGCAGGATGCCTCCAGCAGCCCGGACCACCCCCTCATCTCTGCTGTGACTTCTGCTGGAGTGACACCAGCCACAGGGACTCTGTTACACATACACACTGTCCCGTACGTGCTGATACACGCACGTGTTTAGAAGTACACGCGTGTTTATACGTAGCAGTGTGTGTGAACAGGTAGAGTGGAAAATAGATGTACACATGGTATTTGTGTGCACATCCTCACGTGTTTCTTAATGGGATACCATGAATTGTGTCATATATATATATATGATATATGACAGGACCAACTTATGTGGGGGAAAAATTGTAAATAGCTTTTTAAACACTTAAGAACCCAGGCCTATTATTTTTAGTTTTCCTACTATAAATGATAATAAGTATGGAATATCTTTAAAAACCACAAAGGTTATGAACTTAAACTTGGTTTTAAAAGAAATCTACCTGTGAAACATGTGAGGTGACTACAGAAATGTCAGAATATATTTATATTGCAACAGATCAAATTTAGTTAGAATATTGTAGAAAATCTGACATTGTGTTTTACTACAGATAAAAATGCTTAATTTAAAAATCAAAACAAGACCAAACTGACCCAAATCAGGAAAAAAACTTAACCTAAGATAATCTGCTATGCAAAGTTCAATGATTAATAAGAAAAAAACAATTATCGTCCCATAAAATCATAGAAATCACACTGAGGATCATTACAGAACATGAATATATTCTGAAAAGATGTTTAAAAAGGAGATTATAAGGACCCTAGTTGCAGCCCTACTACTGATATATTATTAATCTATTTTCTTATTATATTGATTATATGGATATTGATGATATATAGATACTAACAGTAACATTGTGTTTTACTACAGATAAAAATACTTCATTTAGGGTTGTAAATGTGATTTATGAGTAAAACTCAATGCTGCCTCCTTATCAGGCTTTTTAAAGATTTTAACCAACTAAGGTTAACATACCACACATAAATGCATGCGCCCTCAAGCACACACACCAAGTACACAGCTGTTGCACAAACCCACACTTGACACAAGACGCACACCCCCCTCTTCTACTACCATGTTTACTACAGACTGCAGTTAACGGGGCGATGGTATTTGACTCTTCTCGGAACTGCAAACGAATGCTGCTGTGCTTCCAGTTAATTGAGTTATGTAACTTTGGTCACGGCTCGTTATTTTTTGGCATCCCTGCAGGGGGACTTTGATTTATCAATGCCAGTTTTCTCGCAGCTGCTGCCGTACCGGGCCGTGCCAGCTCTGTGGGCATCGAGCCTCGGTATCAGAAGGTGGCAGAACATCGTGTTTTCCGTCGTACATCTCGTCACTTGTCCTCGTTTTAGCCAGCGCCGCAAAAGCCGAGTGGCCACATTTGCATGACACAGGCATCGTTACAGCCGGCGTGGACTGACAAGTGTTCTCTGATGTCTCCTCTAAAGATGAGACATCAGCACGAATGCTCCCTTCACTCCATTGGTTGACTGGAACTCAGTTGCTGGGCTATCATTAACTCCACTGTAATCAGGTTTGGAATTAAGTTGAGCAACAAAAAGGCTGTGAAATTACAAAGTCATTTCATACACAGCAGCTGGTTTACATTGTTATTTATGAGACTTGTAAGTCAGATGGAGGGAAAGATTAATATTTACACACATTAAAATAATTTTAAAAAATCTTCTTTCCAAAATATGCAGTATGTATCATTGATTTATTTATTTAATTTATTTTATTTGTCATTTCCTCTTTTTTTCTTTTTGTGATGAGGGGAATTTCCCCTACTGCCACTGATATTTTCTGTGCTGAATAAAGAAAACTAAACAGAAACCTGATTGATTAAATACCAGTAAAGGCTCATATAAGGTAATTTTAAGAGCAGAAAACATCCACATACTTATAGAAATGAACTAAGATAGGATTACTGAGCTATGGAACAGAGCACTCAGGCAAATGATATACTCAGCTTTACATTATGTCCTGTTCTTTCGGTGCTGGAAATAGGCCACAGTCCTGCTGTGATCCACCTGTAGCAGGCGCTGCTGCACTTGGAGAGGAGCAGTGCTGCTCCTCCTGAAATAGAGTATATGATATACATGATATACAGGATGTATACTGTAAATTCTCACTGCTTCCTCCAGTAAAATGAGTCACAACTTGCTTTACCTGTTGCTGAGTAAAGAGGACTTGATGAATTGTAAATAGGAGCCCAATCCAGGATTAGGCTTTGCGAGACACTTTAGATCAACCTTTGACACTGCTGCAGAGTCCTGGGTGTTGTTTTTTCAAAATCCTGTTTTAAAGGGAACCTGTTTTGTGTTTCCTCATGTCATATACACCACCGGTCAAAAGTTTTAGAAGACGTTGATTTTTCAGTTTCTGCTTAGCTCTAGAGCTCTAGTCCTAGAAAAGACCCAGACATCAGGCTTCATCCATGCTGATATACAGACGGGGTTTAATTAACCAGTGAAACCTGTGGCACTTGTAGGAAATGTTTGGATCAACTTTCCACACTTTATTTAAGTCCATTACTGCTGAAAAGCTGTAAATCAAAGTTTTTAACTATTACTGGATTCCTGAAAATTGATATCTCTCTTTTTTGGGTCGGGTAGTTAACTGCTCATATTATAGACTTTCCTGTTTATTTGGAATTCTGACATCCCTCACAAGATTTTAAGTACCAAAGATCATCTCAGTATAGCTTTACACTTCTTTTCTCAAGCTTGTCTCAAGCATGACTGTGGGCGGTGTTGGTGGTGACTGTATAGTAGTGACATCACAACTTAAAGTAAGTCATAACTGCTTGTTTTAAGGCACAGTTTCTGAATACAGGCTGTGTATGTTTCTCTGTGGATTGAGCGTTTTTAAACATGGGACAGTATTAATACACTCTCTCCTGTTATATATACAGTAAAATATATTTAGGGCTCTAATAAATCTATAAGGTATTCATTGGAAATCAACTGCTTAAATTTCAATAAAAATGTGTGTTCTAAAACCTTTGAACTATAGTGTATGGTGTTACAATGCTGTGTTAAAAGTGGCCAAAGTTTCAAATAAAAATCGATTCTCCCTTTATTTGCAGATACATGATCCAAACGCCAATCTGCACAAGCGTACAATGTGCTCCTTGTAGAGCTGGGTGGTATGACCTTAGTTTCATGCATTTTTCATATTCTAGGACACGTTTTTTGTGGAGGTGGTGAAGCAAATAACTTGTTCTCCTCCTGTGGCTCCAACTTTAGCCCGACAACATTCACAGATTACTGGTGTTTGATCAGCATCGGATTTTTTTAAAGACAAAGTCCATCCACTGAACTGACATGGCTCATCTTTTTGGTTTAAGTTCACCTCAACGCACACATTCTGTGCTTTGACATGCAGCTTTTTGGTACAACTGCAAAACAATCAATGTTTTGTACACCACACATTTACTGGTATTGTGGAAAAAATCATATCATAAACAAAATAATGATAAAAAAATACATTGATATTTGGTATGATAAACTATACTGCTCAGGTAATAAAGCAGCCTGTTTCAAACAGAGGCTGAACAAAGGGGCTGCATTAGAGGGTCAATATAAGACAAATAAGGAGTAAATGGAGTGGAGATAAGATAAATGGATCAAAGGAGTTTGCTTGTGCAGTCCCAGAATAAAAATATTCAGCTGGGAATCAACATAATAGATATCTCACTCTGGCAGGACAAAAAAAGATGACTGAATATGTGTGTAAACATGCTGTTTCTGACATGTATCCCTATTTTAGTGTTATCTACTACCTTTCTGTGATTGATTGTGTCTCTGAATGTCACTGTATTGAACAGTTGACCCACCGCAGCATTGTTAATTGCACACATGCACGAAGTGATCCCTGAGCAATCCAAGACCATACAAAATTAAATAGAGAGAATTGATTTGCAATAAAATATATTGCAGCCTTCTCCTCCTTTCGTTCCTCCTCTTCTTTCCTTCTTTTTCTTTTTAAATTCTCTCTTATGTCTCGTATGTCCTCTCTCTTTCTTACTTTGCCTCCTTTTTGCCTCTCCCTGACATACATTGCCATCTTTGCTCTCCCACTGTTTTCCAATCACCCCATTGAAAGAGCCCTATTGAACCTATTATTCATGTAATCAACTGTTTACCTTTGTTTGGCCATGTGCTTTTATCTGTCGCCCACACTCTGCTCTGTGAAGTTGCCTCCCTGGTGGTTCCTAACACACTGACATACATTTCTAAATTGATGACCTACATTCACATCTCAGAACTTCCATCACTCACTATAGCAGCCCTCCCTTTCCTCCTCCTCTTTTTCATCTGTCTCCATCTCTCATCCTCTTTTACTTTCATACATGATTTCAGATATGCAATTATCCATTTTTTCCTTTGTCTTTTCCAACACTTATTCTTCCTTTCCTTTTTAGTTTTCTGCAGCACATGTGAATGTATATATTTTTTTATCTTTTATGTTTTCATACATGTTGCAGGCTACAATATATTTTCTTGCATTGGAAAAACAATTCACATCTTTAACTTATATTCGATTCACAATGGAAAACATGGGGGGAAAAATCTAGATTTTCTTTTATCCCTGTTTACAGAGTCACAGCAGCAGATGCTATCTTTGATTGGAGCATTTGCTTTCTTTCACGGGAGATGAGTAGGGCGATGATCAATCATGTATGTGATGAAGTACAGATCTGCATTCAGGATGTGGCGGGGGAGAAGACAAAGAATAGCTCGGCTGGCTCAGTCAACAATATGTCTACCAACACCCCGAAAATAGTTCCAGCATGCAGCTCTCCCCAAAATCACTAATTGGTGTCATTTTACATGGCTGTTTCTGTACTGATTAAACAAACAAGATCGAGTGTGTTAATTAGTGAGATTCAGCGGTTGTGCTCCTTCCAGTCTTTATGCTACATTAAGATAAGATAACCAATCTCCATTCAAAGCTTTTCTTGTGTCCTGACTTATGCAAGTAAGAGACGTACTCTCCTTTTAGCTCTGTTTGGGTCTCCACCAATCGTGGGAACAGACCCGACAAGTGCTTTACTTTCACCATTTCAGTTAAAAATCAGAAAATCAGCATTTATTGCAGCATCTTGTCCCGTTTTTATCGGGTTGCCAATTCTTTTTCTTTATTTACTTGATTTGACCAGACAGGAAAGAACAAAATTGTTGAAAAGTTGAATATTTTGAATTTTTAATGAAATGTTATATTTAAAAAATAATAATAATACACCCATGGTGAAAAAATGTAGTATTAATTAATTATTTTTAAAAATTTGACGGGTTCAACAATGACTATGTTTACACGTACCAACCAATAACCAGATACGGTCTCTATGCTCAGCACAGCAAGGCTACTGGGTAAAAATGGCAGTCTGTAAGTCGCGCATTAGCTTCAAAGGCCCCAAAGAACGGTACATTATGAATCACAGAAGCGGAGTGGCTGGAAAAGAACTAAATCAAGTCAATATCAATGAAGCATATGCTAGATGGACTTATATAAAGGCATTTACATGGCATCAAAACAAGCAGAAACAGCGACTTTTCTTCTTGGCCCGTAAGTTAAGCTAACTCGCTTGCTAACTTAGCTAACAATACCTGGCGGTCAAATTCCTGTTAAACAATATGACTTGTTTTCCTTATATGACGGTGACCCTGAATATAATGTATAGTTAGCCTGTATGGTTCATCTCTTGACATGGTGCAGGCTGATCGCTTGACGCAGTTGGCAAAAACCTGGCAACCTGACTGCTAGGTATTTTTTTGTGTGTTACAACTACAGTTTTAAGACATTAGATGTCGGTATTCTGCCCATTTTATATCCCCCCTTTAATAGTGGGGTGATATGGTGGCTCAGTGGTTAGCGCTGTTGCCTCACAGCAAGAAGGTCGCAGATTCAAGACCTTGGGCTGGGACCTGTCCGCGTGGGTTCTTTCCAGGTTTTCCAGCTTCCTCCCACAGTCCAGAAACATGCTGAGGTTAATTGGAGACTTTAAATTATCCATTGGTGTGAGTGAATGGTGTGTGCTTTATGATAGACTGGAGACCTGTCTGGGGTGTATCCCTGCCTCTCGCATGCACTAGTGAGGAATAAGTGGGTATAGAAAATTACTGACTGACTGACCTTTAATAGTACAAATTAGTATTTTCCATCTATAATTAGTGCTCCCCCTGTACATGGGTGGATGTGTGCGCTCTTTTTGTTGTATCCAGCCCGGCAGCAACACCATAAAAACTACTGTCTCAGAATCATCAAAGCGTGGCGGCTTCCCACTGTGACCTAACACCATATGAATAATATGCAGAGTAGTTTAATCATATTCTGATGAAGAGGGAAGTTCACTGATAATAGAGGTTATTATAGAGAACGGTTTCAAATGGATTTTCAGAGCAAAAGTTCCCCCCACCCCCACGCCCGGTGAATTAAGAAATACAAATTTGTACAGATTCTGAGATTAATTTCATCATTCAATGTAAATACAATTTTTCTGAAGTTTTCCAGTTGGTAAGTTAAACTATTTACAAAAGGTCCCCGCAGTAATTGAATGTTCCTCGTGTAAATAGGATGATAACCTGTGAAACAGGACGTCTCTCCGCTTTCTGCTCAGAGCGTGCTGAGTGCATGCTCCATCCCTGTGATGGGTTTTTATAAATATATATATATAAAAAAAGGCGTAATTGAAGAAAATGTGTGGAAAAAAAATATTTCCTCAATGGACCTAATTTTCCCTCTCATCCCCTGCTCACGTTCTCTATTTGAGGTGAGAGCCTTTTTGAACGTGACGCGGTGTAATCAGCAAAGAGAAAAGCCTCCATCATCACACGTGCTCCACACATGCACCGAAAGTGATGGGGGGGGAAAAAATAGATCTCCACCATGACCTTTATGTTCCTCCTGATTACAGCGTCTTCCAAACACATTCATTATAGTATCGGAAGCCTTTTGATGCCCGTCCATGACTGTATTTGTTTCTACAGCTATGTATTCTTTCAGTGTAGAACTATCTCTTTCATCTCTTGCTTTCTTTTTCATCACTCATCAACTCTGTCTCTGGTTATATCTTTTTTTTCCTTTGTTTTTCTTCATCCTTCCTCTTCCTTCCTCTTGATCTTCCTTCTCCCCACTCTATATTCTCCCATACTTTTTTTTTCTCTCCTCTGTGTGCACACACTGGCCTTTTTCTGTGCAGCAGGTGATCAGCTCATTTTTTTTCTCCCCACAAGGCTCCAGGGTGCCACAGCAGGCGGCCGTGACACGTGCTAGCGGGATGACAGCTCCCTCCTCCCTCCATCGATGCCCCTAATGCACACACACACACACACACACTCACAGACGCACACACACACTGTCGCTATTGCCGAACGTGTCCTTTAACCCGTGCTCATATAATGTTCTATATACAGTACCAGTTAAGGATTTTGACACACCTTCTCCATTCTAGCAGGACTTGAAATTGTACCACAATTACCACAATCTTCCTGTCAGTAATGGCAGGAAAAGGCTGAGGACTGAAAGGCCCCATGAAACGAAAGTGTCACAAACCCCGCTGCACGGCCGATGGGTAAAGGTGGATTAACAAATGATTTATTAAATAAAATATGATAAGAAGAAGGAACCTAAAGCAGCAGCAACTTTATAAAGGAATAAACATATTAAAATCCACTGATTTGGCTACTGTACAGAAGCCTTAAGCTACTATATTTACATTTTTTTATTAATGTTGTTTATCACCATCATCTCAAGTTAACCAAACTTGTCTTCCGGTGATAAAGGGTTAATTTATTATTTATTTTGTTATAAAGCAAGAAGCTGATTCATCAATTTAATGTATCCGTCAAGCCAACACTGAACCTGGCTTCTTTTCCTGTACATGATGTCATTGTTCAGTCATTTTTAAGGTAATTCTCCTAAATTTTATACACATTTTGAAACTGTACATACACCCATAAAAATCTCTTTAGCAATTCTAATCAATAGTTTTATGCAGCCTGCCACAGTACTACCCGTCCACTCACTCTTAAGAAAGAGCACACTGAAATGTGCATGTTTGTTTCTTCCGTTAATATTCTATCATTGTTGTCTGGCTCATTACTGAGTCTCTGCATGTTGCTTAGGGTTTGCAGTCATTCTGATTCTGTTCTTTTTCTGTACTTTTACAACTAAACAGCCTCAGTGATGCTGGCTAACAGCGACATTTACAAGGTCTGCATGTTTACCTCTGGCTCATGTCATGTTTCAGCCCTGCCGTCAGAAACCGGTGTCAAATGAAGTTAAGAACCGCCGCTATTATCTTTCACAAAGGAACGAGGATGAGCCCGCCATTGATTTAGGTCAAAATCCTCACATTCTTTATTCTGTGTGGGCTCTGTGCCATTTTCACACACTCAGAGAACATGGACAGAGTCGCTGAGTAGCAGAAGGGGAGCTATAAAAAAAAAAAAAAAAAAAAAAATCGGGCATTTTTCCATCAACAGACAAAATGCAAGCACAAGTAAATGTGAACATGAACAGAATTGCCTCTCGGTGGTGACTCATTGCAGGGATGGAGACATTCCAAAAGCTGTTTTACTCTATACCTGAAACAGATGAGCTGCAATTTGTCTCACCTGGAAGCGGAGCTTTCTCTGTAATGTTTGCATGACTCATGACATCGTTAATTGTTTGGAAGCCTCCAGTCGTGCACAAACAATGAGAATACAATTAATTCTCAAAATCCGGACTGCTTGCTTTTTAGGCTGCTTTGAGTAACAGGTGCTTAGCTAGACCGTAGGAGAAACTTTTGTTCAAATATAGTCACTTCTCCCTCCAAAACCACTAGATGGCCTGACCAACAGCATGAAGCAAACCTTCAGTAGTGTAGAAGTGCTCAAGTGCTGTTGAGCACTTTATTTTGCCTGGAATGTACACAACTTTGACACTGGTATGTGTGCACTCAATTTTTTTAGAATATAAGGATGTCAAATGATTATTTTATTTAGATTAATTGTCATTTCCGCTATTATATAATCTGATCTATTGTATTTTTGGGATGGGAGTGTATATGTTTTTTTTAGATTGCCCTCACCTATTATTTTGTGGGTCTGTGGGATTAAATACCAGTTATTGTTGGCCATTATTTCATTGTAAAACATAAGAGTACCATTTCAACTAAACACCAGCCTCAGACTGATCTCCCTTTAAGAATCTACTATTACTGCAGGAGCTTTGACAACGACTTCATTTCAGCCCTTTAATGAGTGAGATAAAGGGAATATCCCTACACATCTCTGCATACCATTCAGCTGACTCTGATCTCTGCAGTGAGAGGGGAGGGAACTCTCACCAGCAATCACTTATTTTTCAACCCTGAGAATCACAGGCATTATTTAGTCCTTTATTCTGGCAATTTGAGATTTTATTTAGAATAAAATAAAACAGCGACAAGGACAACAGGTCTTTTTTTTTAAGACGTTAACAAAGCTGCACTCTCCCTGTTTTCCACCTATTTGTGCTATTTTTTTTGTACTATATTAATCTTTCCCTTATGTTGCTTTTCACAGAATGCATTAAAAGTGATGTAATCATGTTGTTAGTATGCTTACTGCATTGATTACTGATTAACTGTATTATAATACAGTAATTCTTTGACTACTGTGATTTCGTACAGTGAATATCTACAGATTTAACAGCAAAGATTTACAGTGCTTTACAATGCTTACATGAGACCAAATAGCAACAGCAGACATGCTCTCGCAGTCCGTCTACAATATCCTGCAAGATGTATGCATGTACTGACTACAGCATTATTTAACATTTTTATGTTTAGGTTTGTTAATGTTATGCTAAGTCACTGGCAGTACTTAAAATTAGCTTGTATTACAGAAAACGGTCTGAAAAATGACTCAAAATTATTAATTGGTTAACAAAAGAGTTTAATTTTTTAAATTCCATTTGTAGGTATATGCATTTCTTATTTTTCTGTGTTAATTTATGTATTATTATATTTGAAAGATCATTGCACATTTTCTGTAATGACATAATCAACCCAAACTCCAAAATCCAAAGATGTTTTGAACATGCAGTGCTGAGAGAAAAATTAGAAATAATATGGAAGCAGCGTAGACATTTCTTTGTCCAACATCTTCATTGCTGCTCTCTTGAGTTTCATACTCCACTTGGTGCTGACCTGGAAGTGTCATCCTGTCCTCCTGTGTGTGTCTCTGTGAAGCTTGTTATCTGAAGAAAAATGGGAGCAGATTCCACTCTGAACACTTGTTCTATACTAAATGTACAAATCTCGTCTTGCACTCTCTAAATTCTTGAGTTTCAGATTGAAAAAAGATTGTATCCAGCCTTGTGAGATATTACATATGTCATTTGTATGAATTCAAAAGCTAAACATTGATTCAAGTGGTGCTTCATCTGATTGTGAATTAAAGATCCTGTATAGTGTAAATTAGTTTACTCTATATAAGGTCAAGGGGATTATATAAAAACTGTCTCACACAACACTCTGAAAAACTGAGAAATGTAGCCTGGATTTAGAAACATAGCTATAGCTGTTTGCTTGTTTGTACTTCCTTTGACATTTTTAGAGGGAAATGTTAAACTATGTTACGTTTATTTGTATTTTAAATCGCATATATAATGTTAGAGGTATCTAAATTTCAAATAAAACCCAGGAAAGCGCATGGAGTGGGACCTTTAAAGCAAGTTATCCTCTACAATCACCTAGTGTCACCATGGTAACACTTGTGTGCATCAGCACAGAGATATGTTCTGTTTTATTATTTAAAACATCCGAAGAAAGAAGAGGTTTTTGCAGTTCCTCATTAAAAGTGGATCACATGTAGCAACCTCATTCCACAGCAACAACAGTATTTCCCCATTGTACAAGACACCTCATTATGATCCTGTCCATCATTTCAATGAGGTCCAGTTACAGTCTCGACTAATAATGCTCATGACCACACATCCATTATATCTGTTACCATCAGTGAAAATAAACACAGAAGGCATAGAATCTGCAGCACAACTTCCTGTCAATCAACCAATGCGCTCTGCGGTGGTTCTCTTTGACGTTTGTGGTCCCTGATAGAGCTACATGCATTTTTATTTATTCACCAGAACAAACTTCCTTTTTAGTCTTCCTATCTGGGTCCATGCAAAAACTGTCACTGGGCTCGGCACACACAAACAGACATGCCAGGGCATGACGGCTCATCTTCCTAATTTACAGCTAGCTGAATGAAGCAATCGGGCAAATTCGGCTTGAAGAAGAAGCAGAGCCACTTAAAGCAGGTAAAAAAAAAAAATGTGTGCATGTGGATATTTTTCTCTGGGGACGGCTGTGGTTCAGTCCCCAGGTCCTCCAATTTGCATGCTGAAGCGTCCATTGGGGCATTCAGTGTGTGTGTGAACGGATGAGTGAGCATTAAAATTTGTAAAGTGCTCCTGATGAGAAAGTTGGCACCTTCCATGGCAGTGCCTGCCACCAGTCTATGAATGTGAATGGGTGAATGCTGGCGTTTAAGCAGTCAGACTAGAAAAGTTTATATAAATGCTGTCCATTTCACGTTACATGCATGCAATTAAAGTGTAGTTTATCATTTACAGCTGATTGTAGAGGAAGACAGAAATATACAAAATATAAAATGCACTGCAGCAATCAAAGCCTCATGGTTACATAAATATAGAACATATAGGTTTTTTCTATAGTTTGAATTCCTAAACCTAAATTGTTTCTCATTCCTTTGCATTTAAGGAGAAATAATGTGAACTTTAATCTGGTTGTTGAACAGTGGACCAGCTGTTTACTGGGGGGGGTCGTGGGAAGTTCAGCCTCTCTTTGTGTGTTCTTTAGCATGGAATTTCATTCTTGACCTTGAATGAACCTCAAACCTCAAAAGACAACTTAATAGCTTTGAACCAAGTCAATGCAAGTCAAGTCGATTTTATTTGTATAGCCCGCAATCACAGATTGAACTCAGGGGCCTTTACAATTTGTACAGCATCCTTCGACCCTCACAACGTCTAAGGAGGAACTCCTACAACTACATATCACAGTTTTCATTCAGTGGATGGAGATGGCGCGGGTGTTATCATGTGACCTAATGCAAATGCAGAACACGAGTTTTCGATTTGCAAATGATATTGTAATTTAAAACCCAGAAAGCCCGACCTTTGAGCTTCAATTATTCTGTTACACAGATGCCATTGTATTAGCTCGGATAGGGTTCACGAGGTGTCCTGTGTGAGGCATCGGCCACTTTTGTGAGCTCCATAATCCAAAATTATCTATCACAGCTCATGTAGGATTTCCAGCTGGCATGTTGTGCTATGTTCTGTCCTGAGGGATGCACAGTACTTACCACCTGCTGCCCGGGTGTGATCTCATTATGGTCTCATTGGCTAGCTGTTAATATACAGTGATGCCAGGGCGTGAGCCAGGTCACAGGACCAAAGGAGGGAGGTTTCCTAAAGCTTCTCATAGTGGAAGTTAATTGCTGATTGGCCAGACTGTTCATTCCTCACTGTCTTTCTCTCTGCCTGTCGCTCCCGTAATTAACTTGTACTCAGCCACTATTTTACGCGGATAATTGACATGAAAGTGATGGAGACAAGCGAGTAAAGAGTGTGAGGGATTTTCATTTCAGCAGGAAGCAGATATGCCTGCAGTTTCCAGGCTGATTATGAAATAACAATTACAGTATGTCACTGTTGTGTCACTGTTCTCCATTGTGGCATTAATAAGGGTTCCATTAAAGCTGTAGTGCAGAACTTGTAAATACAAACCAAGCACTTGCCAAATGAGTCTTCAAAATGCTCATTAAGCCTCTCACCCCCAGGTCTCTGCATTCCTCAGTATGCCAAGGCTTCACTATTTGTGTTGGTAGTGACATTCTCAGACTATCGCATACGACACATGCTCTATGGGCAGTGCATGTGCATCAGAGACTTCTACCAGCTACCTAACATCCTTATCCCTCTGCTAACTTGGATTGTGGATAAAATATGATGTTACAGCTCCTCTAGACTCCCCAAGTGACATCAGATCAAATTATTATATTCTGCTTATCATACAATTTTTTCAGGTTCTGTGTGAGGCTCTAAACTGCCTACAAATGGTCACAACATGGCAGCTTTCTTTTTATTAAATCCACAGTATGTATTTAATAGGCCCTCACCTCCAGTAGATGGAGACAGAATTCTGGCACTACAGCTTTAATATCAATGTAATTTGGATCTAGTGTTAATTTACTCTGATCTGCATCATTATATTCAGTGATTGCTAGCCATTGCACTAACTTTGCCTAAAGCAGAAAATCATCTTATGTTAGCTTAGCTCATACAGGGATTCCTGAGGAAACAAAAAAACTGCACTGTTGGAACACACCACAGGTAAATGCACTTTTAACAGACAGAAACTGCATTCTTATCCAAATGTATCAAAATTTTAGAGCGGATTTTAGCGTATTGGGAAGAAATGGGAATTGATGCCCTTTTCCATTTGTTACTGTAATACGAATACTGAAAGATGGAGAGTTTGCATTGAGATTGTATCATAAGAGAACACAAATCTATTCATGACAATAGTTTTTGACATGTTTTGAAACTAGCGTAGCATAATCCAGTATAGCGTAACGTCACGTGACGTACCGTGACATCTGGGTAAGTCATGATTCATTCGCAAAAACCTATTTCCATAGCCGAAAGACATTTTCCTTTTACCAATACACTGACAAATGCACACCCTTCAAGCGTAAAAACTTTCATGTGAATTTCCAGCATTTTTGTTCAATTTTGGCATTTGCAGTATTTATTCACAAGTTACAAAATTTGAATAAGAAAAGGTGGATGGAAACACAACTAGAAAGGGAAAAAATACGCAGGAAGTAGCCCGCTAATTGACTGAAACAGCATGAAACGAACCACAACAATCAAAACCACTTGCCTTCATCTGTAAACCTAAATGTTCGCCTAAATGTAACCAATTTTCCCTTCAACCAACAAAGGCAATCTCTAACCAACCTCTCACATTCTGGCTCAGGGATGTGACAAAATAGGGGAGACAGATGCTAATGCACATTGCAACAATAATTCAAGTTATTTATAAACAAAAGTGAAATGGAATGAGGATATGAGAGTCAGTGTGTGTGTTAGATAGAATACATGAGCAGAATTGTTGTAGGGGGCAAACAAGCCAAATAAAGCAAAACCTGAGGCTATAGATATTATGAAAACAGGAAAGAGAGAACACTGGGAAGCATCCAAATTAGAGACCTGGGACACACCACTGTCAGGTGTGTAAACTCCTGAAACATAGAACACTGATATATGATAAGAGAAGAGGGGACGTCACAGAAATAAGAGTAGAAATGACAAACCTTGAGTTATGGTACATCAGAAAACACACTTCTAGCTACAGTCATGGCCTCTTACCCTCACTTTCCCTAGGCTTGCTTTAGTTTTTAATAATCAAATCAGTCAGGGCCCTTTAGAGTATTACATTTACCCACGGCTGACTGGTTGGATGAATGGTGTATGGCAACAAAAGCCCGATTCAGGAATAAAGGGATGAGGCGAGTGGGAGGTTACAGCTGGTGGTTTGAGGACAGAGACATTTATTCATTTATTTTTTTGGTTTTAAAATCAGGTTAACTCTAGTTAAAAAACAAGACTTGTAAATTCCACCATTTTAATATCAACATTATCGTATAAAACAAACACAAAAAGAGATTCTTGGTTCTCCTTATACGGATATTTTTAAAATAAAACATGTTGTGTCTGTTGGCTTTACCTCCCTTCAAGTATTACTTGGGGTGCCGCAGGGCTCCATTCTAGGACATTTTTTTCTCATCATTAAGTTCCTTTGGGCCACAGTACCAAATAGAATATTTCATTTTATTGACATGCAGATGATACTCAGCTGTATTCGTGCAAACCATCTGAATCGGATAAGATATCTCCCCTGCTGTGTTTGGAGGATTGAACAGCAATTCCTTTTTTTTCCACCTTAACTCCTCCAAAACGGAAATCCATATTCCTGAGCATATTCATGACCAAGTTCTACTTTCTCTACTTACTACTGCTTACCTCTATTTCAACAGGTGCCACTCATTGTTTTACACCAGAACTTTACTGTTGAGTCCTATGTTAAGGCTACCTCGGTCATGTTTTTTTTTTTTTTCCACTTGAGAAATAGCTCTAGAATCAGGCCTTTATTTATGTGAGTGATTCATGATTTTTATCACATCTGGATTATTGTAATACTGTGTTTACATGCCTTGGCCAAAATATGATTGCATGGCTTCAGAGTGCCATAAAAGCAGCCGCCAGGCTTTTAACCAAATCACGAAAGCACGATAGTACCTCCACTATTTTAGCCTCCCTTCCCTTGGTTTTAAAATTTTATTCTTGACTCGTAAAGTCCTGCATAGAAAGACATAGAACTATCTGGCTGAGCTTCATCATTATTATTATTGTTGTTATTATTATTATAATAAGCAGAAATAAGCAGGCAGCTCAGGTAAATCCAGGAAATGTTTTCTGACAAAAGAAAGTAGTTTTAAAAAGAGACTTAGGGTAGACACTGAGTCAGACAGGCTTTTTTCCTTGAGTAGGATGGTCCAGATCCTTGAGGACCTGACTGCAAAGGTCAGTCTCCTTTATTTCATCAGCCTGGACTCTGGATGAAACCAAAGACCTCTGTCTGCCAGGATCTCAAACTACACAAAGGTACATAGGGGATTGAAAGGTCTGCGTTACTCAATCGCCCATAACTTGACAGCTCATAGCTCATCTGATGGGTCCGTTATTATTATAGCATTCTTTCAAATTGGCTCGCAAAATTTATTTCTACCATTATTTTTCATTTTATTTTATCTGTTACTTGTAATGTTTTACTTCCAACCATTTTTGTCAATCTTTCTTTTACTATTTACTGTTTTTTGTTTTATTTTTTGTTGACTCTAACTTTGTATTTGACTATTTTCCTGCTTTCTTTCCTTTGTCCTTGTTTGTGAAGGACAAATCACGACCATCTTCCACAACCAACGACAATTCACCCTTTTTCAGCTCTTTTTCACCTCAGATTATCATAGCTTTCCAATTTTTTCCAAACCTAACGGCTCTACATCTATACATACAGGTCATAAATTACAGTTTATAACATAGTTGCCATAGTTACAGTGACATTTGCCGTTCTCCAGTTTTTCACCACCTCTCTTTTTCCTTATTAAATTCCTTATAAATGTAACCTTAGCACTTCCAATGACAAATGAGCGACGACAGCTGATGTACTGCATCTTTGATACTGCATCTTTGATTTGATACGCACTTGTGCGCAAATAATATATTCCCAATTTAAATAGAGCAAAATATGCTGCTGCTTAAAATCATTGTGGGTATGCCACTAATGGTTCGGTTTAAACATATTTACGAAATCACCATAATGTTGAATTTCTTTCATTGTAGAAAATCTCTTAATTCCACATTAAATTGGAGGAACTTGGGAATTTGACCAAGTAATTGTAGTTATGGTCCATTTATGTATTTTCTTTCATTGTAGGACTTTTTTTTTTACACATTCTTGAATGGAGCATGACACATTTAGTGATAAATGCCATGAGCTCATTTCACAACAGCAACAATGGACTTCTTTCACAGAGATATATTTTATTTGGCATTTTACTTTTGTTTTGTGTCTCCATTCTTACAGAGTTAGTAACTGCCTGTCTGACAGACAGCCTCAAAAATAATTTTTGGGTAAATGAGTAAGCAAAGTTAATTAAGCGCATGAGTTTACACTGAAGCTTTCACAGTCATTAGTGAAGCTCACTCACTCAGCAGGCGGGCGAGGTGGCTGTAGTGACAGATTACATTAGATTAGATTCATTGTTAATCCCAATGGAGAGTGAAGTACCAAGCAGCTCACAGTAAAAAGAACTCAAGGGCAATAAAAAACAACAACCAATATAGTAGTACAGTATATGAATGTTAAAAACCTAATTACTTTAGGAAACAACAATAGAAAGTACAAGAGTGAATCAGAGTAAAGTACAGCTATAGAACAAGGAACATAATTCCTATGACATCTGGCTCTATTTAGTTCCTAGGACTAGGAGGACTAATCAAGTGGAGAAATGCATGTTCACATTTTCAGCAGAATCTTCCGCTCTCCACAGAAGCTGCATCCACTTAATCGCTCAGTCTCTGCACAAGGAGAGAAAGAGAGAGGGGAGAAAATCATGTCGTCCTCTCACTAACGAAGCCAATCAAAGCTCTCTCTAAATACCCGGGGGCCGTCAGGGCTCTGATCTAAGCCACTAACGGCGTCAGCTTGACAGTTAAATCTTTCTTTCACAGTGCACTGACCATCAGGACAGGCACCAGACTGTATGAGAGGTGAAGGATAGAGAAAAGAGAAAAGGAAGAAAGAAACAAAGAGTCTGACAAAGGAAAGTGTGAAGTTATAGGAGTTGCAGGAAATTCCTTTTTCCTGCAACTCCTATTTTCCATTAAATCCTGTGTACTCATAAATGTCAGAAAGTAAATCAGCCGTTAAAACAGCATTAGTCATAGTTGTTTAGAGGAGGTAATGCATTTGATGCTACTTGTGTTTCTTTCACACTTAAATCCACCTCTCTTTAAAGAATCACTTGAGGAAAAAAATGATTAAAAACAAGAGTGAAAAGGGCTGAAGAAAGAGACGAGAGGGGACTCGAGTCACGGCTCTTCGTTACGGCACGTGTCGTGCGTGTTGCTGCACAAGCCTGGAAATGAGTCTGTTTATTCACGTGGTAGCATAAGGCCAGTTATTACCTTCCTGTCATCTCCCTCGCTTTCCAGCAAAATGGACAAAATGGTTGAAAAATGGACACATTTTTACTTTTGTTAAGGTCAGTTATTATCGGAAATTGAGGTATAAAAATGGCCTTTTGATGATGAAGCCGCAGGTGAGACGGTAAGTGTTTCTCTGGCTGCTCCTCAAAAACATCGCGTCCGCCTGCATCATCAGCTTTTGTTTGTTTTGCTGTCGATTTGCTAATCGCTTTGAACAAAGGGGATCGTGCAGCAATGAAACGGCTGATCCAGAATCATTAGCAGGGTCTCAGCTACCGCGACGGACCCTTTTCGCAGCAGATATTTGAATGTGTCACACAGGTGTAATCAATAACATGAGTCATCGCTGCATTCTTTGTGCATGTTCAGCATTCAAGGCCCTCGTATTGTGCATGCTGCCACACTGGCTTGGTTTACTGGACAACTAAATGGAAACGTGCCATTGGTAATGTCATTAGTTGCACCTGCTGTTAAGACAAGTCAAAATGACTGCTGTGAAAAAAAAATACTCGTACTATTTAACACACGATATTAACCCTTAAAAATCTATGCTGTTGAATTACTTGTTTAAAAGTTCGAATCCATATTTTTTCAGGCCTGCAAAAACAGTTATTTTCTTGATTAATTGATTAATTTGTTCATAAAATAGTAAAACAAATTGCCCTTTATCTCTTCCCCTTTTGCATATTTATAGAACTGAATCTTTTGAGGTTGTTGGAAGATCAGTGAATTTGGTCAGAATGGAATCAATGGTTGCATCATTAAATTATATCCAGTCTCTAAAAGACAAAGAGATTCACTTTTCTGTCATGTGTGAAAAAGCAAATAATTAAACCATCATATTTTAGATGCTGACATTTAAAGCTAAATCCATAAAATGTTAAAGATTATTTACCATTGGCATTGATGGACTAGTTGGTTAATTCATTAAATTATTGTTGTACATCTTATAACCACCACTCCACTTCATACAGTCTAGATCGCAAACAGGATTTTATTGGACCAGTTTTGCAGTATGACTGCATTCTTATAGCCGAGTGGTTAAGATACAAATCATGAAACTGCAACATGCCTGATTTGATTTGTCCAGTCGTGACAACACTGACCACAGACCTCTTGACATCCAATCCCCCCGACTCCTCCTTTTCCTCTCAGGTGCCACTTTTCAAGGTAACCTCGGGACGAGGAGGTGGAAGCTCTCGAGTCACAAGCGCTGAACATCTGCAGCTCACGTGGGACGTGCTCAGAAAACATAATTGGATGACAACTCGTTGACCCCTTTCGATGCTTTTGTGGTTCCTTTATTGCAGCGGCGCAGACGGAAAGTATTGGAAGTTAAAAAAAAAATCGATTGTCGTGCTGGAGGGAAGTGGTGTGAGGTGTAGTGAATAGATTTTTGTAACACATTTGTGAGCCATCAGGTGACACATGACCTTTGATGAACGTTTGAGACATTATGTTCCTTAGGAGTTGGAATAAGAAAAAACTGCTCCACGGTTAATTCTCAGGCAGTTTTGCAAAATGAAAGGTTTTGTTAGTCTAATTTCACTTTCTCATATGACTGTAGACTGTTTTTTCTTTTTTTGCATCTATTTTTGAGTAAAAATTAACTAATACTGAACAGCATGCTACACACATCTTAATGTCCTTTTAGAGCTTTGAACGTTTCTAATGAGCATCATGGGTCCACACAGTAACTGCAACTAATCCTCAATGTTTCTTAATTACCGTCCGCCTTTGCTGCACGGCCTTGATGAATGAACAGACACACATGACCACACTTCAGTTTGAGTCTATATGTATCAGGGCAATTTTATTTAATGGAAAATGACCTTTTATCCCTTTGTTTGTTCCATTTAAAAAGAATAAAAATATACAAAAGATCGTTGAATACTCATGGTGCTCAGAGGATGAATTCAAATGACAATGACATTCCCTTCAACATCAACTCAACGTTATGTTTAGAACGAATTAGTATACTCATACAAAGAAAACTAAGGTCATTTTCATACATGTATTGTTTAGTCCAGTTAAACCAGATCCTCCCGACAGTCTCAAAGAAATTCTGAAGCAGTTTTTCTTGCAGGGTGAACATGATCTAACCTTGAACAGACTACAAACTTCTATTGTAGGCACACTGCAAGAAAAAAAAAATAAATAAATAAATTTCAAATTAAGTTAAGGATATTTGAAGTATATAATAAGGATCAACAAACAGAAGCTTGATTTAAAAAAAAGGGAAAAACTAGAGAGGACAACTTTTCACCAGTGAGTCTTTTCAATTTCAGTAATTTACCTTGCTTGTCCTCGTCTCCTTGGTCTTTGGGCATTCAATCAAATTATCCTTTCAAACCTAAATGCAGCCGTACATCATCATTCTGATTGCCATTGTTCCTCCATCTCTCAGCCTTCCCCCTAAGCCAGGTGACAGAACACTTACATAACATGTTCATCACTTGTTTTATTTATCTTTTTTTTACCCCCCAGTGCCAATTAAGATGATATTAGGTCAACTCAGGTGGTTCTCACTTTTTAATTGTGTTGTTGTTAGCACTAAAATTTTGAACTGGTTATTTACTTAATTTTATTATGAGTGAAGCGTAGGTTTCACACACACTCCTTATCAGGAGCTATTGAGGTCACCTGGGCTCATCTCATCCAGCTGGTGTTGATCAGCCTGGCTGCTTTATAAAAGTAGGCTGGTGCCGCCGATTCCTTTGTGTGGATGAGAACTAACACCGTTAACCACCAGTTGGGGTGCCTTGGTTAGTGGTGGTTTGAGCATAAAGTCTATGTTAGGGTTTAATCCTGGGACCTGGGATTCCCAGGAACTCTCATCAAAATGATTTGTTGATTCCTGGGAAAGGTTATGACAGAAACGGTGAAAATAGAAAAAAAAATGCTGGACCAGTAATTATAGAGGCAACGATGCCGATGTAGCTACGGTAATACAGGCTCACTATATTCAGATGCAGGCTAATGATGCGCTGATGATGTCTGGGTCTGTGTCCTCTTTTGCGTGGTTTGCATGATTGATCATTTAGAATCTCACCATGATAAATATCCTGAAGAAAGCACATTGAAAGGTTCAAACTGTCCGAAGACGCTAAGTTGCTACTTTAGCAAACTTAGCAAGTTGCTTTAAGGAATACTAAACAGCTAGCTCCAATCTTGGGCTCTTAGCCCAAGATTGTATTCGGGTCATTTTCCAGAAAAAATATTAAATCCATGTGTATGGCCATTGGACTCCAACCCGTTTTAGAGAGTGAATCCCAATTCCTTTTGTCTTTAGCTTCATTTGTTTGTCTATCTGGTGGATAGATTTTAATGGGTGTTTGTGAAGGGTTGTGCTTTCCTTCATTGACCTTTTAGCTGCCACGACTTTTTTTTTTTTGTTCCGTAGTGATTTTGTTAGTTTTCCCTAATAGCAGCCTCAGTTAAGTTTTATGGTGGCTTAACAATTTATTCTCCGTAAATCAAATTGAGGGCTCGTCAGCCTGTATGAAATGCACTACTTCCTGAAGTGAAAAGAAAAACTGTTGAAAGACATTAATTCTCCCTTTGCAAAGGCAATCTACCTCACGGAAATTGTTAGAGACCGCAGCCCATTGAGAGTATTTCTGCAAAATGCTTCAGATAATTCACTCGTCTAGCTTTGATGAATAAATCTGACAGATATAATTGATTAGTCTACTGTACATCAAAGGTCAACTCTGAAGTAAATTCTGTAAAAGAGCAAATAATCGAGTGGAATATATTCGTACCACAGACGGGAGACGTTACTTTGTGTGGTTTTCGTCTTCGTTTGAAAGGTATCACATGGTGCCATTATTCATCATTTGACAAAATTACTGTAATTATGAATTCTTTCTCCTCATAATTGGGAAGAAAATCTGAAAATACTCCATGCTTCAATGACTCACAAATGGTAAATGAGGGAGTCAGAAGATGACCTCACTAATGTGAGCTAGATGGCTAACAGTGAAGTGGCTCCCCACAATGTAGAAAGGTTGAAAGCTGTAACCCAGAGATACTGGATTGTTTTTTTTAGCCCAATACTGATAATATTTTGGAGTTTTACGTTTTTAAAAAGTTTTCTCTTAAATATTTTACTTTAGTACCATGTTGGATCATTTTAAACAGAGGGTGTTCATAATAAAAAGGAAAAAAAGGGGCATTCACAGTTGTCATTTGGGTGTAAGAAAGTTATAGAATGTAGCAGAAACTTTGAAAGCGCATAATTTGGTTGTTTTCTCATATGGCTCAGATTGTTCTCCTGCTGTTGTTGTGCTGCAGATGTTCTCATTTATTGCACATGGGTCTCATCAGTGTTTATTCAGAGGGCATTAGTCTAAAACCCCAGCATCAATAAGCAGTGAAAGAGGAGCCAGATTGCATTAGAGTGCTGGGATCAATAGTCTCTGGAATACAACTGAATCCCAGAAGAGGCGAGGCAACCCTCTCACCACAAATAATAAGAAAGTGACTTATAGGTTCTATGAGTTTTCATCACTTTTTCATAAGCTCAGTGTAACCTCATTCTAACTGATAGGAGCTTCGATCCTGACCCGCTATTTCATTAAGTTGGTTCTGTGGGGTATGATGCATTGAAGGGAATCGGCTTTGCTCTTTCTGGCTTTTTTTCTTTTTTTTTTTTTTATCTCAGTGTCTTTCTGTGTCCTTCCCTCCTACCTGTGCTGAAAACCTAAATTACAGCACCTAGAGTGCAACCGTTATACTGAACCTGCTCTTATTTCAGGCCGCTGCTTGTGAAATCATCGTCAGATTAAGCAGCTTCTATAAAGTTTCGTATAGTTGACCCGATTGGTGCGTTTGTGTTACGTGAAGCTCCTGAAGACAAAGGACAAATTAACTGACTAATGCTGCTTGAGGTGTTTCGCTTGCACACATTCAATTTCAAAGCGTCCATGTTACATAAGTGAACTTGCTAAGCTGGATAAGTTCAGGCGAACACATTATTCATGCTCTACAAAGTCATGAACTCAGCCTCATTACAGAGGCCTGATCTTGCGTAACAGGCTCTAATTCTGTCTAAAACTTGTAATCGAGCTCTTTATTCATGAACCGGTCCTATTTTTGGATGTTGATGTTTCATTCAATTTTTCTGTATCCTCTGTTAGCGGTTGTACGGGTCAAATACTCTGTCTATTGTCATAAGGCAATGTGCCCCCTCTTGATTGAGTGTCTTTAATCAAGGCACTGAATTCCTGGTACAGGTGTGTTTTTCTTTGCAGACCAACTCCTGTGGTAACATTTATGTCTAAATTCTTATCGTCCCCAGTCAGAAATCTATTTTTCTTTGTGTTCCTTCATTTGGATGCTTGATCTTCAATGTGCAGGATAATGGAATGTGCAGCGGTTGACACTTGACACGAGGCTTGTTTCACTTTTCTCTGCGCTCACCTTAAATCTCAGTCTAAGGCGTGCACGAGCATGATTTGTGACTTTCTAGCAATTTCGGAGCCATTGCACGTAGATTGGCCTGTTCTTCCATGTCAAAACAAGGAGCCAGCCAGCTCTTGCATTCTCCAGCCTCTTAAATAAGCCCATTGTATCCCCTCCATCAATGCTGTCGCACAACATCTTCATGTTACACATATCGTGAACTGTGATCTGGGAAATTGCATCTACAACCCCATATGGACACGGCTAACCCTCACACACAGCAGGCTTTGTGCTCATGCTACTCAAGACTCTATCTCTGGAGCAGCTCAGACAGTCTTAGGATCATAGCAGGCTGATGGTTTTGTGTATGTGTGAGAGTCCTGCAATATGAATCCATTTACAGCAGCATTATAGTATACCACCAACAGTTTCCCAATGCCTTTACATACTCGTTTCCGCATATCATGTGGATCACTGGGTTTACAACCATCATGTTTGACCATGAATTGAAAAGAAATTATTAAGTTAAGGTCCTTTTACTGTAGCCTCTTTGTGGTCACACAAAGAGGTTTTATCCAGTACAAACAATGTAGTCAAAGGTTTCAAGATGGATAGTATCCGCTGTACATAAGCGCCTCAAGCCTGATGATTGACAGAACCCCCTTTGATAAACAGGTCATAGGTTCAATCGTTTAAACCAGATGATTCAAAGTCTTTGAACAAGCTCCTTTATACACTCTTGCGATTTTCATTCTCTTTATTGTAAACTGTCACAAAAAATGCCTTGAACCTTAACCTTTTAAGACACATTATACTATACTATGCTTCAGTCTTTGGTTTCTATGCACAAATAACACAAGAAATATGGTCTTGAAGTTTATTGCATCGATTGACTCCAGGCACAAGCCAATTGAAGCATTGGGTCAGGAGATAACCAGCTTGAAACCCAATGAGGACAGACTACAAAAGTTTGACCACCTTTTTTTTGATGGACAACAGTGCGACCCAATGGAAATTTCCCCGGATGTAACCTCATGTGATATGTGGGAACAGTGCTACTAACAACGTTGGCATACCGTTTTGGCAAATAAGCCTGAAAAAGGGTATGTGTCTTAAGAGGTTAAACATAATGAATGATAAATAATATGTAGTATAAATGTAAATCCACTCAATCAGGGCCATGTAGTTAATGATAAAATGCAACAAAGCGCATGGATTTAAATGAGAGGTATGCATTCAGCAAAGTCAGAAGGTGACAAGCTAATCTGGAAATAAAATTACCAGAAGAACAGAATCATCCCGTGACCTTTCATGCGCCAAATGTGTTCAGATCAAAAAGTGGACTCTGCTGTATTTTCTCAAAGGGGGAAAAGGCAATCTTAAATGTGTCAGCACATAGGGGAGAAAATGAATAAAAATCATAAAAAGTGACATGTTTATACAAATGTAATATAGTATGTAGCCAGATAGATGGATGATACTGGCCCGTTTGTGGTTACTTTTGTTCAAGGTGCCTAGGATGATTAGCTAAATCTTACATCATAACAGAGGTTAGATGAGTTCATCTTGTTATATGCACTCACCAAGCATTTTATTAGGAACACTTTATTGCAATCTGATGCAATCCAATACAACGGCTCTGCCACAAACTCTATTATACATTTTCAGTTCACGTTAATGGGGTGGGCAAACTATTAGGAACAACTTTCAATATAATCTCCAGTACACCGCCACCACTCACTGTGACCCCAATAATAAATATAAAGAAGAATTATCACTTTGCTGACAATATCAATAAAAAGTGAAATTGTATAAGCTTCGTTCAGTGAAATTAGAATTTATGACAAAATTGTCTGGTGAATGCAGGTGTGTGTAGGAATTAAAACAATCCAACCACTCTGATGGATTAAAAAATACATTTATTGTGTTAATTGTTCTTCTACTTTCTAACTCAATGTAATTAGAATCCAGCTTCACACACCCACACGTTAAGAAAATGGTTCTTAAAGGTACAGTGTACTCGGGTACATTTCACATAACAGTTCACGTTACGTCTTAAACGTGTCTCGAGTAACAACTTGTCATCAGGTTTCATCATCTTGCACCCATTGGTATCTGTGGTAAACACTGCTAAACATAGATATACCTCAGCCATACACAGTAACAGTAAGCGAGTGCTGCATTGAAGCCAATGAAGACTCAAACACGTGAGTCACACATGGTGAAAATGAGCAGTCAGAGGACAGCATGTATCATCCCGGACTGAGAAAACACATCATTTGAAAACAAGGCAACAGGAAAACAAGCATTTTCCCATGAATGATGCAGGCACCCCATCGGACCAGCCTGTAAACGTTGCATCATCCTGAAAGTTTCTGGTACTAATTGTACCTTTCTGAAAGTTAACTTCACATCCAGTGTTCCAAGATGAATATAGTTTACAGCTCTTTTTTAGGCTCTATGGCTTGAGGGATGGAAACGAATGGAAGCTGCTTCACACTTTCTGCAGAATCACGCTGTTCCATTTTCAAACCGTAACACTTCTACTGAGATTATTGCTGTTGCTTAAAAGCATACTGTTTCCTTGGAGCTAAAGGGATTATTCATTAGAGCAACATTCATCTGGCAAGTAATACTTTAGCAGTGTTAAAGGATGTACTGGTACAGTAGTTCTTGGAGTGCATCAAGAAATACATACCTACCACTGGTATCCTCTTAACACAGAGTCTCATGTGCTTCTGACAGGACAGATAATGTTTCTATTCTAATCAATACCACTGTCTGCAGCATATCAGCTCATGTTTCACTTGAACTGTATACATGGCATCCATTGAGATGTCTGTTTTCTTCCAGTTTATAGATTTTGTTCATCTCAGATTGGTGCCAAAACAACTACATGCTACACTACACATCCTGACGAATTACTCAAGCTGCTTTTCAGGCGATGAAGGCTGTGTTAAGCTTTTGACCTTTTAATTAATTATGCCCCCAGTAGATAGATCATTAATAAAACTCCAACCCACGGGCCTGAATTCACGTGTGAGATGGATAAACAGTTGGAGGCTGCCATGCTCATTCAGAAGTCATCTAAAAATCAGGAAAAAGTCTCTTGGACTGTAGTTGGCTTGTTGACAGTTTTGGATTCTAATGCCAAATATTTGATAGTTCCAGTTACTCAAATGGGATAATTACCCCTTTTCTTTGTCCTAAACTGTAGTAAAAACAAATATTTGATGAGGTTTGGACTGTTGCTTAGACAAAACAAGATATTTTTGATGACCTTTACTACAGAATTCTTTTCACAGGCGCTCTCAAGCATTTTTCAGTTCGCGGATGTTTTACAGGTCTATTGGTTCGAGAAATAATGAAGATAATGTTAGTTCTAGCCCTGTTAGAATATGGAATGTTGAATAGAAAAAAGGAATCTCGTTAATGGATGTGCAAACCTTTGTTCTCTGACTGAAAACAAATTGGCAAGAAAATGTGTTTTACCTTCATGACATCAGCTCAGCTGAAGTAGCTTTTACTGATAAACTTTCACGTGCTTCATTCAGCAGCTCATTCACTGTATTCAAGGTCCAGTGTGGGTTTTAATTGCTGTTAGTCCCGTTCATCATTCATGTTTTTCATTCAAAAGGTCAAGGCACCTTGCAAATGCTTGTGTTCATCATTGACAAACAGAAACCATTCATCCGCTCATGTCATTTGGCCAGGCAGCATCTACTTGATGTTAACTGCATATAGCTTTGCTACAGGAATGGATTATACTACTACAGTATATATGGTAGACTTGTAGTCAAGACCGCCTCAAACAAGACAAAGACACTACTAAGATCATAGAGTACCAAGACCAAGACACTACTAAGATCATAGAGTACCAAGACCAAGACACTACTAAGATCATACCAAGACCAAGACACTACTAAGATCGTAGAGTACCAAGACCAAGACAGACCACGTCAAGTCCAGTTGAGCTCAAGACTGAGACCAAAGATAAAAAGAACATGTTACACCATGTTTTCCTTCCATATTAAATTGTATCATGTCAACTAAAGGCACAACAATACAGAGACAGTGCATGTCTTGTGTGTGAACTCACTATAAATGTTTTCATCAATTGACTGAGATCAATGTGTGGTAATTGCATGACCTCTATGCTATTTCCACACTATTAGCAGACTGTCTCCTGAGAGCTGTTAAAGTAGTACTATCTCAAATACAACAGTAACAGCAATAAAGAAAACTGATATGTGCAAACTTGTCCCCACTGTCTATGTCAGACATACTTTACAAAATTAGCAATCTGCTCAATGATTCTTCTTTGTTGTTGTGTGGCAAATGAATCGTTGTGCCTTAAGCCAAACGTAATGACTCCTCAGTTTGCCAACATATTGCTGTAGAGGGGGAGGTGGATGTGCCAACACATCAGAAAATGCATGCGATTGGTACCACTTGCAGCGGGTGTGTAATAATAAGGGAAAAAAGCGTGCCTGCCTGCCAAATCCCTCAGACACTGCTCTGCCAGTCTGAGACATTTTGAGACCAAGAGATCCGAGACCAAGACCAAAGATTGTGACAAGGCCAACCTGGACCACAAAAAAGTGGTCTTGAGTTCAAAGCTGGTCTTGAGAACTACAAGTCTAATATATACAGTAGTATGTTTTTTGGTTTTAATTTCTACGTCATTGGCATGTAATGAATATTCTGCTGTGTTCTTTTGTGTTTGCAACTGCATACATGACTTGTGTGTGTATGTGTGAAATCTAACAGTGGTGAGGTGTGAATGAAATGAGGTGAACACACACAGGCACATCCTCCCTGCAGGGTTCAAACATATAGCGTACGCACACAAACAACCGTAACACCTTTAAATGTGGACATGTGAATAACTGGGACATCTAACGGTTAAAGGTTATTGTGGTTTATTTGGAGTTTTTTGCCCATAAGACTGTTATGCAGTTGTACCTACGCAGTGCTTATGTGTGTGTTAGTATTATCCGCTTGTCTGGTTGAGAGGAATTAGATTAGAAGGTGCAACGGCTAAATTTAGCCCCAATTCTCAAAAATACACCCACGCACACAAAACAAATCAGAAAAACAAGCTGGGGTGGGAGTGACAGGAAGGGCAATCTGAGGACATTTGGACAACGCCTTTCTACTGCCTCAGTGCTGAAAAGAAGAATGAGTAATGTTCACTTCCTGAGGTGCTATAGACCTTTTTTTCACGGCAGCCATATTGACATGAAATAGTAGGTAAACACAGGTGTTACCAATGATACCAATTAATGTTCTATTCAGGTCAAACGCAGTCAGGGAGCTGCTATTGTGCATGTTGGAAAGGCTCTGCTGCACTAAATGGAAGTTTTATTAGTATCACTGGTAACACCTGTGTTCACCTACTATTTCATGTCAATATGGCTGCTGCGAAAAAGGATTTGACTGGTGGTTGACATGAAATGGATGTGCCGTAATACATTATTGCTTTCAGGGTGAAGGAGAAAGCATAGACAGTATTTGTGCAGGATAGTCTGTGCGCGCGGGATAAGTAGAAAAGAGAATACGTTAGCGACTTAAAAACTTGGTTTTTAAAACCTAATTTTCTTTCTTTTCAAAATGGCACAGTTACACAATTACAGTTACAGTCAAAAGTGTTTAAGATGCCAAATTGTATGTTCTATGTGCCTCAACACCTCCACTTGAGCATGGAAGATGACCTGCTGCAACGTCTTGTGCCTCCTGCTAATAGAAACATTATTGTGTCACACAGTGAAATAGACACTCAGCTTAACATGCATTGACACACGTTTTACTCATTTCATATAATTATTATGGTACTGTATATACACCTACTATAGCTTAAATCAATGCAGTTTAATCTAATGGCTCTGCATTAAATCCTATGAGGGTTATATGTTCAGTTTTTATTATTTTGAAGAGGTGTATCAACTTTATGGTCACTTCGGAGACTGATGTTGAATTGTATTTTATTTTCATTATACTAAATGATGTTTCTAACATTGAATCTACCATCATGCAGTTTCTGTGGGTTTTGCTTTTACTGGCGAGGTGATAGCAGTGACAGCGGAATATTCGCATTTTGTCCCGGGCCTCTTTTATTATTTTTACTATGTTTTCTGGGGGCTCACTGCATTGAAGCCATGTGACAACTGATGCAAATGGTTTTGGAGAGCCTGGCGCTTCCTATTGATGGGGTCACCCACCCTGCTATTAACTGGAAGAGGAAACTTGGCTTCAACAGCCAGACTAACAGCAGGGAAAGATCCTGATAACCAGGACACTGTGTGTGTTTTGTGTGTTTGTGTGTGTGTGTCTATGCATTGCTCTCTTTCTCTGTCATGCTGTATTTGTTGAATAGTTGCCACCCAGAAAGAATGAAGCACATTTAATTGCAACATTGCAAAATTAATTCAACTCTTCCTTGAGAAACATTGTGACAAAGGTAAAATAAATAAATAAAATAGGATAGGACTGGATTATCAATTCATCTTGTCCCTCATTATAACCCAGTGTTTCACTTTTTAATAACAAAAAAAAAACTTTTCCATTTTTTTAATGACACTGCAGCCCACCACATATGTCACATATATGAACTCCTAAGACTATTTTATAGACTTTTATAGAAATTTGTTTATAGAAAAATGTTTTCTTTAAAATCTATCCTCCTATCCTCATTGCCTATTAATAATAAGGTTAGGTATAATAAGTCATATGTATCTGTGTATGTCCTGAAATGTAAACTAGCATTCCTGTAAAGAAACCGCAAACTTTATAAAATATTAAATGCAACCACTGTGACGTCACAGATTCTAGATTTGAAGCCTCAAGTTTGACATTTTAGACGTCACCATCTTTAATATTTAGAGCCAGAAGTAACAACATTTAGGTGAGAAGGTGGACCCGATCAGGAGCTGACCCTAACGTTGTCATTAGCGACTTGTCGATCAAAAACGTAGCAACACTCCAAAACATACCCTGCTTTCATCATGCTTTATTGAAGAAGGCTTGAAGCTAATTTAAACCATAATCTCATTAGGAAAGTCTTTACTGAGGTAATAAATCATGTGAAATCACAACAGGTCTGAACAGAGCCTACACATACACCCTCTGTTATATACATGAACATAGAAAGTACAACATCGGCTAAAAATCAACAAAGGTAGCACCCCCAAGATTCTATTTGAGGCCGTGATGTAATAAATTAGGACCCACAAGACCTCACAACTTTCTTTCTGGTGGACTGTGAGAGTGCGTGAGCCCAGCTGCCCTTGTCTAACTATATCAGAATTAATACACACCAGGTCTGATCCCCGAAGGCCTCAGGTTTTGAAGAGTCATAATACCCGACCAGCTCATATCACACCCCAGCAGATGCAGCAGGTCCAGGGTCAGAGCTCTGCCCCAGCTCCCTGCCTCATTCATCCTCTCTGTCCTCTCCCAGAGCCAAAAATATAAAATGTCTCTTCTATCGAGCCTTCTCCAGAGCCTTGTTTAAATCAGTCTTTGAAATGAGACACGACCCCCTCTGCAACCCATAGTATCATGTGTGCACGGTATATAAATCAGGCAGTTTGCATGAAAAAGGGTAAAAAGTTATTTTATGTGTTTGTTGTTTTAGAATGAATCAATTTAACCAAATCAAAGACGCAGATAGATACAAATACAGAAAGATTCCTAAAGTCTCAAAATGTACAATATGTGTTGTTTTTTTGTCATTTAAAAGTCCAAATTTGTATCATATTCTTTCACAAAAATCACAATTTTCAGCTATTTTTGACACGGAATGTCAAATGGTGTCACCGAAAAAGAATGATAAATTTGAAATATTTAATCCACCTAGAATATAAAACTTGTTAATAGCACATGTTTTTAATTTAAAAACCTTTTAAGAGAGTTAAGAGACTGATAACTTTCATTCCAACTTTCTTCGCAAGAGCGACCGGACCTTAAAGAGAAGAGTGTGTGTCACCCAGGAACATTCTCATATTCCTCTCTTTACTTGAGCAGTAATTATAGAGCGCAGACAGAATAATAAATGCTTTGTTGCACTGGGTGGAGCTTGTGGGTTTTTTGCCAAGGGCGATGGAGAGGTGGAGGAGTTGGCACACTTGGACATTTTTCATCCTCATCTGCTCCTTCGCCAGCCAATAATGTGTTGTGATATACATATTTCTTCTTAGAGCAACAACAGGTGCATCCCTAGGCAGAGAGGTTCAGGAATGAACTTGTGTGTGTGTGTTGGCAGATGCTAGCGTGAAAATCTTGTTTGTTTGTGGACTACTACAGTATGGAAGTGTTTTTGGGTTAAAAGACGAATGGGGATCTATTTGCGGGTTTCTCTTGTGCGACAGTGGTGTGTCTGTGCATGTGAGGACACTGGAACAGTTACTGCCCCTTTCAGATATTTATGAGAGGTTGTTCGTCCATATTTATAGTTCCAGAGTCTGAAAAGCGCTGCAGCTATTTCTCATCAGCCCGGTTAGGCTCTGCCAAGGTGAGACGGAGAGGAAGGGTGAAAGAAGCAAAGGAGGAGAGTAAATGTTAATGGATTAAGAGAATCAAAACAGACAGGCATGGAGGCTGGCAGACAGTCAGGCTGGGAAGACATTTTCAACACTTTTGGCTGCGCCAATGCATTCGAAAAGGCAAAATAATCAAAACTAAATATTTAAAACAAGAAGAGCTTTAGGGGGATTTCTAAGTAAACACTTTCTGCAAACACATACCGCAGGTCTTAATACATTTGACAGTTTTACTGTAAATCATTTATAACATTGCAGCGCTGATCCAATGCCAGAAGTACAACTCTATGAACAAAGCATCCTATACCAACCTCACATTTCTGAGTTTCAAGGTTTGTTTCTCTTAAGCCTTGAAGCAAAGAATAAGTCCCCGATCCGTCACTCCTTACAGCAAGGCGAGTCTGCTGCACCCAGTTTACGTCCAGTGTCAACGTTCAATGTGCAATTAATGCATCCTTTATATAGAGAGGCAAACAATACAGATGTGGAGGTCAAGCTTCATTCTCCCTGGTTGCATCCAGCACTCAATCTTGCCAATTGCTGAGGTGATGATAGCCCAACATTATCGTTCATGTTGATAGAATTGTCCTATCTCAATGTTCTGGACTTGCAGATTAATTGGATATATCAAAGTCAATGATCAAGCTAATGTACATCTGCACATTTGAAACATCTTAATCACATTTTGAAACACAGAAAAAGAGGCTTTGTGCCCGGTACTACAAGCAGGTTTGGCACGCGGCACTGTGGTTCTCAGGAATGCTTGGCCGTGGTGTTGGTTACATCATAAAACAAGGAACCCAGTGTGAGGGATTTAACACTCTGGCGGTCCTGTGCTCGTCCTGAGGCATGTGCAGCAAAAGGTAGAGATGAATCAATCAACACAACATCTGCTCTCTAATCTGCACAGACCCAGTGCATGAGGGAAAGCCTCCATTAGCACACTTTCTGCTCAATGTAAAGGTTCACATGCAGACATATATACGTTCGCGATAATCCACACATTCACTTGAAGTAACATGATTATTCACAGCTTTTGGCAGTGAATCTGAAATCTCTGGAACCACATCTAAGAGATCATCTTACTTAATCCGGTTGAAGGATGAAGAAAACCTACACAGATAGATTTCTGATAGAGAAACTATTTGTGAACGCATTAAAAACAGGTAATATATTCCTCATTAAATGTATGACTTAACACAAAGGTTATTGTAATTTAACCTGGTATCAAAGGTAATCTACAACATGTGAGGTGACCACAGAAGTGTCATAATCATTTTATGTTGCTGTGAGCAAATATAGTTAAGATATAGCAAATAAATAAATAAAATTGTGTTTTACTACAGATAAAAATACTTAATTTGAAATTTAATACAAGACCTAACTGACCCAAATCAAAAAAAAAAAAACTTAAAATAAGCTAAATTCTCTACAATGTTCACTGATTAATAAGTTAAGAGTTCAAAAATCAATGGTGTGTCCATAAAATCATAACAAATCACACTGAGGAACATTACAGAACATAAAGAATATATTCTCTAATATGTTTAAAATAGAGATTATGAAGGACCCAATTAAATAATCACACAAACGCCTCAAATCTAATTATATTAAACTATTTCTTGTATTGATGATGTAGATATTGATGATATATGTGTTGATACCACAACAGTAAAAACATGTTTTACTACAGATAAAAATACTTTAGTGTTTTAGCTGCTGTTTTGTTATGTGATAAAACTTTTTCATGCATAACACTCAATGCGCCCCCAATGGTGGCAGCATTGAGTCAGGGGTATTTACTTTAACAGACTAAATACATTTACTGTAAATACACCATTGCTGTTTGAACCCAATATCTGTTATCTAGATTGTTTAATGTAAATATAGCGCTATGTATATTGTAAATTAACACTCTGAAGGCTGTTGTGTTGAATTGGCAGTGCACCTACAGCGTAGGGTTTGGCATAGCCAAACACCTTATGCTGTAACCTACACTATAACCTACGCTCTACCTGAAATGCACATACTCAGTAATATGTAGGACAGAACAGGTGGGAACAAAAGCCTGCACCCACAGTGGCACTCTGGCAACTGACCTATGCCTATGTTGTAGGCAAACATGAGGAATCTACGATCTACAACATCCAAATAACTAAATAGGGTTTCAACAGGTAGGCGAACGGTACCTGGATGGTTTTCTACATCAGGTTATATTTTTCGTGGTGGTTCTGTAATCTGTCCGAATTGTCCCTTCTACTGGCTAACATCCTACATAGAAGCTACTGTTGTGGTGTTTGAGTAGTAGCTACTGGTTAGTAGGCAGTGCTACTAAGGTTTCAGATGCAGCCTAAGACCTAGATTGCCTACCCCTGTGACATAGAGACTATGACAGCAGTGATTGGTCCACTCGTCCTGTCTCTCTGTGGCTGCACAAGCACAGAAAGTTCAACTGCCCTCTGGCTTGGTCTTTTCAGTGGTTGTACACACACAACAGCTCCAGTGTCTTTTCTCATGTCAGCATTGCAGTAATTTCAGTAAAAGTACAGTTTTAGGTCCAACTCCACTCATTCGTTGCACTAGGAGAAGGAACCAAAAGAAACTAAACATATCACCACTAGTTTTTTTGCAGCGTAATTGTAGTTATTTCTGAAATTTAAATATAAGAGATTCGTTCCACAGTTTTCAATGGCAAAATAAACAGTGGAGTCATGTTCTAATTACCCCCCCGGATACTGTCAGATAGGTCATGCAGAATTTAATCCTCAGCGAAAACAAAGATCAGGACCATTTTAATTCTTGTTTGTTGTGTTTGAGTTCATTGAGTCTAAAGGGCACCTTTTATCGTTCATGCCTGACTGCTCGCGGTAGAATCCAGAGGACTGTGAGATCTGTTTCAGATTCCAGATTTCCAGGCTGACTCTTCCAACAGCCTCCGATTTGCTGAAATCACTAAATCAATCAGAGCCCACAACTCTGGAAACAAACACTGTCGGATTCCTATTTCAGAGCCAGCAGCCGGTGTCTCGCAGCTTCACACTCAGCCCCTTGTGGGTCTGTTACAGATTCAGGATGCTGCCCCACATCAGCTCAATGCTGCAAATAATGTGGGCGCATGGGAGCTGGTTGTCATTATTGATCATTGTATCTTCCGAGGGTGCTGATACAAGCATAAACTGAGGCGGGATGGCATCCATCTTCACCAGTGCCTGGCGAGACCTGAGGGATTCAGGGCTGTGTGTATCTATGCGTTGAGCTATGAAGACAAATGAAGAGTTGGCTAGACGGCTACAAAGGCCCTAGACCTCTGAATATAATGTATATGGGTCAAAATCTACATAGCTATGTGCCAAATTTAGCAGATTCCGTCTATTGTTTGCATCAACTTAAAAGATAGAACTAAGGTTAGAAAGTGAGGCCCTTTGTGAGGCTTCTGCAAAGTGCTTTGAAAGTCAGAGGCACTCTCTGATGGAGGAAATGTTGTTGCACTCTATTGTTCAAGGACATGTAGGGGGGCGGGTTGTCTAACCAATTACAGAGGAGCAGTAATTGGTTAGACATATTTCTGTTAGCTTTCTGTGGAGAGCACATTAGCTACCAGCCACCATTACTACCAGCATTACCATGTCTAATTATTGTTTGCAACTTAATGAGTGCATGAACACAAAGCTCAATCAGTAGCAACAATAATAAACAGGCTCAACTGTTCAGCCTAACAGTTGGCAGGGGAGGAAGACCTCCAGCTAGTCGTAATGAGTCTGTGTTCAAATCAGTGATGGTAACATTTCGGTAGAAATGAGGCCCTAAAAGCAACGGTTTCTCAATGATAATTGTAAAGGTCACTCGTCTGGAAAAACAATACTGAGAATGTGCTCTGCTTTTTTATGCAATAACGAGGCACTTATGGATCAGCTTAAAATGCTAAAAAGAAGAAAAAAAAGACATGCACACAAGGCTTGAGCGATTGCCTCTATTTTTATAGTGTTCAATTATGGTTACTCTGTCACCAGGGGGGACATTGCTGTACAGGAGGCTGTCAGGGACGGGCTGAATGTCAAATGAGTGTGATGTGACCATATCATCTCTACTGCCACTGCTGCACCTTATTAAAGATGCACTCAAGGAGAAAGAAAGTGATGTGAAGATAACAAACTCGGGGCAGCTTGACTCCAAGCATGACAACGGCAACAATCTTCAGTTAATGCGCGCAGCCACCCAACCTTGACCCATGGTACAAGGCCAGTCTCAGAAATGCTGCCAAACTGGACTACAACAGATGACAGATGGAGGATGAGATGGGCGGCGTTCTAGAAAAACACCAATCCACCTGAAAGTGGGCAAATGGTGACGAGGAAGACTGAAGATCCAATTAGGCAATCAGACCTTGAGTAGGCTAATATGGCTCTGCAAGCAATTCGGTCAAAGTTACATAAAAAAACATTTACACAGGAGTGTTAATATTTTATTTAAGATATTTAAACATTAGTAAAAACACAGTCATTAATCATTGTTTTACATTCACCAATCAGCAAGTCTTAACATACATAAACCAATGCACAATCCGGCCCTGTCAGCAAACCTGCCAGTAGTGTTGTCTCCAACTCCAAGCACAGTTTGCAATTCATGTACGACGTTACATAATCATAACAGTTCTTTTAATAAAAAATGCAAAAGGCGATTAGAAAAAAAAAATGACTGTTGAGAATTGGTTCGCATTCAAAAGCAACAGCGGCAACAAGAATAGCACAGTCTGTACTTCTTCATTCCTTCCTGCCTCAGGACGCTATCTGTCTTCACCAAGATAATCATAACATCATCAGGATTTTTGGCTGCCATCAGCACAAGAAAGCACAGAATTTCAGTAAACCATAATAATGTTTCCCCACATGATCCACAGAAGGTGCATACGGTTATGTGCATGGATTAGTCACCATTATGTTTCGGGAGAATGATCCATTTCCCAAGAAAAACGCTATACAAATTCTATTTTATCTTAACACGACAGTGTTGTCACCACTCCCTTGTCTTTCAATAACAAATGACTCCCCAGTGGAGACATTTCAAGGATTTTCTCTCCTTGGCAGACTCGTCCACTATTGTCCGCCAACTCGAAACATCTGGATTGTAAAAATACACTCACTGTGTCAAGGTATTCTTGTTTGAAACCACATGCTCTATTCAAGCGTACTTATTTGGAATCTCAGCCAAAACCGGCTTACCACTAATATTGTTTCAGTTTCAACTAAATGTGACACTGGCTTAGAAAAGAATGGTGTATATTCATTCCCCTGAAGTTCCAACTAATGATTACTCAGAAACGAATACATTCTTACAAAATGACAAAACAATTTAAAATCTCACTTTCTACAACATGCAGCCTTTAATCCATCATCCTAAAATACACAAAAAAGGTTCATATATGCACGTTTAAAGGAGGAAAACACTAGACTAGACTAGACCTCATCTTTTATGTAAATGTGGAACCGTCAAGGTCTCTCGAAACGTAACGCTGTGCTACCCAAAAGCATCCTACAGGAAACTAATTACCAGAACCATGACACCATCTTCATATATGCAATTTCATTGTTTTATCGAGGTCAAGCTAATATCAGGATAAGTTGTTCTTGCTTTGACAGCTTTGTGGCATCAAAGAGATGATCCTGTTTTGTTTGTTCTCAGTCTGCATCCTCAGTCAGTCACTCCCTTTGTTCCCTGGCAGACGAGTCTTACAAAACAAGGTTAGCATCCAACAGGAGGTAGAGGTGATCTAACTATATCACAAGGTGCAGGGCTAAATTTAAATGCATCTCTGACTGGAAGGGTGATGCTTCCTTGCTGCATCCAGCACACAATGTCCCTGTGACTCAGATCTCATGTAAACTGCATGATGTGGCAATAAAGGAAAGAGATATTAAGTCCTCAAGTAGACACAACAGTGCCAAAGCAGAGTGCTTAAATCAGAATAAGTCTCCGGTGCACAGAGAAGGGGATTTGTTATCTTTGTCTTTGCTCTGCATTTCTATCAAAAGGTGTTATTAGCTGGGGCCAATGGAGGTCAAGGAACTAATCACTACAGACCTCAACAAGGCAATAAAGTCTCCTTCACTAACCTAGAAAGATCACATTACACGCCCAGTGCATTGGAGAGAGACAAACGTCCTTTCCCTTTGGCTCAACACCACAGAATGAGCTTTAATGTGGCCAGAAATGTATTTTAAATGGTTTTGTTTGTGTACTATATTCTGGGTTTTTTATTTTGTGGGTTGCACAGCCACTAGCAAAGACAGCCAGCTAGCATTTTCAAATGTGGCTAACATCAATAATGACTGTGCTCCAGGGCCTTAGCACATTTTCACAGCGGACATTTGGACTTGTTATGGTAGGAAAAACATGCAGCAGGTGTTGCTAATAACATTAACGATGGCTCCGTTCTATTCCAATGTTTTAAACGTAACCGGTGGTGTGTTGAACACCACCGGTTACGTTTGCCTTTTTTATTACCGCACGGTTTATACACATCACTGCAGGCTAGGTAACACCTAAACATTTTTATCAAAGCCTGTCGCACGACATTTCTTGGTATCATGACGTCCAAACCAGAAACCGAAGCAAAACGGCGCACAATGTTTTCAGACTGAATTGCCGTGGGTGTCCCAGTATGTTGTGACAGCGCATCAGCGAGCTAGCACACTGCTGAAGCAGCTACAGGGAATGCAGCCAGCATCAAATGTATTATTTATACCTCCCTATGGTGCCATGTCAAAATGTCTAGCTGTGCAATAGCGGCTCAATTTTTGATCACGTCACAACTTGTGTGACAGCGCTCCAAGAAACATCATCAGCCCTTAATTAGGAAGTTAAGCAGTAGACAGATGGTTAGAAAGTAAGAGGAAACAAATCAAATATGAAGTGAAGCAGGCCCGTGCTGATATAGTTACATAATTAAATCTTGTCTTGGGAAATTAAGCAGCAGAAATTATTTACAGGCACTCTACTTTCATCTCCTTTCTCGGAAATCACCTCTGAATTTGCCTGTGACCTTAAAGCTCAAATCAAGTGTCATGAATCATATTTCTGGCTCGCTAACGTGAACCTTTCTAGGTTAAAGATTCCAAGGAGCTGATATCTGATACCTTAATTAATCACAAGCGTCTGCATGACTCAGTCATGTGTCACTTAAATATGAACTTGAATAATTTACAGAACACAGTTAGACATGAAAAATTTAAAATTTGTTGAACAAAGAATATTATGTTCCCAACTCTGTACAAAGCTGTCTGCAGCATTAGACGATATTCAGCTGTATTGACATGATTGCTGATTTGCATGAAATTCTCTTGTGAGTAGCTGTAATTCATTAGACATTCCAATAAACGTCACAACATACTGTGAGAAACTGTTACTCAGTATAATAGCCGCAAGGCTACTACCTGAAAATGTTGCATAAAATGACAGACGCAGTTCGAGAAGTTCAAATTCTGTACGCGACTCAAACTTCATGATTAGTGAATCTCACAAATGCGCCGTCAGTATCCATTTTGTCATTAGTTTAACCGCAGTGTCCTTGTTGACCTTTTCTCCGCTGTTGAGTCACGCTGTCGTTGAGGTGATGCCTGCACACAATTTGCTGGAAAGTTCTAAACCACAATGCGAGGGCTAAGGTTATCTCACCACTTGGACTAACGAGCTCCCCATCTGTGTTTTTGTCTCTCTCACAGTTGTATCTCTTCACACATACGCCCACCGAGCAGAATGCACAAAGTCACCGTCAACAACCACACATGACATCAGCATCAGAAACACTTTGCTTTGTGTTACAGAATGTGCCCGGGACATACGCTGCGTTCATCTCAGCGGCCGCCTTTAAAAAAGCTGCTTAAGGCAAGCGAGGGCAAGGTGTCGTATCTAATTATTGGTGGTAGTTGTGTAATTAATAAGACAAGTGTTTCCAAATGTGTTGCATATCTGTTTATTCAAACATCCGCTTGATCCAAACCAATAGATCCAACATAGCATGACACATCGTGTTTGTAAAAGTAGTTGGATTTGTTTGTACAGCTACTATAATTTCATAGTTTATATATATATATATATATATATATATATATATATATATATATATTATATTTGTTTACATTTGCCATGTGTGACAACTTTAGATTTCAGAATTAATCATTACAACTATTTTATTTTATTAAAATGCTATTTATCCCTCATGTTGTGTTCATTTCCTGTTAGTAAGAGTTACTTAAGACTCATCATAAAAGCTGTAATAATACATATATTATTACCTCATTGTCTCATTGATCTGATCTTATACATCTTGAATTATAAATCAGAAAAATGTCATTTTGACTATGAGAAATAATCAGATGACACAAAACCTACTGTTTATCACAGAGTACTTTGGGTCAAAGTTACCACTGACATTTCTTTTAAAACCATTTAAAATGTTTATATTCACAAAAATTAAAATATGTCGGCTGTTCATGGTTCTAAGTGACCAGAAAGATTTTATTTGTTCACAAAGAAAATAATCCCAAAACTACACTTGACAATTTCACAATATTCCAAGTCATGTCTTAATATATTAAAGAACAACCAACCAGAACAATAAAATTACAATGTTCATCAGAATCATCACATATATAATCGAGAGCCTCACTATGTTTTAACCATGTTTTCCAGAGACAAGAACTTTTAATTAATTCTTTCTAATATGTTAAGTGTATCTTCCTCATTATGTAGACCTGCATAAAAAACTAAACATCTCTATGTTATATCCTATGCCTGTTTCCTGTTCTTACACAAAAATATGAAGAACAGATATTCTAAAGGCTCATTGTGATCCCAAGCTTCAAATTACAGTAGAGGAATACAGTTGTATACAGTATTCCTTATACAGTCTATTATCTTTCACAGCCAGGGTCTGCAATTGATTTTATACGAGTAAATGATCAGTTCCACACAACCACGCAATCAGAGGAAACTGTCTTCATGATCCACAATCTGCACAAAAATGCCCTTTAGTCTTTCAGCCATGCAAATCATTTACCAATGTCACACACATAGTGGCTCATGGATCTAAATCTACATTTTTGAGGGACAGAGGTGAGGCTGATTGTGATATCTGTCATCAGTCAAAAGCCACATGAGGAACTCCATTAATCATCTGTTTGAAAGACTTTCTGGATGAGCTCAGCAGCTCATTATCTGTGCTTGTGATGCTGGATGTGTCACCGTCAAACTGGAGAAACACTGAGATTGAAGCAAGACTGAAATACTATAATATAGGATCCAGCTGCAAGCAAGAAGTCACACTTACAGTTGTTTGTTTTCTGATTTGCTTTTGCACTTTTCAAAGCTTCTTAAGAGGCGACTTCAATGATTTTTTAAATCGATTTGTGTGGTTTTGACGTGGGAGAAAACTAATTTCATTATACAGTCATGGCGATACACTGCAGGTGTTTTGACAGTAGGCACCGAAATGATCTGGCAGTTTTCTTGCTTGTTTGCAGCTTTCGCTAATTTTGCAATTATCAACATAGCTAACTCCTGTGCACCGTTTGTTTTTGGATCCCTGCACACCGGTACAGTATAAAAAAAGGCCTTTTGGAAATAAAAAATAAGTCTTTATAAATAAATTTATGCTGCTCAGCTTTGACTTTGTCTTTGCTAACCAGCTACTCTGCTGTGAAATGTATTTACCATGTACATACTGCACACAAAGCATTCTGGGAGTTGTAGGATTTCCTTCTTTAGAGCGATGGGGGTAATATACCAGAATTTTTTCTCAGTTTTATATATAGGGCTCCACTTAAAAAAAAAAATTGCATACTCAGTTTAAAGAAATCTATTTATCTAATATTTACTGTGGTAAAATTCCTCTTTAACAAAGTGCAGCGCTGTAGAGAGGGAGGCAGTGTCATTAAGAGCCGAGACTTATTTATCTGAATAATAGGTTTGCTGAGACTAATTTCTAACAAAAAACAGGTGCGGGACGAATCCATAAGATGGTCCCAGTCAAAATATTACACCGTCAGAAGAATGTGTTTACAGGGAGATGTGTGCTAATAAAGTTTAGTTCTCATCTGAAGTCATTTCCTGGAAGTGGAGCACTGTGAAATTTGGAGTGCACATGCCATGATGTGATGGCATGTCTCTGGTGAAGAGCCAATAGATCTGCTCCCAAATGATGTCACCTTTTCCTCGGAGAGAGCTTTATCAATGAGGTCAGGCTAAAATATAATGAATGTGTTTTTTTTTCCACGCCAGCTGTCTTTTTCTCACAGAGGCTTTGCAAACACTTCTCAGCAAACAGCAAAAAAACCATCTGCACAGTTTGAAGTCATTTAAGATGTAGGTCGAACTGTGGTCACATATGTTTACCTTCATAATCAGCGTGTTTGCATAATATACCCTTTCATTATTTCTGCAGTGCTGTAAATAGAAGTAGATTAATTCAGTAAGTAATAGTTTCATTCAGTTATAATGCTGCATATTTTCAGACGTTTGAGTCATTGCTAAAGTTTCTCTCAGCTTTTGGAGCTTTAGCCACTTTACTGGTGTTTAAGTGGAACATTTACTCATGCTATATTTATATATGCAAGGTCTGGAATACTTGACATATGAGGTGCTCAATAATGCCTCTCTTCAAAATCCATAGAGATTTATACATCACAGATGTTTTTTTTTTTTTTTGGAGGATTAGTGACTGGTTCGAGTTTCTCCTGTAGCACATTTGGGCAAATCCCTTCATCTGTTTAATTTAACTTTTGAAGGTTTTACTGGTTCCGATTCCTTTGAGAAATAAATGTATAGCCACAGTCCTAATCAATCCAAAGTTGCTGAATTGGAATTCCATTTATATACAGTAATCTAAATGTTGACTTTTCATTGTGATAAGACAAGTATCAGCTTCCAAAGTTGACAACCTGGCTAAACTTGTGACCCAGAGAGGATCCACCAATCAAAAGCTATATTATAAACCAACAAGCTATATTATAACAATTCTCTACATATCTCTGTAGAACTTAAGGCTGCTTTGAATACATGGTTCATACCATGCTGCCTTTTTTTTCTCCTATAAATGATCCTCTCAATTTGACCTTTTAGCCGAAAGGTAATTCATTGTGGCATGCATGATCTTTAAACATAGTTATGCTCGACCTTTAGCCGAAAGAATGCATCGCCAACATCTCGTTATTGACCAAAGTAGGGATTATGTTCTTCATTGGATGTACTCTGAAGGCATGTTTGCTTAAACGTGTAGCCTCATAAATAAAATAAATCTCAAACTGAGTCCAGCGAACTGATAGATTTGTGCTTCTGGAGTGTACGACAGTCTGGGGGGAAAAAACAAAACAAATAATACTGTACACTTTGAAAAGTCCATAAATTTTAACTCTCTTTGGCTGCATTCACACAGGATCAGGGATTGCGGGGGAAAAAAAAAAAAAACGGAGAGGCCTTCCCATACATTTCAATGGGGGTAGTGTCTTTTCACTGCAGGAGTTCAGCCCACATGCCTGATCCTGTGTGAATACAGCCTTAGTTCTTTAACTTATTTAAATCCTGTTGGCACCTCTTAGAGGAGAACTCCCCTCAACTTCATATCCACTTCACTCAACTATCTTCCACTTCAGAGGGTATCTGCATCTTATGGCGGAACGCCAAATAGCACATTTATCATTCAGGAGCTAAATTTTCCTTTCGGCGGAGATGCGCACGGAACCAGCGGTGTGTGAAATTGTCTCCGCTCAAAATGACTATGCAGGCTTCTTGGTGGGGCAAATTGAAACTGCAAGATTCCCCTCTATCAGGGATCCTCTAGCAATCCACTTGAGTTATTTCCACCTTAATAAGGTTTCGTCCTGCCGCCGCAGCTCTCTCAGGAAAGGCGGACAGGTCGCCTGGCTCTCACTGATAGAACTTCTTACCGCCTGCAGGTCGAGTTCACTTTCATGTTAAGTGGCCGAGAGATTGTAGAAGTCATAAGGTGACGTCCGCTCCTGTGAAGCTGACGCTAGATGAAACGGCTGTGGCCACGACTGTATTAAACATACCAGAAGTCTGGTCAAAGTTATAAACTTTTGAAATAATTGAGTCCTCTTGTGATTAAATTTGCCAGAACTTTGTGCTGTTTCTTTTCTAGGGCCTCAACTAATGACTATGATAGTCCATTAATCTATTGATTATAGAAATGATTATTTAATTTGTTGTTTCCTTCATAAAATGGTGTAAAATGTCAATCAATGTTTCCCAAAGCTGAAGTTTCAACATAAATTTTTTTTTGTCTAGAACAACAGTCCACAACCCAAAGATCATCAGTTTACTATTATAGAAGACTAAAAAAAACAGAAAATAATCAGTTTTGAGAAGCTAGAATCAGAGAATTTGGACATTTTCTTCATTAAAATGACTCGAATTGATTATCAAAATAGTTGTGATAATTTGGCGTTTAATGTAATAGTTCGCAACTAATTGATTTATTGATTAATCGTTGCAGCTCTAGTTTTTTCCTCCTTGCTTCTGATTTGCTTTAGGTCAAAAAGTATCTGTTTTTTAAGGAATATTATCTTGTAAAGAGTGCAGGCTTTGACCTATTAAACTCGCTCTAACTGCCAAAGGTCCACATCTCAAATTTAATAAAAAACAAGAGCAGGTTTGATGAAATTACTCATTCTGAAGTAAAATGTCTTGTTTTGTTCTTAACAAGGACAAATCCCAAAAGCATCTGGTTACAAATCAAATTAAATAAACCAGTAGTGCCAGATCTTCACATCTGAGAATCTGGCAGCAGAGATAATTGACATTCTTGCTTGGTGAACAACTGAACTGCTGTAATGATTGATCAATTATCAAATTTGTTCCCAGATTATTTTGTGCTTATTGCTGATTGTTTCAGCTCTGCAGGAGACTTATTACAAAACGCTGAGCAGAAAGCAGTGATGGGAATTTCGGCTTCTATTAGCGAGCTGGAACGTTTAGCTCACCAAGAAGAGCCGGTTCTTTCGGCTCCCAAACGACTCTCCATTTTACCACTTCATCCAAATTTAGCGTGGTTTTGACTTGTGGTTTGTACGCTAACACTAAATCCTCTGGTTAAAAATGAATATAAAAATTCTCTTACTCGTTTACCAACCGACACATCACTGGTAAAACAAACAAATGTATTTGCTGTGGCTGCTCATCAATGAGCAGGACACCAGCGTCCACATGGATTATTTCTGACTCTCCCTCCTGACCCGACCCTCCAGAGCTCACAGAGCAGAGCTCCATGAACGCTGAGGCTGCATCTGTCTCTCTGCTTCCAGTCCATTTTCCTCACAGCTGTCTCGTTTACTCACACCATATCATGATTGCCATTAGCAGGCCTCCTGCCACGGGAAAATGCCGTCGGCCGCGTCGGCGGGCTGCTCTGTGGCAACGTGCAGCCTCCTAAAGGTCCGTTACTACCGCTCCCTGCAGTGATGGAATGCCGTGTCGACAAATAACGTACGAGGAAGACGTCAGGGTAAAGACATGAGCGATTCATTAGAGGAACGGGTGGAATAACGTCGTTGATGAACAGCATCACGTGACAGGTCGACTATTCATGGCTCCGCGGAGTAATTAGGGGATGAAGACGCATGTTTGTGTGACCTCGTTCTGCCTGGTGTTCATTAGTGTGCGCGTACTGCATGTGGCAACAGTGGGTGAGGTGATGGATTCATTTTACAATAATACGCGTTCTATCAGCTGCACAACAAACTGCATTCATCAACAACCGGTCCTGGTGTGTGTGTGTGTGTGTGTGTGTGTGTGTGTGTGTGTGTGTGTGTGTGTGTGTGTGTGTGTGTGTGTGTGTGTGTGTGTGTGTGTGTGTGTGTGTGTGTGTGTGTGTGTGTGTGTGTGTGTGTGGCCGTGTTTCATAACTACCGACAGTCCTGAAGTCCTTGAACAAGAGCGAGAGCGGTCTAAATCTGCCACAGGCCGAACACCAGAGAGGATGGATGTTGCGTAGTTTGAAAAAAAAAAAAAACTGCTCCGGCCTCTTTAGCGAAGGCTGTTTTTCTATTTTTTTTTTTTTTTTTTTAATGTACCAGTTGACCTCGTCCGTTCCTGCGGGAGCCGATCACTGCCACCGGCATCCAGATCGCACCGTCCGGTCAATGTGAGCCTATCAAGAGCCGCTGTATCGATCCAGAGTGGAGGCCTGATTCAGTACGGCTGTAAGTGGAGGCTGATGGAGCCTTTGTCGATGTTATAAAACCAACTGTCTGAACGCAGCGTCTGGTTTTTAATTGCCATGCACACGGGGAAATTAGATGAAGGGGTTTTTAATTAATCACTTCTTCATCATGTTGTGTTGAACAGCAATTCGTGACCTTGAAAATTTTATTGCTTTTATATTGCAGTAATTAATAAATTCTTTCTTTTTCCTTGACCGCCTACGGTCATGAATCTTTCTTAGCCGGTTTATAGACCCATACTTACTACTACATTTTCAAGTACAAAATGTCTGTATACTGTATACTACTGTTGAAAAGTTTGAGGTCACTTAGAAATTTCCTTATTTTTGAAAGAAAAGCACTGTGTTTTTCAATGAGGATAACTTTAAACTAATCCAAAATACACTGTATACATTGCTAATGTGCTAAATGACTATTCTAGCTGCAAATGTCTGGTTTTTGGTGCAATATCTACATGGTTTTATAGAGGCCCATTTCCAGCAACTATCACTCCAGTGTTCTAATGGTACCATGTGTTTGCTCATTGCATCAGAAGGTTAATGGATGATTAGAAAACCCTTGTGCAATCATATTAGCACAACTGAAAACAGTTTAGCTGGTTAGAGAAGCTCAAAAGCAAAGTTTGAAGGAGAAAATATTTTTTTCAAATACAAATCATTATTTGTAACCTTGTCATTGTCTTGACTACATTTTCTACAACTCATGGATATAAATAAATGTGTGACTTTCATGGAAAACACAAAATTGTCTGGATGACCCCAAACTTTTGACCAGTAGAGTATATACTTTCATATTTATTAATCTACGGATTATTTTCTCAGTTTTGTCTATGAAATGTCATAAAAATGAATAAATTAAACAGTGTTTTTCTCTTTTTTTCCTAGAAAATAAATCAAATCTGTACCCAACCAACCGTCAAAAACCCAAATGTGTTTGGTTTACCGTCACATACGACAAAGGAAAATATACATTTCTCACATTTTTGAAGATGGAAGCAACATGAAAGATTTTGATATAGACAGTGTCCAACTTATGAACACTGTAAGTTCCGAGAGGCTGTCCGTAAGCTGGATTGTTCCTAAATTATATATTAAATTTCAATCTATACTTGGGTCAGTGACAAATAATCGTTCGCAAAAACAAACATTAAATGTCACATGGTTTAACAAAAAATTAATGATAAATTTCAATATTTAATCCACCTAGAATAAATAACTAGTTCATAGCATGTTTTCTTACACACATGACATTTTTGACATTGTCCCATTTGCCATTGAGGTCATTTAAATGCCATTACTACTCTAAATAAGAAAGTACTAAGTTCGTTCTTAGTACTAACTAACCACACGTCATTTTACGAACATTCGTGGACATCATTCAGCAGTTGTTCTTATCTATGAATGTTCATAATTTAGATGCTCGTACTGTATCTTTAGGAACTGCTTTATTCATTTAATAAGAGGACTCTACTGGTAGGAGAGATTACAGTCGGTCAGAGTAATAAAGTTTACTATCTGCAGATTTCAAATATACGGTGCTGCCACGCTGACCTTTATAATCTGACAACGGAGGAATTATCAGTCCCGAGCGGAATCAAAAAGACACACGGCTTTGCCCTGGGGGGAACGGTCAAGAGGAAATTATCAAAGCCGGAAGAGTCATATTCAGGAATACTTTATGAGCGATTTAATCCCATTCTCTACATCAGCCAGCTCATATTGGCAGAGCGCAGACAGATATTTGGCGTCTCGCGTCTGACCTCATCATTTCCTGCAAGCATCGAGCTCGGCATAGCAGAGATACTGTAGGGAAGTGACGATAGTAAAATTCCCCAGGCAGATGCCAGCTGTTATATGCGTTCCGTAAAGCGAGGGCCGAGCGAAACGCTTCCAACCGCTGCTGGGAAAACTCTGTCTAGTGATCTGAGCTGGAAAAATCCAAACCAGACAGGTAGACAGGACATAAATATGAACTTACATTAATATCACAAGAATTTACGGCAATCAACACCTATTATTAAACATAAGCAGCCGATTATCATCAGCAAATGGATATGATGACATAATTATGATATTAAACACTAAGTAATGCATAGAAAAACAGTTAAAATGTTGGGCTGAATACACTACTGTTCAAAAATTTGGGGTCAATTCCTTATTTTTGAAAGAAAAGCACTGTGGTAAATGACTATTCTAGTATACAAATGTGTGTTTTTTGATGCAATATCTACATAGGTGTATAGAGGCCCATTTCCAGCAACTATCAGTCCAGTGTTCTACAATATTAATACAATTTTCTATTTATTTTACAATTCACGGTGGTAAATAAATGTGTGACTTTTCATGGAAAACACTAAATTGCCTGGATGACCTCATACATTTAAATGGGAGTGTATGTGTGTGAAGAAAATGTATAAAAAGTTAACTTATCCTACTTGGAAGTGCATGTTGACCTTTTTAAGAAGCCAGTATTACAGGCTGTGTGCAGGACTAAAGTCATGTTTAATTTACCTCAGGCCTATTTCTATGGAGCCCCTTAGGGGACATGAGGAGAGAGGAAAAAATACATATAGCTTAACTAAAGTGTTCTTTTGTGGACTATCCTGGATGTGATATAACGAGGAAGGAAGCTGTTGGAGCTGAGAATCCTGAGTTCAAATGCCCCTTAAGAGAAAAAATCTGTAACTTTTGAAGCAGAGTTTTTTTGTTGTTGTTGTTTTACTATTGACAGATTGTTCTTTATTAATTCATTCATTTATTCATCTTCTATACCCACTTCCTCCTCATTAGGGTCACATGGTCTGCTGGAGCCAATCCCAGCGCATTACAGGTGAGAGGCAGGGATACACCCCAGATGGTCACCAGCCAATCGTGGGGCACACACACCATTCACTCACACACTCACACCTATGGACAATTTAGAGTCTCCAATTAACCTCAGCATGTTTTGGGACTGTGGGAGGAAGCCGGAGTTTTTCTTTATCTTTGTCTATTTCACAGTTGCTTTAGGTTGTAAATGTGCTTGTCTTTATATTTTAGATGAGTGGCATCTATGAGTTAGTCTGCGCTTGGACTTTTTGAATAATCTTAAACAAAGGTCCATTTGGTAGTTTTTTCAATAGCATTCAACCACTTCAGTCTCCATTCACTTTCATTAATATTATACAGGATTTGAACATGAAAACATTAGAATGATCCCAGTTGAAAATCCTATTTGTTCCCATTTGCCCAGCACAACTTCCTTTCTGTTTGTGTATATATCACATCCAGATCCATCCACACAAGAACAGTCATGGTAAGGTTGAGCTCTTCTGAGACAAAACAAGAGAATTATGTCCTATTTATCCAAAGTCTTCATTATTGGAAACTCACTTCTTATTGATTTGGTGTAAAACCTTCAGTTCCCTCATGAATTCCATTTTCCCTGTGTGACCTAGTTTGTAGAGTGTAACGTATACACAGTATATAACAGTTAACAATGAAAACCAATAAACAACTAAAGGTCGAGGGGCTTTCATGTCTCAAACTACCTTGTTTTTTTTTTTTTTTCTGCTTGGAGAAGCACAGAGGGTGAAACGTAGGTGTGACACTTACTACTCACGTGTGATGCTCCTTCTCTGAATGGGGAAGGTACTGTATGTAGGACACGAGTGGGAGGGATGGAGGGCTGCGATAGGTGAAAGGACGGGCTGATTCCTTGAAGTGCTACGTACACAAGGTCCATTGTTGCTCCTGCGGACGAAACACACAAAAATACACCGGTTCTCAGCGCTGACCTACATTCGCTGTCACACAAACTACATTAATCAACCTGATAGAGAAATGACATGAATAATATGGGATTGTTTATCATCCTTTACCACCTAAACGTTTGTGACTGGAAGCGATAGCATAGGTCGGGTTTCTCCTTTATTGCTCATCCTGAACATAAGAACAAAGGAGACGTTGCGTATTGCATATCAATCATGTGTGCAATTAAGTGAACAAAGGCTGTTTAAAGAGATAATCAGGAAGTTAAATCGTGATGCTGCTATAAACTGTTATTTTAAACGTGACCTGATGTAAAACCTTGATCATTTGATTGATCCTCTCTGTGCCACAGCAAATTCAGCAATATTTGACCTGAAATAATAATGCATAGTATGTTATTAGATATATAACCTGTGCCATACATGCTGCATAACATTTGCATTTAGGATCCACATATGATTTATAAATACCTAAAGTCTAAAAATTGATGATTAATCTTGTAGGTATTAGTATAAAACTCTGATTACAGAAAGCCAGTATATCAGTTAACAATGAAAAGTGATGGTCGAGGGACTTTTCATACACTGTGAGGTGGATTCACGTGTGATGGTCATCCTCTGAATGAGGAATGTAGTCTTCAGGCCAGAGCAGGTGGCAAGAAGAAAAGGATTTCAAAAGGAGGTGAATGTGTGGGACGAAGTACTTGATGTTATAAACTCCTATTGTTACTCTCCCAGATAAAACGTTAATCATTTCTGCTCAGTTCCATGTTTTGATGCTTCAGAGGTGCCCTAGTACCCTACCTTTTTATATTACTTTTCACGAGAATCCGCAAATATCATAACTTGAACTCAACTCTTATCAATAAGCACTAGATTACAAATATGAAGATGTCATGAACAAGTTTTGCTTTACACAAGTGTTTTCATTTATTTGCTCATTGAGAAGGATTGAATAAATAGTCTGAGATGTTTTAACCTGTTAAAATCCAAGGCAGCATTGAATTTAATGCATTGATGAAGGGAAATCATAAATTACATGAGAAAACCTCACTAAATAAAGTATTTGTATCTATAGTAAAACACAATATTAGATTTTGTTTGTAATATTCTAGCTTTATTTGCTTTGTCACAGAAAATTAAAACCTCAGCTGCAACATTAAATAAAGTATTTTTATCTATAGTAATACACGTTTTCATTTCAATTTAAATGAATTTTTCTTTTCATATTTAAGAACATAGCCTTTGTGATTGTTGAGATATTTCATGTTTATTGTGGGCTCATATCAAGCAAGAAAACTGAAAATTAGGCCCAGGGGCTTAAGCGGCAGTCAAAGGTACAATCACATTTCTGGACAGATAGAAAGCAAGGTTTCATAAACTACACTGACCTCAGCAGTTACACGGTGATGAAAGGATAATCTTTAGTTTTAAATGTGACTATGCGGTAATTTGCAGGCATTTTCTGTTCGCAGTATCGAGGTGAGCTGAGGTGCTCACCTGATGATTTGATTGATCCTCCGTTTGCCATAAATTCAATAACATCCTGACCTCGGGGTGACGTTAATCCCCCTCACAGCGAGCGCTATATAACGATATACAGAAAGCGAACAGGGCTGGTAATGAGGGCAGCCTGACTTTAATTCAGCAGATGTTGTAGTTGACCCAAGAATGACCTGTCTGTTGGTGCCTGTGTTCTGAATGACACTGGAAAGGCCTGGATGAGCTCAGCTTCCTAGAATTTCTCAGGTCTCTCAACTCATGCTAAACTCCATAAGGCCAAATCACCGCAGCTCAGTGCGACCTCTGACCCCTGACGTCTTCATTAGCAAATGGGAAACAAAACAACTTAAAGCTTTTTGACAAATGAAGAATGCAAAATGGAACGGACTTTAAATGTTAAAGGATTTCAGTCATTTCATGTCCATTTTAATAAAGGAATAGTTGGACATATCTCTTAAAGGAAATGGCCTGCTAGGCTATGTCCAACCAGAAACTCTAAATCTTACTATGTAATGTGTTGTAGCAGAAATGTAAAAATGAATTTGTGATTAGCTGACGATGATGTTGCAAAATGATTTAGTGAGTTTCCAAAAGCTTGATTTACTGTTCGTTACTGGGTAAATCATTTATTGTCTGTTTACCATAAATTACCAAATAATATTACTTTACAGATCAGGTATTTATTTAAGACCAGGTGGCAATTTGGGACAGGAAATTAATTTTATTCTACCAAATATTTTATCCAGTAAAACTAAAAAGAAATATGGTAATATACCTATATCTTTTATTAAACTAGTATGACTACTGTATAACTTACATTTTTAAAAAGAGAGATTACAGTACTGTAGTTAAACGTATAGCAGCTGCTTCTCTTTTTACTTTTTATTTTTCTGCTGCATCAGAGCCATGGCGATCGACAATCAACAATATCACCAGAAAGGGCGTTAACATCATTCGGGCACAACAAAAGGTGCAGCGTAGTGGTCACATCTTCCTTGATTTTTTTGTTTTTAATAAATTCGACTGTGTTTATTTGGAACTTATCTATTTATTTGGTTACTTATTATAACATACACCTGCCCCGGCATTTAACCCCTTGAACTCCAGCCCTTTTTTTATGTTTAGGACATACCCATAGTCAGTAGGGTATGTCTCTGGAATAAACACAGAGATGTTGGTCGACACAAAACGACCATTTATTGATCTCAAATAAAAATTTTCATCCCAAAACAGCAACAAAAAAACACATTTTTGTTAGTCGCTTCAGACAAGCGACTTTTTACTTTAGTGTGTTTTGGCTGCTAGTTTACTGAGTTTTTGTCATAAAGCTACACTGATGGTACCGTTGGACTCGTCACAGTCTCGGCTTTCATATGAGATGTCATTTGTTTGTATAACATGAACCATCAGAGCGCTAACCATCAAAATGTGGCGAGTGGGTTGGCTTTATGATCGTATACCGATTTTCATATTTGTAAATTAAATTGCTTGGTGTTGGAGTTGTGTTTGGTGTGTGTAAATATGACTTATATGTGCTTGTAGTGGAGTTTCTCCTGTTTAATTTGATGTATAGCTTGACTATATTTGTACATGATTAGTGGAGCAATCTCCAAAATCCCCTGTGGGGGGACCCTGGAGTTTAACGGGTTAAAGGGGTCCCCGCTATTATTTGGTAATTTAGGATATATATGTAGCATGCAGTGAATAAACGAGTGATTTCATACGCAGCTGATGTCTTTGCCCGTCATGGAGATCCTGAAGTTTTGTCATTAACATGAAGTTGCCAGGCAATCGGAGCAACTCCAGGAATAATTTATAATTATGTTTTAAAATAATTTTAACAACATTTCCCAAAACTATTCCTTTGAAGCAAGTGGGCGAGTGTGGATGGTCAGTTTTCGACTGTCTATCTACCTACCATCAGAAAAACTCCCCCTAAAGGCAGCAAAGCAAACAATTAGAAAAAAAGACAGTCAGCAATGTCAACATCTTAGTGTATCACAAGCGAAAAGACACTTATTATATAATCTTTGTTTTTTTACAGATTCATGGGATGTTCACTCTTGAAAAAAAAAAGATTTTATGAGTCATCCTCCATGTGCGGAAATTCCACCATGTGGTGCTGACCCCCCTCTGCAGATGTTTCCTCTCTGTGTTGTTGTTGTTCTTCCTCAGCACCCTGGGGTCTCTCCTACTTAGATTGTGACCAGGCCGTTATAGCCATAGCTATTATTATTAAGTGGGGCTTTTGTTTTGTTTTTTTTAAGGAACACGGTTGCTCCTTGACAAAAAGAGAACATTTAAGTGCTTCCCAAATCTACATTGCATAACACAGCTGGGGAGGAATCCATTCTCTGCAAACTGGTACAGGAAGTTACTCTCCCAACTTTATGCCTCACCATGCTGGGAATGATTTTTCATAAACAGAAATCAGAGAGGTGGCTCACCTGCCAAAACAGATAAAGCAACCAGCTCTTGGCTGACAGCTGGAGTTCCTGTCAGAGTTCCAACCCTGCTCTTCTCCAGCTGGTTGTAAACATTAGAGGATGAGATGTAATGGAGTTAAATTGGGAAAAAAAAATAAACCAACTAATCAATATTTTGAAGAATTGGATATTTTCCATCTTACGGCCGCTATTTAATTGAGGCACAATTAATCACAGCAAAGTTAAAATCCTGATCTGTGTTCATATTGTGTCAAGGCTGTGAAATAAAATACAAATCGTGAACCTTTGTGAGGAGAAAACTGTAATTCATAGGAAATACCATATATGGGCTTCTTTCCTTTATTCGCTTGTCTGTCATCTCCTTTCTCACCTTCAAACAGATGTTGTAGCATTGCCTTCACCTATCACGTGACGTGTGTTCCTGCATGAACATGAATTGTGTGTGTGTGTGTGTGTGTGTGTGTGCGTGTGTGTGTGTGTGTGTGACCTTTTCCTGCCTCGCCTTTTTCTCATTTTTTTTTTTTTAATATCACGTGCACGGGACACACAGAAGGAAGGTGGTCTCATGGTAAACTGGGCCAGTGTAATAAGGGTGAGCGTATCTGTGTTTAAACCACCGACCCACACGTGTCTCCGGCCAGGTAAATATATCCGCTCCAGGTATTTATAAGATTCATGAATGATTTTCTCCTGCAGCAATCAGAGCACAGGACCAACATCTAAAGATAGAGTCCCCTCACTGTGCTTGAGTAATGAGGTGTTCTGATTCCTGGCATAATAGAAACAGGGACACTCTAAGTGATTCCGCCACAGGTGAATATCTATAATTGGTTGAAAAAGTGAAGATTCGAGAATATTCTTCAAATCACTGCTTCTTCTTTTTCCCATCTAAAGTAGGAAGGGTGATTTGTATTCATTTTATTCTCCAACCATTTTCTTCTTCTTTCTCTGCTTTATAAGTTCAAATCCACGCAGATTGACTGCATTATGGCTTCAGAGATCCTTTTAGCGAACACATTTTCGCACCACTCTGCCATCTAAAAAGTAAAATGAAGTAAAAATAACCGACTGACAGAAGCACAAGAAAAAGCTGTGCGAACACCACACGTGAGGCACAGCTCTCACTTTTTTTTCTCTACAATTTCAGCTACAACAACTCCTCCTTTCATGCTGTCTGCTACTTGTTCGCAACATAATCCCCTAGAATCACAAACCGTAACATTGAGGTTGACTTTTATACATTCAGCTGCACAGCATGATTCCCTTGGGCACGTTTGCGGGCACAGCAGGAAGCAAATAGATCAATAGAACGCTCATCACAAGATTTATGGGCGATCTGACATGTGCACCAGCACAGCTCGCCAAATGCAGCCCAGTTCTCCAAGAGGGAGACGCTAAAGTTTATGTTACAGTAAAAGTTTCAAGGCTAGTTTCACTTTTGCAAGCAGGAGGAGAACGCCTCGATCAGGATTCCTACAGTGTCTTAGAAAGTCAGCATTGAATTTGTGAATTTAAAATTATACCTTTTTAAAAAATTCTTGAATTTTGATATCTGGGTCTTAAAATTTGTGCAGTATGTAACTTCTCCGTGTCGCTGATGGCCCAAAATTTATATTAACTGGACATTTGATTTCGGGATGTTCTGCAACTCACATTTATGTGAAAGTACCATCAGTTTGGTTTTCTCTGCATTTACAACCAATTTCTGTCTAGAAAGTCTGCAGACGATACTGAAGGACATTAAAAGCAGACTGAAAAAACTCAAAGGCACATCTGCATACAAATGATATGATGCATTTGACAGATTATGACATATGTTATTAATATAAATGGCAAACAAAATGTGTCCTAAGACCGAACCCTGTGGCACACCTTTTTTCCACCTCAAGAGCAGCAGAAGCAGAACCAGACATTTGTTTATACTGGGACCTATTTGACAAGTAAACAACAAACCAAGCCACAGCTTGATCTGAAATGCCAATTGTCAGTTGTCAATTTTTCACATATACAAGACAAGCAAAGGCTCGAGAAAACGTTTCTTCCTATGCCACGGTGTAAGAGATGTTATGGACCGGAGTTGGAAAAGTTGCAGGAGACGCCTGTTTAAAAGGACCCGGAAAGGTCATAGCTCAAGTCTTTGACCCTGTGACCTTCTTGCTATGAGGCAACAGCGATAACATTGCAGTCTTTTGTTTGTTGTTTGTTTTGCAAACAGCATTTGTGAAACTTGCACATATCAAGTTGACATTAACAGAAAACAACAGAAATGTAAACTGGCAACTTTCCCCTCTGGCGACTGGATTGCTAAATCGGGTGATTCATGAAAAGGCTCCAGCTGCCACAACCCGGATCACACCTTATTCATGCCCCAACAAACAGCGTGCTTACGCAGCCAGTGTGCGAAACAGAATAAAACGTTTGGTCACAAATGAACCCACATCTGCAGCGTTGTAATCAGCACGGAAGGAACTACAGTTTAAAGGTCCCATATCGTAGAGAGCGAGACTTTAATTGCTTTTTGATTATAAGGAGTGGAACAGACTGGGTAGTTGGTGTTAGAAACAATCGACAGGAAAATGAGTGGCACATGCAGGAAATCAAACACCATAAATCACGGAGAATCATAAAAAGAGAAATCCTTGTATTTAAGTCTTTCAAAATGAGTGAGACTTTAGGAAATTAACAATAGCCACAGAGTTTCCTTATATTTAAATAACTCTATTTTAACAATGAGGGTAACACTAATAAATGTTAATGTTTTGACTTTGTACGAAAACCACCAGGTTCCCCACCCCCCATTCACTCAAGAAGTTTAGATCAGATTAGATTATATACTTTATTGATCCCACATCAGCGTTACCGCAGCTCGGATAAGGAGAAGCATTGAGTAAGAATTAAAGAACAGTTGTTGTTTTTTTTTTAAATAAAGAAATATCTAGCAGAAACCGGTCTATCTAGCAGAAACTGAACCGGTCCTTCCATTACCCACTGTGCTTACCATCAGTTATATCATATTACAATCACCAGTTACAATTGCATTTGTTAATAAATATATAGTCTGTACATAGCCCATTCTGTAGTATATATTTCCTTAGCTATTTAAATTACTACTGAAGGACTTGTGGTTAGATGCTATTTGCATTTTATTACTTTGTACTTGTGACACGTGCAATAACAATAAAGTTTCATCTGATCTAATCTACAAAGAGCATTTTGGAAACGTCATGTAGTAGAAGAAGAAGCATCTATGAGCATTTGCAACGTATATATATTTGTGTAGCGCTCCTGCTTTTATGTCTGTGCATGCACACTCAGTGTGTACTTGCATGTATTTTTATTTGCATGGATACCTCAGATTTGTATTATGGATAAACACTCACAGTACAGTTGTTAGCATGTGTGTGTTGTGTTAACCTCCTTCTCTACATGCATCCTCATGGACATTTGTGACAGTTTTGCATTATGCAGAGACAAGTTGGTGCACCCACTTCCACCCACCTCAACCTCACTCTCAACCCTGGGGGTGGAAGTCGCTTAAAGTTTAGAGAAACGGCCTGTTTACAGTTTAAGTTCCTCAACTGACTGTGCAGATCTGGAAAGAGAATGGTTTAAAGTCTCCTGTCTCTGTTTGAATAGTTATTCTGAAGATACAATGAAGCATATAAACACGGCCTGAAAGAGTATGCAAACATACAAAAACACAACATACAAAACAGAGATGTAGCCTGTAGGACCTTTTCTGTGGAAGACGTTTTGACCTGTCACAGCAGGAATAAAAACCCTGGGGCCAAATGTATAAAACGCTGTGTATATTTATCCGTGCACACACACAAAACAGGAAACATGCGTCTGATGTACGAAACACCACGTACGACTGCTCCCATGTGTGTTTTCCTCATAATTCTCACTCATTTGGAAAGAAACGGCCTCTAATTCAGATTCGAGGAGAAGCAGAAGCTTTTATGAAGAAAATAAAAGAGGAAGAACCGGTTTTATCTGAACAGCCTTTATATAGTGGAGCTGTTAACTGGTCACTTGACAACCCTCCCCAAGAGTACAGATATAAATCTTTATTTATACAAAAAGCATGTGTTGTCACGGCAACCAAGGCGATGCCTTGAACGGGGTAGCAGTCGATGGTGGTTCTCAGAACACATTCAATTCCAATATCCAATCTTTAAATGGCTTATTGTACAAAAAGAGGAGTTGCAGACATTAGGAAAGAATGGTTCCATAACTCCATTAATCTTTTTTTTTTTTAATGCAGCTGTGTGTTTAGATTTAAGGCCAATAAACTGGTGAACTCAGAGCAGAGAAGTGACCACACTCAAAATAGCATATGGACATGTATAAATACCATCAGGGGACTTAAAGTGCTCAGCAGATGTTGGATGGAGATGCTCGATTCGAGCTCAGTTTGTAACATTTGGACTTTTCCTCCCGTGCTGAAGTTTGCTGCATCCCGGGAAACCTTAACTGTTTGCTCTCCCTGTGTTTGGAAGGACTCGGACCCCGGTTTCGTCACCCTTGCCAATTTTGAAATTAGATTGCATCAGACAGAAAGGGAGTGATTTCACTCCAGCCGGGAATAACAGCGGGTCTTAGAGGACACATTATATTAGGCCTGCAAGCGGCAGTTCTCAGCTTTTGCCTCGTCTCATTCTAAATAGACTTTAAAATATTTGTCCCTCGTGGCAGTTCAGTTTAGAACGTGATGAAATGTCCAGATATAAACTATCAAATATCAATCCAAAAGCCCTGATCAGTCTGCTATCAGTAGGAAAGAATTCATTTTGTTTGGGAACCGCAGACATCAGACATGATGTGCCAGAACTGTTTTTCTTCCAGTTCTTTTTAATGTTGAGGCAAATTAGTGATAAAATAAAACTGTGGAGATAAAGCGATTGCAGAAAAGAGCCGGTAATCATTAATCATCCTGAATTTTCTGCTTTATTGATTGTGAACTGACTGAACAGGTTGGATTTAATGTCTCATCTGTTAAAATCAGCAATTGATTCACTACCTGATATGTTTCATATCTCGTTCCGTTCCATTTATTCACTCGGCTTCTTTCACACTATCTGCAGCCTGCAAACCACAAGCGCTGAAATAGCACTGGATAGTAATCCCCCAACAAAGCAGAACCATTCAGTTCTTTGTCTGATCTCACATAAATATTTCACTCGGACTCTACCTGGTTCCTCTAAATTTCAGTTGTTCCTCCTTTTTGTTTCTATCCCCTGACCCGGGGTTCTGCAGGTGAAGCGGGTTGATTTCAGCAGATTACATCAGACACAGCTGGTGTGTGAGAGTGGATTTGTATGCACTGTGTGTGTGTTGTGTGGAGCAGGTACAAACACAGTTTTGCAAATCTGCTGTCGAAACACATGTTAACTCTATGAGACAGTCTGCTGATGAGATGCTGATGCTTTGGATTTGATTTGAAAGATCAGATGTTAGTGAATTCTGTGAAATCGTGTTAGAGAAATCTGTTTGGGTGCGAAGACTTTGTCCTTCTTTTGCATCGAGATGATGCAGAATCACAATGCATTCCTTACATTTTTTTTTTTTTTTTACTAGGAACATCCAGTGGGTGAAAAATAAGATGTTTCTGCAGAATAATCATTTTAAGTGTAACTATAAACCCAGTGAATTTGGCCAAAGTGCAGTTTTTAATGTGTGTGTGCACATTTTTTGATGTATTTATATATATGTGTGCCACATTTCAGAAAATATTCAGTATATTTCATATTATATATTTAATTTTTATCAAATCCTTTGACAATCTGACAATAAATGATTCATTAAATTATTAATAATTAAAATTTATGGTAACAAATCTGCAGCAATTATCCAGAAAGTTGCTGTAATTATTTTTTACAGTAGACGTTTATATTTTTATAGTATTGTGTCTTTACTAAAAAACTTTTAAATAAATACAAAATTAAATACTGTTGTTATACTTCAGTTGTATTTATAGTATTAGATGATTAACTGTAAAATAATAAAAAAAAACTATTAAGTACTGTTATTTCAGGTATATTTACAGCATTAGGAGATTAATTGTACAGCATTAGGAGATTAATTGTGTTATAATGTAATTATTCACTATTGTGATTTTCTACACTAATAGTTTGAATGTGATTTATTGTAAAATATACAGTAATCTACAGTTTTATAGTAACATCACTGTGTTTAACACAGTAAATAAGAGCCGATATTACAGAAAAGTTTTACAGTGAGCAGAATATCCATCTATTTGCTGTTTCCAACTTCTTTTGTTTGCGGCAGCACTTCGCGTTGGCGTGAAAAGCGCTGAGTCATCAACGGGAGCAACGACTGTCACGAGCCAAAAGGCTCAAAAAGACAAAGAAACGAGCAACACTTACACAAAAGGAACGTTACCATGCAAATACTGAAGATTATAAATTTGGGTTGACAATATCCTCTCGACAAAATCGGCAGGATGCTTTTTTTTTTTTTTTTCATCTTCAGGACGAATGTTCCCTGAACCTGCGGCGTCTAAAAAGTAAACAAATATAAAAATAGCAAGAGCTTAGATTGTTTTTGTCCTCACACGCATGACTTGACACCTGTGATGTTGTTGAGTTTAAATACAGCCTTTGGTTGGTAAGTGTGGGTGCAGAGCCGTATCTGTCTCTGTCAATTTGTTTCACAGAGGAATACAACAAACTAAAATAAATCCTCTATCTGCCTCCTCCCCCTATTCTCCTTCTTACCACTTCCTTATCACCTCTTGTGATAAACCTCACCTCATCTTTTCATGTTGTATTTTTAGCCACAGACACAGACATTGCTCTATGTACCTGTGATGGTATGTGACATCTGTTTTGTATGTGGTGTCTTTTTCCCCTAAACTTTACACATAACACCTTGCAAGACTCGACCCATTCCGAAACAAGGATTCCAACTTTTTAATCTCGCCCAGAGCTGACGTCTCTCTGCCTCGGGCGACATGACTGAGGAATTTCTGCTGACTGAACTTGCCTGGACAGAACTCACCCTGCTCTGCTACTGTCGCTGCCTGTTCCGCACAGAGCTGGAACGAGAGCCTGCCATCGAACGCCTCTTTAGCCAGAGCAGTGGAGCAGTCATTAGTGTGAGGAGCTTTTGGAATATGACCCCTTCTAGAGACACAGTATACAGAGTGTACGACAATAAAAGATACACAATTCCACACAATAAAAGACATAACACTATTTTTTTGGGGTGACACGGTGGGACAGGGGTTAGCGCTGTTGCCTCACAGCAAGAAGATCGCAGGTTCAAGACCTCCTTGGTCCTGGGTCTGGGACCTTTCTGTGTGGAGTTTGCATGTTCTCCCCGTGTCTGCGTGGGTTTTCACCGGGTACTCCAGCTTCCTCCCACAGTCCAAAAACACGCTGAGGTTAATTGGCGACTCTAAATTGCCCGTAGGTGTGAGTGTGTGAGTGAATGGTGTGTGTGCCCCACGATTGGCTGGCGACCATCTGGGGTGTATCCCTGCCTCTCGCCGTAACGCGCTGGGATAGGCTCCAGCAGACCCCTGTGACCCTAATGAGGAATAAGCAGGTATAGAAAATGACTGACTGACACTACTTTTTGCGATGCATGGATTCATCTGAAAAAGTCTGCCGTGTTTTGTTCGTATCCAGATGTAGAATCACAACGCATTCCTATTTTTTTTTCTTTACTAAGAACATCCAGTGGGTGAAAGATAATTTGTTTCTGCAGGATAATCATTAAAAGCAGAAATCTATTGGCCAATGTGCAGGTTTTACTGTGTGTGTGCACATTCTTTGACGTTTTTACATATACATGCCATATTTCAGAAACTATACAGTATAGTACTATACGTCTGTTTACATTATTGTGTCTTTAGTGTAAAAAATAAATAAATACTTTGATTTCAGTTGTATTTACAAGTGTAATATAATACAGCAACTGTTTTACTACTGGGATTTTAATGATTCAGTTTGGTTCGATTGACTAATATCGATTTATACATATTGATTTACATATCTGAAATGGAAAAAACAACTTGAATCCTGACTATATTAACACAGAAATCCATTTCAGTCCTGCACTGACAGCTTTCTTTTAATTGAACATATTCCCGTCTCATTAATGAACTAGTCCTTGTCTTAAACTTTAGAGTCTCAGAAGGAGCCGCTCGCCATCTTTCTTTTATGGTCGGACAAGAACATATTTTGGGCATTTTTTGTACGACGTGTTGTCCCAGCTCTATATATAGCAGCATTATGGAAATTCATCCCACAGCCCTCATCACCCATGACGCATCTTTCTGTGTTTCTCAGAGTTTTAACTGTTATGTCTCATGTGGGTGACGCATCGAATCCACTCATTTCCTTCCTGAATATTGAATATTTACTATTTTAATATGCAAACATTATATATATAAAAAAACAACTGAAAATCTTTTCAATTAAATCTCTAAAATGAGTGGAGGGTCTTCCGCAGTGAGATCACACCATCCCCCGTTGTGCAGTTTTCATTCTGTCGTTTATCTCCACCTGTAAGTGATGCCAGCTCTTTGTAAAGCCCGAGGATAAACGGTAGCCAAGCGCCTGTAAATCTCTTGCTGCAAGGGGCCCGTGAAAGAGATAGCCGCCGTTGTTTTCATCTGCGGCTGCATAATGACACTCAACAGACGAACGCTGAATGGATGCTGGCACAGGACGGACCGCTGAATGTTTTGTTTCGCTGATTTCTGTATCCGTTCTGGACGGAAGGGGACGTTTGTTTCTAGGGAAACACAATATGTTTTCACAGGTGGATAGTCTTAAAAGAAGGAATGCGAGGAAGAAAGGATGTCATGTAAGATCAGTCCCTCCAGGATTTCACAGGCCTTATTTTGAGATGGTTATGCCCTAAAATGGCCTGATGTTGCATGAGCTTTTCAGAGAAATTGTGATGAAAGTTGCAGTGCTTTTTTAGCCTGGCTGACACCAGACCTCAAATTAATGTACGTTGATATTCAGTTTGTCAACCATCCATTTATTTGTTTGTATCAAAGGCATGATTTATAAAAGCCCAGAGTCTTTTATTGGATGCTACGAATGTCTGTCAGATGTGTCTATAGCAGGGGTGGGCAAATCTGGTCCTGGAGAGCTACTGTGGCTACAGGTTTTTGTTCCAACCAAGCAGTAACACACCTCATCTCATCTCATTTTCTATACCTGCTTATTCCTCATTAGGGTCACATGGTCTGCTGGAGCCAATCCCAGCACGTTACGGCGAGAGGCAGGGATACACCCCAGATGGTTGCCAGCCAATCGTGGGGCACACACACCACTCACATGGGCAATTTAGAGTCTCCAAGGCCCAAGGTCCCAGGCCCAGGTACCAAGGAGGTCTTGAACCTGCGACTTTCTTGAGGCAACAGCGCTAACCCCTGCGCCACCGTGTTGCCCAGCAACACACCTGATTCTACTAATGAAGCTCCATAGCAAGGGCCCTAATGGTTGACTAGTTGACCCACAGTAGCTCTCCAGGACCAGGGTTGCCCACTTCTGACTTATAGCCAATCGTATAACATACCTGATGATGATAAAAAACTTTAGCACCTAAAGTTGCTCATTTTTTAAAATAAACCTGGGGTCTAAATTACTAAGGACACTTTTCTAAGGCTGCATTGAAAGGTCAATTTCTGCCTGCTGCCATGTTGGATCCACAGTTGTTGAGTAAGTAAGTAAAGTTTATTTGCATAGAACATTTTGCAGAAGCGAAGCGGCAACGAGTTCCAAAGTCGGGTGACACGGCACCTGCGTGGGTTTTCACCGGGTACTCCAGCTTCCTCCCACAGTCCAAAAACATGCTGAGGTTAATTGGAGACTAAATCTAAATAGCACAATAGGCTGGTGACCATCTGGGTCTGGATCCTAATGAGGCATAAGTGGGTATAGAAGATGAATGAATGAGTTCCAAAGTCTGGGGTCACTGCTTGAAAGGCTCGATCCCCCCTGGTCTTGAAGCGAGTACGGGGGATGACCAGCAGGCATTGGTTCCCAGTTCTAAGGGAACGTGTAGGACAATATATAAACCAAGTCGCTTCTGTGTTTCATCATCGTCTTGCTGCACCCTCCCTTGTTCTGTGATTGGCTCCCTAGATGAGTGGAAAATCGGTCTTTGGTGTCCAATATGAATTTTACAGCAAAGTGAATTTGCCTGCAATGAAGGATGGGAAAACACAGGCTTGTGCTTTTTAGGGTTTTTTGGTGATTACATTGTGGGAGGAAGTAACGCCCTGTGTTAGTGCGTTGCGTTGCATGGTGTCACTGCATGTTTAAGCGTGGACCTGCTGCTTTTCAGAGACGATGAGAGGTTCAGTCGTTGGGATCTTGACTTTGTTTAAGGATGCACCAAATATTCGCTATCCGAATAAAATCTGCCGAGTGAGTTTTAAAAAAAAGTGACAGAGACCTGGCCCTTCTTTTTTTTTTAAATGTCAACAGTGTGGAGATGTTTTAAAGTGTTGGAGAGCGAGAATAGAATTGCAGTTTGCAACGAGTGTTCAACCAAACTATCCAAAGGGAGTTCCTATCTAGAAGGAGAACTTTATCACTACTGCTTTAATTTGTCATTTAAAAGCCAAACACCCTGAACAGAATGCTGAATGTTAAATAGAGACGGCTGCAGCAGCTAAAAGGAGGCTTGTCTGTGGCTAACATCTTTGAAAAGTCCAAAAAGTTTGCAAAGGACAGCACCAAAGCAAACAGAATCACAAAGAAGGTGATGGAGTTCATGGCTTTGGATGAGCAAGTGGTGTTTTGTGGAGGCTTTCAGAGGCTTGTGGAGCACATTGACCCTGTTACATGATACAGAGCAGAGGGTATTTGTTGAACGTGTGCTTACCAGAGATGTTTCTGATGTAAAACATGTCTAAAAATTATTCTAGACTGTTTATGGTAAGGAATCGTATGGAATAAAAAAAAAATCAGAGAGAGAGAGAGAAAATTAGGGGAGAGACACATAACAAATCCCCTTTTCAAGAACAAATGCTCCTTCCTCTTTGTAATTTAGCCTCCACCACCATAACAGATTTTTAGGCTCTCTGGAAAATTAGTCCACTGATAGATCTCAGCTGATTCGCTGCTTTTCACTGCTGTCCTGACTTCTAAGTGTTTGAAGCACAAGGCAAAAAAAAAAATGATGATTCATAAAAGTGGCAGGATGTGTAATTGTGAAACGCAAGTTGAGGAGAGTGCATTTGGTTTCATAATAGATTCATCATGAATAAACCGGAGCGGTGCCGGGCACTTTCTTTCGCTGCCAAATTTCATCTCAACAGATTTGAATGTCATAGTAATTAAATTTGAATGAATTATGCATTTTACAGATTTTTTTTCTTCCCTCTTACCTTAATTTAGATTCACAGATTTCCCACATGAGTACCCACAACATCAAATAATATAATAATTGCACCGGACAACAGTGTTATGTTGTTCCTGATGCTGTTTATCAATATCACAAAAGGCAAAACAAATAAATAGCACATTATGAAATGATTGATTGGTAGTGGCAGGAAAAGCTGAGAATGAAAATGTATAATGTCTGTTAGTGAGAGCTGGACAGCCTTCTCCCTATCAATTAAGGTTTGAATCTCAAAAACTATCGTCCCTGTTGGAAAAACTGGATCTTTTGGTTTTAAAAATAAAAATCCCCGCTCTTCCCTCTGCTTGATCACAGAACACAACTTAGAAAACGTAAAGTTTTGTGTTTTAAAGTTTAAATAGGTTCTGTATGATAAGAGACGACAAGTTTTATTACAAATTTTGATGTTTAAACAAGCACGGAATAGGCTAGAAAACAGGAAAGTAATAGCACACGTCTGCTGAATGAGCTCCACAGTTTGACATTTGAATGTTTTTTTTTTTTCTTTGTTTTTTTTCTGGCACAAACTATGCTGCAGTTGAAAAGGTCCACAAAATATGCACGGAATGCGGAATAATAGATAGTAGAATAAAAGAGTGAGAAGAACAGAGTGTGATCGCTGCACCTGCAGTAATCACACAACAACAAGTCACTAAAGAGCAAAGTCAGGGTAAAGGGTGGGGCCCTGATGCACGGTTATGGGAACAAGTGTAAAGAGGAACAAAGGTCACAGATATATATAGATATATATATGAAAAAAAAGTTTTAAAGGCTTGACTGACCATGCATGACAGACACACAGGTGAATGCAGAGAGTCGCTGAGCCGCGGCTTCAGCCAGTGGTGGAAATCATTTGGATAAAACCAATAAAACACATGTGCTATCTTGCGATTGGGTTCCCGTATGTGACACTTCCTCTCGGGTCACTGGCGTTACTTTACATTTCTAGAATAGAAATGAACATGTCATCCACATGCACAGGCGCCGACATTAGTCATCACTTTCGCTGGAAAATCAGAAAGTGCCTTCCAGTAAAAAAAAAAACGAACCGGAATTTGCAGATTTAGAAGACGGTGACGTGTGTTTCCAGAGAACCGAGAACCGGGTTACTGGGACAATCGTCTGTCTCCCACAAAGTGTTCATCAGCCCGGGGTGGATGGGTGGTGGGGAGGAGGAGGAGGAGTGGGAGGGGGGAGCAGGAGCCGCGAATAACCGCAGTAACCAGCGTGTGTTGTCGACGCCATTCTTGCCCGTCGGCTTCCGCTGTCATCCTGCCGCCACCAGTGAGTGTTGCTGCGGAGCAAACACGCGGCACCCTGAGGGTCAGCCGGTCACACCGATTAGAGGCGAGAAAAGTTTCCTTACACTCAGCAGAACGTCCTGCAGCCGGCGGGAGGGGAACGCCGCATGCTAACACATGAAAGCTGCTTTTATTCAGCCATGCTTCAAATTCTTATATTATTCTGCCGCCAGAGTCGCTGTGCTGTGGCCAACATATTAAATTTGAGGTTGTCTTGTCTGTCTTCTCTCTCTCTCTCAGCAGATGTTTGGTTATATATTATAGGTCTCAGGCTGGTGACGTTCTATATTTTCATATTGTTAACAAATCCAGTAAAAAAGACAAAAATTAGCAATAATTTGATTCAACTAACAAGTATTTTCGGTCTCTTTACAGCCAACACAAGATAATTACAGGTATAAGCTTTGTTTTTTTATCCTTTCATGTCAAAATCTCTGCTTGAGGATATGTATACACATACTGAATGAATGTTTATTTCATTGTTGTCCCATATTGTACACTTTTCCATGCTTTTTTAAGTGTTGATGTTCCTAACAAGCTATACAGCATATTTTTTTTTTTTCGGATTTTACTACTTAGAGGTATGTGTTTGGGCAAAAGGACCATTTTTGTTTGAGTCTATAAACTACTGATAATTTCCTCCCAAAATCCAAATAAATATATTATCATTTAGACCAGAGTTTGTTATGCATAAATAACAAATGGTCAAAATAACAAAAAAGAAACAAGCTGTATATTGTAAGTCTCAGGCTGGTGATTTTCCATATTTTATATTGTCAACAAATCCAGTAGAAAAGACAAAAAATAGCGATGATTTGATTCAACTAACAAGTATTTTCTGTCTCTCAGCAGCACAAGATAATTACTTTTTAAACACCTAACAGTAACACATTAATCTTTTAATTTTCAAGAAAAACAACTGCTGCAGGCTGTCAATCACCGAGAAAAATAATGAATTTAATGTCACGACGTTTCCTTCATCAGGTAGTTTTTTTTTCCCCCAAAAAAAACATTATAACATTAAATTCATTATTTTGCTAAGTGATTGACAGTGTGCAGGAGTTCTTTTTCTTGTTCCAGTGTGTTTTATTGCCTCTCCTACTCTCTTTCAAAATTAGTTTTGTATATTTGAGGATATGTATGCACGTTCTGAATGAATGTTTCGTCCATTGTTGTCCCATATTGGGATATATATTATTTTTTTTAACCCGTTAAACTCCAGGGTCCCCCCACAGGGGATTTTGGAGATTGCTCCACTTATCATGTACAAATATAGTCAAGCTATACATCAAATTAAACAGGAGAAACTCCACTACAAGCACATATAAGTCATATTTACACACGCCAAACACAACTTCAACACCAAGCAATTTAATTTACAAATATGAAACTCGGTATACGATCATAAAGCCAACCCACTCGCCACATTTTGATGGTTAGCGCTCTGATGGTTCATGTTATACAAACAAATGACATCTCATATGAAAGCTGAGACTGTGACGACTCCAACAGTACCATCAGTGTAGCTTTATGACAAAAACTCAGTAAACTAGCCGTCACTTGTTTGAAGCGACTAACAAAAATGTGTTTTTTTGTTGCTGTTTTGGGATGAAAATTTTTATTTGAGATCAATAAATGGTCGTTTTGTGTCGACCAACATCTCTGTGTTTATTCCAGAGACATACCCTACTGACTATGGGTATGTCCTCAACATAAAGTTGTTCAAGGGTTCAAGGGGTTAAGTGTTGATGTCCCTAACAACATATTTGTGGTTTTAAGAACCAAAAAGCATCTAAATATAGTTTAAAATCTCTCTGGAGCTGTAGAAAGAACAGCTTGTGTGTCTCATTAACACTTCCGAGTTCACCCTGCTGTGATCGAATCACGTGTCTTTTTCAGGAAGTTGCAGCAAAAACAGACACGTGGAGCTTTACTGACAACTTCTGCAGAAAGTGCTGGCGTGAAACTCTATTCTAGTGTTTTGTTTGCCACTGAAAGTTTCAAGAGGTGAATATCAAAATAAGTTGGTAAAGTTTATAACTGCTTTCTAATGACCTAGTGTGTATCTATTAAATTGTTTAACCCATACAAATTCTAAATGCAAGACAGAAGGCTCTATTGTCCACCTTATTTATATTCTAGGGTAGTAAAAGGTGACCTAGTTGTCAGGTTTCGACTCTGGAAACAAACCCTGCTCCACCAGCTGCTTAATCAATTGTGGCTGCGATGATAAGAGTATCAGCTGTGTCCTAAAATATGTCTGTAAAACAGCGCGCTGAAGTGGAATAGAGATTACGTATTTCCCAGGGGCCAACATCTGTCTCACAGATGCTGTGTTATAAAGCATCACTAGTCATTCAGACTGATTTAGACACACCATGGGATTGATATGTGATGTACAAAATTCATATATATATATATATTTTTTTCATTATTGATATGTAAGGTGCCAATATCTCATACTGGAAAACTAAAGAAGCCCCTACGCTTCAAAAATAGCAAACAATAATAAAATATTTCTCGAGTATTGAAAGCAGTGGAGTCATTTTAGTTTAAGGCAAAGTCCACAACTTTCTCAAGAAGAAAAATCAAGAAGCTATAAGCTATCAATGATCACTGTTAATGCATAAAATTACGCTTTTTATCTGTTCTAAATTTACCTTAAAGGGATATTTTTCACGTTTTTAATACTCTTAATATGTGAGTGGACACATATGCTTCAGGCAATTGTCTGGTTAGGATTATTGGAGCAATGATAAATAGTCTTAATAACATCAAATCTCAGTTTTGCTTTTAAAATGCTCAAAAAAAATATGGCAAACACAAACCTCTATAACATGGAGTCCAACTTGTAAATGAACAACCTGAACTCTGGATAGATCTGTGATGTTTTATGTAACTTTAAAAGCCCTAATTATGTTTGACTATAGGCATTATACTATAGGGCGGGTGCCATGCAGAGGCATTGTCTTGGAGTTCTAAATTATTAATAGATGTCTGTATGTTATTTAGAATGAGGGGCTACTGGAAGATTTTACAGTGCTCTGCTCATTGATCAGACGTCTTCCGTTTTTCAAACAAGCTGAAAAACCCAATTAAACAACTTGTCTTCTTGATATGAGAGAAGAATTATATCTTTTTCATGATCATCAACAATTAGAAGCCTAATTTACAGAAGGTAACTCTTTCTGTGAAGCATTTATTGCTGCTTTTGCATAAAATCAAGCATCCTGATGTGTATATGAAAATGTCATATATATATGTATGTGAATGTATTTGTTATATTGCTTTTAATTTACCATGAATAAGATTTGGGTAAAAACAATAGATGCATGTAACATGTGAAAATGAACACTAGTTACGCTGGCGACAGCATACGTTGGTATTTGTGTTGCTGCCGCCGCTGCCAAACAAGATGCTGAGTCAGCTGTATCACCAGCGACATCGCGATGCACAACATCCTGTAACATCAATAGCTCTTTGTGTGGAATTTGATCAAAAACAGCAATCCATTATTGTCCAGTCTTAAACAAAGCTCCCGGGTTCATGACCAGGCCGCCGTCGCCAAAGGCCGCCGAGCTAAACACCTCTGGAGGTCGTTTTCCGGAGGCACCGAGGACGCAAGCCAGAGCCAGGAGCAGATGGGAGTCAGGATCCTCTGCTTTCTTTCTTCTCGCTCTGCGTTGCATCCTGAGGAGAGGCGGCGTCTGGAAATAGCCCAGACACGCGGGCCAAGTCGGAGCAGAGCTCCACTGCTGTTGTCTCCTGCAAGACTTCCTCAGCATGCCGCTAATCAGCAGAGACAGAGGGGGATGCAGGACTGGAGCCAGTTCTGGGTGAGGCAGGCGACAGGAGCGTGCATGTGTTTAAGTATGTGGGTGGAGATCGTGGCGTGTAGACACGCGTACCTGCATGCACGTGTGCATGAATACCTTCACACATGTGCATACATGTAGACAGGAGAGGAGAGAGTACTTACTGTGCTTAAACACAATCTTCAGCTACTTTTAAGTAATTTATTTCTATTTCCTATACTACTTACTATACTTCCACTACATATGATAGGGAAATACTGAACTACATGAGTGTGTAAAAGTGTCATTTCTTTTTTTCTTTTGCATGTTTGTCACACTTAAATGTTTCAGATGATTAAATTTAAATGTTAGGCAAAGACAACACAAATGTGAGCACAAAATGCAGTTTTTAAATGAAGCTTTTAATTATTAAGGGAGCGAAAAAAATCCAAACTTACATGATTACCTGTCTGAAAAAGTGATTGCCCCCGAAACCTAATAACTGGTCAGGCCATTAGTAGCAACAACTGCAATCAAGCATTTGCAAGAACTTGGAATGACTGTTACGGAGCTGTGGAGGAGTTTTGGCTCACTCGTCTTCATGGAATTGTTGTAATTCAGCCACACTGGAGGTTTTTTGGAGCATGAATCACCTTTTTTTAAGGTCATGCCATCTCAATAGGATTCAGGTCAGGACATTGGCTAGGCCGCTTAAAAGTTTTCTTTTTTTTTTCAGCCATTAGGTGAACTTGCCGGTGTGTTTTGGATCATTGTCCTGCTGCAGAGCCCAAGTTCGTTTCAGCTTGAGATCACATACAGATGGCTGGACATTCTGCTTCAGGATTTTTTGGTAGACAGCAGTATTCACGGTTCCATTTATCACAGCGGTTCTTCAAGGTCCTGAAGCAGCAAAAAAAAGAGGGTTTTTTTTCTGAAATCCGGTGGTACTTTTTCACCAGATCTAATGGGAAACCTTCCAAAAAGTTGAACTTTTGTCTCGTCGGACCATATTTTGGATTTTCCCAAAGGTCTTGGGGGACGTCGAGATATTTTCTTGAACAACTGAGATGAGCCTTAATGTCATGAACACTGACCTTAACTGAGGCATGTGAGACCTGCAGTTCTTTGGATGTTGTTGTGGAGTCTTTTGTGCCCTTTTGGATGAGTTTCCGCTGCACTCTGGGTAATTTTGGTTGGTCAATCACTCCTGGGAAGATTCACAGACTGATAGATCTCAATTAGTTTCTCATTTGTTCCTGAATTTCTTTAGATCTTGGCATGATGTCTAACTTTGGATGATCTTTTGGTCTTATTCACTTTGTCAGGCAGGTCCTACTTAAGTGATTTCTTGATAGAAAACATATGGTAGTAATCAGGCCTGGGTGTGGATAACACCCATTTGAACCTAGGTGTGACCAGTTAGTAGAGTTTGAATCTAAGAAAACATGTAATCAAATACATTCCACTGGTAAAGGTGCATTCACTGCAACTCCTACAGTACGCTGTGTACTTTTCCTCCAATGCTCACACAAAGATGCCTTGTTGTGAGAAAGTATTTTATTCATGTTCATTTCACTTTTAACACCTACAATGATTCACTAAACCAAAATAGTTTGTTCCAGACAAACATGTCATCCATCCACGAAGATTTGGTTTCTCTCCACACAGCCAGTTGCAGAGTTGACGCTTTTCTCTGACCTTGAGGCATTGAGCATTCAGCTCTCATTTAAAATGTGAAACCATTTTTAGATTTTTCGCAAGGTTAAACTCTTGCCGCAATCACCACTTTCTTTTTTTTTCGATTACAAAGGACTGAAAGAACATGAAACTGAGAGAAACATGAGATAATTCAATATTATGATGATCTTAATGCAGGTAATGAAGTATTTCTCTTTTTTACTCTGACATTTAGATTTGTATCCTGGTAAAATGAGCATTGCACTTTCGGGACTACAGTAAATTAATTAGCCCGAGATTTAACGGGTGCTGCATCATCCGCTCATCTGTTTGTCTGTGTGTCAGATATTATAACAGGACCGGAGCTTACGCTTTGCAAATCCCCGTGGCTGTCAGCTGCGTGATTAAAGATAAACACAGAAGGGCCGATGTTTGGAGATCCTTCGCACTTCCCTCCTGGCGGCTCTCCAGGATTACCGGCTCTGTTTTTGCGTTTGTGCAAATATTTTGGAAGGTGTTCCTCGTAATAATCCCGAAACTCAGTTAATTATCGCCGCAGAGCCATTGTCTTATCCTGTTGACCGAAACAAAGTCTGCGCAGCACAATGTATGAGTGGAAGTTCACTTTTTAAATTTCCGAAGAGCACGGCGCCACCTCAGCTGACGCTGCAGTCCTTTGTGTGTGTGTGTGTGTGAAAGAGGTCAGCTGATCCTCGTGGAGGGAAGAGGTTGATAGAAACACACGCTGAGACACAAACAGCCTGATGTGCTCTCTTTATCTGCAGCGAGTGTGTGTGAGATGATGAATGAACTGAGACTAACAGTGACAAAGATGGCAGATGACGTGAAAAACACACACACACACACAGACTAAAAACACACATAGTCAAAACCTCTGTCCTGTTTCCTGTTTACAGCGCTGTGGCAGCTATTTTTGTCCACGCGCTGTATGCAGCGAGGCCGTCGACTTAAACAATAGAGCGCAGTGTGAAGTTGAGGGACAAAACACCCTTGAGAAGACATAAACGCCACAGTCTTTTCTTATCTATTTAAGTTTAATTTTAACTCGATCTTAAGTTTCGAACAATAGCAGCTGAGACGTTATCTTACTGTTCCCATAGCAACCTTATAATTTCAACGGAGGGGAGCAGCCGCAGCAACCTTAGCTTAGCTTAATTGGTGAAGAGGAAATAGGGCGAAGTTAAATTACAGGAGGGAGCTGTAAGAGCTGTATTATAGGCTTCAGTTTTAGAGAGTGGAAAACCTACTGAGTCTTCATGCATTTGATTTTTGTTTTGTTTTTGACATTGACATTGTTTTTTTTTTTGAGCCAGACATTGAAAACCCGAAGAAAGGAAAATGTTCTCTCTCTAAACTTGGTGGTGGGTCAGAGGTGATGTGGGAGGTTCTCAAGTGCAGGTCAGTGAATTAAGGAAAACATCGCAGTGCAGCGGTCTGTTCTAGCTCCGCTGCCATCCGCCGCGACGCCTGTTTATCTATCACACTTCCTGTGTCTGTATGCCGGAGTGCGCTTGCGTTTCCGTGCGTGCGTGTGTGTCTGTTTCACATCTACAGTATAAGCCTTTACGTTTTTTTTTCCTGCTCCCGGTTTTTAATGATGGTGTTTATGCTAAATGCTAAATGGACTGCACTTACATAGCGCTTTTTATTCAGTGTTGTCAGACTTCTCCTTCACACATTCACACGCCGATTGTGGCCGAGCTGCGATTAGTGGAAGAGCTGCTCTACCTCCTGCCCCCTTTATCACCAGTGTTGGGCAAGTACTTCAAAACTGTAATGCATTACTTATTGCTTGTTATTTCAAAGTCATTTATTGCATTACAATGTATTTAAAATCTAAGGCGTTACACTACTATTGTATTACTTTTAAGTTACTCTCACAAAAACTGCCGGAAATATGGATTTGGCGATCTAAATATAGTTCACCTTTGTCATTATTGCTGTGAGTCACAGGGATCTTGCTGACAAGTTTTCAAAAAGCTGGTGATTCCACTGTTGAAAGTGTTTTTTATGTCTTCAACAACACCCTCTGACACAAGTCTCAGAGCAGGAGAACACTTGCTTCCTTGCTAACTTCATGTTACTATGGCAGCTCTGTAAATGTTAAATTACTGCTGCTATTTCAGGAGGTGGATAGTTCTTTAGGTGTAGCACACAAAGTGCATTTGAGTACGATGTTCTTCAGATCCTTATGTTTCACAAACATAAAGTACTGAGCATGTGTCCATGTGGAGAATGTGCTATCCAACGTTTTCTGCAGGTTTACTCATCTCCATCTTCTGTCTGACGAGACAAAAGGTAAAGAAAACATTTTGGATGTTTCACTGCTGCTGATCTTGCAGTGATTTTAGCGAAATTGTATAAAGAAAAATAAAAAAAAACACTACAGTCGACACACACACACATGCATGCTCACAATCATCCAGCACACACACCCATTCCAGTAGATAACTCACAGCTTTGTGAATGTGTCAGCTCAGGCCCAGGAGGCCGCAGTGTTCACACACCTCTAATGAGTTAGTAGGTAGTAGACAGAAGACTTGCGAGGATAAACAACGAGTCATCACACGCACACACACACACACACACACACACACACACACACACACACACACAAACTTGTACACATAGAGTCACACTTGTACGCTGAAAGACACCAGAGACAAACAACTGCTGCTATCAGCCACTGAGGGATTAAAATAATAAAAACCAGACACACACTTGAAAACACATCACTGTACGTACTTATACACCCAGTATACACATACTGATATGTGCATAAACACTTCTTGGCGATTAACAGCTTTTGATTCTGATATCTGAATGAACAGAAAACTTTTGCCAGTGAATTTGTACTTGTTTTATTTAGAGAGCAACATTTGGATTATTTAAATGAAATAACTCTGACCAGGCAGCTTCATGCAGCCTCCGGCAGCTCTGAGTGTCCTTGCGAGTGCAGCAATAGAAATTATTTAGGAGGACATCACCCGATCAGAAGTAATACCCATAATGTCAGTAAAATGTGCACAGGTCTCGGCTAAATTTCTGACAGAATTGCCGGGTCAGCCGGCTCCATCCAGGTTTCTCATGAACTGCACATTTCGACAGCCTCAAGTTACAGTAGTTTGTTTTTAGCAAGTCTGAGAAAGTTTTTATGCAACACGAGTGAGGCAGAAAATACATATTTATATAGTAAAGTTCATCTGTTTTACATTCTTGTATTTTACACTTGTGTTTTCTTTACAGTAGAACCAATTTCATAAAATGTGGCGAATCTCTAGCGTCTCATTTTGAGTGTTTGCTTAAAGTAATCATCCCTCATGTTAGTCTGATCGGTTTCATTCATATCAGGTGCTGAGCACCCACATAAATCCAGTGGCAGGTGTAAAGTTGTTTGGATGAGGGGCTGTCAAGAAAGATGAAGAAGCGACACTGGAGGTTAAGGCTGTATAATTGATTGGATTTTGATTGGTTTGATTTCAGTTTGTGTCAAACGATCTCCAAATTCAGTTGAAATGATTTATTTGACAGTACATTCTCTTCCATGTGGCCTTGCTGACCTTTATACCTTTAAAGGTCCTTAAATGCACCATTCCAATGCTGCCTTCAGTGCGATCCATGGATCTCATGTCAATTCCATATAGTAGATTCAATATTGACCCTTTTATTGTCCATATTTGATCAATTATTGTTCATATATTGCAGCTAGCATTGGTGCTAGTTTGGGGTCACTTATTTTTGAAAGAAAAGCACTAAAGATAACTTTAAACTAATAAGAAACACATTTAATACATTGCTAATGTGGTAAATGACTATTTTAGCTGCAAATGTCTTGGTTTTGGTGCAATATCTACATAGTTGTATAGAGACCCAACTATCACTCCAGTGTTCTAATGGTACAGTGTGTTTGCTCATTGTGTCAGAAGGATAATGTAAGAAAATTTTCTATTCATTTTACAACTCATGGTAAATAAAAGTGTGACTTTTCATGGAAACCACTAAATTGTCTGGATGACCCCAAACTTTTAAACTGCAGTGTATTTATTTCCTTTAATGCTGTGCAAGCATCTTTTGACCAGAGGCTGATCCAGCCAGAATTAACTCTTCTTCTCTTCTTCTTTTTACAAATTGGCAAAAGATTTGGTTCAAGACCTCCTTGGTCCTGGGTCTGGGACCTTTCTGTGTGGAGTTTGCATGTTCTCCCCGTGTCTGCGTGGGTTTTCACCAGGTACTCCGGCTTCCTCCCACAGTCCAAAAACATGCTGAGGTTAATTGGAGACTCTAAATTGCCCGTAGGTGTGAGTGTGTGAGTGAATGGTGTGTGTGCCCCATGATTGGCTGGCGACCATCTGGGGTGTATCCCTGCCTCTCGCCGTAACGCGCTGGGATTGGCTCCAGCAGACCATGTGACCCTAATGAGGAATAAGCAGGTATAGAAAATGACTGACTGACATTGAGAGATTGTAGAATGCACCTATAACTATACCATTCTAGCTTTACAGGTTACATGCAGCTGAAAAACGAAGGAACAAAAGCACAACAAAAGGAAGCTCATGCTGAATAAATGCATTGCGTAACTAAAAAAAAATAATTATTTCCATAACCATGATTTCAACATTAACAAAAACAATCGTGATAATATCATTTTCCATCAATCGAGCAGTTCCCAGCCCCCTTCCAGACAGCCCTGTTTTCATTGGGCTGGAGAAAGTCTTTCTCCTAGTTGGAGAAAGTGGGAAAACACAAACAGAGAAAACACCAGAGGGATCACCCTCACACCCACGCATGATTTCTTAAGCTCCTCCAACCCGCCCGCCCGCCGCCCCTCCTTCTTTTCCCACACAGCAGCCGAAAAGGCAGAAGCTCAGCGACAGCGTGTTCACTTCCTCAGATACCCGGTCGGGGTGTCTATTTTTAAACCGGTGCTTGTGTATTGGGCAGAGTCAGCTTTGTTGTGTTCCTTTAGCGTGGAGCTCTGGCTTTTGCAACACACAGTGTTGTAAAGACGCATGTTTCCACCCAACAGCAGCAGCAGCAGCAGAGATAAGGGCTCCTCTGGCAGACAGGGAGCGTCTGCACAACGACACACACACACACACACACACACGGCTCAGACGCATGCAAAACAAACCCATTCTCTTTTGTGTGTGTGTTTACATGTACATTTTCTTCTACACACACACATACACATACAGCTCTGGAAAAAAATACTGCAAAATTATCAGTTTTTCTGGTTTTACTACTTATACGTATGTGTTTGTGCAAAAAGGAACATTTTTGTTTGAGTCTATAAACTACTGACAACATTTCCCCCAAATACCAAATGAATATAATATCATTTAGAGCATTTATTTGCAGAAAATGACAAATGGTCAAAATAACAAAAATGTACAATGGTTTTAGACCTCAAACGATGCAAAGAGACAAGATCAAATTCATTTTAAAACAACATAATACTAATGTTTACACTTAAGAAGAGTCCAGGAATCAATATTTGGTGCAATAACCCTTATTTTTATGCGTCTTGGCATGCTCTCCACAAGTCTTTACCATTATTCTTGGTTCAAGCTTCACCTAATCAGTACCTCTTTAAGCAGAATGAGGTGTGCATGTGCTGTAATTCAACAGATGCTGGAATAGAACGGTTCTAATACATGTAGAGATGCTGATTACAGAAAAAAAATGCAGTGGTCTCTCATTTTTTTTTTCCAGAGCTGTACAGAAACAAATGAACAGATTAAGTCATGTGCTACAAACAGTTTCAGTTATTATTTCTCGACCAAAGCTCCTGATATTGATTTTTATCAGACAGACAGACACAGGCAGACTACTTCCACGTTAGTTAGGAGCTTGAATTATACAAAAAGTGCATGTGTGTATGTTCTGTCTGGGCCGGTTCGTCCTTCAGATCCCAAAGTGTTTATTACAGGTGTGATAAGTGGCAACCGTGGCGAAAACATGAATTCTCAGGGGAGGATGCTGCTGTAGCTGGAGCTGAATCTCATTCAACCAGTTGTTGTTGCTGCTGCTGCTGCTGTGCCTGTTTAATTGTGTTAATGCATATGCAAACACTTGATATAGAAAGTCGTTCTGACCTACTTTCACCTCCTGTTCTCATTTCATTCAGCTCCGACTCTCATTCATCTCTCTCTCTCTTTCTCTCAGCTCACATGGAAGAAGCTAAAAGGGGGAAGCCAGCTCTGTTTTTAGGAGTTTTGGTGGTTTCAAAGCTATAAGAGCTGTCATCTTTTTTGAACACCTAATCCAATTCATGTCCATGTGTTGCTAGTTTGTGTTTCTGCAGGTTGGATCTCAAGGCTTTTATTGTTTGTGATGTTATTTTCCAAACCGGAGATATTCTCATTTGCAGAAATAGCATAGATTTGGAGTTTGTGTAGATAATATCCATGATCTCTATGATAATATCTATATCTGCTTCACCAGTGTTGCTAATGTAGTTTGTCCTGCAGAATTTCTTTCTTTTTTTTAGTTTTAAAATAACATACTACCTCATTTTTTTTTCTAATTTCCCTGTTAATTATAATTATCAGCCCCCATCACTGGAGGAAATGACAATAATGATTTCCGACGGAATCCTCTTACCGTGGCTCTGCAACGTACAGATTACATAAGGGCAGGATTATGCAAATCCATTTCATTAATTGGTTTGATTTAAAGCTTCTCTGTCGACCAGACAGTATAAATTGTGTCCGTAACAAAAGCGGTGACTAACTGCAGCTTCACATAGGAGAGACAGACGCACATTTTTCATACCGGCAGTGTCTTACTTTCACTGGGGAAACATTTCTCTTTTGTTTTGTTCAGCTCAACGGGAAGGTCAGAGGTCACGTTGCAGGTGCAGAACAGCGGCTTTGGTCATGCAGCCCCTTTTTAGGCTCAGTTTTAACACTATGTGGCATTTAAAAGTTAATTTAACAACAGATTGATCAGGTACATCCCAGTGAAAAGGCTTTAAACTTAAACAGCTGGCCAGAAATGGTGATTATTTAATCTGTTAAAATCCTAAAACCCCTGATACAGAGGCAGGATTGAGTTTTATTCATATACCACACGAGAAAAATCTCGTGTGGTATATGAACACAAAACACTAAATAAAGAATTTTTATCTGTAGTAAAATGCAATGTTACTGTTATAGCATCAATATATATCGTCTATTCATATTATCAATACAGCGAGAAAATTGTTAAATATAATATCAGTAGTAGGGATGCATCTAACGACTATTTTGATATTTAATTTAGATCTGAACCATTTGTGCAATTATTTAATTGGGTCCTTCACATCTTACATAACACATTCTTCATGTTCTGTATTCTATAATGTTATGGTCAAATAAATGATGTTGTTTTCCTGATTTAATTTTGTTTTAAGGCTCAATTAAAGTATTTTTTATCTGTAGTAAAACAGGTTTTTGCAATATTCTAACTATATTTGCTCTGTACCAGCAACAATAATAGATTCTGACACTTTTATAGCCACCTCACATGTTGTAGATTTCTTTTGAAACCAGGTTTAAATCCAATAACCTTTGTGATTGTAAAGATATTACATATTTATTGTTATTTGGAGCAAGAAAGCTGGGAAATAGTCCTGTAGCTTAAGTGGTTAATGTTGATGAAGGAAGCTCACACAAATATATGTAGCTACTGTTACACTATTTAGCTGAATGCAGAGAATGTATCCTGCCTGCCGTGGCCTCTCTGTTCTGCTTGTGTGTGTGTGTGTGTGTGTGTGTGTGTGTGTGTGTGTGTGTGTGTGTGTGTGTGTGTGTGTGTGTGTGTGTGTGTGTGTGTGTGTGTGTGTGTGTGTGTGTGTGTGTGTGTGTGTGTGTGTGTGTGTGTGTGGTTCAAACAGAGGGAGCACAAATACCTAGTTACACAGCAATGTACCAACCGTCAAATCCCGCCACTTTGCGTCTATACAGACAGAATGTGACTGTGGAATGCCGTGCGATGCCTCTGGATACGTTGTCTCTGTCAAGAATGTGTCAGATACTGGCCAAGGTTGGAGATTAATTCAAACTAAATTAAATTTGTAATGCTCTTATCAAACAGCTGCCAAAAGACATTTGTACCAAACACTAAAATCTAACTAGCTTTGTGGCAGTAACCTGCGGATATGTGGACCACAGGGTGATGACTAATTGCAGGTGAAAGCAGTAATGTGTCATTATTTTCTATACTTTTATTTTTCTATACTGCAAGGGCCACTTTCTTTTTCTGTTTCATTGATATATAAATGTGTCGTTCACCTTTATATGTGCAAAATGCTCTGAAATCTGCAGTTATTTTTTGTTAAACACAGTAATTTTACTGTAAATGACTATTTTACAATAAGTCACAGCAGTCAAAGTCTGTATTTTAATACAGTTAATCACCCAATACTGAAAATACAACATATTATAGTATTTAATTGAATTTTATTGTACATTTAATCACCTAATTGTTGTTTTATTTTACATTTAATCACCTAATAGTGTACATGGAACTAAAATCACAGTATTTAATTATTTTGTTTTTTTATTTTACAATCAATCATCTAATACTGTAAATGCAACTGAATTTATTTTATTTCATTGGATTTTATTGTGCATTTAATCACCTAATACTGTACATACTTAGTATTCTCATTATTTATGTATGTATTTATGGTTTTTTTTTATTTTACTATACTGTAAAGTACTTCTACTGTAAAAAATTACAGTAACTTTATGGGAAATTGCTGCCAGTTAGTTACAGTGAATTTTAACTGTTTTACAGTGTAGGAATAACAATCAAGTCCCAACATGAATTAGTTTATTCAGTTTGAACATGTAAATGTTTCAGAGTGACAATTATTCAGGATTTGTTTTGGCTTCACTACTACTGATTTGTGAAGTAGCAAAAAGGTTTGTGGTATTGAAAGACTGAAAACATCACATCTTGAGTCGTTGTCATGTAACCGAAACGCCCAAATGCAACAAAAACTTCCCGTTTTGTGTCAGAATCGTTGTGGTCTTTAAACTGATTTCTGATACGTTCACAAAAAACTTTCCGGTCATTTATTGAACAACAGAATCATAAATCCTCATTAAACTGAGACGCACAGAATGAGTTTGTCAGTTTCTCCACCTCCTCAGTCTCTCCCTCCTTCCCCCTCTCTCTGAAATCTTTTCTCGTGTTGTTTCGCTTTTCTTTCATCTCCCGTTCGCTGGAGCTGCTGGAGGAATGCCAAAGTCTCCAGAGAGGCCTGATACGCGCAGAGGTTCCGCTGCTCCGTGTCGAGGTGGACAGGTTAGACAGGCGGGTGGAGGCATGTGACTCCTCTGGTGACAGATGGGAACCGGACCCAGAGGAATCCACCTCTGCCCCCACACACACTCCCACTGCAGCGAGGCCTGAAGGAGAGCAGCTTCTCATTCCTGCTTTTCATAACCGCAGCCTTGGTGTGTGATGCGCTACATGCTTTAGTATCTGCTGTGCACATGAGCTAATATAGACGGTGGTTTGGTGAATTGTTTTGTTCTCCTATGTTTAAGTTACGCTGTAAAACCGTTACCACAACGCTTATGGTAACTAACTGGCAGCAATTACCCAGAAAGTTACTGTAATTATTTATTTTACTGTAGAAGTATTATATTTCTGTTAACAGTATTTATTGATTTAAGTTGTATTTACAGTATCGGGTGATTAATTGTACAATAAAAATGAATTAAATTGTGTGATTTAAGTTGTATTTACAGTATTAGGTGATTAATTGTACAAGAAAAGTCAATTAAATGTGATTTTGGTTGTATTTACCGCATTAGATGGTTAATTGTACAATAAAAATAAATTAAATACTGTGATTTCAGTTGTATTTGCAGTATTAGATGGTTAATTGTACAATAGAAATCAATTAAATGCTGTGATTTCAGTTGTATTTGCAGTATTAGATGGTTAATTGTACAATAGAAATCAATTAAATACTGTGATTTCAGTTGTATTTACAGTATTAGATGGTTAATGTACAATAAAAATCAATTAAATACTGTGATTTCAGTTGTATTTGCAGTATTAGATGGTTAATGTACAATAAAAATCAATTAAATACTGTGATTTCAGTTGTATTTGCAGTATTAGATGGTTAATGTACAGTAAAAATCAATTAAATACTGTGATTTCAGTTGTATTTGCAGTATTGGGTGATTAACTGTATTATAATACAGTAACTCTTTGACTACTGGGATTTACTACAGTCATTTTTCACTACTGTGATTTCTACATTAATACTTCGACTACTGTGATTTATTGTAAAATATACTACGACCTTCTGTAATAATCTTTTACAGTAACCTAGTAAATAACTGCAGGTTTCACAGCAAAGTTTTACAGTGTGTTTTCATGTAACAGAAGCTGCACTTCTCATCTCTCCAAGCTGTGTTTTGCCTTCTTAAGTTACTGATCATCCAAACAGGACATGTGACACTACTTTGTCCCATATTCTGGTGTCAAACCGGTGTCAAACTGAAGTCTTTCCAGTAAAACAAAACACGGGTCAGTTTTCAAAGATGCAAAACAGGGACTGCATAGCGAAAACAGGAAAATGTTCTGCTGTTATCAGTCAGCAGATAGAGAAACGCTTGGAGCTGCCACATTTAACATGCAGGTGCTACTTGTTTGCATTCACTGCAAAACTCATGGAAAATGTGTTGAATCTATGTCCTTCCTTGCAAAACCTATTTAAAAAAACATATTTTAAATCCAGCATTATTTACATAGATTTTTGCTGCATGTTTTGGAGGTTTTACATGGTTAACTGAGTTGTTTATGAATGAGTTCTTTTCCACGATTATTTTGGGAAAGCACGTCCAAAAATCACATTAAGCTCTGCAACCTTTTGACGTTTGGGTCACGACCTGTGCAGACACACACACACATCCCATTTAATCACATGAAGCCTGACTGGGAGCATTCCTGTCCAACAAAGTTGGTGCGATTTGCTTATTAGAGCAAACAATGGTATCTGTCTATTTTATTTTCATACACTGAAAGATTACAGAGCGATGTGCTGATCCTGTGCATCCAGTCCAGCGCACTGCAATTCCTCTTTCCCACGTCTGACAGGCACCGCGTCGTAAATTTGGCAAAAACCCCGATTCGTCAGATGATTACAAAACCTGTTTCTCTTTCCCATCAGGCAGAGCTGGACATGTTTTCTTGATGACTGCGGAGACTCTTCTGCCAACGGGCTGTAATATCACGAGGTTCTTGGTATTGTTAACAGGTTCTTTACTGATAGCATCGTTCGTCTGACCCCTGTGTCGCCATTATTCACATTAAACAACACACTCTCACCTGTAGAATTGCTATAGTATCACATAACAGCTTCTGTTCACACGTGTTTACTCCCATTTTAATAACCAGATGCACCTGTAGGTCTGCATTGTTGTGCCATTCATTGTAAGTCAAAGGATCCCAGCGGCTGCACCTGAGAAACCATTAGTGGCACACACTAGTACACAAATGTGCAGAAAAGTGTTGCAACAGTTGCTCAGGTACTGTTCATGTAACGAGGGCATGCAATTTATGGATGAAAATCCTTTTATTTGCAGTGTAATGCACGCTCGCACAATATTAAATCCATTTTAGAGTATGAAAAACATTCGCACACACACAAATAAGACAGTTAGCCTGCTCATTTCCATTTGGAAAAACAATCTTTAACACAAAAAGCCACATCTGATATATGAGTGGATGTTTGCCACTGGTTACTTTGCCTTTGTGCAAATCCTGTGGATGCACCTGCATTGTATTTACTTGCTTGTGTCTTCAAAAGTACATTCATGTGAATAAAAAAATTTGTGAGCTTGTTTGTGCAGTGCATCTAATTTGATTGTGTGTGTGTGTGTGTGTGTGTGCATGTGTGTGTGTGTGTGTTTCCAGGTGGAGGAAAGAGGGGGCAGTTTGCAGCAGGGGACCGGAGAATGAAATGAAGGAAACGGGAAGGAAATGACGAAGGCTCGAGCTCTGAATCCACAGAACTGCCACTCTCCCTTTGTCGTCTTGTATGGAAACTTGGACACACACACACACATGCAGCCTGTTGTTGTTGTGACTGTGATGAAAACTGTGGTACACAGGATCTGAGACACAGGATAAACACAGGACTTGGAAAAATAGAGAGAGACAGAGGACAGGGAGGAAGGGGGGGAGGAAGAAATGTCAGATTGTATCTTACTGTAAAGAGACCTGAATACACAGGAAATTATCGCCAGAAAATAGCAATCCAGAAATCTCATGACAGCCGATAACTTCAATGATTTTCACTTTTAATTTGTGCCTGCGGTTATTTTGACATCTCATTTTGGGGGGGAAAAGCTCTTGAAAGAGACATTTATGAGTGGGAGCAGGACTATCATGAACGGATGAAATAATTATTGTACTTTTGATAGCTAAAAAGTGAAAATGAAAAAAAGAAAACCACATCCAACAGGCTGAAAACATGAATCAAGCAAGTTTTAACTATCCTGGAGTATCAGATCAGATCAGAGCAGTTCATACGTTACCTAACACATTACTACATACATAATACATTGCTAATATATAAGTCACAAAAAAATCTATTGAATTAATCCTATTTTTCCTTTGACCTTAATAGTCAGGTGCTCAGGGGCAAACATGATACATCTGCAGAGGCCGACACAAAAACAAGAAAGGAATGCCAAAGGAAGGTCAGGGGTGACTGCAAGAATGCCATTGGCATGCGTTTATCACATACTTGCACACAAATCCCCATAACTGAGTGTGTGTGAGAGTACATGCACGCACACTTTTGAGGCTCTGGTTTTCTTTTTTTTTGTTAAACGTAACATTCTCATCTTTCTTCTCGGTAATGTTTTGATTTATTTAGTCTTTTCTGCGAAAAATGTTCTTCATTCCTGTAACAGAGAAAAACATTGTTCCCCCGTTGAGCTTATGCGTTTTATATTTGATACAGGGGTGACATCTTGTTTTAGTTTGTTGTTCTTGTTGTGTGTGTGTGGGTGTGTGTGTAATATGTGTGTGTGTGTGTGTGTATAAGGATCCAATTACAAAGATATTTGCCTCCAAATTAAAAACCCAATCCTGATAAAACTAAAGGCACCTAAAGGCATATTGAATGCATCCGCAGCTATTAGATCCCTAATGACGGCTGGGTTAGATTTTTAATACTGCAACATAATCAGATCCCTTCATATAAAGACAAACCTGCTCTCTGGGACTGGTTAATGTAGCTCAGACCTCACCCATTTCATGAAAACTTGCTGCTCTGATCCACGCAGTTTAAGGTAACTCTTTCACAGGAAAAATCCCCCGGTGCAGGAAGTGATGTGTTTTATGTTCTTGGCAGGATTCAGCGGGGGAGATAAAATGAGGAAAAGGTTTTTTTTTTTTTGGTTGCTGTGGTTGCTGCGATAGCAACCCAGACTAAACTCAAACTTGAAGAAACATACAAACTGTAGAAATTAGAGTCGGCGTCAGGCTGCGAACACAAAATCTACAACTTTAAGGTCCAGCTCCAGGTTAGCAGGCCCCGAAGTGAGCAGCACGTTCAAGGGCGCTGAACGTTTCCTAGACGGTGCGCGGCTCATGGGACCCGGTGACATGCTAATTCCATGGAGACGGCAATGTCGGGGGGTGGGTGAGATTACTGTCTCGCAGTGGAAGTCCAGCAAGGTTGCGCCGTTGTTTCCTGGAGCTCAAGGCCTGCGTCTTAAGAGGCTTTAAGAGGCTTGGAAGAGATGAGCTGCCATCTGGCTAAATCCCGACCAGCCAGCCAGGCATGGCTGAGAAAACGTTGACACCGCCGGTGTGGTGCGGCTGCTGGCGACTTGATCCTGTACCTGGGAGAAGATGATCTGAATCTTCTCTTTAAATCCAATTATTATACAGATAGTTCGCAGTTTACATGCAGAAAACCAGGGTTTAAAGGAGTAAAAATCACTTTCTGTAAATTGGCAGAGTTTTAATTAATCACAGGGCCTTTAAAGGTGTATATTTTGATAAATTACCACCGGTTCCAAATAAATGCTGATTCTACTGTCACTGTCGGGCTCAAATGACGTTAAAGAACACCTTCTCTGGTTAATATTGATTTATTGTCGATCGTCATGACACCAGTGCAGCGAAAAAATTAAGTACGACATGAAATTCAAACTTTCTGTGGTAAAAATATGCTGAGGAAAATTTTGGGAGAAGCAGCCACAAGTACTGTGATCTTAATTTAAAAAAAATGTAAGTTATATGATAGTCATACTGGTTTAATAAAAGAATTTGAGTAAATTACCATATTTTTTCCAGTTTTGCAGAGCAAGATTTTTGTCAGGAAGGAATCAATCTGTGTCCCAAATTGCTGCCTGGTCTCAAATAAACACCTGATCTGTTAAGTGATTGAAACAAAAAGAAATCACCCCTGTTGAGTAAATTAAATGAAACTTACTTTAACTTTTAGTAACTGTGTCACCTGAGATGTCAAAGTCTGAACAAACTCCCACTTTATGAAGTAATTTCTGTCGAGTCACCTCTTGATTGAAGAGCTCTCAATCTCAAATCACACAATGTGATTGTGTCCAACCTCATATGTGAAAATAAAAACACTCCCAAAAACAACCGTTTGTGCTTCTGCGAAAAAATAGGATAATACAAACAATGAGCATGAAACAGTGAAATGTCAGGAGAACAAAAAAAGATTAAAATATATTTGCTCATCATATATGTTGTGGTCAAGGAGCACAACTTCCTGGGATGAGATCTCAAGGCAGGATGGTTGAGATCTCATCCCAGGAAGTTTAACTGCTCTTGGTCAAGGGATTTAAAAAGTAGGCAACTGGACTTTTTCTTTGAGCTTGAAGACGTTTCACCTTTCATCCGAAAGGCTTCTTCAGTTCTAGCCTGATGATGGAAACCAGGAGCTATATCTCTGGATCACAGAGGGTGGAGCTATAGACCACACCTCCCATCCCATAACAAAGGGTCACATAGGTCACCCTTCAAGGTGTGAATTCGGATGCGAGTCGTTGTGGTTTCCATCATCAGGCTAGAACTGAAGAAGCCTTTCGGATGAAAGGTGAAACGTCTTCAAGCTCAAAGAAAAAGTCCAGTTGCTTACTTTTTAAACTCCTTTACTACAATGACCTGGATGAGTGAGAATCTACACAGACATATATGTTGTGCATCTCAGTGGCAATTCAAGTGCAGTCATCGGCCGTGATCTGAAAAAACATTCACATTTCTCTTCATCCATTGTTCCTTGCTTGATGCCATTAATGCTAGAGTGGTTGTTGGTAGAGCTGCAGGTGAGGGAAGAGGTCATCATGACACAATCAACAAAAATCATTAGTATTAAAAATGCATTTGCAGCAGCTAAACTCCAACCACAGTCGGTCCATCATGCAGAATATGTCACTATCTATCCAATCAGTCTTTAATAATACTCAGTATTCAACGTCACAGACTAACCTACAGTAGAGTTCAGTGCAAAAACTCCCAGCTTTCATGTCCCCACAGTGGCGTTTCATGTAGTTTAGGTATTAGACTAATCTAAGGAGTGGTTCTTAGACAGAGCAGCAACAGATAAACATAGTTTGGATTTCTGTGAACAAAAGGCCCTGTTTGTTTACATTCCCCTTGCAGGGAGACACATGCTTTGGACTGTCCGCCTGGAGCGGAGAGTCGCAGCCATGAATGGTGTTTTGCTCCCTTTATGTGGTTTGTGTTGGCGTTGGGTCCTCAGGTCTCCTGATCCGGGAAACGAGGTGAAGAGGGCAATCGTGACTATCAAGGAGCTCGTCCTATGAGCTGATGACGTTAAACAATCGGGGGAGAACGGGGAAAATATTAGTCTCTCCCTCCCTCAGCAATCACTTAGTAAATGCCCCTGAGTGAAGCATTCAGCTGCTGCCAGCTGCTCCGAACACCAGGCAGCTCAAATGTGCTCGACAAATGTGCCCGATGAAGAGCGAATCTTTAGTAAAACATACGCTGCAATAACTGAAATCTTAACAGGTGAAAATATCTTGATATTATCTTATTCCACTGGCAGATAATTTAGCTTATTTCATGTTTTTTTTCTTGATTTTAGTTAATTTAATCTTTTTTTTAAGAAAATGTTTTCTTAAAACAAGACCACATTGACCTAAACTAAACTATCTGACAGTAGAATAAGATAAACCCACTCAATACTGAACAACCAAAAACAAGATATCGTCACCTGTTAACATTTCAGTTTTTGTGGTGTAATGTACAAAGATTTCAGCAAGTGTCAGAAAATGATAAATCTAGAAGATATTTTGTCCAGTACCGGAATTGAAATGTGATTTATAGAGTATTGTATTCTACATAATGTGCAGGTAGAGCTATTATTCTCACTGATATAAATGAGCTGGCCAAAATATTATAAATCTTTAAAACATCACAATTCAGCAGCATGACAAGCTACAGCTCCTAAAATGACCATAGAGTTGTATCAATACGTCTCTAAAACAGTTTAAATGAAAATGTAACAGAATCTTTGTGATGTGTAGGGCTTATTGCACCGTTGTATTAGACTGTATTAGATTTAGCTGGGTTTACCTAATAAACTGTAAATCAGTGGCATCAATAGCCACATTCAGCACAATCTGATCTCAAGTGTGCCAGACTAGTCAAAATGTACATAGAAATAACAACACCTACATATTTGCCTCCTTTTTGTGTAGAGAAATACATTATAAATGTTTACACTACTAATTAACCTTCAGTTTAGAAAAACAGGAGAGATAACATAAGAAAAAAAGTGCAATTTCAACATTATGATATCCCACTTCCATATTGAAAAGAATTAAATTGTAACAAGTGAAAAATATCTTGTTTTTGCTAAAATTAGTGCGATATTGAGTCGAATTATCTTGAAAGGTCATATTCCGTTGGTGGATAATTGCTTTCTTGAGTTTGGTCAATTTAGTAGTTTTTTTTCTTAAAATAAGATTAAATTAAATTGTTTGATTTTTGTATTTTTGTCTCCTATTTTGGGCTTTTTTATCTCATATTTATGACATTTAATATCATATTCTGGAAAAAAAAATGAAATAAGAAAAATTATCTGCCAATTCAAAATAATTCTACTCAATACTGAATTTCCACTGATAATATTTCATTTTTTGCAGTGCAGTGAACAATATTTAGTGTTTAAAGCAGCAGGCGACGTTATCTCCTGCCTTATAAGCCATTTATAAATCAAAGCTGTAAATATTTTATCTCTCGAGTCTTGAAAGATTCTCGCGTTTCTGTGAAGAAACAGGAACTGGTCCATTTACTGGTCATAAATACTGCTCTGACAACTTTCCTATAACTTAAGTAATTTGTCTATAACGTGAAGCAGCAGGATAAAACCGCCATGTCATTTCTTTTATGGCACCATTATCTTGTCTAAAGTCTCCACCAGACTTAGCGCTAAGGTGTGTAAACGGGTTCAGAGGGGGTCAGAGGTGACTGCCCCGGAGCAGCCAGGGCATATATATGGATCAGCTTGGAGCTAGGCTGCAGAGAGGACACTTATCCATGGACGTCAGCAGATGGCATGCTGACCAAATGCTACGAATCGAATACACATTGAAAGAAACCTTCTCCCAGCAACAATCTGTCAATACCAGGCGGCAGCATGCCTGCACACAATGCCCGAGAATTGATCTAAACACAGTGGCCCTGACGCATCTAACGCTATCAGTGGCATGGTCTGTCCTGTGCAGGTCATGCACCCAATGGAAAATTCAGATTTAATTATGTTGGTGTAATCGATGCCACTGAGCTCTTGGGAGTAAATATGCCACTGTTTTCACAATAAGACTCACTGATATGTTGTAAAATGACACCTTGAGTGCAAAGTGCAGCTTTTAGAGTTTCGGTGATAAAATGTCATGTGTGGAGATAACAGCCGTTCATAAAATCCCATCTCAGCACAACGTTTTTATAGTAGGCCCGACATTTAAACTTCTAGGTTATGGTTTTCTCATCGGGGACATGTTTGTATTTTGTTCCTCAGACGTAGAACTGATTCCCCAAACCTTCCTGTCAGCAGATAAAAGCACCTACAAACACTCTCAGGTACACACACAAACATGTGCATCCTATGGGACGAGCTGGAGAACCAACATGTTGGATGCTGCATCTGTTTCCTGTCTGTATTTGAAACAGGAAAGTTGCACATGTGGATTTCTCCAAAGTTTCCTCACATTCGGACAAAAAAATAGGCCACACTACCTGGAGAATAAAGTTGTTTAAAACCTATTTGCAATTTTCCCTTACCAGTGCAGTGTTGTAATGCATTGCTTTTAGCTGTAACACAGTAATTTAAGGCATTAAATTGGTAATATTTTACTCTGTACAAATGTCAGTAACACGCATTACAATGTGTTTTTAACCTGAATTGAAGTAGTCATTTTTTTGTTTTTCTTTATACAGTTTTGCTAAATTCACTGCAAGATGAGCAGCAGTTGAAATTGTCCACACACAAATTGTTTTATTCCTTCCCTTTTGGTTTGTCAAACAGAAGATCGAGATGAATGAATTTGCAGAATCGTCGGACACACACATTACTTTACATTTGTGAAACATACGGATTTGAAGAACATCTTAGTCAAATGCACTTTGTGTGCTACACCTAAAGAAAGTCCATTTCCTAAAATAGCAGCAGTCATTTAACATTTACAGAGTTGCCATAGTAACATGAAGTTAGCGAGGAAGTAAGCGGAGCATGAGAGTGGAGATAAAACCACAAAACGGACAAAATTAACGTTCTTCTGCTCTGAGATTCTTCAGCATCAAGAAGTTAAGAGACTTGTGTCTGAGTGTGTCGCTGAACACATGAAAACCGCTTTCAACAGTGGAATCACCATCTTTTCGAAAACTTGGCAGCAAGATCCCTGTTGCAACTCGCAGCAATAATGACAAAGATGAACTATATTTAGAATGCAGAATCCGTATTTCCTGTTATTTAGGTGAGAGTAACCCAAAAGTAATGCAATAGTAGTGCTTTGCATTTAGTAGTTGCCTTACATTTTAAATACAGTAATATTGTACTGTAATGAATTGCTTTGAAATGACAGTAACAGGTAATAAACGCGTTACAGTTTTGAAGGAACTTGCCCAACACTGCCACTGAGTGAATAAAGAAACGCCTTATGGGGGCGTCAACGCGCCTCGCGACTCCCTGCTACACAGAACTTCCTGATGGATATCTCATTAAAAACACACAAAAACAGCCTCATGATGGGAGCCCATTTTGGATCCTTCATTCCGCTCAGACGGCCCGCCTGTCCGAGGGTCACCCCGTGATTTTCTCTCGCTCCTCTGTTATTATTCCATTTCCTCCCCGCAAACGGAAAAGACTAAAATAACCCTGCGGAAATCTATGACTCTCCGGGGGCAAAGCTTTTGTCTCAGTGCAAGTGGAAAACAAGAGCGGTGGCTGAATAGGACGCTGCGAGAGCTCCAGTTTCACCACCTCACGGGGCTCGGTCCATAGACAGACACGGTTCATTACAGGAGCAGCCGGCATGGAAACCTACCGAGAGGTGACGCGTGATTCACTGGGAAGATTATAGGCTGGACTCTTGTCGGAGGCTGAATGATGGCTGAGTGCACAGTGATGAAACATTCTGTAAATACCTGCAATTGTGTATGTGGTGAACACGTTACATGACAGGTTATGATTCCAGCTCAGCATAACTAATGGTAAATCCCACAAGAAGCTTTTCTCCCAGGCGTCTGTAATCATCTCCTACTCGACCCAGATTGTTTGCCACGCCAGGCTGAAATGTTTTCGCCAATTTAGTCGATGAACAAGGTAAACAGGGTCAACAGATCAACAGGCTCGCAAGACATGCTGGTCTCAGGATGGGGTCGCTGCTTTTGTGGACGATCTGGTCCCGTTGGCTTCGTCGGACCTTGACCTTCGCAGTGAGAATTGGCAAACTCCAAATCTGAGGCTGTGGTTCTCTCTTTTGGGTTGGGGATGAGGAGTTCAACTATCTCAGGGTCTTCATTAGTGAAGGAAGGATGGAAGATATGCAGATGAATCGGTGCAGTATCTGCAGTGATGTGGGCTCTGCCCCCTAAAGACGAGGCTCTCGATTTACCAGGCAATCTACGTTGCTACCCTCATCTATGGTCACAAGCTTTAGGTAGTGACCAGAAGGACGAAAAGCAGCAGGTGGGCAATCAGATTTTTGTTCCAACCAAGCATTAACACACCTGATTCTACTAATCAACCTCTAAAGCCCCTGCTTCATTAGTAGAATCAGTGTATAACAAACTCCTGCACCCACCCTGCCTTAGAGATAGGGTGAGAAGCTTGTTCACCAGGAGGAGTCAGAGGAGAACCGCTGCTCCTCCACATCAAGAGGAGCACGTTGTGGTGGCTCAGGCATCTAGTGAGGAGCCTCCTGGACGCCTCCCTGGTGAGGTGTTCCAACCCCGGGGAGGACAGCCCTGGAGAGACTATGTCTCTCAGCTGGCCTGGGAACACCTTGGAGTTCCCCTGGAAGAACTGGACAAAGTGTCCAGGAAGTCTTCATCTCCTGAAGCTGCTGTACCCACGAACCGTCTTCAGAGAAGTGTCAGAGGACGAAACAAGACATACTGATGTCTACTGATGAATACAACTTCACAAATCCGCTAGCAGCGTCTACCACAGCTTGAGGCTGAAGCCAATGTTGAAGTACCTTAAAGTGTGATTCACCGACAGCCGCTACAGCAGATGCTGGCTGTAAAAGGATCAATAACTGTGTTTCCATCCAAATATGTTGAAATTTGAGAGCGGATTTTGTGGAATGTACCCAAAGAAAATGCGAATTGATGCCCATTCGTTATTGTCGTAGAGTGAGAGTTTGCTGTGAGATTACATCATAAAAGAGCACGACTGTATCCATGACAACAGTTGACACTCAGCTGACACCCAACAGCTGATCGGGGATAATTTACTGATGAACCTGTCAGCTCTGGGTAGAACATTAGCTATAATTTTTGTCAGCATTTACACCTACAAAACATGTCGAAGAGGGGAAGGAAAGGAAGAATTGTAATGTTATGAGTGGCGTCGGAGTTTGCTGGAGAAGAACCACCGCGTTCTCCATGTGTTTGGGAGCGTTATAAACTTATTTCCATAGGCAAAAGCCACATTTCCCTTTTATCAAAACACTGACAAGTCCGCCCCTCCCCAAGTGTAAAAAAATGTTTCTGGTGCTTCCATCCAAGTATTTATTCGCAGTTTTTGAAGATGCATTTTCAAAAATGCTCACTCCAATTGACTCCCATTCCAAGAGTCTTAAAATTAAATCAAAATTATAGGCAAATATTGATGGATAGTTCTTACTGTGACTGAACATGACCTTTCACATTTTAGCCTAGGCTACATTTACAGTAAGTTAAAGGTTAGCATCACTATTGGCTATCTGTTGCATGCATCTGTAGACTGCTTCACTATTTTTCTTCTTTCACTTTTCTGCATCCTCTGATTCATTCAAATGCGTCATTCTAAAAATAGACCTGCAGTCGACAGTAACGTCGCGACAGTGTTTACTTTAACGAGTCAAAAATATGAGCATCTCTGTCATGTGAGACCACATTAGTGTCATGATAACTAGATGGGATTTATGTATTTGTTGTTTTTTTGGCTTTGTGTTAACATTTTTACTTGCTGAAATGTAGCCTAATTTAAGAAGCAGTGAAACTTAAGGAAAAAATCACTGAGGTCATGACCTCTGTGTCCTCAATGGTGGCTTAAGGCCCTGTCAGCAAGACAATTGTCTATTTCTGTATAGTTATTTTGAAGACAGCAACGATGGTTGAGCAAGCAAAAGGGCAAATTAATTTGCAGCTCAAGGCTTTACAACAAACCAACAGGTGCCGTCGCACCTCACTACATCCAGGCTGTAGACTCTTATTCTTCTTTTCACTGTGAACTTCCATCCGAGTAGTTAATTTAACTTCAATAATCCATCTCTCCAGCCGTCGCCGCATCAAATCACAGGCGTCTATGTGGACGTGTCAGGCGCAGAGCTTTTAAAGCATGCACACCCTCAATAATTAATCGAGGAAAGTCTATCTTTGCCCGCTCAGATATCTTTTGTCCTGCTTCAGGTAAGCCAGCACATTGGAGGACGCGGCGCTCAAATTGTTTTGTGAAACAAGAGAGCGTTGAACGGTGGCGCTGAAATTCACATACCTGCACACAGACACACAGAGAGAGATAGATAGAGGGAGTGCAGCTGCGTGCACACACACAGCTCCCGGAGGACAGCTGGCAAATTCAAACTAACGAGAGTGGAGTCTGGCACCGTGAAGGATTTCTCTCCCTTTTCTGTCTGTCAGTGTCTATCCGTCTCAGCCTCTCGTCTCGCACGCTCACAGTCTCACGGCTCCTACAAACCCTGACGCCGTCTGACACTGTTTGCCTGTGAAGCGCAGGCTCCAAACACATCCTTCTCCCCAAATAAAAGACACGCACAAAAAAAAAAAGGGGGGCCAACAAAGTTTCTACAGGATCCGCTCCACCTCTAATTCTACGTTTTGTGCGAGCTGACTCTCTCAGCGGTGGTTTCTTTAATTGAAGAGTGTCTTAATTACACACCTTCGCCGACGCAAATAGCACCGTCAGGTTCATCTCGTCCGCACCTGCTCCCGTTCGTGACGCGCTGTCTGCACGGAGCGTATCATTATGATCCGAGGGCATGCTCCGACTTGCCGCTCTCTGCTTCTATTCCTAGACGTCGGTTTATAAGTTTCCGTAGTCAAGGAAAAAGGTCACCGTCCCTGTGTGATCTCATTGAACCTCCCGTGACACTTCCCAGTGCTGCCGCTGTAATCAGACCCGGGCACGCTAACGGCTCCGGTGCTTCCCCACCACGCCTCATAAATTATGGACGAGCAGATTTCGCCTTTTCAAAATGAAGCCGTGCGACTGGCCTTGGTGCTGGTGACGGTCCGGTACAGCCGTTGCCCACGGCAACGTTCCACTAGCGGATGATTTACTTCTCTTGTCTGAATTTTTTAGTCTAAAAAACCAAAAGATGGCTGAGCATACTCAGGATTATAATTAGAGCAATTATCTCAGTGAATTATATTGTCATTAATTTTAATTATGTGTTGACAAGTCGTCGCTGCAACAAACAATAGTTATCCTGGAGGATACTTTAATCCCCGCTGAGCTCTGTGAGCCGTATGAAGCAAAATGTTGCTTCATGTTTTATACACACACACAACAGCAGTAGAGCTGGGGCGAGTACGTCGAAGAAATAAGCGGCAGATAATTAAATGAATCGTTAGTTGCGGCCTCAAACAGCAGGTTTTTCTGTCAAGTCACGATCTTGCTTTCACGCCTTTCGTTAGCTGCTCTCCTCTATCCAAAACCACAGCCATAGACCGTCCTTGTTGTCATCTTTTTTTGTTAGAGTCGAATTAGCGAAGATTTACTTACTTACTTACTGAGTACTTTGAGACCACTGTAGCTTGGAATTCACATCTCATTTCACTACTGTTGTTATAATACGTTGTTTTTAAGTTATTTCACACAAGGTAGGTTTTGATATACTACAAATGACCAAATAACAGCTGGGGCGTTTATTTGTTTCAATCACTTAACAGATCAGGTGTTTAATTGAGACCAGGCAGCAATATGGGACAGGAGGTTAATTCCTTCCTGACAAAAATCTTGGTCAGCAAAATTGAAAAAAAAGGAATTTACTCAAATTCCTTTATTAGACTAGTATGACTACTGTATAACTTACAATTTTCAAAAGTAAGATTACAGTACTGTAGTTTAATGTCTCGCAGCTGCTTCTCCTTCTTTAACGTCATTTGTGCAAGACAATGATGTGAGATGCTTGCAAAAAAACGCTGAAGAATGAGGAAAACATGCAGCATCAGTTGTTTTCTTCCTTGATTTTTTTTTTAATAAATTCGTCTCAGTGTCTTTTTGAAACTGGTGGTTATTTATCCAAATATCCACCTGTACCCAGCGTTTACAGGGGACCCCGCGGTTAATTGAAACCTGGCTATTATTTGGTAATTTACGGTATTTAAACTCTTAAAAGATGCGCGATCATCTTGTCACTGAGAAAATGAGAAAATGAGTCTTCTCCAGTTCCTGAATGACAGTTCTAACAGTGTAAAGAAGGGCAGGCATTAAAAAAAACAAGCATACTCCACTTCTTTGACTGACGCCTCTTTCCCTGTGACTCATACTTCACAGTAGGTCAAACAGACGCCTTCTTATTTGTTCAAGAGGGAAAAGCCCAATGAATATTTGAATTCTCTCCCGTCAAGTCCACTCTCTCTCCCTCTTGGCAGCTTGAAACAGGATTTTACATCCACCTGTTGTCAGCAAACCACGACCAAACCTTTAATTGACTAGGCTGGTTAGGCATGTGTGTGATATGCAGGGAAGCCTGGGAGACTGCGATTGCTTTTGCAGAGGACACTTGACGCTGTGTCAGAATGTAGGTCAGGGAAAGATATCCAACCAGAAACGTGTACAGCAGCTGCAAAACGCAGTAGCAGCAGCAGCAGCAGCAGACAAATGACCCTGTTCCACTCTTTTTTTTTTTTTTTTTTGGTTTGTGTGTGAGGAGCCTCTGTCGCTAATTACATTAAACTGGGGCACATACTGATGACGTAATGGCGTCTCCACAGATAAAAACAGGAGGCTTCAGTGATTCTGCAGCTGCTTCAGACAGAGCAACTCATCATGTGAGGAGGGAGAAACTAAAAAAAAGTGGGATTGTTGCTGCTCCGACTTTCATCCGCTACTGTCTGTTTCAGATTTGAGCCAAAAAAACGGCTGAAATCCATTCACCTTCTGTCTCTGGATCTCATTCTGAACCTATGGGTGAATTCATGTGTATTTGTTATCATGGGATGGATGGGGTCGTATCAGCTGGTGAACACCAGTCAGTGCATAACAATCCTCACATCCACCTCCTCTGGGTGGCTTGTTTTTTTTGTATTTTTCCCCTCCTCATGTCTTATTCAGCCCTGTATATATACAGCACTGATGCTGGTGCTATTTATGAGAATACCGCCTGGCTGTGGAGGAGCATCCCTGCCTGATGCTGGGCCCCGGGGTGCAGGCTGAGCCGTGCAGCTAATGTCATTAATGCATCAGTATCTGTGTGTTCAGGTTGTTGCCGTTCTATCGGTCTGGGGCACACGAGCTGGAACTGGAACAGCGTCGGCTGCCGTCTTGTTGTTCTTTTTTTTCAGAAAAGGAAGTGACAACAACGGCGGGTCTTCTACATTCTAAGAAATGAGAAAAGCGGCGTCACAGCTGTCACAGCCCTCACTCACCACAGGACACGTGCTGACACAACGCATCATAGATATTAACCGTTGATGTGGTGCCCTTTAAAAGATGGAACTAGTCTTATCAGCGTCAGTTTTAATTTATGAACCGATACATTCAGATAAGTGTGAACTGAAACAGGGAAGTACAGTCACTACGAATGAATGTTTATTGCTGCTCTACACACGTTGTACATTTACACTACTTGTCTTAACTTAGGATATTCTCTGTAGCCGACAATCAAAGGAGGACGGATGAAATTATAGCAAATAAATAGCAGCCAGCGTCTTATTAAAGGAGCTCTGGTGCTGCCGCTGCCTTGTCATTAGGAGCCATGTGATGTTCTAACTGCCGATGCCTGTGGTGACGTCTTCCTGTGTGGCCTTCCCTTCCCCAAGGCCAGTCAGAATGAATGAGCCTTCAGTACCTTAACTAAATAAATCCAACTAAACCCCGGTCCCTAAAAAGCGATCCGTTGAAAAGACGCATCCTTCCAAGGCTACTGAATGAGTAGTCGTATTTGAAAAGAACAGATAGCGAGGCGATAACACTGTTAAAGTCATAAAATGTTTGACTTTATCTTATCTGCCCTCAGTTTGAGACTCTCAAGGTAAACATCTGCTCGTATTAAAGAGCTGAAGGAAATTTTGACCTACTTTTTTTTCCCCCCCTAACACAAACATACGTATAAACTTGGACACAATCATATCACTTTCTTTTTTTTTTTATTGATAATGAGGTTCCTGTGAAGTTCACATGACAAACCACATTTTAAATTCTTTAAAAAATAACATATTTATACTTAAAACATCTTACTTTACATCTTAATACAGAAAGGTGTTGTTTCTTTTGCACAGCAAAGATATGACATTTATGTTTCAGACAACATACCAACAGACATATTATGTACATGGTAGTCAACATAATACTTGAATGAATTTACACAACAGTGCAAAAAAAATAATAATAATAAAATGATTGAACAGGCTGTCACAGAAGGCGCCCTGACAGGAACGTTACACATGCCTGGTTTGACCCAATAAAAAAAAAACAAACGTGCGTAAAAAGCGGGATTCTTGGATCGTGGTGGACATTTTTCCAACAGAAAAATGACATTTTTACGCGAGAGAGACAAAAAAAAAGGAAGGTAAACAAGCTGGAGGTTACAACAAATCCTATTAAATAACATTGATGGAATTAGTGCCGTGCGTCCTAAGGCGCACTGGGATTTCGTCGGGTCAACCGAGCTCTCATCTCTCAATATGTGCATGCACTTGTTTTTTTGTAGATTTTGTTTTCAATGGGTGCACACGATCCTTAAAAAAACACACATTCTGGGGCTGGTTAGTGTCCCAGAACCTTTGAGGATCGTTTTATTTACTCGTTGAGGCACAAATCAGAAAAGAAATCATTAAAAAAACTCCCCAGCGCAACGACAGAAGAAATGTTTTTTGTTGTTTTATGGAGACGCAGCGGCGCAACGAAAACGGCGCGTCGGAGGCGCAGGAACCGCTCAGACGATCCCCTGCACCTTCACCACCTCCTCGAACCCGTTGGTGAGCAGCGGCGGCGGCTCCTGGTTGCCCTCTATGGAGGACTCGCTGCCCGTGCTCTCCCCGGACAGCAGTCTGGTGACTCTGAGGTCAGCCTTCAGCGTCTGCACGTCGTTCCCTATGCTCATCTCCCCCAGGTCGTTGATGATCTGCGTCAGCTCGTGCTTGACGCTGCCGTTGGTAACGCAGTCCTCGTCCGTGTCCAGGATGTCCTCGCACTCGAAGTGCATCGCCTTCTCCTCCTCCTCCTCCCCGACAGAGTCCTCCGTGATGGAGCCCAGCTTGGGCGCGCTCCGGCTGCGCTCCACCGGCGGTTTGTAGTAACACTGTCCGTTCAGCAGTTTCCTGAGGGGCACCAGCGGGATGGTCTGCTCCCCGATCAGCTGCTGCTGCTGGTGCCGCGCGTCGTCCCGCCGCTTGAGCCTCTTGAACTCGGCCAGCGCCGTGGCGGACGTCTGGTACAGCAGCAGCGCCATGGCCTTCGCCTTCTCCGGCTTGGACACCAGCACCGCGTGGCAGCGCAGCATCACGGCCTTGTGCTTCATCTCGTGCCTGTAAATCCACGCGAAGATCTTGGGGAGCCGCGGGTCCGCGACGCAGTAGGTTATCCGGTGGAGCAGGTACAGGTGTCCCGGCCTCCTGGCCTTGTCGTCCACGTGCACCATGCGGATCCCCTGCGAGCTGACCGTCAGCCGCATCTTGGTGCCGTTCTTGCCCATCTCGCTCTTGCCCCAGATCTTGCTCACCGCCACGTCCGTGCAGCCGTCCCCCTTGGACTGGATGGTGGTGGCGTTCCCCAGGTACAGCACCGTGTAGGTCGGGTCCTCGCTGGTGATCTTCACCTTTTTCCTCTTGGACTTGAACATGCTGCCCACCCTGTTGAGCGCGCTCTCGGGGCAGGACTTGGCGAAGGAGGTGAGCGCCGAGTAGTTGAGACTCACCGCATAGCCCTTCTGCTTGGACTGCTTGTCTTCCTCAATCAGGTCGAACTTATTCTTCTTCCAAGGCAGCATTTTATTGCTGTTTTCCAGGCAACAGCAGGACGCTCTGCTGAGAGAGAAAGAACGAAATGCTTCTTTTTTTTTGTGAGTAACTTCTGGGTAAGTTCTTTTTTTCAGCGTCCTGTCAGGTCATGTGTGGAACGCTGTGTGAGAAGCGGACGCGTTCATCAGTCCTTCCTGTGAAGCGCGCTGGTCCATTGTGATGCACAGCCTGAATGTTTGTAGCGCAGGTTACAGTCTGCTGTGATGGGACGAGACTCACGGGTTATATAGTGGGAAAAACCATTCAGTGTGGCCGTAGGGGGGGACTGAACCAATTGAACTAAATGTTTTTACTGTCTATGGTTTGGCTGTGTTCATAGATACCAAGCATCATTTTTAAGCATATGCCAAAATATTTAATATTCATTATTTGCGAATAATTCATCTACTACAGACACAAGCATGCTGGATTATTGAATGCAACAATTACAGTTATTATTAAAGTTGAATAACACAAATTTATACAAAAGATAATTGAAATGTTATTACATAAAAACAGCTTTAAAATGTCAGGTATATGCCATCATATGTCATCATATCATTATTTGCAAATTAATTAATCTACTACAGATATAAGCTTGCTGTTGAATGAAACAATTACACATTAAAGTTGAATATCAATAAGATTTTTTACATTTTTGTATTTTATAATACAGGAAATAGTTGTTGAAATCTTACCATACAACAAAAACAACATTATATAAAGATATTACTGGCAAGTTCATATCTTATCAATGATTATAAATTCTTTGGCATAATTAGGCTGCCACATTAATTTCCACATCATTCTTCAACATATGTAATATTCATTATTTGCAAATGAATTCATCTACTACAGGCACAAGAATATTGGATGATTAATTGAATGCAACAATTACCCATTAAAGTTGAATAACATTTTAAAGATAACTCTTATACTTTGTGTTTTACAATACAGAAATATTTATTAAAATCCTACTATACAAAAACAACATTTTATAAGTCTAATAGTGACTTTCACCATGGCCAGGGTGCATCTTACCTGATGCCTGCTACCTTTCTGTCTTTGTGCTCCTGTGTATTTATTGCTCCTGTTTTATATGTTATAGTTGTTATAGTTCTGTATAGTACCCTATTTTCTATTCTCACCTTCACTGGGTAACTTTCTCCTTCTGTTGGTGATTTATTGTATGTTTTTCATAAGCTACTAGATGCCTTAAATTCCCTGTGGGATCAATAACATATCCATCTATCTATGTCTATCTATCTACTGTCAAGTTCATATTTTATCAAAGCAATATTTGGATTATGAAATCACAAAGAATCACAAAGAAACTAAAAAAAGAAAAAACATAAAAATTTCCATGATTTTAATTTAGCATAATTAGGCTGCCACATTCCCACCACCCATCATTTGGAAATGTTTTGTCAAATGTGTTCAGTCACATCACATTGAGAAACCTGGGATGAAGTAGCTCAGGTTGCTTTATGCTGCCATCTTTTGGTTGGTATCAGAAGTACATTTTCTACCAGTGGAAGAATATTTACTTTTTACTTTTCCCAACACGAAGCTTTAATTTATTATGTATAATCTACTACCAACATATTAGTGATAACTGTATTTATTTATTTATGGCCTATTTTATACATGACTGTAAAATACGTTGTGTATGCGGAACTAAAGTTGGTATAGTCCCATTTTCTTCAAGGCGCATTTAATAGCTGGACAGATGGACCGTTCCATTTGTACGTTACAAAAGACGCTTCTTTCAAATGAGTTATTGTCCCCATTGATAAAGTATTTTACAATTAAAATATAAATATAATTATTTATACATGAAGTAGCTATTTAAATAAAATACGCAAAGAGTAGCTAAGGTCTCATTGAATACGTCACTGAATTGGTTCGTTCCACTTCCGCTTCTTCCTACGACAACAACGTTGTGCACATGGGTTCCAGTTGCTGCGTTCTCCGCGTTTAACTCTGATATTAGTCCAGTGTTTATAAAGCAGAGACGCCATTAGAAGTTATTATGGGTAAGAAGAAGGCGGCAGGGGGCGGCGGACTGGGCAGAGCTCTGATAAAAGAACGACTCCAGGCGGGACGAGGCCACAAGAGAGGAGACTGCTGGGTAACGTGAAAAATGATGCCGTAGAAACTACATGATGGCGTTAATAGCGTCTAATTTATTATAGAAATGATTAAGGTGCCGGGCGACTACATATCAAAAGTTAGTATATAAAAATATCATACTATCCGCTGATTTAATGCATTTATGTGAACAGTCATTTAACATATGTGTCAGTGACAACACTGGCATGTGGTGTAACCCTAAAAACTTGGTACCAGACATTTTAACTCTTAAAAAGGGTTAAAAACGCCTGCTATCAACTAGTTTTATATTCTAGGTGGAATATATATTTAAAATTCATCATTCTCTTTCGGTTACACCATGAGAAACCAACGTGAACACACAATGTACATTTATAGAGACCTGATTAATGCTTCTTAAAACTGTAACAAACATTTGTCAATACTTTGTTTTTAAATAATTACTGCAGTGTAATAAAACATGTTGAAGCCCAAATCTCATCAGATGGAGGTTTGTGGTCTAATTTGTGTCAATTTAGGGGTCATTGATATAGAAAACTGTGGGTGGAACATGCCACAAATACAGTGTACATGATAGACCTGCTCTGCACTAGTCACTATCACTGCACACTAATGTAATTTATGATTAGTTTAGTTTTAATTTGACGTATGTTTCATCTTTCCAGCTCCACACCAGTGAGCTGAACGACGGCTATGACTGGGGGCGGCTGAACCTGCAGTCAGTGACGGAACAGAGTTCTATGGACGACTTCCTGGCCACTGCAGAGTTGGCAGGAACAGAGTTTGTAGCCGGTATGTGATGCCTATATTAAATGCTTCTTTTTGTTATTGGGTTGGGTCTGTTCAGCTTGAGCTCAGCTGCAACTGAGGAGTTGCAGGCAGTGTATTGTATGCATGCGTCTGTCTCCTAGGGCTGACTGATGACTATTCTGATGACTGATACGATCAATCGATGAGTTGTTATTCTGCTACTGCACCTTTTTCCTCTGTCCTTAATCTTATCTTCTTAATTTTCTCAGAGAAACTCAACATCAAGTTCGTGCCAGCAGAAGCCAGAGCAGGACTGTTATCAGCTGAAGAGAAAATCCGGCTTAAGAAGCTACATGAAGACAACAAGCATTTCCTTAAAATCCCTCGACGGTAAATTGAACACATCTGGATAATGTACTGACACGTTTGTCTGACATCTTTTAAATGTTCTGGTCTCTGCTTGTCGTCAGGCCTCATTGGGATGAAAGCACCAGTGCAGAAGCTCTTCAGCAGGCGGAGAGAGACAGCTTCCTGCAGTGGAGACGAGAGCTCGCACAGTGTGTAATATTCTCTCTCCGTTTATTTTATTATCAACCCTTTATATGTGTCTGTAATCTAACTGTTACTTCAAAAGGCTGGAAGAAGAACAGAAGTTAATCCTCACCCCCTTCGAGAGGAATCTTGAGTTCTGGAGACAGCTGTGGAGAGTCATCGAGAGGAGGTAGAAACATCGGCTTTCTACTGCTGCCTGTTCACACCTGTGTTCAATGAGGAATCTGTTCTTCTTGGACGATGCCTGAAGTAAAATAAAACCTCTGTTTTCTCGCAGTGACGTCGTCGTTCAAATCGTCGATGCCAGAAATCCTTTGCTGTTCAGATGTCCTGACCTGGTAGGAACATTTGTTTTTAATGGTTGCAGTAAGAGTTGGTTCAGTGGGGAATGCAGCTTTTAACCAGCAGAAAAAAACTGAAATCCACGAGCTTCACTTCTGTTCCGTTGATTAAATTTCTCCTTTCCTGTCGTGTGAATAAAGGAACTGTACGTAAAGGAGGTATCTGAGAATAAGGTGAACATGCTGCTGGTGAACAAGGCCGACCTGCTGACCAGGGAGCAGCGGAGAGTCTGGGCCAGACACTTTGAGAAAGAGGGACTCAGGGCAGTTTTCTGGTCTGCTCTGGCTGAAAGTAACAGACTCGAGGCGGAGGAAAAGGTGAGGATCTGAAGGTTTGATGACAAGTTGTACATAAATAATAATTAGAATCTATTTATGAAGAAGGAGTGTCTGTGACTCGTGTATCTCTCTGACTGTCAGATCAAGGCATGACACAATATTGTGTATCATTATTTTCATTAAAAGTTAATATCCCATCAGGCAGCCAGCATAATTAAAGTATTATAACGTCTCTCAAAAACCACTTGCTAAGACGTTAGTCAGTTTAGCTGCCACTTTATTACTCGGGCTAACACAGGCTTCTATGGGCCGTAGCTGTCTCACTCCAAGACGCGTTCACAGACCCTCAGGAAATGCCGGCGCTATCACCATTGATTGCACAGCCTTAGGTACACTTCTCTTCCCACAGGGCATGGAAGTGGAGGATCCAGAGGGCGGAGAGAGTGACCCGGAAGAGAAAGAGCAGCCAGACAATGAAGACTTGAGCCAGAAGGGGGCCGATGCAGAAGAAGAGGAGGAGGAGGAAGAAGAGGAAGAATACACAGATACAGAAGAAGAGCTGCAGGAAAAGATAACCGTAGATGAGGAGGAGTGGCACACCTGCTCAGAAGATGAGTGGGAGGAGGAGGAAGGTTCATCTGATGAATCCTCCTTCCACAACTCCAGTCGGCTGCTGCACAAAGACGAGCTGCTGGAGATGTTTAAGGCTGTTCACAGTGGACCCAGGTGTAAAGAAAAGGAGCTGACAGTGGGGCTGGTGGGTAAAATGATTAGTGTAGTTACTTGCTGTGTGTACAGTAGTCATATATATATGAATGTTGTGATCTACTGCAAACTTTATCCTAGAATTCTACTGTATTTCTTCTCACTAGAGAGTCTTAAATGGAAAATAAACTGTGTTCTTACATTCTGCTGACAAAACAATCCAACATAAAATAATCTTTTTCACGATGTGTGGACAGGTCGGGTATCCTAACGTGGGGAAGAGTTCCACCATCAACACTATTCTACGGAACAAGAAGGTGTCTGTTTCAGCAACACCTGGACACACCAAGCACTTTCAGGTACAGGACGGCTCTCCATGTGAATCCAAGCCATGAAAGATAAACGTGTGATTGATTTTCGCCTTTTGTTGTATCAAAGACTCTGTATGTGGAGCCGGGCCTGTGCCTCTGCGACTGCCCTGGACTGGTCATGCCCTCCTTTGTTTCTACCAAAGCTGAGATGATCTGCAGTGGAATCCTGCCCATTGACCAGATGAGAGACCACGTCCCAGCAGCTTCTTTGATATCCTTCATAGGACAATCAGTCATTTTCACTTCCATTTTGTAGGTGCTGTCTATAATTTGCCTGAATTTTTTGACATTATTATATTGTTATCGCTTATTTTTTTTTAGGAACAATTGATAATCGCCTTTAACCACATAAACCACAGGATTGCTTTTCAGTTTGCTATAAATGACAATAAATATGGAATATCTCTACCACAAAGGTTATTGTACTTGGTAGTTAGATTGTATGTAGTTAGAATATTGCTAAAAAAAATCTAAAATTGTGTTTTACCACAGATAAAAATACTTAAATTAAAACTTGAAACAAGACCAAACTGACCCAAAACTTGAAATAAGCTAAATTACCTGCAATGTAAAGTTCAGTGATTAATAAGATAAGAAGATGAAGGATCAATTATTTGTCCATAAAATCCTAGAAATCACACCAAGGATCATTGTAGAACATGAAGAATATATTCTGTAAGATGCTCAAATCTAAATATATGAATCTATTTTCCTATAATATTGATAATGTGGATATTGACGATATATATTAATACTGTAACAGTAACATTGTGCTTTACTACAAATAAAAAATACTTTATTTAGTGTTGTAGCTGAGGTTTTCTCATACAATATATGCATAAAACTCAATGCTGGCCCTGTATCAGGTGTTTTTTGCATTTTAATTTGTTAAAGGTGCTTTGTCACATTAATAAATACATTTGAGAAAGTGGGTAACGTGAGTTTATGATAAATATCTAATTTAAAAACTAATATATACTGTACAAGATATACATCCCAATTTAATTGGAATGCATATTATATTTTTACACAGAATTTTACATTTTAACAGCAGGAACTGGGTTTAAGTTCAGTTAAGCCCTTAACAGATTTGTTACGTTTGTCAAACAATCCCTCGTGAAGTATTAGAAGGCACCTACGGCATCAACATCATCCGACCACGAGAGGATGAAGACCCCGACAGGATCCCCACCTCTGAGGAGCTGCTGACGGCTTACGGATGTGAGGCTACCACACGTTGATAGAGTTTTTCTGTAAAAAAAAAAATACAAATACAAATTTCTTTCCTGGTGATTGGCTGTTTTTTGTTTGAAGTTTATCATTCTACGTTTCCCTCTTTCAGACATGAGAGGCTTCATGACGGCACACGGTCAGCCTGACCAGCCCAGAGCCATCCGCTACATCCTGAAGGATTATGTCAGTGTAAGTTGAATACTCGATTCCTCAGCCGGGACTTTTAAGTTCCAAGTTTAGTCCCTAAAATCTATTGCAAACCCCAACATGTGCATTCTGAATAGAACATCCTCTCCCTGTTAATCTCTGCCTAACATTGTTGACTCCTTGCAGGGAAAGCTTCTGTACTGCCACCCCCCTCCACATATAAACGCTCAAGACTTCCAGCCACAGCACAGCAAGTTCCTGAACAGAGACCCGGACAACTGTGACGTCTCCTCCTCATCAACAAACAAACAAACAAAAACCAGAAGAATCGAAAATGTGGTTGACAAGAACTTCTTCCATCAGGTAAAATACATCTACTGTGTTGTTAGTAGCAAGGAAAGTGTTTGAATAGTATGTCACGTATGTATAAGAATATCTTAGGACTCCACAGGCAATAGATGGTTTTAAAAAGGGTCTTAGTCGAGTCAGTCAGTCATTTTCTATACCTGCTTATTCCTCATTAGGGTTACAGGGTCAGTTTATTTGTATAACCCCAAAACACAACATCCCCTGTCCTTAAACCCTCACGTTGTACAAGGAAAAACTCCCTAAAATACCTTTTAAAAAGGGGAAGAAACCTCAGGAAAAGTAACGGAGGAGGATCCGTCTTCCAGGTCGGACAGGTGTGCAATAGATGATGTGTGCACAGGATAGAAATAATGCATTTAGAACAGGAACAGAGTTAAGTATGACTTTAAAAACCCACCTTTTCAAAAAGGTCGTTTAATTCTGTTAATATGTAATTCATCCTTATTTTATTCCTGTTTTCTTTTTTGATTCATGTCTTTACATCACCACATGTTTTGTATATTTCTCAGAGGATGTTTATTGTGAATATGAATGTTTAAGCTTTTCTTTTGCCTGATGTCTTGTCTTTAGGAGAATGTGCGAGCGCTCTCTAAGGGGGTTCAGTCTGTGATGGGCTACAGACCAGGAAGTGGACCAGTGGGCCCAGGAAAGGCTGGATCAGAGATGGTGGCGGGTAAACCCTGGAAAAAACACGGGAACAGAAACAAGAAAGAAAAAGTACGCCGGCTTACCAAGCACCTGGATGCCTGACGACGATCTGGAATTCAAGCACTTTAAATTACAGATCATTTCAACCGGTATGGGAAAAACAAGGACAGTTCACATGTGATTCCTAAGGGGTAAATGCTGAGCAGCGAGTGTGTAGGTAGACGTAGACCTCCTAATCCTGTGAGTATAAAAAAGGTCACGTTGTCTGGATATTAACCAGTGAAGTGGATAATCTTTAATGGACTGCTCTGGTTTGAAGATTCCTTCAGCTGGTTCACTAGTACATCACATCTCTCAGGACTGTGTGGACATGAACTCCGTTTTATAAGATATTGACAAAGAGATTTTCAGTATAATTATCTGTTTTCAAAAAACTTTCACTCAGTTATGATTGATGTAACTAAGGTTGATTATGGAATAAAAATGAAAGCAGTGTGTTGTCTCACTTGTTTATTACATTTCCTCTAATAATCTTCAGGATGCATCTGTTGGGCTTAGAATTTCAATTCAAACAGGCTTTATAGGGGAAAAAATACAGCATTACGTTGCCAAACCAAGAGCGAAGTAAAACCTGAATTATGAGTTACAGAAGGTCGAAGAAGTCAGACCTGATAGGCTGTTGGTGTGCACATATTAAATAGTTTTGGAAAGTGAATGAGTGCATTGCAAAAGGAAATAACTGCAACGGTTCCGCTTGTAAAAATGAGAAGGAAATGCTGTGATTCAGAGGAAAGAAATGGAGATATGGCAGAGAAGGTGGAGGAGACATCAGTAAAGGAAGGAGCTATTATAAAATACACACCTCTGTCATAACAAAGAACTTTACTGGGTCATACACTATTAAATAGCACTTTGTTTATAATGGGAAAAGGAACAGTGAAAACTGGGCACTGTGATGTAAATGTGGAACATATACCATGCACATGGTATAATATGTTATACCGTTTATTGCGTCTTCCTCCATTTTTTTATTTACAATATCGTTGCCCTTTCAAAATAATGGTCGAAGTCATGTGTACATTTATTACAATGCAATAAAAATAAAGTTTCTAAAATAGACAATAATATAATGGATTTCTTTTCTTGGCTGTTACACAGGTGGCGACCATGGCTGTATTATAAATGTTTTATAAAACATAAGTGGTGGCGACACCTTGCGACTTTCCGACAGAAGAAGAAGAAGAACGCACTTCCGGTTTGCGGGAAGTTAAAAGAAGAAGTTTGTGGGATAAACCAAAACAGACAAGATGGACGAGGCGCTGCTCGTGTACTTCCACGGACTCTTCGAGATCTTCAGACGTCGCGGACGCAGCCAGCTGAGTCTGCTGGAGGCCCAGCTGAAGGTGAGGAAGAGGAGGAGGAAGAGGAGAGCCGCGGCGTTCGTCTCCGCGCTCATAGCCGCGGGCGTCGACGTCGAGGAGTTATCCGCCGCCGCGGGCGTCGACGCGGAACGGGCATGCGACGGTAGCAGGAGGACGTTATGGGTGCGCGCGAGACGCCAAGACTGGTGGGACCGGGTCGTAGTCGGCACGTTCACCGACGAGCAGTGGCTCGAGCATTTCCGCATGAAACGTCGCACGTTCGACTCCGTTTGCGCGAAACTGCGGCCGACGCTGAGCAGGAGAAACACGCACCTGCGCGCCGCCGTCCCGCTGGAGAAGCGGGTCGCCGTGGCGGTGCGGTACCTGGCGTCCGGGTCCGACTTCAGAACCCTGTCCGACCTGTTCGGTATCGGTAGAACCACGGTGTCTAAGTGTGTGTGGGAGGTGTGTCGGGCTATAAGGTCGGTCCAGCGGCAGTTCATCAGTTTGCCGCGGGGCGACAGGCTGCGGGAGGTGGTGGCGGGTTTCCGGGGGAGGTGGGGCTTCCCGCAGTGTGGCGGGGCTCTGGACTGCTGCCACATCCCCATCAGCCCCCCAGCCACCAACGCTGACCCTTACTGCAACCGTGATGGAGGTCATTCATTCATCCTACAGGCTGTTGTGGATCACCTGTCCAGGTGAGTAACACACACACACACATATAGAAATTGAGGGAAAAAAAGTCAAATCTCCTGGAAATGATTAAGTTATCCTGGAAAAATGATGGCAGTGAAAACGTTTACATGGGTAAAAAAGCAATAATGAATACATTGATAAATGGGGGGTGCTATTAGTGTATTGTGTTTGTAAAGGTAGTAGATGACGTATAAAGTGTTTCTGTTTCTGTTAGACCAGGGGTGATTTTAGCATCTGGTCTTTAGCCCCCAGTGCTCACAGAGGCACATTATTTTTCACTAAATGATGCAGACTAGTACATTTGTAAATGTTGGAGCTGTATTCGTTTTGCTTTGAGTAGTATTTTCCCCTACAACGTTAAACTTTGACCTTTCAAAAGGCTGTGGCTTTAAATTCATACCTTCTCATCTTGCGAATATTCAGCGCCACTGCCAGGCAGCACGCCTTGCAGATCCAGAAATTATTAGCAGTTACCTGCAAGCAGTCGTGTAAATGTGCCAACCAATCAGAAGAGATGTCGCTGATAAGTGAGCTGGTTACAAGCCTCATTTTAAAGCATGGTTGCCAGACACAGGGTTGCCAGGTTGGGGGCAGAGCGACATAACTGCGCAGTTGCACTAATTTCCAAAGTTTAATATAATAATTTCAAAATGTGCTGAGCTTGGGGGTGCCGAGCTAATTCACAGTGGTGCCGAAGCACCCCTAAAAATGGCCTAAACTCGGCCCTGTGTTAGACTGTGGTTGTAACCTGGTATTTTTGGTTTTTTCCACTCTTCCATCAACAGATTCACCAACATCAACGTTGGCTGGGCTGGCAGTGTACACGACGCCAAAGTGCTGAGAAACTCCACACTGTTCGATCTGGCTGAGAGTGACAACCTTTTCCCACCGGTGAGGCGTAACCTTGTAATGTTCTACAGATGACCTACTCAAATAAAAAAATATACTTTAATATATTAAAGGTTAGTATAGTGCAGCTAAAATGTTATAAGTATACTCGATAAAGGCTGCTGCAAATGTAGAAACTACTTTGTGTTGGCCTTGCTCAGGCTATACACACAGTCTAGCATCAGTGAATTAATGTTAGATTGTGTGTACACTAGTGTTATGTCCACAATTAAATATACGTATGAGGCTGATTTTAGTTTGATTTGAGTTACTGATCTTATCAAAACTGTGCTAATTTCACATAAAAAGTAGTGGAAATGCAGTTTCCTATAATCACATGTTCACAAAATGTTGTACAAGTAATTGTTGGATGGACTCAAGTAAGGATAAATTCTAAAATTTATTTTCCAAGTAGCTTTTTGAGAACAATGATGAGAAGATGTAGCTACTAAAAATAGTGAAATTAATAATTGTATCACATTTATATCAAAAGTTATGTAAAATGGATTCAAAACAACTTCAGCTTGAGTTTTGCTTTGATCCAGTGTAAATCTGATATTATTGTCAATTTTATTTATTTTTGTGCTTAAAACCAACTTTGTTTATCAATTAAGGAATGATCAATATGTAAAATAAAAAATGCAATAATTTTCAGTACTGTACTGATACTAACCTTTATTTTTCTTCATCTCGTTATTATTTCACTAGTATTTTTCTCTGATTCAATCGTGTGTAAGTGTAGAATCTTGAAATACTGATTTACTACGGAGAAATCTATTTTTAGAAATCTTTTTACTTTTTCCATTTAGGACACAGAAGAATTTGGAGGTCGACAGGTGCCCCTCCTGCTGTTGGGCGACCCTGCGTACCCTCTGTTGAACTGGCTAATGAAGGGATACCCTGACAATGGATATCTCACTAGAGAACAGATCCATTTCAATTACAGACTGAGACATGCACACCTCACTGTGGAAAGTGCTTTTGGGAAACTTAAGGGGAGATGGCGGTGTCTGTTGAAGCGGATGGACGTCAGCGTCCTGAGGGCCCCCACCATCGTCAGCAGCTGCTGTGTCTTACACAACTGGTGCGAGGCTCAAGGAGACGAGTTTTTGGAGGATTGGTGGGAGGAAGTGGACGAACCAGCAGAACTGAGGGAACCGGACGTTCCGGCGCCTCATGAGAGAACGATAGAGCCGCAGGATGTGAGACGGGCGCTCGCTAAGTTCTTCGCCTACAACTGAGCGTTGGGGATTTTTCTCCCGTTTTATAAAATTCGTACAGGCCCCTTCGGAATACACCGATTTGCTCAGCTCCCGGTGTTTCTGCTTGTCAAGAATCAAGGTACGGTAGTGATGGGCAGATGATACCGAGGCTTTTGGCGTGTGTCACTCTTCCAGAAGTGGAGTGATTTCCAGCTGTATAAGAACCATGTTTCAAAATAGGGTTGGGAGAAGATAAGAGATTTGGAGAGTGAGAGTATTTGGCAAGTTTCATGGTGAGTACCACTAATAAGCAATGTTCTAAAGATCATTTTGATCTCATACCACCAATTAAGATACACTGCAGGTTATGTGAAAAGATATTGCTGAGCTGAGCCGTGATGAGTGATGATTCTGACACTACTGAAATGTGAAGTTTAATGTTATAGCGCCATCATCTGGGCAAACTGCCCCAAGTTTCTATCCAGCAACACACCTGGCAGGTATGAAGTAGACTGAAGTCGGATGAACAGTTAAGATATGAGATGGACAGACACATACACACATTACAGTGTTTGTTTTTAATGGCATTAGTCCATACAATGTACAGCTAATTACAAACACCTGTTTGAATTGTAATAGGAAAAATAAAAAAATCCATGATGCAGAATGTGTTTAGTTGTAATCTGTCTTTACACTTTGGGGAAGTATGAGTTTTGCTTTTAGTATTATTGTTGTAGTGTCTGCAGGTCCTGAGCATATCTTAAACTACTGATTAACCCAACCCACTCTAATATATACCAATGTTAAACCTGTACACAGGATCAAATACATACTAACCTATACTATATATTGTAATATCTACATTAGTCTGTGGTTGGGTTTAGGAAATGACAGCACAGTCTTCATAGAACTAGGATTTTTTATGAATGAAAGAAGACAATAAGTGAATTCTACAGTAAAGTCTTTTATTTTCAACTGGAAATTACAGCAAGGGAACAGAAATGTGCAACATAGCTGCTGCTCACCATTGTGTGAAATTACAAAATATACAAACGGAAAAAGGCACATAAGAACTAAAGGGAAAAATCTATCCAGGTTCTCCCTTTTCCTCATGAATTTGAAAGAATCTCAAACCTGAGTTTCAGGTGTGGTTGATTTATTTGCATAACTTCAATCAGTAGATATGTAAAAAAAAAAAAATACAGGACAAACAGAACTGCTGTTTACTTAAACTTTAGTCAATAAATTAGGTTTAAAACATATTCAGACATACAGTATGAAGGCATTTGTAGATTTGACAGTGAAATCCATTGTTTCAGTCTTGGCTTAGCTTGTGTGTTAAGACTTTTTATGCATTTTGTGTCAAAAGGAACAAGAAACCTGTTAATGATATAGCAGACAGACTGAGGAAGTGTTAACTGTGTTAAAGGTTTTAAAAATGTCATTACAGAACTGGGCAAAAACAAGTTGACAGCAATTGGGGGAAAAAGAAACAAATCAGTAGTATAAATATATGTTTTAAGGAATTTACAGTTGGGATTTACAGTGATGAAATCAGATCTCCAATAGAAACCATGATGCTTGTGTGTGTTACAAGTTCATGTTGTGGTGTCAATAGTTTTCGGTTGGATACCCAAGGAAAAATGTCCATTAAAGAGTTTTTTTTAAGATCTTACATTTAAAAACTGTATCATATACAAGTGCTTAAAAACCGGGGGGATCGCTTGTAGTGCTGGTTGTTGGGTCGGCTGACACCGGGGGTAAGGTGGGGCACGTGTGGCCTGCAGGTTGCTGAGCCGAAGCCATCCTCGAGCCCAGAGACGCTATCGACTGCATCATCATCCCAAACATTTTCTCCTCGTGTGCGTGCTGCGCTCGCTGCATCTGCAGAAGCACCTCGTTGTCGTCCTTGCTGTTACACAAGGCTTTGGTGAAGGCCTCCAGGGTCATCTCGAACCTCGACTTCTTCCGTTTGGGTTGGCCACCGCTCGTAGAGGACGGTCGCTTTGATGAGGAGGAGGAGGATGAAGGGGACGGGGATGATGCAGCAACAGCTGCTTCTGGTCCAGTAGTATCTATAAACACAAGTGAACACTACATGTCAGTCGAGAGAAAGCAGAATCAGAGAAATTAGAAGGAAAACCCCTTCTGATATTTAAATTGTAGAATCTAACATCAAATGAGACTTGAGATATTCTATGATTCTTTGTGTAAACTAACAAAAACCATCCCATATATTGGAAAAACTGACCAATATTTCCAGATAATTAAAATTGTATATTATGGCTGTATGATGTATCATTTTACATTGAACAACTTATTTTCTATTGCTTGTTACACTCCCTGATGTTGCCATTTCACTGCATCAAATGCCAGAAACAATCTGTGTGAAGTTTAGACATTATGGCACCACTTATGGTCTGTAAATAAAAGTATTTACAGATGACTCCAATCAAAATAATGAGAGATGGAGAGAAAACCGCTGGTTCAAAAATGGGGAAATAAGAGTTCAGTTTAAAATAAGACTTAAACATTGAGACTTTAGAGTGTATCCTGGAGATGCTTTTTTAAATTATTTTATTTCAGATAGTTATGCAACATGGGGTACATTGAAACAGGGTGTACAAGGTTGTATATTGGCAATAATAATGAAAAAGATAAGTAAAACAACTGACAATTAAGAAATACGAGAAAAAGGTTACAAAAAATAAAGATTAGATGTAGAACTTTTTAGCATCTTTTTCTATTCTGGAGAACATAGATGGAGTCGGCGTCCCCACAGGGCCGCCATCTTGTGTCGGTCTGCTCGCTTAAGAGTATAGTATACTATTACAATAACCGTTACTTACTCAATTTTCAACCGATTTTTATCATACTTGATTATAAATAATGGTATGACACTATATATATATATATATATATATATATATCTCGAAATACTATCATTATGAACTTCCATATAAAACACACATATATATATATACACCAACCTGTATCATACATACGCTAATAACACGTAACAAACGTACCCGTTTGGAAATGGAGTCATAAGCATTTTGTCTGCAAATTCCTCATTTAAATTGCGGCTAGAGAACGAGATAACAGCCGGAACAGGCCCGTCACAATATGGCCGCCGCCGAGGGACGTCGGCACCTAGCTCTATTCACCCCCTTGTGGAGAACAACCTCCGCTGCTAAGGTAAACGGTAACGTTAGCTCGGGATGACATTTATGTAGAGACGGGCTCGTTTCTGGAAGCTAACGTGACGTACCGCTACCGTCAGGCGTCACGTTAGTGTTCTCCGCTGTTGCGCTGACGGGCGGTTCGTCGTCTTCTTCTTCTACCGGCCTCCCGTACTCCTCCTGGTTGTTGTCCAGCTCTGAGTCCAACACGTTCCCTTCAAATGAGCTGAAAGCCGCCGCCCCGTCGCCCAGCACCCGCCGCAGTTCTCTGTAAACATCTGGACAGCTGATACCGTTCCCGTTGTCTTTGGTTTTCCTGTACACGTGCTTCAGGTGTTTTATTTTGCGTTGACACTGCAGCCACGAGCGCGTGTACCCGTTCTCCTGCATGTGTTGGGATATGCCCTCGTAGATCTCCCGGTTGCGGTACGAGTCGTCCAGCTTCCGTTGCACCGACTCCTCGCCCCAGACGGAAATCAGACACCGTGTTTCTTGTGAGCCCCATCCACGCGCGTCCATCTCACCCCTTGTTGCGGCTTCGGGGTCGTGAACGGGGCCGGTGCGTCGCTGCCCCCGTTAAAACTGCCCTGGCCGCGGGAGCGCGCGCACACTCGAGGAGGTGGAGCTACGTTATCGATGACTTTTTATCACAAATAAATGCTATTATTCCACTGGATACGACGTGTTGTTGAAGTTTATATATGTTTTTTAAAACGTACCACCTAAGCTGAACGACTAATTACAATATGAAGTTAATCATCTTTAACTAAATATTCATAATAATCCGCATATATAGGATTTATACATTGATTTTAAATTGCACAAATCTACTTATAGAGAGATACATGTTATTTCACATTGAACATTCTCTGATAAAGATGATTTAATACATATATTTTCCCCTGATGTTATTTGAAGACTGACTTCTGCCACTGCTCTTACTCCCTCCAACCAGATGTGGCTCCAGCTGTGAGTCTCTGCTGTCACAGCATAGCAGCTAGCTAATGAGTAAGCTAACAACTAAAAATGAGCTTCTTCTACTTGAAAGACCAGCAGCTGCCACTTATATATGGATATATACAAGTTAATGAAGGCTAATGTTGGCTAATTAATTTAACTCACCTATGGGACTCTCGAAGCTGATGTCGTCAACTTGGTCCTGGTCGACATGGTCCTCGACGACATGGTCCTCGACTTGAGAAGAAGTCCTGGATCCAAGCAGCTCCTCCAGCAAGTTGCCAAATGGACAGTCCACCCGACTGTGGCCACTTATGCTGTTGTTTTTCCTGGCCTGGTAATATGCTTTCTTTAAGTGCTTCCACCTGATGCGGATCTGCTCTGGTGTCCTTGTGAAGCCACAATCTTTCATTTGGTCTGAGACCTTTTTGAAGAGGCCTCCGTTCCTCGTTTTCCGTCCGTCCAGGTACTTTAAAATGTTATGCTCCTTGAGCAGAAACAGCATGATCTCAGACTCGTCTTCTTGCCAAAAATGGTTGTTTTTCTGAGCTTCTGCCATGTTACTGCTCTGGTGGTTCTAGTCTTCTTCTGCCACCGACTTTCTTGGGTGTTTTTCTTCCCGGGTCACACGCCAGCCAGCGCTGGGGGTTGCGCATGCGCACATGTGTTGCCTGGTTTAACTCCGATTAAGGCGTAAACGTGAAGGAGAAAACCGAAATCCAATCGCATTATCTGGGTGTCTTAATCGGAGTGGGAGAACCTGTTCACATGCACTGCAGTTATCCAACATAATCCGAGATTACAAAATTCCACATAGTTAATTTAATTATGAATACGTTTTAATCAATAAATCGTATCTCATTAAATGTGTTTTAGCCTGAAAGCTAACAATTTCGCCGTTCCATTGCTGCCTTCGGTGCGATCGTAGCCCGTGTTGAAGGTTTTCTCTCCAGCCTGGAACTCGTGTCTCTTCCGGGGGGCTTTCTAAAATAAATCCATACGGGTAGAGCCAATACCGACCGTTTTATTGTCCATATTTGATAAATTATCGCTCATATATTACAGCTAGCATTGATGCTAACGACCGTGTTTGTTTCCCACACTGCTTTGCGAGAAACTTTTGCCCAATCAGAGGCTGATCCAGCCGGAAACAACTCTTCTTCTTATCCCCGGTTACTAAGCAGATATTTTAGAGAGCGCCCATCAATGGTTTATATAGTATAACTGTATTTTATCGCAAAAAAGTAAGTCACACAACAAATAAAGTAAATATCTTTTTTTGTACATATGTAAATAATTTTTTAACTGAATTATTATATTATTTATTAAATATTCATATAGACCAGTGGAAAAAAAGATGAAACCACACCAGAATTGATCAAACTAAGTTGTCTGTGTTGGACCAACTGCAAAGAATGGAACATTCAAATTGTTTTATTGTTTTATTTACTTTCATACAATTAACACAGTTTGTGTTAAAATACAAACAAATATATACATTTTCATATCCATTACTTACTTTTCCTGGGTTTTAGTTGAAGTTTTGATAAACCTAATGAGTTATTTGAGGATTTAAGTATCAAAAATCATCTTATCTTGTCTGTCTCATTAACATTATAGAGACTGTCCTCTGATTTAATTGAATGGGTCTGACTGAGGGGGAGATACTGACTGTATAGTTGTGACATCACAAAGTCCTGACACATGTTTTTTTTTAACTTTCAGAATACAGGCTGCGTGCATTTCTCTGTGGACTGAGCATTTTGAAACATGAGGTAGTAGCCCATTTATGAAGCACCAAGACCTTCCTTATGATCAACAATTAAAATCTGTTTCTATGATATGATACTTTTCATGCATCCGAATCTACACACGTCTATAATTTCACCATAGGGCCAGTTGATCCTGAAATACGTGCTGCTCAAATCTCTCAATACCCTAAAATAGGAGGAAAACAAAATGTAAGATTAAGAAGTTGTGAGTTAGCAATTTAAGATATAATGTTTTTCATCAGTATTTAATTTGTGATTACCACAGTGTCGGGCAGGCAAGTTCCAAATGCCTCAAGCAGGAGGTTCTCCTCCCCCACTGCCATCTCAAAGTCTGCAAAAGACAGCCTGCCATCATGGTCATGGTCCTATAGATGGAAACAACACTGTAAGTGTGCCTCTGGTCAATACATGACATTTGAGAAGTTAACATCTCACCATCTTCTTGAGTGTGATGTCCACCAGGTCTTTGATGGCTTCGTCGGGGTCGTCCTCCGGGGGCAGCCTGATGAGGCAGTTCTTCAGCATCTGGAGCATCTCCTCCCTGGAGATGTAGCCGTCACCGTTCAAGTCATACACGTGAAAGCAGTCTGAGGCGTGAGAGCAGAGGAGGGTTATTATCTGGATAATACATCGATTGTACATCGATCAATACATAGATTTAGAACTTACATTTTATGTTTTCATCCAAGGTCCCACGAAGAAAAACCGACAGCCCCTCGATCCACTCTTTCATACTAATGAAGCCGTCATTGTCTTTGTCAAATGTCCTGAAGACTGGAGACAGATCCTCAGTGATACTTAGAGCATGGTACCAAACAGTCACTAAATACACTAAGGCAGAGATTCTCCTAGTGCAGGTGCGGTAAACATGTGGTCCTGGGGCCCAGATTTGGCCACCTAAGGGTCCAACCCGGCCCACTGTATGAATAATGTACCAATTCTTATTTGAAGATTTGAATATTTTACACCAGATTAATATACTTCAATTTTCTATATTCTAATAAATTCTAGCTCTTTATAAATTTGTTGTATACTTTGTGTGAAAGGTGCATATTTTGATGCAGCACAGTACGTCAAATTATCTCCATATTGATAAACTAAATCATTGAAATGATCTAATTATAGAACACATTCTGCATAATCACTACTTTTACTTTTAATAAAAATATTCAAATTCAAGACATGAGTACTTTTCAGAAGAAGTACTTGCCCATGGCTACAAAAATGTCAGGAAAAGCTACTTGACCAGCAGAACTTTATCTGTGGTTAATCAGAGGCACTTTAAATGAAGACGGATGTGTCTGACTCCAATTCAACATGAGTTAATTGGTTAAATCCCAAGAAGAAGGCGTGCACACCTGTGCAACCTCATTATCTCGGTCGCTTATTTTTACTTTGACTTCCTTGAAAGATTTCAGATTGTTTCTCAATTGCGTTGCACAGGTCATAGGTCACGTTAGAGGTGGAAGAAGTTGTGAAATTATTTGTCTTGGTGTCTTTTTTTACATCACAAAACCTGGAATTTCAACAGGTGTGTGTGTGTGTGGGGGGGGGGGGGGGGGTGTATGGGTCATTGACAAATAATGTTTGTTTATTTTTTAAATATATCATCCACCTAAAATATAAAACCAGTTGATAGCACGTCACATTGATTTTTTTCACTGACATATATATATATATATATATATATATATATATATATATATATATATATATATATATATATATATATATATATAGTACACCTTCTCATTCGATGTGTTATTTTCATGACTGTTTACATTGTAGATTCTCACTGAAGGCATCAAAACTATGAATGAACACATGTTTATGGTGTTATGTACTTATATGTAATAATAATAAATGTGTGTGTGTGTATATATATATATAAAATGGCAGTAGACAGAATACCTCCATCCATGATGAAGTCGTTGGTCAACCCGAAGCTGTTGTGCAGGATGCTTCTGAACCTGCCTCTGTCCAGGCCGCTGGCGGCTCTTCCAGGGACCGTCGGCTCCCCCAGTAACACGCTGAACTCCCGGATGAGGCACGCGACCTCCGTTTTATTGACTAGGGGTCACGAGGAGAGACATTTACACGTGCCCGGTTACAGTATTTAAGTTGAGAACGAGTTAGCGAATAGTTTCAGTCATACTCACAGTGGGCCACTTGTTTAGAGATAGTTTCGGCGAGTGTTCGTATCACCCTCCTGTTCATAGCAGATAATTTCGACATCTTTTAGCTACAGGACGCAGGGCAGGCTGAGCAGCGTGCGACGGCAGCGGTGTTGATGCGACGTCATCGCCATGGCAACCACGCAAGCGTAGCGCTGCTTGAAAAGTTACGTTCGTTCTGTCGGTGGAAATTCAACCGCTCTCATGTAAAGAAAAAAATAACTCATCTATTGAAAACGTTATCAAATGCAGAAAAAAAAAATATATATAAAATATTTATTTATTTATTTATTTATTTATTTATTTATTTATTTATTTATTTATTTATTTATTTATTTATTTATTTATTTATTTATTTATTTATTTATTTCAATCAAAAGGCCTTGACAGTGGATGACTGTGGACATATGTAACATTAAATAATGAAGTGAATCCAGTACTTTAGGCAACTTTAAACCTGGCTTAAACTGTAATGTAAACTCAAAACGTATATTACCTGGAGTTAAATTAAACAGATGCCAGGTAAATGAAATTAGTCAAGAGGCAGTTCCCTTTTTCATCACTTTTCCAAGTCTTCTTTTTTTTTATTGAACATAACTCATTTCCAACATTTTTGAAACCTGACATGTGGCAAATTTCCAATGAAGTGATGACACATGTTTAATGGACTGAAGATCCTGGAACTTCCTTTCTTTCTTTATATTTGGCTCCATATTTATTGAATTTATTGATACGCACAGCACTTTATAATAAATTATTAATCATTATAAATTACTATAAAATATTATAGCCTATAGCCTTTATCACCCACCACTATTGAATCATGTCAGAGCTTCTTCTGCACCACAGATCCATGCAAAAAACTTTCTCTTAGACAATGAAATGGCCTAAGTCCTAATGGGCATAACCAGAATGATCCTTCCAACTCAGGATTGAGGTGATTTTAGAGATGATTTAGGCCAGAAACTCACTTTCATCAAAAAAAAATGACCATAGCCTTTATTCTAATAGGGTGACATACTGACATCTATAGGGTGTAGACCTGCTGTGAATCTGCTCTATTACACATGGAGATGATATTTTTCTGTTGTAGAAAATATCAGATTAGGGTGTAACATTTAATCTTCTTTCAAAGGAATTTTTAATACAACCCTTTATTGAACCTGCCTCCTGGCTGCAGCTCCTGATTGAGTCATTTATTTGTCTTCAACTCCTCCCTATAAACTTAGACACTGGTCCAATATTTATTTAACTACCCTGTGTTCATTGGGAGGAAACATCGTGCCATATCAGTATCAATCTTTTTTTTTTACACAGTGATACAGCACATTAAGGAATAGAGTATTTCCTTAATGTATTAGGCTTCGTTTAGACTGGTAATAATACTAATAAAAATAAAACAATAAGAAAACAAAGACATTTTAAAGAATATATAATGATTACAAGGAGAAAAACAAATTTTCTTTTTGTTTGTGAATAAAATATTAAGAGCACACAATAAAATTCAACATATCTTCTATATCAGTATCTATTGGGTTACTATAATGACAGATAATATCTTTAATATCGTATCAATCATGTGATTGGCAGCTGTCTATGACGTTATCATTAATGGTTTCTTCTAAAAAAAATCTAGGGATCAAAAGTGATGATGATGATGCAGCTGCAAAAGATCCTGTAACGTTTTAAAAAGCAGCATTTGGATGAAATAACCATGATTTATTTATTCTAATTATTTTTGAGGGGTGGGGGACTATTTTTTTCATTCAATCTAGAAGCAGCCTGATCACAGGTGAGTCCCTCCTCCTCCTCAGTGAGCTCAGGTGCCTTTGACGCGCAACTTTCTACCTCCGCTGCGTTGACTTGTTTTCGCTTTTCCGCTCCTCGGAATGTGAGTTTACTTATCAAACGACCATGGGGGAACGTACGCTGGCGTCGGAGAGCCCGGGAGGAGAACACCGCAACCCGTTTCTCTCCGGTGTGTTCGCTTTTTGCGTGGAATCCACCGCCTGTTTCTCCCGCGACGCAGGAAAACGCTGCGTCCCCATCGGCCTCAGCTCCCTATCGGCTCTACTTTTACTGCTGTCAACTCTTATGTGAGTGGTTTTATAATATAACCGTGTTCCAGTTTTACTGAAGACGTCTTTTTTTGGCATGAAACGTGTGATAACTGTTTGAAGGCTCGTGTGTCAGAGGTGCAGATGTCGCAGGGGAAATCCCGGAGACACCGTGACCTCCCTCTACTGCTTCCTGGGAAACCTGTGCGCTGCCACTGGAGCAGCTATGTCCAAACAACCGCATATCCTGGTAATCTAGTGGAAATCATGCTGATTTCCATCTCTTGTATTCAATAGAGTCACCTATTTCTCCTTCTTAGATTGTGATGGAGGCTTTTGCTGCTGCCATGGATGCTGTCAGTTTTGTTTCCGGCTGCATCCCAGTGTGTCTGTGCTGGAACTCAAATACAGGTACATTTAAAGCAATGCCGTTAAAATCTACTGGGAATTTCTTGTATAAATACAACATGTAGCATAGAGCCTGCTATATGTTTTCAGGTGTTATCATAGCAGTTAAACCGTTTAGGGAAAACGGTGAGAAGCTTTAGAGATAAGCAAACAAATGAACTGTGGTTGAGTCATAATGAACTCCTGTTATTTCCGACTATAACCATCTGTTTTTATATGTTTCCCTTCGCTCAGAGAGGAGGCTGAGGATGCTGAGGAGGCGGAGGAGGCAGCGCCTCCTTGCAGTGTGTGTGCTGACGGTTCTAACAGGAGGTTTCCTGGAGTTCAGAGTCGGCCACAACCCGGCAGACGGCCCCGTCAGCGGCAGGAAGCTGCTGCACTTCACCAGGCTGCACGTAAGAGAGCAAACACCAACGCTGTGGCCAGAAACATGGGTTTATGTTGGATGCTGTTTAGATTTGATAAGAGTTTATTGATGAAATTGAAGCACCATCACACACAGCACTGTTTAAACTTAAAGACACAGAAGAGCACCACCCTAAGTAGCCAACACCATTATAGAAAATAAAAATAATAATATACACTACTCACAATAACTTGGGGATATTGTTAGTTACATGAGTGTTTTTCCTATTGGGTCTGAGATTTAATGAAATGGGTAAAAGTTCCCTTTTTTAATATTTGGATAATAATGAATGAAACACCATAGGTTTAATATTTATTACCCCATAAATGTATGAAATCCACTGAGTCTCTCACAATATCCCTAACTTATTTTGAGGTGTGTGTACATGTGTGTCTGTGCGTGTGTATGCATGCGTTTGTGCGTGTATGAACTGTAAATGCAATTGATATTGCAGATTTGCATTAATTTTTAAATAATTAATCTATGCAAATTTCTACTACTAATATAACACTAATATGCTTTTAAATACTCTGTTTTTAAAGTGTTTTATAGCATCAATATCTGCGAATGTGGATGGACACTCATGTGCTTACTGTAAATCCATCGGGTTTATGCTAAATGTCCTGTTTTATCTTGCATTCTAACACGTGAATGCAGGACAACACTGAGGTCCTGGGTTACATCCTCGGCCTGCTCTCCTCTGTCATCGCCTTCACCTCCAGGTTTCCGGCGCTCTACCGAGCTGTAAGTGATGAGATACAGTACTTTCACTTTAAGTCCTGCTGTTATTGCTTTTCTTGAAATTGTTCCCAGTGATAAATCACTTTTTTAATGAAATTGCATGTGCTTTTTCTCCCCTGTAGCACAAAGGCTGGATGCTGACGAGGGCCCATGTGTTGTCCGGGCTGCTGTGCTCGCTGGCTGGTTCCCTCTACACGGCTGCCATACTGCTCTATGACGCTCAGCGTCCATCTCTTCTGACAGTTATGCCGTGGCTGCTGTCAGCAATATGCTGTGTCGTCCTGGATCTACTTGTATCCTTTTAATGTGCAGAACCAGATTCAGTGGTTTACACCGTAGTATCGATCCTGCCACAGAACTGGAGGTGGTAACTTGGAGCGTTTGTAACTCAAAGGAAAAAAAACGTCCTTTTATCAAAGAAGGAGCAGCAGCAATAGCCAATATAGCTGAACACCAAAGGGAAGAGAATCACTTAAATAAATCCAAGGCCTATTAATACAGAATACCAAAAAGAGCATCACAAGCCCAGAGTTTGATGGGAAAAGCAGCGTAGAAACAAAAAAGAGAGCGAATTTTATCAAAATGATCTCTTGATTTGCTTGATTGCATGTTATTTGTCCATTTTTTTAGACTAGCTGTGATTGTGCTGACCTTTGACCCAGAATTGTCAGATTCTAGTCATCTATTGGTGCAAGAGGGGCACGGAGCAGCAACCTATGAGGTCTTCTTTACACACAGAGAGACTCTTGAGTGTCTCCAGTGAGGAAAAAGCTGCAACGAAGAAAAACGGAAAAGAGCAAGTCCATCCACTAAAACAAATAAAGGTAACCCTTCACATTTTTAGGTCCTATTTGTTAAATTCTACACTGCACAAACCGATTACCAGTTTAAATTCTTCATGTTACACATGATACTTTGATCTCAGTGAAACTTCCTGAAGGAAGAAAGCACTTGCTAAGTGAATGCTTTAACATTCACAATCTAGGATTTGTGTAGGAAGTGTAGGTAGTCGGCAGGCGATGGTCTGCAAGAATTCCTCATAAAACACAAGCCATCGTCTCTTTCTATCTTCAATCTTCTCATTATGGTTTGAGCTTGAACATTTTTCTGTTCAACCTTTTTCTCCAAAGACGAAAAACGTCCCGGTGACTGAGATGGGCCGATATATGGATGTCAGTATTCAACCTGCAAGTAAAGGAAGAAAGGTTGTTGCAGACTACTTCTAATAATACAATGAAAATGTGTGTATTCTCTTCCTGAGTCAGGGCTTTTTCTTGCAGTTTAATATATCTAAAGTAGAGAACCGTCGTGTTTTTGTGGATAGATATGCCTGAAGGAGGTGACAGTGTCCCGAGAGGAGCTGAATGACCAGTCTCTGAACACGACAGTGCGAGTGATCAGAGTCAACAGTTTCTGCTCTTCAGATACGTCCGACTCTTCGTTAGTCAGTTCTGATCTAGAGGTGGGTAGGACTAATTAAGCATTTTGTTCATGGAATGAAAAGTGATCACAAGAAGACCAGTAACAGGGTCTATGGAAGATGTATGTGACTGGATTTTAGTAATTCCCAGGTCTGCATAAGTATCGGAGAAGGGAATATTATGGAAAAAAGATTTTAATACTATTACCCCTATTCCATTTTTTAAAATATAGCCTAAAATTCAGAATTCCCACAAAAATCCTATTTTTTATACAAGCGGAGGGTTTTTCATGATGTTTGGAACAGGCAGCAAAAGGTTTACCACTGCGTCAGAGAGCTTGATGTTGTAGAACTTGTATACAGAGCATCAAAAAAGCAAGTATTAAAGGTGGAATATGTAAAATCAGCAGAATACCAACATGAAAATTGCAGTAGGTTAACTTACTGATGGAGGTGAAAGGTTGCCGTTTTCTGCGTGTGTTTTGAGACCATGTAAATCCTTTTCTGAGTCCATTTAGCAGATGCTTTACCAATATTGACTCTGGTTTTTGCTCTTCTCCGGTCACTCTGCTTCTGTGATTTATAAAGCTTCGTTTTTCCGGGGTCTTTCAAGCTGCTGCTGAATCTGCACATTCTGCCATTTTTTTTTACCCAGTAATCAATTAATTAATTGAGTATGAAATGGGGAAAACGCTTAGAAACCCTCAGGTAAGGAGGGATGCAAAACAAATAATCTCAATGCAATTAATAACTTGCATAGTTTCTAAGCAGCTGCAAAGAAATCATATCATTTGTTTTATCAGCAGCCCAATTGTCTTTTAATTAAATAAAGCTGAAAAATAACAATTGACCAGTTATTAAACTTATGTTTTAGCTTCTGTTATGTACTTGTATTCTTCTTGTTCTTGTTATTGGACTGGCTTTGTCATTTTACAATTGTGGAAATTTAGGCAAAACGGTGCAAACTGGGGTGACACGGTGGTGCAGGGGTTAGCGCTGTTGCCTCACAGCAAGAAGGTCGCAGGTTCAAGACCTCCTTGGTCCTGGGTCTGGGACCTTTCTGTGTGGAGTTTGCATGTTCTCCCTGTGTCTGCGTGGGTTTTCACCAGGTACTCCGGCTTCCTCCCACAGTCCAAAAACATGCTGAGGTTAATTGGAGAATCTAAATTGCCCGTAGGTGTGAGTGTGTGAGTGAATGGTGTGTGTGCCCCACGATTGGCTGGCGACCATCTGGGGTGTATCCCTGCCTCTCGCTGTAACGTGCTGGGATTGGCTCCAGCAGACCATGTGACCCTAATGAGGAATAAGCAGGTATAGAAAATGACTGACTGACTGATGGTGCAAACTGGTCTATGTAAAAAAAAGTGTGTTCTTCACACATTGAGCCACTAGGTGGCGACAGCATGTTGATATAATGGGTGGCACATGACTGAAAATATGAATGAATGTAACTGTTTTTGACTGCTGCTGGTAACTTGTGTTGTATAACCCCATGTAAACTGCTGTTTTTGTTAAAATATATCGAGTTTATGGCTTTTCATAGCAGCTAAATGAATGGGGTTTTTAACAGAAGTTCATCAAGAGGTGAAAGTCGAGAGCTATAACATGCTCCTCTGATGAATGATTGACTGAGTGTTTTTACTCCGTGTTCGTGGCTTTGTTTCCCTGAGTAGTGTAATTACTGTAGTGGAACTGGATGCCTCGCAGTCTGACAGAGCTGGATTCTTTCTCTCCTTGATGAGGGCACAAGCCTGCAGACGGCTACTTGAAACTGTGGTTGTGCACAGTGCTGACAAAAGTATGCCTCCTAACCTTTGTTTCGGTGCCATTGGAATTTCTTGTCTGAATCCCCACCCCTGTTTTAAGGGTCGAAACAGAAACATTCCTGTTCCCATGCTTAATCCACACCCACCATGGGCAACTCCAGACCTATACACAGTAAGGTTAAAGTTATACTTCTGCACATCCAAATCCCACACTAGGACTGCAAAGCAGAAGAAAGTTGTAAGGAGGAGTAACAGTGAGGACACTGTGCTGCTGCTGCTGCCGCCGCAAACCGAGCTTTGTGCTTTCCACATGTGACTCTGAGGGAAGTAAAGTCAGACGGTTGTCACAGGTTCTTGTGAGAAGAAAACAGTCAGCAAGTTCTTTTAGGACCGATGAGACGATTTCTACAGAAAGAGCTGTGTGCATGTGATTCTGTGATGTTTGCAAAAAAAAGTTTTTAACTGCTTATTTTAAGTAAAGTGGCTTTATTCTGCAGTTAAACTCGTTTACAGAGGACGGTCCATGTGTATTATATCTATTCTCTTTTGTTTTTTCAGTTTCTAGAAAGTGACTTTTCCAGTTTTCTTCTTTTTTTCCTCACTCTCTGGCTATGACGCTCCCAGCCACAAGAGAAACTCCCTGACTTTGCTGCCGTAGAATGCCAAGTAATGGAGGATGTCATTTAATTAGAAACAAAGGCAAACAGTGTGAGTGGAAACAATTGCAGCTTGATACTGTTCAACCAAACAGGAAAAAACCAAAGGATGTGAATGCCCTTAGCTCAGATAACGTACAGAAAAGGAAAAAGGCTTCAAGGGATTTCATATATATGTGTATGTATAGAGCAAGTAATTTTTTTTAGATTAGTCCCTCCCTTTCTGGCACTCTTTCCACTTGCTAGTTAAAAATAACAGCAGCTGCTTACTTGGTTATATGATGCATAGATAGTTTACATACAAGTTGCCCCAGTGTCTAATGTTTAATCTATATTATGCAGCCCTCAAGTTGAATTCAGGACAGTCTGGTTTGGGTGCAACAAGTTCTCTCTACGTTAAAGCAACTGCACAATGATTCAAAGCAAGAGGACAGAGGAGATGGTGAACACTTTTTAAATACATTTGAAAAGAACATGAATTTAAAGTTTGGCCGCTTTTACATGATATCGCCATAATCACTTATGGTGAAAAACCAAACAATAATTTGGAGCGCGCTGCCTAAAGTCAGCGGCCGGCAGCCTGGATTGTCTATTGTACTGCTTGTCTTGCCTCATTTCTGCTGATTCCTAGCTGAGGTGGAGGGAACTGAGGGGTACAAGAGGGGCGGAATTGTTTGAGATTTGCCGTGTGGCCCAATTGTTCTGCTGTAAAGGATCTTTGATTAAAGACCAACACTGGGCTGGGGCCTGTCTGCCTAGGAAGTAGTGCACAACATGTCTGCCTTGTCTATAGGGGGCCTTGCGTGTGCTACCCTCTGCTATTTTGGGAGATGTTTAAGGCCTCCTGCGTGATGCCTGCTGGCAGGGGTTTAACTCTGAGCTCGAAGCCTTTAGCTACAGCATGAGTCATCCAGCCAGGACCTCAAACAATACAAACAAACCTTTGTTAAATTAGAAAAGAAGTTTGAGTCTCAGAAATTGAAATGAAATCCAGACATGGTAAAGTATGATACTCAAATGCTGGATAAAAATATCCTCTTCACAGAGGGGATTTTGAAAAATCCCATTGAAAACAAATTTTTGAGCAAATAAACTAACTTAAACAATGGTAAGTTTTACCATTGTGAATGCCATAGTTCCTCCATATCAGTGTCTTCTAGTGCATCAGACTAGATAATTAGTTGAATATGGTTTGTGCTGTGGTTCTCTATATGTAATCCCAACGTTTCCTTCTTTTCCAGTGGGATTTCGAAGGTGGAAATGCACGGTGGAGCGAATCAAACGCAAAGCAACAGGAGGGAGGTGAGTTTCCCCTGCAAGAGTGGCCGAGAAACCCCAAACCCTTTAACATCTGCACCTGCGCCATGTCCGGAGTCCCACAGAGCTCTGACACCAGGAAAGAAGAAGAGAGCGCGAGCGGCTCCACTGCGAACCCAAACACCAAAGAGATAGCATTTAAATAATATTCTACACATGTGGTGCGTTCATTGGAATGGTAATAAAAACTGCAATATTGACCTGCTCTCTGTTGTGTTTGACATCACCGAAGCTAAGCCGTGTTAGTGAAATGATGGTTTAAAAACTGCAGGTTTGTAAAATCAGATGTTTACCAGGGTTGTTGTGGGGTTTTAAAATAATTGAATATATGAATATGCAAATAATATCTTAAAAAATTGGAAAAAGTCTTAAATTTCATTATCCGGGTCTTAACATTCGTGCAGCGTGTAACTTCTCCGTATTGCATCGTCAATTACACTTTAATATTACTGTCAACTTTCCTTGTGATTTTATGTTTTACCAGAAAACAGCATCTCCAAATTGCCAATCTACCGTTAGGCTCTGTGGTCTGTGTTAGGGGCCGTCTCTACTCAGTTTGCTGTAGTATTATATTCACAATACCCTAACTACTACAGGTGAGGTTTTAGTGAACAAATATTTTATATCAATCGAAATTTAAACAAATTTAAAAATTGCTTTTCTTTGCCGGTAGGTCTGTGAAATAGGCTGTGAAATAGGTATTAGGTTTTAGATAAATTCTAAAGACTTTTAATTTAACTTGAAGAAACCTGGTTGCATTGTAGCTTTGTCTCTAAATTATTGTCAATACTCTGACTGTGTTTTTTCCAAATCCTCTGACAACAGCAATCCATCAGGAAGATTTACAAAAGACCTCCCCTAATAAAACAATATTGCTCCCCTGCTGCCTTGCGAGGTTATTGGGTCATATCCTGTATTTTGCTGGTCGACCCGTGTTATCAGGGCTGTGCTGGGGAAAGGGGCCGGCGGCGCAGATAAGCACCAGACTAGACGGCCGCGGCTCCTCTGTCCTCTCCGTCATCCCTCAGACCTCTGGTCGTCCCGCTCACTTCCAGGGCTTCAGACGAGCCGGTCGGAGCAGCAGAGCAGCACATTTTTAACTAAAGGGACTTCCTGAGGGCCGATAATGGAACAATACGCAGATTAGAGTAACGTTATGAAGCACATTTTACTCCTCCCTGTTACATTTCCTCGAGTGACATCTCCGAGACAAACGGCTTGGAAAACAAGTGATGAATTGCGACGGAGCAGTTGCTGATATCAGCAGTTGTAAGTAATGTAACTTAACACCTTGTTCGGCCTGTGGACACGATCTGATGGGTCATGGAGGAAGATATATTCAATATTACCATTTCTCAATTCTCAGCACAATCCTATTCTTGTCATTTAACTGTTCCACCCATTTCTGCTGTCCACATTAATGTTTGTGAACAAGCAATGTTTGGAAGCTGTAGTGATAAATACATACTGTATGATAAATTAACATTATGCATTCATTAATATTATGATATTTCAAATATATTTCAAATATCTGCTGTACTATTAGGGCAAATACTTAAAAACACCTGCGGAAATTTATGCAGCTTATTTCCAATGAATACCTTAGAGATTTATTAGACACACACACACACACACACATATATATATATATATATATATATATATATATATATATATATATATATATATATATATATATATATTAGATATATTACTGTATATATGACAGGAAAGAGTGTATTAATACTGTCCCATGTTTCAAAAATGCTTAATCCACAGAGAAACATACACAGCCTGTATTCAGAAACTTAAAACAAGCAGTCATGACTTATGTGAAGTTGTGATGTCACTACTATACAGTCACCACAAACAACCCACAGCCATTTAGAGAGGAGGAGGAGAGGCTTAGAAAGAAGCTGGAGAAAAGAAGTGTAAAACTATTCTGAGATGATCTTTGGTATTTTGGTAATCTTGTTAGGGATGTCAGAATTCCAAATAAAAAACAGGAAAGTGTAGAAGATGGGATATTTAAATGGTACAAAAATAAGCAGATAACTACCCAATGACCCAAAAAAGACAGATATCAATTTTCAGGAATCAAGTGATAGTTAACAAATTAGACATACAGCTTTTCTGCAGTTCATCCTACAGCAACATAATCCACACTGTACCTCTGGGCTGTCAGATCATCATCTGTCAGATGACACATTAAACTAGAAAACTAGACAAACTGAAAAATTAAGGTGCCCTATAACCTTTGACCGGTGGTGTATATTTATACATATCATGATTTATCAATAATATATGTATCTGCAATTAAATGCTTCCTGCTTCACAGGCCAATCTGTTGCTTTGAGATGAAGTGCCTCATGTGTCCATCTTGGTAAAGTGGTTTGAAATCCAAGATGTTAAATCAGATCAATTATTACACATAGCGCTACTTGATGGAGCTTTATTTTTTATGTTTGGTTGTTCTACACCTGAGAAGGTGACTGCTTCATATCTGTATTTCCTCTCATGCAGCAGACCAAAGTGAGGGAAAAAAATTGCATTTGATTGATGTAACGATGTGTTCAGGTGTCATGACGAATGCTGAGTTAGCATTTCTCCGTCTCTGGGCCTCATCCCTATCTCTTGTGAGACCCGAACCGAAAGAAAACAAATTGTGTCCTCCCCCCCCATACAAAGGTGGAATTCTGTTTGCAGAAGTGAAGAGGAGTACGGATTAGGACATCTGAAGCAGCAGTGGGGAATGGGCAGTTCTGTTTTTCTTGGCCCGTACGTCAGTGATCGCTCCACTGCAGATAGGGAAGATGCTGGATGATTTGAGCCTGCAGGACATTGTGTTCACCTTGCAAATTGGCCAGAAAGGGAGGTGGTCGAAGAACACAAAATCCTGAATAATTGCCAGGGAATGAGTAAGGAGTGAATCAGAAACTGGATGCTGATGAATGGATACAGAGTAGTTCATAAATAACACATATTTAATCAGATAGAGTTGCTTGAGAACTTGAGACTGATTTGACACAAAAAAACACACATTCTAAAATGTCTTCTATGACTCTAGACATACTTTTTAAAGTCTAAAAAAAATAGCCCTGTTAATGTCTCAATTTGGCTATTAGATGTTACATTTCTGCATTTCATGGATTTTTAAATTGATTGATTGATTTGGACAAATCTTTCTGGTTTCTGGCAAATTTCAGATACAATGTTTAAATAAACATGAATTGAGGAATGCATGCATTTCAGCACAAGATAAGCTTAAGTAAATAAAACTAACCACAGATAACTAAAGCCAGCAAGTGTCAGTGAACCTGAGGCTTTAAAGCAGATTTGATAATGACTGTTTCCTTAATCAATCATTGTTTTTTGCCAAACCTCCCTGAGCACGGTCGATCTATTCTTCAAAGAAGAAACACTTGTCATTAGTTTAATATTTATTATCCCAACATGTATGAAATCCACTGAGTCTCACAATTATGAGTAGTGTACAATTGATTGACAGGAAAATTAACCTGCCACTAATTTGATAATCAATGAATTGAAAACGTGATTATGTTCTGGTCCCTCCAGTCCACCATGATAATAAACTGATCTTTGAGGTGACTGATTTGAGGTGAATAATTCAGTAATAGGGGTTACAAATAAAGATTGACACGACCAAATATAAACTGATAATAGTCTAGAAAGAAATATATAGAAAGAAAAGAATTATATATGTTATATATGATTCCACCCCTTCAACCACACCCCCACACACACACTGCCATTATTGAACTATGGTCCATAACTATACCTCTATAACTATGTGTCATCCCACTGCTGCCATTGACTTTGGCCCTTTACAATATCATGGAAAATGTGCAATCACCAACCATATATATATATATATATATATATATATATATATATATATATATATATATATATATATATATATATATATATATATATATATATATATATATATATATACAACACATATATATATATATACAACATATATATGAAATATATATATATATATGAATTATTAAAAATAAATGAATAATATTATAAATAAAATAAAATTAATAAATTATAAAAATATTTAAAATTATTTTTGGTTGACGTGTTCACCTTGCGTAGCCCTCCAGTGACGTCCCATTACGTCACTTCCTGCCGTCAGACATCCAGTTCAGGCCAGTTCACTACGTGCTGTAGTACTCAGTCTGCCTCGCTGAGCTGTCAACACGCAGCGCTTTCCGCTCCGCGCGTCTGTTGCGACAACATTTTTCTATCCAACTTGGCCCATTTTCTTCTTCAACGACGTTTTCCTTCAGATAACAGCTGCTGTCGCCTCACCATGACTCGGAGGTGATCTTCAGAGTGTCCGGGTGGTTCTGGGTGAGTCCGTTGTTCGGAAACGTGTTGCGGTGTGTTCACCGCTGTCACCGTCACACATGTGTCAGTAGCTGCCTACCAGGGCTAAAGCTAACGCTACAGCGGTAACGTGAACATTAGCGTCTGCCGCTTGCGTGGACGTCAGCTTCGTTCCCGCAGGTGAGGCAGGACGACCGGCTAACGCTAGCGTTGCCGCCGAGACTCGGATTCGCTTCCACGTTGACTGAAAGAATAAGTACAGATGGAGACACATGGATGCTGTTGATAAGTTGGACTCTTGAGTAACGTTAGCGGGCTAACAATGAAGCTTGGCTAACGTTAGCCAGCTAGCCCGAGGAAGCCTCCTCCTGGCTGCTTGTGAGCTTGTATCAGTGCTTCGTTTGTCACTAATTTGGCATTTAACGCTTCTTATTGTTATCGGGAATGAGACAGTCAATATTAGCGAGTGAAAGATTAACGTAGGCTGAACCAAGCAAACCATAAACCTGAACCACATCCTGTTACAAAGGTGTATCCTTTACTGTATGTCAATACTCATAACAATGGTGAGCTTGATTCTTTGGTCCCCGAATGTGTTATTTACATATTCTATTGGCAATGATTTCGTTTAGTGTGTAAACTTTTGACTATTTGATCAACATCTGTCACTCAGTAACAAACAAGGATCTACTTGTACGTGTGTCAAGCTAACCAGCTTATTTCAATCCTCAATAGGCAGGTGGATGCTTGATTTTATCATACAACCAGATGCAAATGAAAATATGTAAAACAAACCGTACCCGTAAACATGTTTAACCTCTCTTGGACCTTTGAGTTGTTGTTCTACTCAAATCAAAGGTCTTTTTAATTTTTGATGTTTATTGTGTAGCCTCAAATTAGCAAATTAACCAAAAAGACGTGTAAGGGATGAGGCACATCTGCATTTCTGTATGTCCTGGAGTAATACTATGATATGTAGGTGGACTGTAGTTTATGCTCTTCATGACTTGATAATGTTTATTATGTCTGTTTATTATTAAGTCACCCAGCGAAGGGTAAACAAGAAGTGCTGAAACACAGTGTAGCATCAAATCTGTATGAAAAAGTTGTTAGTTTACAGTAGCTCCTTCCTGTTCTCTGCCCTTCTTATATATAATTTAATTGATAACTCTGACTCGCTGATTTACATTTCTATTTTGCCTTGCCGTTATTATGACTGGCTTTACTGTAGTGAAATCTAGTGCTTTAAAAAATGTTGTATATCCTTTTGCTAATTGGTTCTTTATTATCACTTCGTCGTAGAATCGTTTTCACTGTTTTTTTTACTTTATTATGAAGTGTTTGATTTATCATCAGTCTGACTTTCTGACTTTTCAAGGTGTTATTAAAGTCGCTCGACACATTCACAAATTAATTATGGACTGATGAATTATTAATGAACTCACTTCCATAATCAAATGACTGCTCCAGGGTTGGTTTAAGTGTGTCATAGCAAAGGAAGTGAAGATAACAGTATATATTTATATTTTTAAACTGTATTTTTAGACATATTTTCACAGCTGATCGTCTTGATCTAGAGCGGCTACACTTGCGTTGCTCGCGGTTACTTGCTGTCATCGTGGATGTCATTAATTGAGACTGCTGGCCGCTGTTTGTTTATTAGTGCTGCTGGCGGCGCATGGCTGGCATACCCAGACTACAAAAGGTTTTCGTAAATAAAGGATTAGAAAGAGATTTGGCTTTGTATAGCCAACCAGTGGTGAAATTATAAGTTTATTTGTGTCGCACAAATACAGATCATGCAGACCGGCTCAGGACTAATTTATTCTTTGTTTATGCACTTTTCTGTTTATATATTAACAGAGATAGTAGACTGGCTGTCACAGTGAGATGTAGATGATTATTAGTTTGTGGACCTTTGAGTGGAAGAGAACGAAATCCACACAGTGTTGCTACAGGACATAAGAATAAAGCCTGTGAAGCCTTTAACTACACAGGGAAGGATTCAGACATGACTTAATGTGAATGACATTAATGTGACTTTTTGAATTAGTGTCATTTATTGGGGCAAATAAGTAATTTTTAAGCAGCATTTGGCATCTCAGATCAAGTTATGCATGCAGTTGGAGAAAGGAGCTTTTCACTCCTTCGAAAGCTTCATAGTAAAATCTGGAGTTGAAATTGAGTTCAACTGGCTTATCTATTGACAGGAAATGTATCTATAGCATTTTGGTAATCCTTTAATTGAGTGTGGGAGTTTTGTGTGATCTGAATATCTGCTTATAGAGAGTACACTTCACTAGGCACACGGGGGAAAAATAGGGCAGAAAAATAGTTCTTAGTTCTTAACGTGAGATACACTGCGTTTCTTACTCTTGGCTGAACCTCATTTGTAATTTTCTAACTTGAACTATAGTTGTTTTTTTCCCCCAAATTTAGCATGCAGTGTTTTATGTTAGTAATTTTCTTTTACCTGTTCCTCTGCCCCAATCTTATGTACTCACTACCCATAGATGCTACTTAGTTTGAGTGGCTCCTTCTTCACTGGGAATTAAGTCTCCTAATAAGAGATTAGCCTGACCGTTTTAAGATTTGTGTCCATGTGCTTTTTATCTTGGTTACTTGGTTCAGTACAGTCTGTACAACACAGTTTAATTCATGTGTTGGTTTTGTTTATACTTGTCTGTAGACTCTGTTTTAACAGTTTGACTTGAGTAAACTACTGGATGAGCGCTTTAATTGTTAAACACACAACCTTGTCGCAGCTTAGTACATATTACACATCTGCGATCACCCGGATTCCCAGAATCAAGGAATTGAGCCGACCTTTTTCCCTTTTGAACTTTCAACCTGTGAGGGGTCCAAACTGTTGTTGTAGTTTTGGAAGCGGTTTAGTCTCGCGGAGTTAATTGTGCATCAAAAAATATCCCTGCTGTTTTGTAGTCCACCAACTTGTTCGTTTTTAGAATATCATTTTTATTTATTTGTTTTTAACATTTTAGGACATAATGCTTTGCTTAATGCTTTGCATAGGCTGCTTGTATTTCCTTATGGACCTGCATGCAGTCCGAGTCTAATGACCCTGACTGACCAATATGGTTCACTGTCACCTGAATCCCACAGTGATTTGTTACTGGATGAGATGCAGTGTAGATAAAAACAGCAGCTGAAAAAACCTCTTCTGCTTTGTAGAAATATTAAATGTGGGTGGGACATTAATACGTTAATTCTGATTCATTAATTGCAACGAAATTAAATAAAATAAATGGTTAGCTTCATCAGGAAGAAACACTGACAAATTTCCCAGGACTGTAGACCACTATCATTGGTTGAAGATAAGCTGGGTTTAGAAAATGTGTTAGGGATAGAGATTGAAACTGATTCACATAAAATAAGAGTTGCTTTTGGGGTAAATATTTTTATGTGTTTAATTGCAATTAATTACTTACAAAACCTGTATTAGATTAAATTTTTTAATCAAGTTCCACCCCTAATTTCTATGCATCACGCATACTCTATGCATCACAAAAAGCTTCTTTCTTAGAAATGAGTAAGTAGGCTTTGGCTGATTTTTGATATATCACAATATTTCCTGCCATAATACAATATTTCTTTTTCTTTGTATAGTTTTGCACATTCTGTCTTGTCCTTACCCTACGATGTAACTTGGCGTCTGGTCGTATAAAACTCTACAGAGAAGCAGCAATCAGTTTTTATCTCAAATGTACTTAGAAAACTGCAGGTCTGCTGCAATGCTCAAGTCTTTTTTTAAAGAAGAAAATACCTGAAACATAAAATACAACACTATAATCCTATATATATATATATATATATTTTTTTTTGCTTGTAGCATGGTATCACAGTATCATAAAGATCGTATCTCTCTGCCTGCATCTTGAGTCTGTGCACGACAAGGCGGGAACATAAACTTTGTCTGAAATCTGCAGTGAGGGCACGTTTTGAGTTGTATTAATTTCCTTCATGCATTTGTCATACTAGGATTTCAAGGCCGTAATCCATTTCATCTGATTTATGCCTTTCATTCGAACTTGCCCTTATACAGAGGCTGACGTTAAATTTGCTCATAAGGGAAACTTTGAACCGTCGAAAAATCACTTGCACCCACTTCGAAATATTATTTCTCATCCTAGCTCACAACGTGCTGTAAAGCTGCTCAATGAGGTAAAAATGTGTTTTAATCTCTTGCACAGTGGTATCAGATGTTTTTCATAGACTGTCAAGCAATGCCACTGTTAATCCAGGGGCATGTGGTCTGACTTAAAACTTTTGATCTGTAGGATTATTGTTTTTTTTCCCCCCAGCCCTTCCTTTCCATTTTTACTAATAGGGTTTTCTCTGGATGGAGCCCACATACTGCGTTCTTGGTGATTTTTTTTTTGTTCTTCTCGATTCATTTCCCCCCCGTATTCTAGCAGCCTATGATATCATCTCTTCTCTCTTGATTCTGATCATTTGTGTGATCTAAAAATTCATAGAACCGGGATTTATGATGCTTTTTTGGCCTCTTCTCTGGAATATCTGTACATGTTGTACATGCTTGCTGCATCTATAGGTGAGTTATTTTCTGTTAGAATAGGTTTGAATTTAATTTTGATGAATTAACCTTTTTTAATTTAATATCATACTGCCTTGTTGGCTTTTACATATCCAGAGTAATGACAAAAGACAATGTATTGTTTAGCATGTTATCAGTGGTGGGTTCTTGATGCCGTTTGGGTTCAGACAAGAGAAAGGGCAGCTTGTCATTTTTTTTTTTTTTTTTAGTAAGGCCAGTGGCCACAGTGATAAACAGCTTGATTGGCCCATGATGTGGAACAAAGCTTGGCTATTATACCCCATGAGTAGGAGGGGAAGTGATAAAGAAAGCACATTGAGTGCAGAGTATGGTGGTAACAAAACACTTTCCTCCAAATGCTTCCATGAATTATAGACTTCTGTCATTAGGTCATGGCTCATTGTTCACGTTTTCCTTTTTGTCTGTGTATCGAAGAACGGGACAGAAAGGGAAAGGACAATATGTCTAGTCTCAGCTGTCCTGGAGTTACACATTTATAATACGGTCGCTTTGCTTTGCTCATTTTTGGCTTCTTGTAAGATACAAACCAGTAAAAGGTTTGGACACACCAACTTTGGACAGGATTCTAAGTGTCTGCTGAGCTATTGCTTAAAAGGGACTTCATATTCATAATATAATGGAAATTCTGATGATTTGAGACACTACTCTCCTCAAATAATTCCAGCACACCATACAGTCACCATACAGTGATGCATGACCACATTTGTATAACTTAAGGCAGAAAGCGACAACAAATTGAGCTCCATAAAAAGCTGAAAAGTTGAGAATCAACTTCATTTGTCAAAATCAACAGTATTTATCATTGCACAGGGAAGTACAACAAAATAAAGGTTAACTAATTTAAGTTCATTAACTGATTACTCAAGCAACAGAAATATACTCGGTGACCATTTTGATAATCGTCATTTTTAAAGTAAAACATATATGTTGAAGATGTCACCTCAGACTTCCAAGATATTGTGACATTGCCTCTTCGTATGAAATAATCATATATTTTAAAGGTCCATTTGCTATCATTAATACATGTATTGAGCTCACGACACCGTAAATGAAATGATGTATCGTTAATAGGAATCCCCCCATCATATAAACTTTATAATATTTGCACTAGCTGTGTTTGAACCAGCCAGATCAGTCTATCAGTTAAGTGCACATTCTTTTCTGTCATCTTACAAATACTTTCCAGGAACACTGACTATTGTCATGTTTAATCTTGTTATATGAAAAAAAAGTCAACGGCTGCCCTGTGTTTTTTCCTTCCTAACAGAGAACGGCCAGTGTTGCTTATTAATACAATAGCAGACTAATCAAATGAGCGACAACAATGTGGCTGTAGGCTGGGCTGAATGAATCTATAAATATCTCTGAAGTCATGCTGACTCCTAGAGGCCCCCGAACAGGTCCTCTGTATTCCACTAAGAAGAGCGGTTTCTCCTGTCATTCCCATCCACATAACAGGAGACTCGACATTTCTTTTATTGTTGCTTCTTAGGAAACAAAGATGATGGTACATTCCATGGAGTTCTATGGTATCGGGATGGAAAGGAAGCATAGGGATTTGATCGGAGCCAGGAGGCATCACCTGCTCTTTCAGCATGAGGTTGCGATTATTGACTTAAGTCATAGCTTATCATGTTGACATCCACCGGCGCTTTTTAGTCATTGTGGGAAATCGGTTGGTCAGTATGACGGTATAACAGAATCCAACATGAGCCGCTAGGGACAAGAAGATGTACATCTGACCTTTTGCATAATAGCAAAACATTTCCATCCCCCTTTCGTCTGCTGTAGTCCGTGAAATTCCATCCAAAAATCTGCACCATGTGGACAGGGTAATGGGTGCTCTCTTGTGGGTATTCCATGATGCGGAGAGTCTATTGTTGGACTTGTTTACTTCCAGCTCGCCTTCAGACAGTCAGAACAGTCATTTCCAAATTTGGTTTCCTGGGGCCGGTCGAGTTTAATGTAATTTTAGTCAGTTGATTGTCTCCCTAACAATGTACGCCAGTAAACACGTTTTACATCACCTGGCGGGTTTGATAAGTTAACTTCTTAAGCTGCAGCAGTAAACATTAACCATTATTGTTTTTCCTTTTGAGTGATACATTACTCTTTTGTTAAAGTCTCTCCTCTGGTTAACCTCCATAGTCCATTTTTTTATTTTGGAAAGATCTGACCTTTTTAGAAAAATTTCTAATAATAATAATAGATTTTATTTGTATTGCACTTTTATATTTTCAAGATATCTTAAAGTGGTTAAAAAAAAACAAATTAGAAGAAGTAAAACAGACACAATTCGAACAAGAATAAACAGAAATAATTACAGGTTAAAAGACATAAATTTGTGATGAACATAGTTTGTGATCTGTCCTCCCTCCAGGGTTCCAGGTTGGTGTGGTGAGAGAGCAACTAACTACGGGGTGGAGCACTGCCTGGGGCATTGTGTCCCTGGCTCTCAAGGTAGGAGAAACATTTTCATGTCATATGCAGCAATTTTCAGCCATGTTTTCCAAACGAATCCAATTTCAAATGGCCAGACACCCTGGTTGTTAATCACCTGGAGCTGATTGGACTCCAAATGTACCGACTGGCTATGTGAGGAGACTCGAGTAGCGCCTAGACCCTAACATTCATGGAACAAGGGCTTACTCTGGATTATTTTCGGAATGTTTGACAATATTAATCGACTGAGCTGTGCTCCGGTTTTTGGATGGATTGAGGGAGCCTGTGTTATGTGACTTTATGAATTGTAATAATGTCTGGACAGTGGTTATTTTCTTACCCTGCTTGTTTCATTTTTTATGCTATTTTACTCCCCAAAAAGCTCAATTTATTATAACTTTGAAGCACACTATGTTTATTATGAGTCTCTTGCAAGAACATTTTTGTGTTCTTGGGTTTTCTCGTCATTTTGTCCTTTACAAACTGTGTTTGATGACAGAAATTTTGCTCAGGACTTTATATAATTATGTCACGTGTTATAATGGAAGCTTGCACACTGGGGCAGAACTTTCATGTGGCTTTGTCGACTGTGGAATTCCGTCTGTGGAATTACGCTTGACCAATATTGGGTTGTTTTTATATGCTTTTTCCATTACCAAGCCTCTGAACCAACTTTTTCTCAGTTTCATTCACAAAAATGAGAGTTAAAAGAAGAATTTCACACAGTGCAGCTTCAAATCCTGCCTCAAGAAACTAGTGTTGGTAACTAGGGATTAGAAACAATACGAAAATATTATTACAGCTGCGAAATATAAAGCGGGGAAGATCTTTCTAAATTAAAGCAAATTTCAATATGGCAACTTCCTGCTCTTGCATAGGTCTGACTTCACCTAAACATCTTGCCTCCTGCTCCAAGTAAAATGTAACATATTTGTATTTGAAGCACAAACAGGGTTAAAGGTCCCACCTTTCAGCTGTAAACATTTAACTTTGGCATCTTGTCTGTAATCATGGAATCCACTGAAGTCACCCCCTCTGTTACCTGAAAGGATGATTCAAACATAACAGGCTATGAAACAACCTCCTGATTTCAGTGAGCACATAAGCGTGTTACTTTTGAAATCTGAGTCACCGTACCAGAACAGCAATCCCATAAAAACGCTTTATCCATGATGCACTGATGTCGGCATTTCCAGTCATAGCAGAGAGATTGGGGGGGGGGAGGAAGTGTTCTTGTTGCTCTGCACCCACTTCACTGGCTAGTGCCGGCCAGGGGGGGCTGCTATTGTAAAATACTAGGAAGGGCTTGGTCCTAAGCAAAATATTCCGCTGTATGCCAGAGAAAAAGTCCACCCGGTGCGGCTGGCAGATAAGGTTGAATGTGGGGAGCAGTGATACAGGCTCTGTGGTGGCGGCGGCAGTTGCAGGGTGGCCTTTTCGGTACCATGCCCTGACACGCCGAAGCTCCTGGCTCCTCAATTCATGTTTTTTTTTTCCTTTTCTGTTTATGTGCGAGCACTTCTCTTTGGTTCCCTTCTTTATTTGATGCAAGACTCTCTGTATCAGGAGCTGCCTCCGGGCTTTCACGCTAAAGATGCAGTCAACGCACCACACAGAGGAAGGCCATTGTTTCCCAATAGAGGAAAGCTCCCCCTGAACAGTCGCATGAGGGAAAACTGCCGTTTACTGCCTTGATTTTGTGCCCAAAGATTAACTAAGTCATCCACCCACTCGCATACCTTTTTAAAAAGGGCATCGCATTCTTCTCATTTTATCAGTGGCAAGTTTGGCTTATCAAAAACGGTCTCATGGGGATGGGAGTGCCAGGTCAGAAAATGCATGTTTTGTGTTTGACCTCAAATCTTTGCACATTTTTCATATCACTAGTACATTTCTATTGACATTTTAATAACAGTGGAATTTGCTGCAAGCACATTACCTTGATTAAGTAATGTGCACTTTTATTTGCTCTTTCTCTATGCAGTTTCTTCCTTTTTAGTATCCCTTATCAAAACAGATTTAAAAGGTCTTGTAGGAGTAGCTGCGTTGGAGAGCTATGCTAGTGTATACTTCCTTATAGTACAGTGTTTGTGTAGCCAGTGCTAGTATACAATAACTCAACGGGACTGACAGTGTGATGGTTAACAGTAATACTGTGTGTTATAGCCAACATGCCAAGGGGTGCTGTTACAAATCACAGACATGCAGAGGCAGGTTTTGCTCTACCCTTCAGCTACTTGTGGTTTCAAGCACATCTAACATGTAGCCTACTCAAAGGAGACAAAAATCACTTCCAATCTCTAATTTGTCACTTCCCACCTGCCTGTGTGGAATGGTGGGAGCTTATGAATAAAGCTGCATTTTTCTTCATGGTCGTTTCTGCTTTGACATGCCGAGCCATGATGGAGGCTTTTATTGCTAAGAAGGAATTTACGAGATGTTAAATGCGTTCATCACTGAGTTAGAAGATCTTTGTTCGCAGAGATATTCTTAATACAGGAATACTATACTTAACCCTTTATTGCATAGTGTTGCCATATAGCAACAATTATCTTTATTTTTCTAAAAAGCTGTGATCGATGTGAATCTATGTTTTTACAGTTAGGTGTGAAAAGGGGGCTTTTATTTTAGAAGGACATACAATCAGTGAGGTTTGTTGGTCCCTTTTGCTCGTGGACATTTGACATGTGAGCATATGGTCTTTTATTCTGAGATAAGATTTTTACCAAATAAAAAAAACTCACTATCTGGGGTAAGCATACCTGATTTATTTTTATTTTTTCCAGTTGATTTAATTTTGATGTTATAAATTAGTTTTCTTTTCCTAACATACTAAAAAAGATTGGTTGTCATGGCAACAATATGCAATTATGGAAAATTCCTGGTGCATACAACCTAATGGAGTCCCATTGACTTGCATAGTATGAAACTATTATTTCGGCCATTTTAGGTAATAAAACATTCAAATAATTTTTTACCATGTCTAATATTTCATGCAATAGAGGGTTAAAGTTGTATTTAGACACTTGGTCAGCAGATTAGATGTCAGATGAAGTCTCATCATGCATTTTCTGCACAACTCCAGTGTTATCAAAGTAACCCAAAAAGCTGTGTTAACGTCTTAGCTTTGTGATGTCACAAATTACAGCAGAAGCCATCTTTGCATCCTGAGTCTGTTTTACTAATTGATTATCAACCCCTGACCTAGTAGCCTATTTCATCTTGACTTGCTCACAGTTGGACTCTTTGCACAAATTACAATTTTCTATTTTTTCCTCTAGTCCTGGGAGTCAACTCTGATGACTAAAAGAAGAGTTCAATATTGGTAACACACACACACACACACACCCATCTGATGAATCATTAGTTGTGTGTGTGTGGGTATGGTGACACACTTAAGAGATAATCTCAAGTGTTCTGAGGTCAAGCAGCTGAGCCTGAGCATGTACTGCACATTTCAGTTGAAAACCGCAAAACCGCAGTACGACATAGTCAAAGAACAAGGTTATAGTTAGAAATATGATTCACTAACTTAACTGGTGCTAATAAACTCGTGGCTCTGAGGTTGAACTGCTCATTTGTTAACTGTGAGTTAGTTCACACCCACAGAGGAACTTACTCATGCACTACATTAGCCAACATCCTCAAAGTGATGGAGTTCAGTTAAGGTCATTTAATGCTTCATTTTACACTAATAACTGTGATTTTTTTTTATTTTGATGTTGTACATTACTCGTCCACCCCCGCCTGTAGGAACGAGTCTCTCCATTCTTGATTAGAAGTCCTGTTTTTACTGTGTGAAATGTGAAACACTTTTCTCTGACTTGATTGTGATTATCAGCTGGGTTCATGCTTATAGTTGAAATGAAATGAAATGAAAACCGCAGAAATAACAAAACCATTTGGCATACGTTGCCATGGCAACACACAAACATTGAATGCAGTGTAAACATCGCAGGAGTCTCCCACATCTATACACTGAATATTTGATTTGAGATTTACTCCTAACGATCAGAAAATACAAAAGAGCCGCTTCTGAACGTTCAAACCAACATGTAGAAGTATCAAAAAATGAAGTATCATTACCCAACCCCACAAAATTAAACGTGTTAATTAAATTAACGTTAAAACGTGCACTGCTCACAAATACTGCTTTCATTCACATCCTGTGATTCTGTACATCACAGCACGTTTGTCTCATAGTCCTCAAACATTTTATAAACCGCTTGTTATTTACATACAATGGTAGATGCAGTGATATTGATATCCAATTTATGACGTACCTAGTGACTAATATTCACTGCTCTTATTAGGGAGCGTTTCAGGCATTTAGCTAATGCTCTTCTCAAAAACAGAAGGTGGAGGGTTCCTTTATGCCCTAACAGGACATATGCCTCTTAAAGACAAACAGTAGAGTTGTTGAGACCATTGATCCTTTCACTGGACACATTGATTAAACGTCATGTCATTTTTTTTTCTGCTGTTTGCAGTGACTAAGGAAGGGGCTTGGCAAACCGTTCTGCAGCATGGAGAAGGAAGACCTGAAGGTCCTCAACAAGGGGGAAGAGGAGGAGATGGTGAGCCTCTTTTTCAGTTTTGCATCAATACCTGTCGTATCAGATGTTGTTCCTCGACTCTTAGGACTGCATACTTCTCTCTTTGCACCCTTCAGGAGCTGCAGGGCTACCGTCTGTGCCGCTGGCGGTTGGCCCTCGTGGGCCTCGGGGTGCTGTGTACTGGGGGCTTCCTCCTCCTACTGCTCTACTGGATGCCAGAGTGGTGCGTCAAATCCACCTGCACCCGTACCACAGCCCGCGATGCCGAAGTGGTGTTGATGCGCTCCACGGTAGGTAGTAAGCTAAGCCGTAAGCATATTAACCTTTTTAGAAAGATGCAAGGCACAAATAACATATAGACAATTTGGGACATATACAAATAACCAAGGAAGTATTATATTATGCATCACTAATGCATATCTCACCATAGATGTATAAAAGCAATGCGGTTACTAGTCAGCATCCATTAAACTAACTAAATTGTTTGTTAAAAGGCAGAAGTTACCTCAGCCTTATTTTGAGCGATTAAAAGTTCAGACAGTTCAAGTTCAGGGAGTCACAAGACCCTAACGACTGTCGAGATACCAGCAAAGGTCAAGTGAACCAGTACTTTCACATGTACTTTGGTGAACACGCCCACAGAGGTTGGTAAGGCTGAAGTCTATGAACTGAGAAAGCCTCTTAGATAAGAGATGAAACGTCTTCCTAGACAAATACAAGTCCAGTTGGCAATGATTCAACTTGAGAGAGACAGACAAGCAGTTGCATAGAAGAGTGAGAACACAGTTTCCCCATCAGCTGCTGCTAGTTTAGCCAAAAAAGGTTATGTTGCCCCATATAAGAACTTACGTTCTATTGCAATTTAAATTCGTCCACATTAATGTGCAGGCCTGCTTGGGTCATCAGACATCTACCAAGCATAATTACAATTTGATGTTGCTTTAATATTTAATGAATCAAATGAAATTATACGGTTGCAATTCATTTCATGAGGCTGACACAGGGCCTCTGGCTCAGAGATTCCTGCAGTTACACAAGCAAGAATGCACAGATAATTAGCTGTGTGTGTGTGTGTGTGTGTCTGTTGGTCTCATGCTTGTTTTTATGTGTTTGCATGACCATCTATGTGTCTGATTATAGATGTTGATTACATTTAAATGGCCTCACAAGAGTTGAAGCACTAGGAAGTTCCTTCAAGGGAAATGAGTGCCACTGGCCTCTTCTTAAAGAAGTTTATTCTGAAATATTGTACTCGGGAGTAGGCCTGAATAATCTGTCGTTTTAGATCAAAAACATGATTTCAGACATCGCAATCTTGAGATCAGCAAAGCTGCAATTTTTTTGCAGGTCTTGTCAACTATTTTATGTGTGTATGTGACCTCCCTGACCTTGCACTACTTTTACTTTTTTGCTCTACTTTTAGTTAAGACATAGGCTCTTTGAGTTTTTCATTTGTAATAACTGCTGTAGCTCAAATACTCGATGTAGCATATGTACAGCATGATTCTTGTTAATAAATAGCACTACATTTGAAATCAGTTCTTGACTTTAGTTATTATTCTTGTGTTAGAGTTATGGCATTTAATGTTTTAATGGTATGATGCAAGTTCCTGTGATTCTTATGAATGTTGTGCACTGAAACTTGATTTGAAGAAAATTGGAATGACAATTCATTTTTTTTTTGTTTAATCTTTCAGCTCTACTTGTTAGGGTTCATATTAGAGAAATGATTTATGTAGGGTAATACAAGGTCTGAAAATACCACATGCAAAGCACTAAATATAGCTCATTGTTTTAATGTGGAATCAAAAGGCCACACGATGCTCTTATCACTTAACTTTTTAAAGACACGCTTGCAGAAAGGCACTAAATCCAGCAGAGTAAATAACGGAGGACGGCTATGGAGCGCCACAAAATCCAGTAGTTGAACTTGGTTTGTGTGTTTACGACCAGGATGAGTTCCGGCGCTGGTTCCTGGCAAAGGTTCGAGTGATGCTGGCCCCGGGGAGCAACCCCTTCCACAGCCTGGAGACCCAGACCACCTCCCCTTCCTCCCCCTCCTCCCCTTCCTCTCCCTCCCACCCCTTCTCCGACTCCTCTTCTCTGGCCAACGGACACACCCTCCACCCCTCCGATGGCAGCCCCGCTCAGGAGCTCATCAGAAGATTTGCCGACTACCAGCCCACACAGGTCTGCAAAACGCTCCTCTCCTTAATCTGCAGTTATACAGCAAAATTATAGAGCAATAATACAAATTGTTAAACTGGTGGATTCTCTCATTGACTGCATTCATTACATAATGAATGCCTTTCCCAAATATATTGCACTTTCCTTCATTGACACATTCAAGTTTTTCTTATTTTATAACTTCTGTTTCCCTCAGATCCGTTACTTTACCTTCCATAGCACAAAGTATTATTGGAACGACGAGGTGCAGAACTTTGAGGTTTTAAAGTAAGCATATATTTTTTTGTTTCTGATGTCAATTTCTACACACATTTATGATTATAGTAGCATGCAGACACTTTTCACTGCAGTAACATTAGGCTAGATAAGGGGTTTTATCTGTCAGTGTCTAAGATAAATAGCAATAATATTTACTATGCAGTATTCATTCAACTGATAAATGGCTGGTGAATAAAATGAGGGAAACCACATCTTAGATTTGCATTGCTGGCGCTGTAAAATTTTTAAAAGTACTCTCTTTGTCTCTTGCTATAACCTGTATTCTCCCTACAGCGGCCTAGAGGATCTACAGGTCAGCTGCTCTACCCTCCACTCGGAGCACAGTGCAGGCCTGACCAGGAACCAGCAGGAGTACAGGTAACAGCTGTCTACACTTCTAATCCTGTTAGAGATGGATGGTCTGTCAGATTTTCCTGTTATTGCCGATTATAACCACTTTTCAAGCCAGATATCGGCCGGGATTCCCCAGAGGGGTGGCCTGGGGGAAGTGAGCGGAGTGCAGATATGTTGAAATGTCATTTTATACTACATTTTAACTCCAGGAATCAGTGTAGCTATCTAGTAAATTGTTTAGATTGAATTCCTAGGAAGCTCCTCCCTTTCATGTTGTGCTTTTTTTTTGCCATTTGCTTTGTTCTGAATGTGGTTATAAATGAGGGTTTGATTTACAATGAACCTTGAACATTGACACAGTTTGACCCGACTCTTTGTCTCTTTTAACTCTCGATAGGAAACTGTTCTTCGGAGTGAATGAAATTGCAGTGAAAGTGCCTTCTGTTTTCAAGCTGCTTATCAAAGAGGTAAGGCCCAGTTTACGGCAGTTTTTTTTGTTTTCACTCCGTTTGATTTGTCTTGGAATGAAAGACACTTTGACAACTTCTGTGCTCATCCCAGTGTTTTTGCAGGGATGTTGGCGCAATTAACAGTTTCCTATAAACCAAATCATATAGAATATATTATAAAAGGCTGAAGTGTGTATTTGCTTTGTGGTCCATTTATAGACAAAGGACCCATTTTTTCAGTTGTCTGAACTTAAATGGTAGATCTGAGTGTGTATTTACTAATGTGTTCTTGCTGTTTAAAGGTTTTTTGTGAAGTACATAATATAATTGTACCCTTCATTTAAGTATTTCATAAAATGTATGGATAACCTCAAATGATTTTACTTCGGGAGGCATGAAAAAGTATAAATGTCTCTGCAGTGCTTTATGTTTGCTTGGAGGGTGGCCACTTACATATTTCTGAAGTTATTGTTTCAGTTCAAGGAAGGAAACTTGTCAAACCAATGCTTTGTGTCTAAACACCATCAAGCTAGACACAAATGTTTTTCTGTTAATGTTTGCCAGCAATAAATAATTAAATAAATAATAATCCTGAACCATCAGGATATCTATTAGCTACTCATCACCTCAAGGGCATCACTGTTCCCTTTTATTTCCTACAGAGATTACTATAGCCTGGAATAACATTAAACAGCATGCATGTGCACCAATTTAAGTCAAATCTCCACACTGCATCATTGGCACTTTTTTCTTTTAAACAAGTAGGCATTGACATATCACCTGCAAACACCTCCATGAATCTCTCTCTCTGCCTCCTCCTGCAGGTCCTCAATCCTTTCTACATCTTCCAGCTCTTCAGTGTGATCCTGTGGAGTGCCGATGAGTATTACTACTATGCTGTGGCCATTGTTTTCATGTCGGTCATATCCATAGCTACCTCTCTGTACACCATCAAAAAGGTGAGCTCTTAATTAGTCAAGAGAATTTATCAGTCTGTACTGCCCACCTGAGTTAAATGGAATTTAAATGAAGTGAGATTAATTTGTTGTCTGCACATAATCAGCCACTAGTGTATCACTACTTTACGGTGGTGTTCACTTTTAATGTTGTAATGTTTTTCTGAAATATGTTTTAGCTTATTATGACATGTATGGAAGCTCATTGAGCTTTTAAAAGATGTATACTACTCACAATAAGTTATGGATATTGTTATTTACATGAGTGCTTTTCATATTTGGTCTGAATTTTAATGAAATACGTAAAAGTTTCCCTTGATATGACTAATAATGAATGAGAAGAAATGTGATTTTCATTAGTTTATCACCCCAAAAATGTATCAAATCCAGGCAACAGGTCAATTCAGTGTAAATGGGTCCGTCTATCCATCCGTATGCCCAACACTATGGTCCAGAACAAGATATATTGACCTATAGACCAGATGTAGCCATGAATTTTTGTACAAATATTATTTGTATTATTTTACCATTATTTTATGTAGTATATATAGTACAGCTCATACCAAAGAGAATCAGAGGAGCACCTATATACACTAAGACACATATTTGCACTATATATTTACTTGTGTGTGTGTGTGTGTTTATTTGCCCTCCTATTGTTTACTGTACACATCACACAAACTAAACTGCTGTCCTGCGGTACCGTTTCTTATGTCCCCGTTCCAGCCCCCCGTGCTACGTCAGACACGCTCGCTGCCCCGCTCATGTCTAATCCAGGGGTTTCAGGCTAGCATAAAGGCTCATCCCCACACGGTCTGCTGCCCCTGGCTTCATAGTTCACAAACTCAGATCAAAACACGCTTGCGGTCACACAGGTGCTCATCGGAATCAAGAAGTCTAAAGTATTTAATCTGTTTCCTTTGTTCCCTTTCCCCAGCAATACGTCATGCTTCACGACATGGTGGCAGCTCACAGTATTGTCCGTGTGTCTGTATGCCGAGCCAACAATGGTTTGTCAATTTTCTTTTTTTTTGCCTTTTGTGTCCCCCTCTGTATTTTTTGCGGCTTACCCTTGTAGACTTAGCACACCGCATGCATTAATCTATTCAGTTCCCTGCTTTTCTGAAGAGCGCTTTCCACACCAAACCTGACAGTAGATATTCTTCAGCCAGACCGAGTTATACTGTCACCGTGCGTTGGCTGTCCTCCAGGGCTGCGATGGGACACTGCAGAGTTGGAGAGGGAGAGAGTATATGTGAGACAAGTGGGCGTAGTATTTGTATACATTAAAAGCATTCTTTAATGGTTCTGCATATGCTTTTATAAGTCGAGATGCTTGCCCTTTTTAAAATCAATAGTTTTTCCAGTATCAGAAACGCCTCTGATATAGCTTTCAATTCTGGATCAGGTATCTGTGAGTCTATGCACTGATCCAATGTTGTGTATTTATCAGCCTGAAACTGGACCCTGTACACCTATATGCAATTTAAGAGATTGCACATGTCAACAAACTTAAATTTATTGTTTGCATATCCATTTTTCGAAAGTGAAAACAAATCAACCTTGAACATAGTTTTAAAAAAAAAGAATTCTTCCTCGCCACCTCTAAATCAGTAACCTACACCGTTGTACTGTGCTACCAGTGCTGCAAAATTGAAAATCGTGTTCAGAATCAGCCAGAAACATTACTGCGTTTCTTTTACACTGTTCCTGTTCATACATCCATTTACGGCACTGGCCGCCGCTTGTGATGCCTCAGCTTTTTCCCTGCTGCCTAGAGCAGTGTGAGTAATGAGAGACGTGCTGAACAAGACTCCGGGGCTCTGACACACAAAATATCTCCCGTCTCATCCCCCCCCCCCTCCATCTGCCGTCTGCTAGTGTCGGCTCATTTACACACTTTTCACCTTCCTCCCTGCTCATCATTTTCTATCTGTTTTTCATTACTCAACGGTACTCTCTCCTCTGAATTTAATGCTTACTTTACCTTCTCCACACCTTTCGCCGTACCCCGCTTCCCGACAGATATCGATGAGATCCTGTCTACTGATCTGGTGCCCGGTGATGTGATGGTCATCCCCGGCAATGGGACCATAATGCCATGTGACGCCGTGCTTGTCAGCGGCACCTGCATCGTCAACGAAAGCATGCTCACAGGTTAGAAGAGAAATCAGTTTTGTGTTTGATAAATCATGAAGAGGGCTGTTATTTTCACATATACCACAGGAGATCTAAATGGCAAAGTGCTCTTCTTATAAACCGGCAAGAAGCCAGTCCTAATGTCAGCCTACCCTCCCATCAGGTGAGAGCGTTCCTGTGACAAAGACCAATCTCCCGAACCCGGTGCCAGGGGAGAGGGGGGGCGAGGCTGATAGCGCCTACAGCACAGAGGAGCATAAGAGACACACACTCTTCTGTGGCACTCATGTCATCCAGACCCGCTTCTACACAGGCGAGCTGGTCAAAGCTGTGGTGGTCCGTACAGGTAGGTGTTGCTGTGTCTGGAGATGCACTTTTTCTATTGAGGTAGAAAAGCACTACAGCGTATAAGTGCAGGTTACTACTTATTTCTCCTTTCAATTCAGGTAGTGATCATATTATGTGTCTTATATAAATAGGTTCAATCCACATTAGACATTCTAAGAAGACTTAAACCTGTGCCCCTGAAGTTTAAGTATAAACTTGCCAAAAAAAAATGACAATGGGACATTAACACGTTAATTACATTAATTATGTTGATTACAAAGAAAATAACCCATTAAATAACGCATTTTATTGCAGTTTGCATGCCAAACAACACAGAACGGTCAGTGCTCTATGTTGCAGTGCACCAGATATACTGTTGTTTATTACAAACTGTGCAGAAAAGAGTTTGCATATCACAGAAGCACCAACCCTACGATACAATTTAAATGCAAAATCTGTCAAAGTGAGCACAAAAACTGAGCAGCTCAAACCCAACAAATGACCGCTATCAGTGGTTGAAGATAAGGGTTTAGTGAATTCAATAACATTTCAACTAAAACTTCTCATAACAACTTGTTCACCAGGTTTCAGCACAGCCAAAGGGCAGCTGGTGCGCTCCATTCTTTACCCCAAACCCACTGACTTCAAGCTGTACCGTGATGCCTACCTCTTCCTGTTGTGTCTGGTGGCTGTGGCTGGAATCGGCTTCGTCTACTCCATCGTCCTCAGCATCATGAATGAGGTAATCTAAGCAAACAGTGGAGTTTAAACAAATGTCCTGATTTAGAGGAACATGGGTCAGAGTTTCCGCAGGAAGGTAAAGGAGGTGAGAAGGGCCGTATATTTTAACTGTCACACAACCAGCTCTGATAGTATCCTGTGAAATATTGCTGCACATTAATGTCTTTTCTGAAACAAACAGCGGCACAGTGTAGTCAAAGTTTAATCGCACAGTTAAATCAGTTGACCATTGACCGGCATACTGTGGCTGAAGCTACAGTATGCTATGAAATTTTGCGATTTTTCTTTATACCAGGGACAGTGAACCATAGTTTTATACTTTTTATTCATATCTAATCACCGGTTTATAAGAAAAGTTAGGGATAATTAAATGTTAAAAGAAAACTTTTTTTTTTGTTTTTTTTGGAAACCCGGCTACCCACTGTGGCCAGTGGAAAATGGTTTTCTTTCCATTGGTGCCACATTGCGTAAAAGTTTTCCAACAACAAGACAGCATAGTAATACATTCATGGATGGATGGATTTGAAACGTTAGTTTGCATTCTGTGAGGCCTGTTGTAGGGTTAACATCAGACTCGGAGGATCAGTCGTTTGGGTTGTTACTATTTTAAATATCCTATTTGGATTTGTGGTTAACATAATCAGAGGAGAAACATCCCAGAGAGTTAGACACTGAAACCGTACCAGTTTAAATGAAGTGCTTGTTTCTGGAATGAGGATAAAACATGCACAAGTTTCACAACTTTTACTTTTGCTCTTGCCCAGGTTCCAGCTAAAACCATCATCATCGAGTCCCTGGACATCATCACCATCACTGTGCCACCTGCGCTGCCGGCGGCCATGACGGCCGGTATCGTGTACGCCCAGCGACGCCTCAAACACATCGGCATCTTTTGCATCAGCCCGCAGAGGATTAACATGTGCGGGCAGATCAATCTGGTCTGCTTTGACAAAGTGGGTCCCAGTGTTACTAACCTTACATAGACGTATTGGTGTTACCCACTGTACATGAATTGATCCAATCAGTTGTTTTAAATTCTATCCATCTTTCCTCCAGACTGGAACCCTTACAGAAGATGGATTAGATTTATGGGGAGTCCAAAGAGTAGAGAATGGCAGGTAAGATTGTTTTTTTTAGTAAATTTGAAACTACCACTCCACTTTGAAGCATTTTTGCTGCAATCCAGATTCATGAGCCTTGTAAATAACATTTATATTTAAATAATCTTCATGCTCTTCATGTTTGTTACACTTCACCATTAGAATTAGATTCAAAATGTGAAGTGAATAATTGGAGCCCTTGAACTTGCTAAGATTTCTTTGAGCAAAGTGATGATTACATTGTGGTTGTGTCAAAAAAACTCATATTTTCCCAAAATTGAGAGTGATTTTATTATTTCTGTGATCATGATTTGTAGAAGAAGTGGATTATTCTCTGGCATGAATCAAATGTATTAAGTGAAGCTGTAATCATCTAGTTTATAGTCCTTGTAGTTTTTACACAGTACAATGTAGCTGAAAACCATTGTTTCTGAAAACATTCTCATACTCATAATGATATATATTTTAATCACCATTAAAAAAAACATCTTTTTAGATTTAATATTAATTTTATTCTTCTGTCCTCGTTAATCATTTCTTTCGCCTGCTTCTCCAGTTTCCTCATGTCAGAGGAAAACGCCTACAAGGAGAATCTTGTCAAGACCCAGTTTGTGGCGTGCATGGCCACCTGCCACTCTCTCACCAAAATAGAGGGCCAGCTGTCTGGAGACCCGTTGGACCTCAAAATGTTCGAGGCTACAGGCTGGGTGTGTTGCTCTGTATCTATCTAAACGCATAATGGTGATAAGACCGGACACACAGCACAGTGGGAATATCAACAGAGAATCCGTTGCTCTGATCTCTACCTTACGTACACCTGTGTATGCTCCAGATCCTGGAGGAGGCCACCGAGGAGGAAACATCTCTCCACAACCGCATCATGCCCACTGTGGTTCGACCCCCAAAGCAGCTGCTGCCTCCAGAGCCTGCTGTATCCCCAGAACAGGACATGGTAGGTGCAGTGACTCACTTGGTCATCAACATAACATACAGTCCTGTCAGAGCAAAACAACAGAAACATATGATAGATTTACTTTCTTTAGACATTAAGTTTTTTTTTTCCAACTCTACTCTCATTCTAGGAACTTTATGAGCTGTCGGTAAGTAGTCTGCTTTCTTTTTAAAAATGCACACATTACATTTCCCTTTTTCCCCCTTTTTTTTTTATTGTTACATAAAATGTGTTGGTATGTTTGTGCTAAGGGAGCATGTGTTTTTATAGGTGTTTTTTGCAGGTATTTTAGGTCCTAAAGGGGTTAAAGTGTTGTTGATTTTCTTGTGTCTCTGTGTGCATGTGCAGTCAGCGTATGAGATCGGTATCGTACGGCAGTTCCCTTTCTCCTCAGCACTCCAGAGGATGAGCGTGATAGCTCGTCTGCTGGGGGAGAAACGTATGGACGCCTACATGAAGGGGGCACCAGAGGTGGTGGCTAGTCTCTGCAAGAAGGAGACAGGTGAGCTGTCTAATTGTACCTGTTATGATAATGAGTTTTATTGAAACCCACTAGCCTGCTTAAAGCTGTGGGATTTAACAGCATATCAAAGTAGATCTGAAACGACAACTATTACATTAATCGCCAACTATTTACATTTGATTTGAGTCATTTTTTGTCCAAATTCTCTGCTTCTAGCTTCCTCAAATCTGATTATTTTCTGGTTTCTTTAGCCTTTTATAATAGAAAGCTGATGATCGTTGGGTTATGGGCTATTGGTCTGGACAAAAAAAAAAAAGTGATTGACATTTTACATCACTCTATGATCCAAACAATGAATCTATTCAATAATTGATAGATTAATCGACTATCAAGCATAATGAAAAACAAAATGATCTGAAAATGAATTTATTGAAAGTCAGTGAGTTTGGTTGTTGAGAGCAACCAACAAAACAAAGAGTGAAAACACAAACAGACCTTCCTGGCGGGATTGATATTCATTACCAGGTCAAGTATCTTGTGATCAGTTCAGAATGCAGAACTGGATTAACAGTTTTACAAGTGCTTAAAAAGATTTCTATGTTTTGTCTACGTCCAATTAGGCCATTTCTGCTAAAACCGATCATCTACTACCTTTTTTTTTTTTAATCTGTTTTCTTCTTCATTTATTTGCGCACCATTTTCATCCAATCCTGGTATATAAAATGTTTGATTACTGTAAGAGTTATTAGCTTGTTTTTGCCATATGATAGCAAACTGCCTCTTAGACCAAACCTTTGTGTTAAAAGCACAGAAGTTTAGTTTTACTGCTTATCTATTCTATTCATCTCTTCACTGTCTCCCTGTCTTTTGTCTCCTTACAGTACCAGTGAATTTTGCAGAGGTTTTGGAAGACTACACCAAGCAGGGTTTCAGGGTTATAGCTCTCGCTCACCGTCGTCTTGAATCAAAACTCTCCTGGCACAAAGCCCAGAATGTCAGCAGGTCAGCTTATATTGTTGATATTGTTGCCTGTGACCTTTTTTTTTATTTTTACCATACCAAACTGCTAAGATCAATCCGTGTCACATCCACATTTCTCTCTAAAAGTTAAAGGGGCTCTTGTGTTGAATAAAGAATTTATTTTAATATTTTAATAATAATTTATGATGCATAATGTATGATTTTGATTTTTTTTGGACTGAGGACATAAATACAAATGCGTGTGCATTTTTCTCTCAACTAGGGACCACATAGAGAAAAACATGGAGTTCCTGGGTCTGATCATCATGCAGAACAAGCTGAAAGCAGAAACCCCAGCAGTGCTGCAGGATCTCTCCAGAGCCTGCATCCGCACCGTCATGGTTACTGGTGAGAACAAGCTCACACCTTCGCACATATACACACAATATACGTAGCATCATAGCAACTAATGAGAAAATGAGCTCGGGCAAACGCACAGATATGCAAATAAAAACATCCAGCGGAGATTCACCAAATCCTCCAGTCACGTTTCTGTCTGTAGTCGGTTGAATCTCGTGTTTTGCTTTTTTGCAGGCAGCAAAATTGCTTTTGATAATCTTCTTTGTTTTGGCACTAGACAGATGTAATTCCTCTGGTATTTACTCAGCTGTACCTGTAATCTCCGTTAATAACATTTTCTAGGCAGCTCAATGTAACTGCCACAAACTAAGTCCATTATCCATTATCCACAGGAAAGTCCTTTTGTTTTGTTTTTCTACCCTTTACTTTCTTGTCTTGCTTTCATCTCATCTGTCTTATGGGGATTATTATTATTCAGGTATTGAAACAATTTCAAACTGAAGCTGAAATTTATTCACTGTCAACACATTATTTGCTACTTCAGGGCAAGTCTTCCTCTCTGTAACTTGTTGATGATTTACCAGACTCCACCAGCCCCCCTGTTTGATATTGGGCAGGTTTTTTATAAGCAAGAGAACATCCACACTAAGCTGGTTAAATTTGTACAGGTTGTTTGGATTTCTCTCTCACACTTTCAGTCTGAGTCTAGACTGAAATAGTGATTCTTCTTCTTCCAAAATATCTTTTCTGAAACTCCAAATTCACGTATAAGTGTGAAATCGCTGTCTTGGCATTTCTTATTGTCAGGGAAAACTGAGCTACGATCGGACTTTTCTGTTGTATCATCATCCTCGCCTCTTTCTTAATTTATATAGGTCATTTTAAGGTAGTGTCATAATAAATTTCACTTTTAGATGGTTTTAAAATAAAATATGATTATTTTATAGGTGACAACATGCTGACGGCCATCTCGGTGGCTCGGGATTGTGGGATGATCCCTCCACAGGACACAGTCATAATCGCAGATGCCCTGCCCCCCCATGACGGACAGGCCGCCAAAATCACCTGGAGATACGCCGACAAGCCAAGCAAGACAACCCGTCTGGAGGTGAGGCGATACGGCAAAGGCTAGCATGAAAACTCGCAATCATGCACTCAGCAAAAATGGACTCGGCTAATTTCTATTCTATTGTTTAATTACGTTATAAGCGTGTAATGGTATCTTTCATTGTCTTGATTCGAATCCATCGTTTCCCCTCATTACGTTAACAGGAAGTAAACATCAGCCTGGAGGATGTGTGTTACGTCGACGAGCCCAAAAAGCAAGAGCTGTACCACTTTGCTATGAACGGAAAGTCCTTTGCGGTGATTGAAGAGCACTTTCCTGACATGCTTCAAAAGGTATGAGGTTTCCTAAATGAGGCTGGACAGCTGTTTTCAGTAACCGGAGTAGGAATCCTCAGTCTGCACCTACTGTTCTTTGAGGACAGCTGTTGCATTATGTCTGTTACAATAATGTCATATGCCTTGTAGCTGGTGCTGCACGGGACGGTGTTTGCCAGAATGGCCCCGGATCAGAAAACCCAGCTCATCGAGGCGCTGCAGGGTGTAGAGTGAGTGTTTGTGTCCAACATATGATGTGGATTTGAGAAATATTGATTCCTGTAGTAGTATCATGAATGTAAAATGAGGAAATATTGAGCACAGTCACTGATTTGTATTTATTTGTATCTTTCGCTCACAGCTACTACGTGGGTATGTGTGGAGACGGAGCAAACGACTGCGGGGTACGTAGTGCCACCACACAAGTGAATTTCAGGGTGAACACGAATTGATGCCAGTTGGTACAAATGCCGCCCTTTCTCTTTTCCTTCATCCCAGGCTTTAAAGAGGGCTCATGGTGGCATCTCTTTGTCGGAGCTGGAGGCCTCTGTAGCCTCTCCCTTCACCTCCAGGACGCCCAATATCTCCTGTGTCCCCAGCCTCATCAGGTCTGCTTTATTTGCATACAAAAGATATATATATATATATATATATATATATATATATATATATATATATATATATATATATATATATATATATATATATATATATATATATATATATATATATATATATATTCACCAAACCTAAACTAACTTTTTTTTTAAATGGTTTAATGTTAAACATGCTTTTATAGCTGCAAGGCATGAATGTTTTTTTATGTTGCATAAAGATTTATTTGCTCTGGTTTATTCTGAGGAACCCCATCAGTTGCTAAGCAACCAACTTGTCTTCCTGAGATCCAAAACAAGATAACTATATCTGATAAAAGCAAATGCATGAACACTAACATTTAGTATTTAATATAGAAAAAATAAGGAATAAAAGGACTGCGGCTGCATCCGATGATTATTTCTCTTACCATCTTCTATAAATTGTCAGAAAATCCCCCAAAATATTGACACAAGCATACATCTTAAAATATCCCTTTGCTCTCTCTGAAAATAACTGGTGCTCTAGACAATAACCAACTTACAGACTATTGCTGCATCAATAAGGACTTTAACATCACTGACCATTAGATTAGACCAAAACCAAAGTTTTAAAAAAGGGCCAAGAGATAAGTGTTTTTTGTTCTTTTGCTTTTTTTTTTTTAACAGGGAGGGTCGTGCTGCTCTCATCACCTCCTTCTGTGTGTTCAAGTTCATGGCTCTCTACAGCATCATCCAATACATCAGTGTCACTCTCCTGTACTCTGTATGTATGCTGCTATCACAGTTAATTAGTCCCTGCGGAATTAACGACAACTACAGTAAATAGGCTTTTAGGCTTCACTTGATAGTCTTTTTTTTCTCTTCTGGTTCTTAGATTCTTAGTAACCTTGGCGATTTCCAGTTCCTCTTCATTGACATTGCCATCATCCTCCTCATTGTCTTTACCAGTAAGTATAGGAAAATTAACAGAAATAAGTTGGGTATTTTACCATTTATTTTAGTGTGTCTCGTGCTTTTATTTTTCTGAATGTCCTTCTCTTTGCCTCCCTCAGTGAGTCTGAACCCAGCGTGGAAAGAGCTGGTGTCACGTCGTCCGCCTTCAGGTCTGATCTCAGGGCCTCTGCTGTTCTCCGTGCTGACCCAGATCCTCATCTGTTTGGGCTTCCAGACCATTACATTCTTTTGGGTCAAACAGCAGCCCTGGTACACAAAGTGGACCCCACTTTCAGAGTGAGTACATGATTGTTGCCATGCTTTTTTTTAATGTGAAGTAGCCCAGCTTTAGTCTTGACCACATGCAGGGATCAGAGACATAAGATTCTATATGGTTATTGCATTTAAAACCATCTAAATAGGGTATTTTTGCTGCACGGCCATATTGGATTCCTGTAAATGTTTCACATCGAATTGAACTCTCCTCTCTCCCAGTGTCTGCAACCTGTCGTCACACATTAACATGTCTGACCTTAACAACACGCACGAAGAAGAAGAAGATGACCACAACATCAAAAACTACGAGAACACCAGCCTCTTCTATGTGTCCTGCTTCCAGTATCTTATTGTCGCCATTGTCTTCTCAAAGGGCAAACCGTTCAGGCAGCCCAGCTACAAGAATTGTAAGGAACATTGCTTGTTAACGCTCATGAATCTATGCTAAAATCATTAAAAAGTCACTCGTACGTCTTATAAATTCATTGCTTTTTTCTTTTTTGTGCCTCCGTGTGCTTTTCACAGGTCCTTTTGTGCTGTCTGCATTGAGTCTGTACGTTTTCCTGCTGTTCATCATGTTCCACCCAGTCAAAAGCATTGACGAGTTTCTAGAGGTAAGATTAGCAAGAGAAACACTGATTTTCTAAAGTAAAGTATAGCTTTTTTAAAATTCATTCCTAGTGTATGTATGTATTCCTATGACTTTCTCTCTCTCTGTGCAGATTGTTTGTGTTCCATTTGAATGGAGGCTCAAACTTGCCTTCATCATCCTAACGAATGCTACTGTGTCTGTTTTGGTAGAGGTAAGACTCACATAAACACATAGATACAATAGTTTTTTTTTTTCTTTTTCCAAAGTTTTACTTTTCTCATATTTTTCGAGTCATTTAGCTGGACAACAGGATCAATATTGTGTTGAGAAAAAAATTAAAATATATTTGTGCTTGAAGAGACGCTCCACAGTATCTGTATAGGAGTTAACACTTGTGACAGTTTTTTTTTTAAGTGTTATTTTTTGTTAGTTTAACTAACATAATGTTACCTAACATGCATTTTTTTTGTCTGATGTGTGCAAAGATGAATGTTCTTTTAATAATATAACTTACTGCTGCACAACTGCATGATACTAGATAGTTAGTGCTGTCCTGCCCCACTCAGTGGAGCAGTATCACTCTGCCTCTGCCTTCCTTTTAGCCGGCTGCCCTTGCATACGTACACCCGAGATGGCGCCATTTCCTAAAACCTGTCAGCTTTTCAGTGAAATTAAAAACTAACCAAACTCAAGAAATGAACTGAGTTTTCAAATATTTATGAAAATGGTAACCGAGCACTTTCTTCTCACTCTTACTTTTGTCGAAATCATGTGATGACTAACTTAAAGATACAGTGTGTAAGATGTTGTGTAGAATAGAAAATGTTGTGTACATTAGGTTGAGCACTTTTTTTGTTGCCCCACCACGTTTCTACATTAGCTCAGAACGGACAAACCAAAGAATGGCTCTAGAAGTGCTTTTATGCAGATTCTACTAGGCTCTCTGGGTACTTACCACTATAAAGCACAAGAAGCTACCCACTGTATCTTTAATAAAAGAGAAACACACATGATTCTTTTTTTTTAAGCTTTGATGCAATGTGGCCCTGCAAAAAAAACAATTGAAAGCCCTCTGTGCAAACAATGGCAGAAGGTATGTGAAATCAAATTAGCCTCTCTGTAATTCTTTCCCCTGCCCACTGCGCTATTCCATAGACCTTCATCATTGACATCGTCTTATGGAAGCTTGTGTTCAGCCGAGACAAACAGGGCAGCTTTGGCGACAATCCTGCCGCCCCGACACCACAGGTTGGGAAAATCTGACACCTTCTTCTTTAGCCCTTTCATTTTCCTCTTGTGTGGCGTTCCCTCTATCTGTCCCCACTTCTTTCTCTGATATTGCACACCGCACCGTTCTATTGTAACCTCTAACCCAGACATGCATGTGATTAATCTATCCTCTCCCTCGCATGTCAGTTAAGGATTGATAACGGTTCCAAAAAAACTGTCAGTATAAACATTTTACACCTAAGTATAGTTAATAATCCAGTTCCCGAGAAAGTGAGATTTGAATTGCATTTTGATTATCAGGAGATCCAGGTTGTATACTGTGCTATGTTTCAAAATGCTCAATCCACAGAGAAATGCAGTTTCCTGAAATTGTGATGTCATTAGTCACCGCCCACCCTTCATTCATGGCCGTTCAAATCAGCCGATCAGAGGAGAGACCTGTTCAAAAACAGATCTTGTTTGGGACCTCAAGAAACATGTAGAATGTTGGATCATTCAAATTTATCCGAATGAAATAATTGATACCCTTTTCAAAATGGCTTTTTCTGTTGATGGGTTGAAAACCCGTCTCTCTGACAAGCAGAAAAAAAAACATTAGAATCAGGAATAATTAGAACGACTTCACCTTTTGGATTATTATGGTGGTGACATTTAAGTTCAATATAATGAATTTGCTGTTCTCTCAATTCCTCAAAGTACAAATCTTGTTTCCATATACTGCGGATGATGGTTAGGTTGTTATGGTGTGATATGCTGACGTGCACATGTATACCCCATTGGATGTTGGAGAATGTTAAAAAACATTGTTTTTATGGAAATGGCCAGTTGTTATTTCTTTTTAACATTGTAATTGCTCAAACCAATTCAATGCTTAAATATCTCCCTTTATTTTATTTTTTTTTCCTGGAAGTATGATTGCTTGCTCTTCTCCCTGTGTGTACCGCGCCTCCTGTTCCAGCCGACTGGCTCTAATAAGCTCTCCTCGCTGCACTTGTCTCTTAGCTTCCTCAGTTAGTCCTAGCTCGTTATCTCTGCCGCCACCGTCGGTGGTTCTCATCAAGTACAGTGCACTTTAATTTGAAGCCGGCCAGACTTAATACAATGTAAATGAGAAGCTGTATGTTTTTAATCCATAATGATCTGCTGTAGAATCCTTTATTTGATCTTTGATACTGCCAATTCCTTCATGCTGAGTTTTATTTTGAATGACTTGCATGTATGCATAATTGCAGCGGTTGAACGGTGTGAAGAAACTGTGTCTAGATATTAGACAAATGGCTCTTGGGTTTCTGGTTTTAGATTTTGCATGACACGGTTATATTGGCATGGTGTTGTCTGAAGTAATTTGCTATTGTCAGTTGACATATTTGTAGAGAAACTAAACCTTTCCTCCTCTCCCCCTCCCCCTCCATTTTTGTCATTTGTTTGTTTTCGGGGCTGTGGTGTTTTCAGGGGGGCATCGACCTGCGGGCGTACAAGTGTCTGTCCTGGGTGTGCTGCCCACGGAAGATGGCACCCAAGGCTCGCTACATGCATCTGGCCCAGGAGCTCAGTGTGGACCCCGACTGGCCACCGAAGCCAACCACCACTACTGAAGCCAAGCCCTGCCCGGAAAATGGTTCCACCTATCAAATCATGACCAAATCCTAGCACCCCCCCAAAACAGCCCAGTATCTAATAGTCTTTCACACAGGAGACATGCATATGACGCTTGTTTGGTGAACGCACATTCAACCTAATCATATGAAACTGTCACAGGATCTTTGCTTGTTACTGTTCAGAAACTTGCGTCTAATACTGTAGTTCCGGAGACATTATGACAAAAACTATAGACTTACACATAAATACCAAATAAAGTGAAGTTTCCGTTATCTCTGTACTCTTGCTCGTCCACTTGTGCGTTCTCAGGTCTCTTACACAAGTAAGATTAAAGTAAATTCCCATCCGTCACAGCAATACCTGTTCACCTCAGCTGTCAGCCAAGTCAAGATTAGTGTGTTGACCAAGGGGTTTAATACCCGCCTCACTTTGTCCGGAAGGGGTATAATAGAGACCATTTCAGAGCTAGCCTCTGGCATATACGTGCTGTTGGGGAGTGTTTGCCTAACTTGGCGTTAGAAGAAAAAAATTACTGTAAAAGTGGGGTTCCACTTTAAAACTCAGCAGTTCAAACATTGGCGTGAACACTGGAAGGATTTGAAGTTGAAAGAAGTCCTTTTCTGATCATGCAGTTTTTAGAAGCAGCAGCAAAAAAATGTCTCTAATCTTCATATTTGTGTGCAGCCGCCACCTCAAAATTCAGGCATTTATTCATTCATTCTGCAAGGAACTTGTGTTGTGGGCTGTTCAGCCTCTGATTGCTACTATGTAGTGATCTTATACAGTAAATATACTGTACATACACATCAATTTAATGAGCTTAAATAACATTCTGGCAAGCTCCCTTTACAAAGCATAAACTCATAACCAAATAAAAATACAACATGGACCCCGAGTGATGAATAAAATCACAAATTCTGAGACCTGTATTCAAGTCATTTTGTCAAACACTGTAAGTTTTAGCAGACTGAGAATCTTGGAATGGCTGGAATGTCATCCTCCCAGGCCCAAGTTCATATTCAAACATATATAACTCCCATTGATTGTCACTGATGGTACATACAAGTCTGGGGGGGAAAGAAAGGCATAAATAACTAGTGCTGCAAGCAGCATTGAAGGGCCCTCGCGGGGTATGGGCAGTCGGGGTATGGGCGAGTCGGGGTATGGGCGAGTCAGAGCATATGTGTTTGCTTTGTGTCGGGGGCGATCGTTGATTTTGAGGCAATATGTTGAAACTATCTCAAGTCCCTGTCTGAGGGAGAGGCAGCGTAATTCGCTGTCTGGCAACGCTAACACCCATTACTGAATTGTCACCGTTTGTAAACTTTCTCATAACAAAGTTCTTGAGATGTTAGAGACACGATTTGAAGCGGTTGTGGGTTATTCTCTAGGAGAAATTCATTAAAGCGTGACAACAGTGACTTCCTGCTGCCAGCAGGGGGCGGTCTGACGTGGCGTGAATATAAACACGTACACGTGTTCAGAGAGGGACCAGCATCATACACCATCAATTTCATGCAGTTAGGATGTTCCTTTCATGGAGAAAACACAACTTCTTTTTTCATGGCGAAACATCAGGATTTGAGGCCTCACCGAGGCCACGCCCTAACCTTTAGAGCCACCATTCCAATGTTTTTTCATCATTGACGTCTTTAGATGCCACAGCCAAAATTTGAAGTCACTGCTGATAAATCCCTAGGACTAGTTCGTCAAAGTATGATGCCTGCAAACGGCGATATCGCTGACGTTCAATTCAAGATGGCCGACTTCCTGTTGGACTTAGGATATGGATCCAAGAGGCTTTTTTGTCCGTCCTGAAGTACTCCATGTGTCTGCCGAATTTTGTAAGTCTAGGTTAAAGATAAAGCATGGGGCTTTACATTTGAAAGTTGTTTCCTGCTACCAATAGGGGGCGCTATGAGTGTGAGTGAATATGAGTGTATAAATATATTCAGGGCCGGACCCTTATGAAGCATCAGAGATTTGGTGCAGATAGAATATAGCATGTGGAAGTTATGATGAGTTGATGTCACATGGCGAGGGATGGAAACTCGCCGCCTCGCCGAGGCCACGCCCTCCAATGAAAACTCATGGTATTAAACACATTTCATCACAAAGGTCTTGACATGCCATAAACACAATTTGAAGTGGTTATCCATAATTTCCTCTGAGAAATTCATTAAAGCGTGACGACAGTGACTTCCTGCTGCCAGCAGGGGGCGGTTTGACGTGGCGTGAATATAAACATATACACGTGTTCAGGGCGGGACCAGCGTCATACACCATCAATTTCATGCATTTAGGATGTTCCTTTCATGGAGAAAACACAACTTCCTTTTTCATGGCGAAACATCAGAATTTGAGTCCTCGCTGAGGCCACGCCCTCCCATGAAAACTCACCATTTCGACGAGTTTTCATGATCAAGCCTTTTAGAAGCTACATCCAAAATTTTACGCCGCTGCAGGCTATAGTGTCTGACTAGTAGGTGAATTTACGTTGCCTGCAAACGGCGTCTTCGGCGATGTTTGATTCAAAATGGCCGACTTCCTGTTTGACTTTCACCATGACGTCAAGAGGATTTTTTGTGCGCCTTGGCATGATAAACGCGTGTGCCGAGTTTCGTGAAGATACGATAAACTAACCCCTATGGGGGGGGTGTTTTGAAAGTGAAAAGGGGGCGCTACTGAGCCATTTTGCCCCGCCCATTTTCAAAACCTACGAAATACGTAATTTTTCGCCGGGTCTGATGCGTCCAGAAAAAATGGGGACTTTTTAAGTATGTTCAGGCCTCCAAAAGGGCAATCAAAGACGCGGAAGAAAAAGAAAAAAAAGAATAATAATAAGAATAATAAGAATAATAATAATAATAATAATCTTTTGGAGAACAATAGGGCCTCGCGGTACCGCGACTGCTATGCAGTCGCCGCTCGGGCCCTAATTAAATGGAGCATGTCTAGATTTTGTAAGGCTTGGAAACTGCACAATAATTCTAAAAGTACAGTATATATTTTTAGTAAGAGTTTTACCTGCTTTCATTTGAACCTATTTATTATGTGGAAATTCACCAGCCATGAGGTGATAATGACCTTTCTTAAAATCATATCGTTTTCTTTCCAGACACTTTTGCTTTAAATTCAGGGAGATGTAGAAAGTGACATGTTGATAATGGAAGGAGGTATGGTAGGTTTAGAGAAGTTTTTTTTTTTTTTCTTCTCAAAATTTTCACACAAAATACACTAAACATCCAGATTGCTGAATCTACAAAATGTTTAACTTCAGAGACTAATCTGCGTTTGCATATTTATTATAATTTGGCCAAAATATTCAAGAATGTAAAGAATCAGTGAAGAAATTAATATACGACTGATGTGCTCATCCACTCTTAACCACAGGCTGGGACCTGTGGCAGACTCTGGATCTGTCATCTTCTCAAAATTCACCTTTTAGGTTTTTTTTACAAAGATATTATCATTATTATTATATATAAACGCACAAAAACAAATCATGGATCAAACACTGGCAAATACTATTGGTCTGTTGATGCAGAATGAAATGTATCCAAAGAAATTTGGCACAGAATTCCATTCTCTACAGGGGATTTATTATCATGGATTATTTTCTCCCTTTTTTCATATCATGCCACCAACCGATCAAAAACATTAACAGGATACCTCTAAAAGTAATGACTGAATTCTCTCTTCATGCATGCTTACATACTTAAATGTTACCACTAACCTAATTGTGATTGGGGATAATGTGGTATTCCACTCAGGCCAAACTATATCGCCCCAGCAGTGGTAAAAAAAAAAAAATTAGGAGTAGAAAAGTTTCACATGAGAAAATGTGTCTTTTCTGATGTGAAATGAACTTTACAATCTAATGAGCCACCAGCATGGCTATACAAGTTTAATCTTGTTTTTTTGCATTTATGAGCCATGTCCTGTCGGCATCTAATGACATCAGACAGGAGACTGAAAGTATGCAAACTCATGCATGACGCCAGCTTACTATGGTCACGGTTGTAAAAGTATTACGACAAATGCACAGCATTACTGTACAATTAAGAATCTTACATGAACATCTCTGTATTAACAAGTCTGCAAAAGAAACCGCATGCATCCGGCTGGTTATCATGGACATTTACCCTAATGCATGAGAACATATGAGTCATCTACAAAGTCATGCCTGGTTGGCCCCTGAGAGCCACACTACTTTTTTTTTTTTTATTTAAATGATATCCGTGACTGTCTGTAAAACTTTTCTTCCTATGGAAGACACATTATAAGTGTGACGGTCAACTAAGGCAAGGCATTGTGCATCCATCAGCAAGCTGCACTCGGCACATTCAAAACACCTCCTGCAACAGCAAACCCTGCATAACCTGAATGCAGAGCAACATGAACAGTTGTATCCGTGTATTGCACATACAGTAGGCTACCTGCGTAGAGTTAAGGGCTACATTTTATGCTCACCGCTCTCTCTTTAAGGTTTAAAGTGATACTCCCCATTATCTGTCCGTCAAGTACCTAAAACCCAGTCACCTCCTGACTGTAGAAAAAAAAAATTCAGTCTGTTAAAATGGATTTCGATGGAGACAAACAGAGGGGCAGCAGAAACGCGGTTTGCACAGGATTTTTCATTTGCACTTTGATACTTTTTGTTTTTTTTCAGCCAAAGAATTGGTACAATTGGAAATCATTGTAACTGACTGAACACAACTCGCCCGCAGCTGTTTGTAAGGATTTAGCAACCAGCCTTTTTTTTTTTTTACAGACACCAGAGATGATGTTTGATAAGTAAAGGGTTTTGGGTCTGAGTATCACTTTAAAAACAATGACACCAACACATACATAGCTGCCTCTCGATTTCAATGTAACTGTATTCGCTACAAAGCAGCCTGCCTTTCGTTAGATTCCTCGTTTAATACTCATAATTTAAAACATATCCCAAAGTATTCTCTGAGTGCTTATCAATGGTTATGCAACGCCATGTCAAAAGAAAAACAATGCATTGTTACTAAAATTAAGCAAACTACTTCTCAAACATCTGCTGGCAATGTTGTGTGAAATTTACATTTTATGTTAATTATGAATTATGTTCATATAAAAACAATTGGAACACATTTCCATAATATCAGCAACATCGCTCCAGAGTCTGAAGTTGCTCTGTTTTTAAAAGCAATTGTCTGTTGAGTAGGAATATTACTGATGCATATGAAACTTGTGATCCATGCTGTTCTCCAAACTCATATGTGATACGTGTTGTCATGGATACATGCATTTGATTTGCAGTCATAATGTTTTGTTGCAGCGTTTTATGGGTTAATTGTCAGACAGAGGAGATTGAACATGAGATGAAACTGGTGAGAAATGCTTAGACATTTAAATAGACATAATCGTGCCAATTTGCAAAGCGATTTGGATATTTTGTCATAGAATTTGTCAAAGTGTTCGTTTTGTTGGAGTTAAACTATGTGGCTGATTTGTCCAAACGTGGGCTACATGGGTTTCTATGCTTCTATTCAGTGATTTTTTTTTTTTTCAGGGTTTTTTTTCTTCTCTAGATACCTACTGAGGCTTAAATCGAATGTTATAAAAAAAAAAGAACAAAAACAGTAGTTTTTTTTTTTTTTATGCAATATTATGGTTATTTTTTGTATTTCCAAAGACTTAAAAAAAATCGATCACGTCTGTATTGGTTATTTGAGAGAGAAAAAAAGCAAAAAGTTTTAGTTTTTGACTGTTCTGTCAAATCTCTGCAGACTTTAAACAGAGATAATAATATTAGAGGTTGGATTCTATCTGTATATATGAGATGTACATTTCTAGTGTGTGCATAAAAGTCAAAAGATTTAGTTATATAAATGTATGGTTTTTGGATTATCAAAGGGCTGGTGTGTCTTTTTCTACTATTTTGGTACTGTGTTACAATCAGTTGTCTGTCTACTTTTAATTTATACTTTCTATTGGCTTTGTTTGTACCTTTCATGTTAAGTTGCATTAGTTTGGGTTTTCTTTATTTGAATCCTGGGCATTTATTTCACATTTTTTATCAATTATCGTAAAGTATGAATTGGGCTCCTATATCAATATTCATTATCTTGGGTGCACATAACACGGCAAATGTCTCCTTTTAGAATTAAGACATCCTAAGGGGAAAATCACCAAAACTCCCCAAACTAGACGTACTTCCAAGTATCTTCTCTTTAGGCTCCATATTTTGTATTAAACCAAGGATCTGATCTGATATAAGAAGGGAATTAAATTGATGTAGTAGAGTTGTATTCAAAATTTGAGCAACATTTGACAATCTTATTTTTTTTGTCTGATCTTCCAATGTACTTTTTTTCATTTTGTCTAGAACTTCTTAAATATCTTTTGCATCCATGTCAAATTAAAATGTAATTGGCAAAAGGAATGTGCATTGCTGTTCAGCAGTCTGTAGTAGAGGTGATTATATTGCTGCTAAGGGCAAAATGATCCAGTCACAGCTGTGTCATAACTGCACCTTGATACAGAAAATGAATCGATTTAATGACTCGCAAAGTGTAAATACTGAGATTGCTTTTCTTCTACGCTACAGTTTTGCCTTTTTTTATTGTGACACAGCTATGTCAAAGCAATGGACTTTATGCTGAAACCTCTATGCTCTTATACAGGTACAACATATACTGACTGTTGACAGATAGCATTGGCCTCTTATTCACATCATGTATTTTAAACAAAGCATTTAGATTGAGTCAGCCACTGAGTACATGAAACCTCACGTGGGTGTTGTTTCCTCAGGGAAATGTGTGTATTTGTAATGAGTAGAGAAAATAATAAAAGTTCATATTCAAAATGAAGGAAAATATGTAATTGGTTAAAAAAAAAAGAAAAAAGTTTGCTTTCAGAACAGTTTATTTGGTGTGCTTATATTTGCAGCTCCCACACCTCAGCAAGAGATTCACTTTGGGTATATGTATTTTTTTTATTCTTATTATTATTATTGGCAAAGATGTACATTTTTTTGGAGATTTTTGAACTTTATAATTTATTTTTTTTTTGTATTTATTTTCAATTCTTTTTCCCTGAGGATTGTATTTCAAATTTATCTTGATTTCTTTCTTTTCAATAAATGTTCTTAAAATATTCTGCTGCAAGTCTACAATTTGATTCTGCTCTTTTTACATAAGTGTGATACTATAAAAGCTATAGAAAATGATTAGTTTATGTCATGAAATGGTTGGGTAGCCTCACAATACACACTACTCTGATATCTAATATCTACTGACTTTACAAGTTGACAAGATCGCCGGCTACTCAAGGACATGACCGTGAAAGTCTAAGATAATACAAATAAAACATACAAGTACGTGTAGTAAGCACTGTGTCTGGTGTATTTAATGTCACCAGTATTGTTCAAAGCCTGGTATCCCACATGATCAAAAGTAACATTTTAATAATAAATTTACTTAAGTATTTAAAGTAAAAATTGCTGTCAGAATGACAGCAATGAATGGTGTAGTTTAATTCCAGTGTTTGTGCAGGTTTCCACATCACACTTGTAAATTTTAAGCCACAATAGCATCCACACTATTTGTGATCTGACATCATATTCCTATCAGGTTGTTTTCAGTAGGTTTCCATCAATTTTAGATTTTTATTTTGTAGTTAATTACAGAAATGCTTAGGGGAATTATAGTGGAGTAATAATACACATTTTATTCAGAAACTGTAGTGGAATAAAACTAAAAATGAAGTACAGATATGAAAACAATACACCTCTGATGGGAACTGTCTCACACGGTGCATTTTTTTTTCTGTCAGTGCTGATTTGGAGGTTGCACCGGTTCACCGGAAGTGGACTGTCATTCTGAGCCGTGTCCTTGTTAGCTGTCGGGCTAGTCAGCTGCCATAATAGGCAAACAAATGTGTACCTTTTGGAAAGATGAATTAAACTGTGCCTGAAGAGTGCATTTTAAAGACATTCGTGTGTTAATAACAGCGCCATGTTGCGTGTCGGGAGCAAAGCTGCCTGGTAAGTTTCCGTTTCGATGAAGCAGCGGTAATGTCAGCTGGTTGTAACGTTAGCTGCGGTAGAAACGGGAAGCGCTGATGTAGCTTAGCTCAGTGTGACAGCTGAGGACGGCGGGGCTAACTGTTACCTGCTTCATCTAAATATCCATCCACCTCATTTAAAAAAAAGCCTCATGTTCCATAAACAGAACCGATAGTTAAATATATTCCTACGTAACAGCTACTGTCACTGGCATCTGATTATAAACAGGGAATCGGCCTTTAACGCCACCGGGGCTTCAGATAGCTCAGTCTGGCGTGATAAGGTGAACGATAACGGGTCGTGGTGGTAAGTAAATAACGTTACCTGCTTTATATTCGCGTATATATTCGTTATATTTAATATCCAGCCTTTATTGTACTGAATTCATTAGCAGGGCGTGTTGCTGACAGGTAACCAGTGGTAGAACTAAGTACATCTACTCAAGTACTGTAGTTAAATACAGTTTTGAGGTGTTTTTCATATTTTTTTTTCATATTTCACTCCACAACTGCAGTGTTTTACTATTAATTTACCATAAACTGGCTCCACATTGATGAACTACATTAACTATAATAATATAACACAATCTCTATAATGAGAACGTCTGATATGTTAAGTATATTTTTTCCTATAATACTTATGTATTATATAAGTGCAGCATTGGCCACACTATTGGTACTCAAACACAGAACTGGCTTTTGTACTGTACACTCCATTATTTAGGACTGAAATGGGAAAAAATGTCTTTTTAGAATTAGAATCTTTACTATTGTTGCAGATGTTCAGAAGTTGTTTTAGATTTCACTGTATGTAACTGTAACTGCTTTTAAATTCACTTCATCTGAGGAATTAACTCTCCACTATCGCTGGTTCGCTTGTTCTGGTTTATATGTCGTTTTTATCTATTTTCTAATGCATTTCCTGTGTTGTCTTGACATTATTGTAAATGGGGATGCCTCCTCAATGGTCTTTCGAGCTAAAATAAAGGTTTTTATCTTATGCACTTTGATTCAGTAACATTTTCAATTCAGGACTTTCTAATTCTACTTTTACTCCAGTAAAGGATCTGAGTACTTCGTCCACAAGGCAGGTAATGGTGCTTTAAAGTTTGCACCATGCTTGTCTGTGTTCTTCCAGTGATGGAAGAAGTACTCAGATCTATTACTTGAGTAAAAGTGGTAATACCACAATGTAAAAAATCTTGAAGTAGTTCACTCAGAATCTTACTTAGGGAAACAGAAGTATTGACAGTGCTGTAAAGTATCAAAAGTGAAAGAACCCTTTATGCAAAAATGGCCTTTTTAGTGTCATAGTTTACATCATGTCCAATGTTGTCTAATAACTTCTGTTGTTGGGTACTCAAATGATGATACTTTATGAACTCATGTGTTTTATATATGATAAAACTCATCAGAAAAGTAGCGTTTAACTAAAGCTGTCAAATGTAAAACACTAATATATTTCTCTCTGAAATGTTGTGGAGAAGAAGTGCAAAGTTGCATGAAATGGAAATACTCCATAACTTTTAGTGCAATACCTGCTGCTAGCTGACACAGTTCTATAAAACATTACACATATCAGTTGATCTTGTATTTTATAGACAGGATTTAGTCTGTGTCACCAATCCAAATCACAGGCTGGAAGCTTCTATCGATGATACTTCACTCCTGCAGCTCCTGCTGCCGCTAATACAATCTCTCTTTTTCCTGGTTTCAAATGTCTGTCTGATGTAGTGATTACAGGTCTTGTAAGCATTAGCTGTCATTATAATGAAGTAATTCATCCATTTCCCCCCGTTATCTCAGCATGGCCTGCAGGAACCTGGTCTCCACCAACATGGGGGTGAGGTTTCGGGTCCCGCTGCAGAAGCTGCACCCTCTGTCCCGCGCCATCCACCACCGCTACTCGGGAAACGCCAACCCCCAGCGTCCGCCCCATCGTACGGGAGCCCGCTATTTCACCTCCATGTCGCGGCTGCCCATGCGGCCGCCGAAGCCTCCCCCGGGGTCGGGGGGCCACGGCTACCAGCAGCACCGTAACTTCTGGATGCTCCGCCTGGCTTCCAGGCTCCTGAAGCTCCGATATATCCTGGTGGGCAGTGCAGTGGGAGGAGGGTACACAGCCAAGAAGGTCAGTGTGGGGTCAGCGGTCGTCTCATCTCTTCACTTGTATCTGTTATGAATGCTAGAAACTCTCTAGAACTCATGGTTTATTAACCTTTTCGGTCCTATGAATATGTCTTTAGTCCTCAATGATCTTATGACTAGAAAAAATGAGACTTTCACATGAACTACCAAACATTTTACCTGGAGCAACACTAACATTAGTAGTCACAAACCATCACAGTTATTTATCTGGCAAGCAATTAAACAACAAAAACCTACACAGCCTTATACAGTTTCCCTATAAGAATGTAATGGGTTGATTTATTTTCCAGCTTCACTGCTGCTTATTCCGATCAGTAGGAAATCCTCTCATTCAGAAAGTGTCATTTCCAAACATACTTTTTACACTACTCACGATAAGTTAGGGATATTGTTAGAGACTCAGTGGATTTCATACATTTTTGGCATAATACATATTAAGGTAATGAAAACGGTGTTTCTTCTCATTCATTATTAGTAATATTAAATTGAACGTTTACTTATTTCATTAAAATTCAGACCAAATAGGAAAAGCACTAGATTACTGCGAGTAGGGCACATAGACATGGCAGTTTTATTTATATAGCACATTTCAACAAGGTAATTAAAAGTGCTTCACATAAAACAGCATCAAGATAGAATTTAAAAACAGTTGATTAAAAGATGAGATGAGACTAAAAATCCCAAAATTGAAATTAAAACCAAAAAAAAAAGATATAATTTAAAACCAGTTGATTTAAAAGGGGAAAGTCAAAACGTAAAACAAGAAAAAAAGTTACAGTGCAGTGAAAAATAATTAGATATGATACTTAGTATGAAGGAAATTCATTGTTTGTGTGAGGATAACACAGATATGTCGTTTTACCTTTAGACTTATGAAGAGTGGAAGGACCTGCTGCCGGATTTTAGTGAATATAACTGGGTCATTCCTGATTTTGTCTGGGAACTGAGTGAACAAATTGACCTCGGTAAGTGTTTTCATATTAAGGAGACACACAATTTACATGTTATTTAAATGAATACCTGGAAATGTTTTATTGGTAAATACGGCTGCACATTTATGGATATATGTTCTATCTCGCCTTTCTGTCTTCTCCATTTTAACTTGTCCTCTCTTTTATCCACAGATAAACTGGCCAAAGCTCTACCAGAGATAGAAGAAATATCCAAACTACTACCTGACCTAGATAAGATCGGAGAGAACTTCACCTTCCTGAAAAGCCTCCTGTCTTCTGGTGAGCGAACAATACCTCAACCGTTCCTGTATAAAGTTACTGCATCCTAACAACATAAAATCATTATCCGTACACATCAGTGTGTCCAGGCAACGTAATTTCACCCGAGCAAACCTGTTCTCCGTGTCTGTGTGGACCGTGCTCTTATATAATGTACATAATGATTCAATTGGCTGCCGTATCCCGGGCTAAAATGATGTTATCTGTGCTTTCTTTTACCTCAAAGTGACCTCAGCTGAATAAGATAACATAGATTCAGAGTTATGGAAAAAACATGAAGAAGTAGCTTGCCTGCTCTAATTTGCTGCCTTTCTGGCTGTGGTTGCAGTTGCAAAAGGAGCATATGCACCAAAAAACCTCTTAACCTCTCTCTTTTTTTAAAGATCAATACTTATGTCAGCTATACTAAAGTCCATCGCTTACATCAAGGTTCGGCCGTTTACTCACATTACTAGCAGTCTGTTGCTAAATTAGATATTTCTATGTTCATTTTGCAATATTTAGTACAAAAACAGGCCTCAAAAACAGTTTTGCTATCTGCATGAGCTTTCACGCTATTTCCTAATCTCTTTATGCCTTGAAATCAACTCCATGCACCATCTTTTAAGTTGCAGATGTATTGTATTAGACAAATAAACGAAACCATCGTATCATATAAATTACTGCATTTGAGAGACTAATCTGATGCCTCCAGCTTCACACCTGGGAAAGTACAGACTTCTATGATGCACTTTCATGTTTATATAATTACTTGCATCATCTGCTTTTCAGGGCTCGTCATTACAAATGACAATTATCTACTTAACCACCATATAAATTGCAGCTTTCTTAATATGTAAACCAATCCCAGGTTTCCTCTTATCAGCTCAACAGAAACTTCCACTCCAGGTTACAGAGAAACTGATAATATTTTGCTTACAAATCTGTTGATGACAAAATATGACACTCAGTTCCTTGAGGATCAGGCCCAGTTTCTCTTTTAACCCTTTTTTGTTGCGTGGAGTTTCCTTATGGCAACTTTAAATTCAAAAACAAGTTCCTTGCATACCAACTCTTTCTATTTCTGGCCCAGAAAGATAACCTGTATTTGGATTTGCTGCAACAAATGTGCCCTGAAGGTTCATAAGTTTATTAGTCCATGGAAACATGAGAGACTTCCTGGTCATCTTTTGTTCTTCAAAATTAAAGCCCCTTTTTTTTTTTTAAACATGTAAACAATAAAACATGGATTTTATGCGCTATTCACCTAGTTTTTAAATGCAGAACTAAACCGTTGGTCAACTTCCTATTTTTTTTTTTGTGCGGCACTTCCTTTATCGCTTGACTAGCATAACTAGCATTAGCTTAACTAACCAACATTGATGGGGAGCAGCCAAAAGACTCCTGCTTTAAGTAAACCTTTCTTTTGTACTGGTTAATATGGCGATCTCTTACTGCACAAACAATTCAGGTTTTCCTGAAATCCACAGTTGTTGTTAGCAGCTGTGGTGAAACTGGAAAAAGCCAATGACTGGAAGTGCCTGGCTAGCAAAAAAAAAAAAGTAATAAGTAAAATGGCAGTGACCATATATCCATTAAAAAATAGGTGAATAGAGTTTTTTTTTCTCCTGAACTGTTTTTTTTTACTTGAAGCTCTGGCACAGCAGTGATTTTTAACACACATCATCGAGCCGTGTCCCTGCTTTGAACCACCATCCCTCTGCTTCTGTCTTTTTTATGATTTTTTATCTTGTGTTGTTCTTCCTTTCTCCTCCTCCTCCCCCCCCCTTTACCCTCCTGTCCCCCACATTCTTCACAGGTGTGAGTTTGGGTAGTGAAGTCAAAGGAGCTTCTGGTCTGCATCTGTTGTTAGGTGTGTAAAAACCCTGCACTCGGTAGCGCTGCCCACTCCCGTTCCGTTCTTTCCGCCGATTTTTTTTTTTTCCGCCCACCATCTTGCCATGATATAGGTGTAGTCGTGGTAGCGTTCCTGTTCGCAGACTTCCGAGCTCCCAGGTTGCAGACCAGCGCTGTTCAGCATTGTTCTCGATGAACGCAGCTTCTGTATTCAGTGACCTGTGTGACCTTTCTCAAGGATCGGGACACGGTCTCATTCATTTTGGACTCTGGGTATTCAGAGGAGTAGGCGGATTTACAGACATTCAATTGGACCCTGTGGCTAATATCTATTTACTGGAATCAATAAAAGCCTCACTCTTTCAGTTGCTCTCCCTCTTTGTGTATTCTTTTGTCCGATCCAGTGTGTTTGCCTTTAGTTTGCCCTCCTCTTCCCTTGTGACTTTCTTTAACCTTGACTGTCCTTGGCTGCTCTTTATCCTCCCTGTATTTTTGCCTCCTTTGACTTCCCACCCTCTTACATTTCCCTTTACACTCACATTGCTAATATTTCAGGCGATTTCCTTCTGCTTTTACTTATTGCCACGCAGATGTTTGGAAAACGTGCACAAAATCCAATTTGCATAACACGTCCAGTGTTATGTAAATTACATATTCTGTTTTTTTCTTTAATATACACATTCAGATAACTTATTCTCAAGTTAATATGTTGGAGGATGGTGCTGTACATTTGACTATGTACAGCCCATCACACCACGTTTGTAATCATTTGTTTTTTGTCTGTTATAAGCAGACTTTGTTTTGTGCATGGCAGTAAAAGCTTCTAACAATAAGCTTGTCCTACAACAGCTGCTTTTATAACAGAAACCCACCAGAGTGCACCAATCAAACCAGAACAGTTCAACCAAACCATCAAGTAGTTGCTCTGAAATTGTTTTGCCTGTTATCATAATTGCTCATAAAGTTCTAAATGTGCACTCAAATATTTAGTCTCTTACTGGACCTAATTCCATAATGATTTACAACGTGCGTCCATGCTGTCCTAGATTCCCCTCATGACTCGTCATTCAGTGGTTGGACGGGTTCAGACTTCACATATTTAACCTCATTACCCCAAAAAGTAAAAGAGAATGTTCTAATCTCTGGAACAATATTAGAACATAATGAATTTATTCATTAGGAACGCATTCTTTAGTGAGCTCCACTGCCGTGCACTGCACGATATGAACCGGTAGATGCAAAAATATCCCTCAGTACGTGTCTATACTTCAGTGCAAGATTTTCCAAACATCTGAAAAGTAATCACATCGGCCTTTTCTATTTCTAATCGTACGCATGCTTTAAATGATGGTTGTCTGGCACCTTTGGGCTGTGGGCATTAGTCATCTTAAGCCTGTGTACATTAGCATGAGTATGTGAGGCATTTCCGCGTTTAACCTCATTTTGTGTTATGTCTCTTCCTGGTAGAAACCTCAGGTGATCCTCCGTTAAAAGCCACAGACGCTTCTGCTGCAGCCACGCAAGATGCCAGTGACAAGCAATACAAAAAGGCAAGTTCATAGAAGCAGGTTACAGTTCAGTTTGTATTAGTGTTGTTGGAGACATGCGTTTACTGGCCATAATTCTAGAAACGTATAGACGCATGAACACTTGAAATAAAAATGTCATGTTATGGCTGTTTTGGCTTCAGTTAGTTCTACTGAATGTAAAATGTGTATTTCACACTCGCCGCTTGTCATCAAGAGAAGCCTTTTAGGGATTGTGATAATGATTTAATCTTACCCATTTAATTATATTAATTTAAGTGCAAGTCTCACTACAGAGCAGCTTGCTCTTAAACCTGCAGTGTGGACTTTTTACATATAAACGAATGTCTGATCCATATCAGACTCCACTAAAAGAGTTCACACTTAGCTGATAAAGCCTATCACCACCAGGTAAACCTGAGTTTTTTAATCTTGTGTCTGTGGTGACAATCCCTGCTGGTGTGATAAATGCATACTTCAGGGTAGCCATCTGCTAGTTTGAATATGGATAAAATAATTTCATCGTGTGACTCTTATAGCCTCCCCTCGTGCAGAGCAAATAGATAGAATCCTGATAATTATGCTATAAAAACAACTTTTCCAACTTATTTCAGCGTTTGTGTAATTACTTTCTCAACACCAGAAGTTGGAGGCAAAAGTCCTGCTGCAGGTTCACATGCACTTAAAAATGTAAATGTTTTTGACTGCGGGTATCATGTACATACAGTATGGCACTCATTCTGGCAGATTATAGCCTGTGTTTATGCACACTCATGCCGATCATTGCTTCAAACGTGCCCTTACTGCCTGTCATCCCTTTTCTTTTCCAGAAGTCTCATTCATGGAGAGAGACCATTCCTTCTTCTCGCTTTACGTTCTAAAGCATCCTCTTGTATTCACGTTTGTTTTCCCTTCTGTTGTCTTCTCTTTCTCTCGTTCATTTTGTGTTTTATTTCAAGTCAGTGTACCGCTGGTCTGTTTTTGTGTGTTTTTTAACATTACAGAGTTTAAACCGCAACAGAAAAAGTGACGATTTGACAGTAAATATAATTATTCTAAAGAGCGCTGCGTTAAAATAAGAGGTGATGCCTTTCTTTTCCTATGCTCCGCTTTTAGTCCGCAATCATGGTCTCCAACACGACACATAAAGTCAACATAAAACACTACTCAACTTACACGTTGATGACTCAATGTATATTTAATGCAGGCATGTGTTCAGAGGCAAAAACAAGTACAACCCATCACAGTAATGGATAATGTCGTCATGTTGGGGACACCTGAACTAAAGAAATGTCACCTGCTATACCGTTTGCTTTGTGCTTCACCCCTGATAGAGCAGTAAGTCAGTGCTCGCTTTGCTTCTTTAATCATCACCATCTTCAGCAGCATCAGCTCAGACCCATCATGTTCAGAATCACAGATCATCATTTTGTGCAGCAAAGTGTTAAATAGTTATAATCAACAATGTTGAGCAGATTTACTGAACATCCTTACAAATTTGGTGATTATTTTACTTTTACAGTAAAAGTCAAATTTCCTTTCTCTTTTATGTTTTACTGCTAAAACGTTTGAAAAGCTTGTACAGTGTCGTCTTAATTCTGGTCAGTGTAGAGTTATTAATCTACAGCGATGACAGATTGTGAGGAAACGGAACAGAATCACTGTCGCGCCACTTGCTGAGAGGTGCTGGTTGTGGTATTAGTGGCCTCTCCTGCCTTCAGTCTGGCAAAGTTTGGCATCTCCTTTGTGTACGAGAGAGAGAGACTGACTTTGTTGGGTCACACTGATGACGGTGGCAAGATTATCAATGACAAAGACCTCGATTCTGTTTAACGTGAGCCTTTGACGGAATCCGAATCCTCAGCGGCGGATTCCTCCGTCGTAGCGGCGTGTTCAGGTGCAGCATGGGCCCGTATGGGCCGATCAGCCTGGCGGCTGGTTGTTGTTTGTGTTGCTGCTCCTACATCTCTCTCATTATGACATACCCCAGCAGGGTCTGCTTGGCGAGCTCATTCTTATTCAGCAGCAGATCCAGCGGCACGAGGAGGAGGTCCGGCGGGCCGCTGCAGCCAATAATGCGCGCCCCCCACCGCCAGAGCCCGCTCCGAACCCCAGCCCCCCTCAACAGAAACGCAAGGTGAAGGTCCCACCCCACTTAGATCCGCCCTATCCCTCAAAAGACCACATTTTCAGAGTCTAAAGAGAATATTGATTGTAGGACTACTGAAGAAATTCACTTACTACCAATTTCATTAGAGAGTAACCTTAGCTGAAAAAGCAGTGTTTCACTGCCCTCTCTGGTAGAAAGTTACAAGACTGCACCTCTGACTACACCCTGCATCTCTTATGTGTGGTTGGAAGTGGTCAGAAATGTTCTCTGGTGCATCTGTAACCACACTTATCAGGGATGTCCGAATACAATTCTGCATCACTGCAGTGAGGTCAGAAGAGCTACCACCAGGGGTCAGCTAAAACCAGATTTTCAGCTAATGTTAAGCTGCTATTTAACTTCACTAATATGTGAAGTATAAAGTAATACAGACAATTTGAGTAATCAAATTTCCTTCTTTAGTTAAAGAAAGTAAAAATCGGTTTATAGTAGCAGTCCTTTCTTTGACAAGTAAACAAGTTCATTATTGTACATTAGCTTCATATACAGTACAGGCCAAAAGGTTGGACACACCTTCTCATTCAATGTGTTTTATTTATTTTCATGACTATTTGTAGATTCTCACTGAAGGCATTGAAACTATGCCATGATAATAAAGAAAACACATAGAATGAGAAGGTATGTCCAAACTTTTAGCCTGTACTGTATATGGACATAAACAGCTGCAAAATACTTGATGAATATACTCCAGTGCCGTGGTCATGCAATAAATACAACCTCTGTTACCGACACAATTTTCGATTTCTGTTGAAAATGAATGTTTATTACGTCCACCACTTTGAAAAGCTAGAAGGAAACACTGGTACACCACCACCAAAAATGAATCAATAAATACTGGAAGTATTTATTGCATGGCTATTGCATTGTATTTTACAGCTGTGGCATGAGGGATTTTAAATAATGTTTGTAATTCATTGTATCTGTAGGACAAATTGACCCATAAAAACCCTATAGTCTGTCCCCTACAGCACCTGACATTAGCCTCCATATATCACCCCATAGTCTGTCAGGCTGTGCTAAGATTTGCTATGCCAGTTGGTTGTCAAAAAGGGCATGCATGGGCCTTCATAGCTTTGTTCCAGAAGCACAGGGACTTCTGATACAACTAGATGACAACTAGACCATCAGAAGAACTATTATTTTATGGAAGCTTTGCATGGAGTGGAGTAGGGAGCCGCTGCATGGTGTGAGCTGCTCAAAAAGTAACACAAGTCTTACAGAAATGGGAAATGGTGATGAGGTTATCAACAGCAAGGGAGACACCTGAAACTTGTTAGCTGCAGTTTTGTCACGCCTAAACATCACAAGTCTCTGAATTAACAAAAGTCATAAGATTTTACAACTCAGTCGGTGCCCGTCACTAGAACAGCATTTACTGAACACTTCAGCTGTATCATGTAGAGCTTTTTAGTTTGGTGTAACTGTCTGTCAGATTCCCTTTCCTCTGCTGCCAATCCCATCTGTTCATGTTTGCTGTATCTCCTGCTTTCTGTCCTGTCTCTCATCCCAACAAATGTGTTGCGAGTGTACAAAACATTTAATCCAACGAGGTATGATTCTTGAAATTTAAATTCAGACGGGTTTTTCCAGACTCCCTATGCGATTTGTGCCTGTTCAATCAAAAGCCTGATGATTAAGGCAAGGTAATGCCAGAATAAGTACTGTCTGCTCGAAGATCTGATTTTTTTTTTATTCCTCTCTTTATGCATTAACTTGACTTTCAACTCTGGTTCTTTCTGGAATACAGTGTGCACGTAACGTACCTTTTTGTGGTGCTGGTGGGAGCTCATGCTTGTGAAGTGCGGGTAAAGGGAAGCCCTTGTTTTAAGTCTACCAGAGAGGAAGCGTTAACTCAGTTTGTTGCTGTTCTGTTTTTTTTCCTACTTTGACCTGTAGTCTTCAGACAAAGAAAAGGTAGACCAGCTTCAAGAAGAACTGCTTCGTACCCAGGTACAGTAGATCTTGTTTTACTCTGACTAAAAGCTAACTCATCATATTATCCAACGCTCAATACAGCTGGTCAATGCTATATTGCACTTCAATGCTCTTCTGGGTGTGAATTGTTGTTCATGCTGTTTGTTGATAGTGTCCTGCTGTTTATTCATAGCTCAAATATCAGCGTATGCTGGAGAGACTGGAGAAAGAGAATAAAGAGTTGAGGAAAGTGGTGTTGCAAAAAGATGATAAAGGGATTCACCAAAGAAAACTAAAGGTGTGTGTTCACATGTAAACGTATACACACAATAAACACACTGATACACACTCACTTTTTAAGTTCATGCCAATTCAATTTAAATAAAATGTTTTAATTCTACTTGGAATTAAATTATCATGCATGATAATTTAGTGGATAGTAAATACTTTCTTGAATTCTATGAGTACTGAACATGAATTATCATATCCCTTTGTTTAGAAATCCCTTATTGACCTGTATTCTGAAGTCCTGGACATCCTGTCTGACTATGATTCCAACTACAACACCCAGGACCATTTACCCAGGGTAAGGAGTGAATTCAATTTCAAAACTAGTTTCATGTTTACTGGAAATGAAACAAAGAAGAGCTTTGTTTCTCTATGTTTTAATGACCTGGAGTACTTTCCCACTTTTTTCCCTTTGTCTTTTTTGGATTTGCTTGTCTTCCTTCTCTTCTATCATCTGGTTTTCAGGTGGTGGTGGTTGGGGATCAGAGTGCTGGGAAGACTAGCGTGCTGGAGATGATCGCCCAGGCCAGGATCTTTCCAAGGGGCTCTGGAGAAATGATGACACGCTCTCCTGTCAAGGTACATGGTATTAAATGGACTGGTTCTTGTGTAATTGTGTCTATAAAGGTCCTGGGAAGACGAGAACTACACATACGGTATCAGTCAAAAGTTTGGACGGATTTTCTCATTCAAGACGATGTGAAGTTGTCTGATACTTTGACTGACACCGTATAACAATTTATTTACAAGCTTACTTTTTACTACACATTGACAATCTCCTGTTATCATGGGATTTTTTAAAACATTCGTTCTTCTTACATAATATAATTTTTTCTGCAGGTCACACTAAGTGAAGGCCCCCACCATGTGGCCATGTTCAAGGACAGCGGCAGAGAGTTCGACCTTAACAAGGAAGAGGATGTAAGTCAAAAAGCCATCCATCCATCCATCCATCCATCAATAACTAACTCAGCTACCTGTTTATATCATTAATTCCTGTCCCTCTTTCTATGTCTTACAGCTGGCTGCTCTGAGGCATGAGATTGAGCTGAGGATGAGGAAGAGTGTGAAGGACGGACAGACAGTCAGCTCTGAGGTTGGACATGGTGTTTCTATTCAACACATTACAAAACTGCTCTTAAGTGATATTGTAAAATAACCGCTGATTTTTTCATCTCAGACAATATCCTTGAGTGTCAAAGGCCCCGGCATCCAGAGGATGGTGCTGGTTGACTTACCAGGTGTCATCAGTGTGAGTAAACTGCAGAATTGTATTATTAAGACGCATTTTGACATAACGCTACATAGATTTATTAACACATTGAAAGTATGTATTCCTATAGAAAGGTGGACGCTTAAGTAGATTTTTTGTTTTCCAATGGTATGTTGGACTATTACATAGTCTTAACAGAAAAATTGTACATAAGACATGGACATACATTGAGATAAGGAGAGACATGAAATATAGTTATTGTAAAAAAAAAGGGTTGCATAAAGGTTAGATTACAGGAAGTAATTGGCACACGCATGTAACATGCACACGTTGTATCCAAAAGCTGAGGTCGATCTGACAAACAGTCAGAGAGATACATGAGCCACAGATACACAGATGTCCCTTTGCTTTTATAGATGCATGGATGTGAATGTAACATGTATTTTTGGTCTTTCTCAGACTGTGACTACAGGAATGGCATCAGACACGAAGGAAACGATCTTCAGCATCAGCAAGGCCTACATGCAGAACCCCAACGCAATCATCCTCTGTATTCAGGGTGAGCCATGAATATTCTGTTCCCAGTTAACAGTTATCACCTATGAAAGCAACAGGGAGAGGGGCTGATATTCAGACCCTGGCCACATTATATCATCCCATGATGTTCCTGAGCAGAACAACAAATCCAGACCTTTCTTGTCTTTACACTCCTTACCGTTGTCATTGATATCGTCTATACAGTCCACCATTATCACTTCTCCCCTGACTCTCATTTCTTTCTGTCCAGATGGCAGCGTGGATGCAGAGCGGAGCATTGTAACAGACTTGGTTAGCCAGATGGACCCACATGGAAGGAGGACCATCTTTGTCCTGACCAAAGTGGACTTGGCTGAGAAGAACCTGGCCAGCCCCAGCAGGGTAACGTCATGTAATTTAACAAAAATGTTGTTCTATATGTAAAAGGTTATGCTGACTATTGTTAAATAATATTCCTAATTATGAACTTTTCAGTTATTGGTTGAGTTATTCTTGGTTAATAATTTCTTCAGAACAGTAATTAATCAATCGTATATCTGTAACTATGATCACTAATTAAGATATACTAGCAGAATGTGATCTCCCGCTGTATGTAAGCATCAGGTGTCGGCCCATGTGGGAAAAGCTATTTGAAGCCACACCACAAGAGGGCGCTCAGAACTTAGATCTGAACCTGATGTCCAGTATTGGAAAGCCTGTACTACAGATTGAAGGAGCCTGAGAATTTTAATCCTTTTATCACATTTTTTTCTTTCAGATCCAACAAATAGTTGAAGGCAAGTTGTTCCCCATGAAGGCCCTGGGCTACTTTGCTGTGGTGACAGGAAAAGGTAATGTGGACTACAGAATTAGTTAAAGGGATAGGTCTGTATTTTTGACATGAGTCTGTCACCTATCATCAGTGTCGTACACTCACACTGACTTACCCCCGACAGTGTCCTGTGAGCAGAGTTCTGGTCCGGTTCTGGTCAAAACGAAAGTTGTCAACACATACAAAATACAGAACTAACCCTTTAATGTGTAGTTTCAGAATATTATGTCTCAGCTTCCTCCTGTTACCATCAACATTTTTATTGGTCGATTTTTGTTTCCCCATCTTGTTTACAAAACTCCTTTCTGAATTATTTAATTCATAATCACATACATTTAGATATTATGCCAATTAATTCAATGATTTACCTATTACTGACATCTTATTCTTGCCATCTACCCATGTGTAGGGAGCACTGGTGAAAGCATAGACTCCATTAAAGACTATGAAGAGGACTTCTTCCAGAACTCCAGATTACTAAGGTAAGTTTTACAGCATTACAGAATTTAATGCTCCATGTAATTAATTACTTTGACAGTTAATGTGTGCATGCGACTAGGGACGGCATGCTGAAGGCCCACCAGGTGACCACAAAGAACTTGAGTCTGGCTGTCTCTGACTGCTTCTGGAAGATGGTTCGGGAGTCTGTTGAGCAGCAGGCTGATGTCTTCAAAGGTATGATCCCTTTTACGCGTCTATTTAGCAATTTTTTTAACTTTATGCTTGGGAGGAACTATTGATTAATATCCCTGGTGACATTCAGGGATTTTTATAACCAAAGCTTTTTACAGAGCCTGGCATGGTAGGGTTTTTTTCGTTTTAGTTTTTTTTTTTTTATTTTGACTGTACAGGGAACAGGTGCTACTCCTGATTCTCCCACCTTACTGTATTTGTCTGACCCCGCCTGCCTTGCCACACTTTTCACTTCCCCAGTCCTGCTTTCCAACTGCAATTAGTCTAGACAATCACAGGCCCATTGCTAACGGCGCGAGAGATTTATGGCCGTGAGACTGCAGTTCCCATAGGCCCATTGTGTGGTGCATTGATCCATAGCCCATCAAATCACACACAGCCGGGCTCCATCCTCCATACTTGGCACCACCGTGGCCCCACAAACCGGCAATTAGCCTAATCTCCGCTGTGGAAAGGGACAGGTGTGTGTGTGTGTGTGTGCGCGTGCGTCTGTGTGTCTGTGTACATAAATGAGAACTAAAACTCTGACTCTTGATAAAGAGTGTGTGATCTACGCCATCCCCTCTCTCTCTAAGGGGCCAGTTAAGAGTGTGTGTGTGTGTGTATGTGCAGAGTCTTTACGCACTTTTATTAAAGGATAGGCACCATTAGCAGTCTGAAAGCTCCCTTTATATCATACCAAGTTTAAACAAAGCAGGCCCTGTCCCTGTATAGTCATTGCCTGTTGATTACAGAGAATTACTGCTTGATGACGCTTAGCATCAAAGGTGAAAAAGCAATAGAAACAAACAGGAGATGAGTTTCATCCAGGATGATGAGCACCTGCCGTGGCAAATTTATTTCTCATGGACTACTGAGATGAGTTTTCAAACATTTTTTGTCACCATTAATATTCAATCCTAATTTTACTCCTGTTAAATGTAAAGTTGAAGATTATTCATGTTTGTATTAAACAATAAATATTCATTGCCACCATTTCTTTGTATCTCAGCATCCCGCTTCAATCTGGAGACAGAATGGAAGAACAACTACCCTCGTCTGAGAGAGCTGGACAGGGTGAGAAACACCTAACATGTAAAATTACACTCTTCTATCACATTCTGCTTAATGAATAGAAGCTCAACACAAAGTACAGCGTGAAAATAAAAAAAACAGTAGTTTCACATGTAGGTATTTGAAAAAATTAGTGTATATAAACAGCCCTTTATAAAGTTTTGAACAGATTTTTTTACAAATGGCCTTTATAAAAATAACTTTTTAGATCTTAAATCTTGATCTTGTTTATATAATAGATGAAAGAAATGCACAGTGTGATCATCAGCGATTCCTAATATTGTTACGAACCTGTCTTACTTTTGTCTCTTTTACAGAATGAACTGTTTGAAAAAGCAAAAAATGAAATCTTGGATGAAGTCATTAGCTTGAGTCAAGTGACGCCACAACACTGGTAAGTTTAGGTCAAGTTGGAGTCTAATTATATTATAATTAATTATAATTAATATGTAACAGTGTAATATTGGTCTTCACAAGACACTCCACCACCTTTGAGGACTATGCTTTTGCACTAAACCAGCCGTGTTTGAGAAGATCTATTTAGAGCAAACTGCAGGCCTCGCTCTGTGTGTATTTATCTGCACATGAATGTATAGTTATACCTCACCCTCGATGAAGACAACCTCGCTAAATGAGATGTATGCATGCTGTTGTGGCCATCCCCAGTGTGCGTGCCATCAGTTCTCTCCGATCAATACTCTGATGAATGGCCCACGGAAGGGAACCGGGGTGGCCCTGTTAGCCAGCCAGCAGCCAGCCAGCACTATTGGAGATTGCGCTTATTGACAGTGAAGAGTGCTGGCCGGAACAAAAGGGGAGCTTAATGAAATATGAGTGTGCGTTTATGATAAATGAGAGGCGCAACACTGCCCTGGTCTCACGGGGACCAGGGGAGGGTTTTGTTCCATTGTCACGCTGCTGTGGAGAAAGGGAGTTGGGAGTGTGGAGACCGTTAACAGGGTCATAGTGGAGCTGTATTGGAATCTAAAGTCAAGTCCGATCAGAGGAGCACCAGCTACAACAGTGAACGCTGCTCGGCCAAGAGCGAGTCCTGTTTCCTCTCTCGCTGGACTGCTTAACTGAGCCGAGCTGGACATCTGAAAGCAGCTTGGTTACAAATAATCTTGCTGGTTAGATCTGTTTTCAGTCTGAATATTAAAATAAAAATCTGAAAATTGAAAAAAATGAACCTGTATGTAAAACCTAGCACCTTCAGCACCAAAATGTAATGTAAGTCAGTGCCAGTGTTTAAGTTTTTACTGTAATCTACTGCACTTTAGGATTTTAACATTTAACACTCAGGATTTTACCACACTTTATGTTTTGAATGTTAACATATTTTGCACTTGAATCATCAAAGTGTTTCTGCTGCATTTAGTTTTTTTTATTTAATTTAATGTTGTTTATTTTATCATGATTTGTGACGTGTGCTGCCGACTTCTTGGCCAGGTCAACCTTGTAAAAGAGATCTTGATCTCAATGGGTTTATTATTACCTGGTTAAATATGAAGGTTAAATAACAAAAATCAGCACCAGAATAAAATGACAATTAAAAGGCATTATTTCAGTCCTGTTATTAAAAGTTTGCTTGACTTATCTTTTAACCTCCCAGGGAGTCTATCCTGCAAAAGAAGCTGTGGGAACGCGTTTCCACCCACGTGATCGAGAACATCTACCTGCCTGCTGCCCAAACAATGGACTCGGGTACCTTCAACACTACCATCGACATCAAGCTCAAGCAGTGGACCGACAAGCAGCTTCCTCACAAAGCGCTGGAGGTAACTCTGACTATTTGTCTTCATACAACTGGTCATGTTATGATATGAAGTGATAAAATGAGAAGTTATTATATGATTGTTTTAATCAGATCTTCTGAGTTGATCTATTTACAAGAGGAAATCTCTAAATATTTGAAATATTGAATGGGTTTGTGCCTGTTTTTGTATTTCATTTATATGAATATAATCCTCTGTCAAAACTTAGTTATTTCTGAATAATTTGAAACTTAACATACATTCAGACTGCATATTTAACTATTGCTCCTTATTCATTACAACTTTCTTGTTGTATTGACACAAACCTCCTGAACTTTACAGATATTCAATCCGGCAGCGGTCTTATGTTAATATGGGCCTTCTTCTTTCTCCGATATATTTTGCCCCTCATTAGGTTGCCTGGGAGACGCTGCAGGAGGAGTTTGCCCGTTTCATGGCTGAATACAGAGGCAAAGACCAGGACGACATTTTCGACAAGCTGAAGGAGGCTGTGAAGGACGAGAGCATCAAGAGGCACAAGTGGAACGAGAGGGCCATGGACAGTCTGGTAAACACACAGTAAATCCACTCACCCTGGGTGCAAGGATGCAGAGAACACATGCATATGTTGATTCAATTTAGTTTGCAATTCCGTCATCAAGCGCCGTGAATATAAATCGTCGGGTCGTTTTTGACATTGCTGCAAAGACGGATCACTGCCAACTGGCACATAGGGTCCAGGACTTAATATCTTAACTGATAATGTGATTTTCTTGCCTCACCTCTATGTGTGCATTTCAGAGGGTGATCCAGCACAATGCCCTAGAAGACCGCTCCATCACAGACAAGCCGCAGTGGGATGCGGCGATCCAGTTCATGGAGGAAACCTTGCAGTCACGCCTCAAAGACAGTACGTTACTTCAGCCTTCACGTAAAATCAACATGGTTCAAGATAATTAAACATATTAGCGTCACATCATTTTAAACCGAATAAAATCCTGCACTTACTCCAGACATCAAACTGACTCGGCAGCAAATTATCACAACAAGTAAAGAATTTTGTTTAATGGTTACAAAGACTTCATGATTTCATTGTTGAAATACTTCATTATGCCATTATCCCCCCTTATCTTTTTTCTTTGCTCTCGTCTCTTCTTGCAGCCGAATCAGTAATCAGGGACATGGTGGGTCCAGACTGGAAGCAGAGGTGGCTGAACTGGAAGAATCGTACCCCAGAGCAGGTGAGAGAATTTACAGCCATCACAGACTTTAATATAGAAGAGTTCTAAGACACTGATTGCATTTATACAGTATCATTTTAGTAGCATCATCAAGCAGCCAGTGCTCATACACTTTTCTTTGATCTTGCAGCATATCCGTAATGAAACAAAAAACGAGCTGGAGCGCTTGCTGAAGTTGCACGAAGACCACACGGCCTACTTGGCCAACGATGAGGTCACCACGGTCCGGAAAAACCTGGAGGGGCGATCGGTCGAGGTCGACCCTGTGCTGGTGAGATCAAAATGTATTTTTAAATGCAACTCTTCATCTCAGCAGCATGTACTAAATTTGCATTTTGCTGCCCACTCATTCTCTACTGGATTACAGATCAAGGACACTTGGCATCAGCTGTATCGACGACACTTCTTGCAGAAGGCATTGTCCCACTGTAACCTCTGCAGGAGAGGCTTCTACTACTACCAGAGACATTTTGTTGACTCTGAGGTAAAAAAAGATAAGATATACTGAGTTATATTAAGCTGTATTTAAGGTCACTGTGAAAAGCTGAACCATGTGCCTGCATGTTTCACCAGTTGGAGTGCAACGATGTGGTTCTATTCTGGAGGATCCAGAGGATGCTGGTCATCACAGCCAACACTCTCCGACAGCAGCTCACCAACACTGAGGGTAAAGATTGGGCACATAATTCAAAGGGGATGTTAGTCTCACCTGTTTTTTTTTAGTTTCTACTTCTTATTTAGTCTGGACAGGCTGTCTGTGTTGTATTCTATGAAGGTAACAGTTTATGGCTGAAATACTTTACTATACACTTCAGGTAAGGAGGACCAAAACAAGTGGTTGCAAGTTGTCCAAAATGGCCAAATGTCTAGACACAGTTTCTATGTCACTGATAACCCTTGAAATCTGAAATCCAGTCCTACAGCCATTATAGACAACAAAACAATATAGTAAAAATTCTCTCTCACCCATTTAGTAATGGTAAAATGTCTTTATTGTATAATTTATTGCAACATTGAAAGCCTAATCGTGCATTGTTGTTGCTGGATATTGATTTTTTTTTTTGGTTTTGTGTGTTCCTCCATCTGTCTTCTCAGTGCGCCGGTTGGAGAAAAACGTAAAGGAGGTGCTGGATGATTTCGGAGAAGACACGGAGAAGAAGAGCCATCTTATCACTGGCCGCCGAGTCCAGCTGGCAGAAGATCTCAGTAAGAGCAAAATGAAAAATGCAACGACTGCACAATCAGACAAACTGCTCTGGTTCACTCAAACATTGGCTTCCATACATTGAAATATTCTGGCTTGCCTCAGCTTTTACTACATTGTATTGGTAATGTTTCCATTATAGGAGATCTCAAAGTTGTCAGTAGGTGGCACTGGTGCTTAAGGAAACAGCCCTGACTAATCTGGATGAGTCTTTTTTAAACTTAATTTTAAGGTGGATTCACTGTTGTTCTCTCAGACACTTGTTTGTTCCCATATGTCTATACCATACATATATGGCTCCACAATACTATCACGCATTCACTTGACAAACATGTTTGTGACAGGTTCCCCTCATATATATACATATATATATTTTGTACAATTTATTTTGAGGCTTTAAATGGCACATACTGTAGTATAGGAAGTGTTGGTGTAGTGTTTGTGGTCTGCCTGTCAGGTCTCCACCACCAGACCTGTGCTCTGTTAACACAATCCCGTTGGTTAAATACAATTTGCATTTGCAATTTTAGTTTTATTTTCTAGAATTTCTAGGGAAAAAATGGGAAAAAATGAAAAATGTAGTGAGGTTGTTTAAATTAATCATAATTTGGAAAGTCCTCGTCTATTCAAAGGTCATGAATCAGACCTAAGCACATAATATTGCAAATGGTTGGCGTGCTCATTTGATTTGTGTATAATGGGATGAGTCAATCTACCAGAAAAGTTTGAGTCTGGATGGAAAGGATTTGTTTTTTTTTTTGTTTTTTTGCACAAATACACTACAACAACCCCCTAGTTGTTGACTATAAGTCATGGATTGTGCATGTGACATGACCAGGACTGTGCATATGGGGTTTCCAAGGATATCTAATCGGAGTTGATTGGGGTCCATAAAACTGCTGGTCACAGGACCCCATGGGTTTAGATTTACACAAATAAGCTGGAACCTGTCTATCTCTGTAATCATCTTCTTTTGTTGAAAACTTGGCTCTAAGGGGTTATGCAGCAATTTGTTGACAGTTGTTGGGAGTGTTAAGCCACACATTTTGTTGCCTCATATTTCCCGGTTTGTACAGAATTAAAGCCAGCAAGTTTCTGTGGTGACTACAAACTATAAAAACAGGTGACCTGTGTCCACCTTCCCACCGACCATCATGTTTGGGGAATACACGTCTGCTGTTGATTTTGTGCCAATGTGCATTTGTACACACATTCAAAATAAATAAATGTAGAGGAGTTTAGATTAATAAGTATGTTCTAAACTTATAATGAGGGTGGGCTGGTACAAGGTTGAGTTGGCTCCAGTGGTTGCCTTATAAAGCAATACTGTGAAAGCAAAGTTTTGCTGAAGAGGCTTCAAAGCAAAGTCTGTATACATAAAGCAGCATGATGCCATTTCTCTCTGTATCTCACACACACACACACACACAGTTCTTTTAACCAGAGGCGCATCCACAGGGAAATATCACATACACCTACTTCATATATACGGTGCTAGTGTACCACTCTTCCCTTCTTTACAGCAGTGTATCCTTAAAACTGCTAGAAATTGTTCGCATTATCTTAATTGCACACGTTAAATTCCTTAAATACACTAATTAGAAGTAATAAATGAAAATACATGTCATTAATAAGTCATTTCCCTTTGACTTATAGCCAATCAGTTTAAACTGCATCTTCGAGATACTTTTTTTTCCAGTTGGGTTTGACAGTTCCATTTGTCTGCAGTCCCCCAAAAACAGGCAGAGTTGTTTTGTGCTAATCTTAAATTTAAACATTTGTATTTTTAGGGCTTTTCAACACCTATTTCTAGCCAATAATTGTATATTTATACTGACCTTAAACACAGTTTATAAGATCTGTTTAAATATGAGCTTTTGTGACTTGCAGGTACCCCTGCCACACAGCCACATTAATGACTATGGGGTGTGTAGTGACAGGAGTCAGTTGTCGTCGCTTGGCCCTCTGGCCCATGGAGCTCTCCTCCTGCTGTCTACATCCTGCTGCCACATATTCTTGGCTTTTATATACTCGCTCTAATTGATGGGTGTTGCTATGGCCTCACACACTCAGACATGAATCCTCCAAGAGTGTTCTATATTTATTTAAGCCTTTACACAAGCACACAATTCCTATTGTTTCCCTTCTTAATCTGGGCCTCCTGACATCCTGATAGGGAACTCCTTTTGTAAAAAAAAAAACACAGGTGACATGAGGCCAGACTTTGTGTGGTTGAGCTATCTGTATGTGTGTTGCGCTGTGTTTGGTTGGGTTGACCTGACCAAGAATCAGTTATCACCTTAATAAAACACACACCCCTTCATTGGCTTTTTCCTTCTTTGACTAATTATGTAAACATACACTATTCATATCATCTAAGAACAGGATATATGCAATATAGTATATCTACACATGCACAGCTCTCACACATTTTACACCAAGTACAACTGTACAATAGATTGAGGCACAGTTCCATCTACATGGAGAAACGCATAAAAAAAACTTTTACACACACACAGCCTGTTTTGCCTGTTAATAGGGGACTGGTTTCACCTCCTCTTCAGCAGAGTTAGTCTTTCTGACACCAGCCTAGGGGAGCGGAGAACACACACACACATACACGCACATGCATGTAGACTCCTCTCCCCACTCCACACACAGTTAGGAATGCCCAGACCTGCCTGGCCTTGCAAATCCCATAAAGCAAGTCGATCCCCAACTTTCCCAAACAGGCATAACGCTCCCTCTTCCCACCACCAAAACCTACACAGCAGTACATTTGGGAATGTGGTTGGAATCTGTCATGAGATCTGTAGGATAGAATCACACCTGCACACACACACACACACACACACACACACACACACACACACACACACACACACACACACACACTCTCTGACCGGCTTGTGGGAAACTTTTAGAAATATACTGGCTGTTAAATCTCAGTTTTTCAGTCACTCTTATTATAATATAATTAAAAAAAACATACATTTTTCATCATTTTAAGAAGCCATTAGTAAGACGGTAGAAGTGGCAGAGCTGCAGCTTGGATGTCAAAAAAGCATGCTCCTAGTTTTATGGTGATGTCAGAATTTCCTTTTTTTTTTCTCCTTCCAAGAAAATTTATGTTCCAGAGTTTTAGCTTTGTCAATCTGTCAGGTTGAGTAAGTGGGTGAGTGGAGGATCCGGGTCATTAGCTGTCTGACATTTTGTGCAGGGCTTTCTTTGTAATGCAGCTTGTGTGGGTATGTGGGTCCATCAGTCTAGCCCTGAACTACATGGTTGACGGGCTGACTCAGTGACATTCAAATCGGAGTGAAACAAGCTTAACTTAAAGCAAAACCAAAAGAAAAAGTCGGCAAACACGTTTCACTCGTGGTTCTTTAAAAGTTCGTAGCCTCATTTTACTAAAAGACATTTCATCTCTTGGTGGGCGTTTGAACCTGTGTCCTCGCAGTCAAAGGAGTGTCTTTGCAGCTTCAACCTGTTATTACAGACGTTTTTATGTGAGTACTCACGTTCAGAGGTTAAAAACACTTCATGGGAGCCACACACACCTCTTCCCAGTCATGCAATTCCCTTGTAGAACCCTGTCTGTCTCGCAACCTTGCTGGATGTGTTATCAAAGCATTTTCCCTCAAAGCTGCTGCTCTTCCCTCATTTTGCACCCTGTTTAAACACAACAGGTCAGATTGCCTAAGGCCTCAACTATGACCTGACCCACAACTCAGCCAACTAATGCCGCAGGCTACTTGATCCAGCTAGCTTTCTTTTCCCCTCTCCACCAGTTTAGGTCTCATTGTAACCGTTTCACTGCCTCTGTCAAACTCTCTCCATCAGTCCCTTTATTCATTTACTTTCCCTTGACAGAGGGGTAGAGAAAAAGAATGAGAAAACAACCTCTCCTATGAGCACAAGAGGAAAAAGAAAGAAGAGATAAGCGGTAGGAGAAATGATAAACACACTTAAAGCAGAAATTTTCCTCCCAGGGGCAGATCTGCCGTTAAGTTGCGTTTGCCTCTGCTCGCAGACAAGCCCGACATTGCTCAGGTTGCACATGCAGGTTGTGTGTGTGTGTGTAGGTGGGTGGGTGTCGGTGTGTGTCAACCAATGGAAGCATAAAAGCCGCCCTAATCAGTGGTACAATGTACATTGCAAAGAGGTGTGTGTTAGTCAGCGTGTGCCAGACCAGCTGTATGGCACAGTGCCGTCTCTGGAGCAAAGCCCAGGCCTAATGTGCAAGCACAGACCTCTTACGAGACCACTGGGATGTCGCTTGGCTGCTTCGTTGCCCCTCATAGAAACTGCGTTACGTGTGTGTGCTGGAAAAAGTACTGCGGTGCCGAAATTTGGAAACTATACCGGAGGCTTTCCACAATTACTCCTCCATTATGAAGTGCTCGATGTCATATTTGTTTGGGGGCAGCTGTGGCGCAGAGGTAGAGCGGGAAGAATCGGAAGATTGTCGGTTCGATTTTTCTGGCTCCTCCAGTCTGCACGTCGAAGTGTCCCTGGGCAAGATGCTGAGCCCCAAAATGCCCCATCAGTGCATATATGCCTGTGTGAATAAGCAGTACATAGATCCTGCTGATCTACCTCCTCTATATTAAACCTGATCACAATAGAGATTATGATAGTTGTAGTAATTTGTTAATAAGTGAATGAATAGCGATGTCCACTCAAACATGAGTTTGACATATTTCGGGTGATGTTTGAGGGAAAGTTTTCCTGTAGTGCATTTGAAGTGGATCCTCATCATTTGCATTTCAAAATGCCAAAACTGAGGCATTCCAGTTTTACTGGCACGTTCCCTGTTTTGGGCTGGCTAGTTGGAGCAAACTGCCGGCTCCAAAACACCCTACACATGCAACACGTTCACCCTCTTCACCGTCGGCTTTTATCACTGATGTGTGGAAAATTATGGATTTCAGCTTTTATGTGAAGGGTATTTGAGGGTTAAAGCATTTAAGTTGTCAACAGTCGGCGTGCTTAAGAACAGTGATAATGTGTTAAGTGTTTGCGTGTTTGTGCATGCAGTCACTTTCTCCTCTTCCTTTTTTCTTGTGTGAAAGCTGAATACAATAACACTCCGGTTGTCTGGGCTTGCTCGCCGGAATGCCCTCTCAGCCTCACGCTCACTTCGTTTCCTTTCATCTCCTCCCCCTTCTCCTCCTTTTGAGCAGCTTCCTCCAGTGTGATTAGTGGGCGCTCAATGAGAAGTGCTCTTCTGTTCTCCGCTGCTGTAAGGGATGACGTATCGTCTTGAGGTGTTTTGTGCACATGTGCCTGTGTTCAGGGAGGAGAGCAGCAGGAACTATCAGTCTTGCACAAACCTTACAGTTGGTTCATTTTTTTTTCTTGTAAAGGCTTGAGTGTTGTACCTCGATGTTCATGCTTTTGATGGCCAAAAGAATTGAAACAATAGATCATTATCTTTGAAATATTTCAATTTCATTATGCTGGACATTTACATAGGTTAATCATCTGCTGCCTCTGTGACCACTTTTTTAGTGCTTGAGTTTTTTTTTTTTTACCATTTTGTAAACCGCGACAGGTTTGTGATCGGTCATCTGTTCCGTCCACTACTTCCTGACGAAAATATCTTAACTGCTGGATAGATTGATCTTTTTCACTGCAGCCATATTGACATGAAATAGTAGGTAAACACAGGCGTTGCTAATGATACTAATTGAGCTTCCATTTAATTCAGGTCAAACAGAGGCCGTGCCAGGCCATTAGTGGCTGAAAAGCAAAATTTCAAATACCTGCATGTTTTTAACAGAATGCACAACTATGACAAACACTATGTCTACAAATCTACTTAATCTGATATTTTTGAATCTCTCCATTTATCTGGTTTGACAAATCACTGGATAAGTACCATATTGGTGTGGTTCAGAGGCTGAATTGGATAGAACAGTGTGTGGATAAAAACAAACAAAGGAAAACTAGATTTTTGTAGTTGGGGCTAGGTGCTGCTATTGTTTATTGTTGTTGTTGCTATTGCCATTGGTAATATATGGGATTACCTATCAAAAATATCTTAGCCACTGTTAAAATGATTGTTACATCTGCCAAGGAGGTTATGATTTTGCTGCTGTTTGTGTGTCTGATTGTTAGCAAAATACCTCAAAAAGTTTTAGCCAGATTTTTGTCAAATTTTCAGCAAATGTTGGGAGTGGTACCATGAACGAATGGTTAAATTTTCGTAATGATCTGGAAAAAATCCTGGTTTCTGGATCACTTTGAATTTTTTGTTGTTTGGTTTTGTTTGTTTTGGCGGTCAGATTTGACCCGATTGAGGAATTGGCGCATATAGAAAACGACTGACTGACTAATTTGGCGGTAAATTGATCTTCAAACAGGTGCCATCGTTTGGAGCCACCTGGTGGTGATATCTTGTACCTGCATATGTTGGGTGGGGGTCACAATGTACTTGGCCAGAGATCTGTGCTCTGAGTGCTTTTCTAGTTTTGAAATGTGAAGGTAAACTGTAAAAACTTTAATGATCCCATGACTTTTCAGATAGTTTCATTACTTTGACAAAATATCTGCACTACGAGTACATAGATGGTTCAGAAAGGATACATTTTGGGATTCAAGGCTGTATACATCAGTGTGAACAGTCTGCTGATCTAGTATATTCTAGCAGGCAGTCTAGAAATATGTAATTTGAGACACAGCGTCAGTTTGACTCTGCCTGACAACAATTTTCTTTGACTCAGAATTAAATAGACACTAGTTTAACAGTATGGCAGCGTGGTTCTGAATGGCTTAGCAGTTTTACAGTTCAAGTTTGTTTTTTTTCCCACGGAGACCTCCGGCTGCAGAGTTACTGCCAAGTGGTCCATTTTCTTCCTGGGAGCGTCAAGTATACAAACACTAGATCCACACATGTCATAATGCTGGCACAGACCAAGCTGCTCCTCCTGTGTTGTATCTAATCTTGTCAGTTTAATGTTGTGTGAAAGACTTCCACAAAAACTAATACTTGCTTCTCTATTCCACCCTTAAAACAGCTCAATTATCTTGCTGCTTTAGAAGTGTAACCGCTTTCTTTGTGTTAAGTGTTCAGTGTTAGATTAGTAAGGAACAAGGTTAATACAGTATTAAAAATACTTTTTTGTTATCATATGTCTGTTTACTACAGCAGGCTTGATCAGCCAAATCTGTGATCACAACACTGCAATCTTGAGTGGATTGAGTGATTCTTATTAACAGCACCATGTATGTCACTGCAACACTTATATTTTTTTACATTAGTCTTTTATCAGATGTATATTTTAGGTACCCAGCTTTACATTTTAAGACAGGCTGGGGTACAGTATTTATTTATTTATACCATGGATGTTGCATACTGCTTTTCTTCAGGCTGCTGCTGTAACAAGAGAATTTCAAATAGTGATCGGGACATAGCAAAACTCAGTCATATGTTAAAATGAAGACATTTCTCATTACTGTGATGCATCTGTAAGTACAAACAAAGGAAAAGAAGACATAGACTAAGGAAACAAGAAAAATGAGCTGTGTGTTTTAGATGACAACCACTGAAGAGGTGATGAGGAAATAAAAATATGAAGGAGGATGTAGACTCATCTTTCAATCTCCTCAGAGAGCGAGAGACACAGCAAGTGTGGGAAAAAAGGAAAGAAGGAGGTGTGTGATGGGAGGGGACCTATAGCAGGGCTTCTGTTCACATGTTCCCAGCGCAGTGTGGCCACCAGGGACCCATTCTCGGTGATCCTCTTGTCATACACACACACACCACACACACACACACACACACACACACACACACACACACACACACACACACACACACACACACACAGACAAGACATCAGGTGCTGCTTGGGATGAGGTAATAGGAAAACCATACAATCCTTCCCTGCAGTGTTTTTGGAAAAAAATGCACCTTTAGAAATAGTTTTGTATAGTAGAGAAAAGTACTTAAATCTATGTAGGAATAAAGTGAATGAGTGTAAAGTTTTGAATTAACTTTTGTTGTTATATTTAAGAAGGGTGTGTTGTAAGCTATTGTTCAAAAGTTTGGGGTCACTTAGAAATGTCCACATGGTGATATGTAGGCACATTAACACCAGTATTACTTGGAGCTGACATAATCTCTCATCTTGTCTTATATTTGTAAAACACCTGTAGTCCATGTTCTCCAGCCTTTGGGCCTGATCAGGGTTTTTCTCTGGGCTCAAATAAATACCAGGTGCAATTGCTATCTTCTACCAATGAGAAGGCAGGGGACGGTAGGGGAAAGTGGAACTTGACTGTTTTATCTCCCTCTGTCATCCGATTTGATCAGATGGTTTGGGGTCAGCATTAGGGATTTCCTGATCCAATCTCAAAGATCGCTATCAGGACCAATCAAGGCATTTTTGAACTGATTGGTATCGGCTATAACGAGTAAGAACCGAAGCCTGAGCCTTTTTTTTTTTTTTTTAACGTCAGGTTTCACACAGGTGTTGTGAACTGAGAGCATGATTTGTGGTAAGATGCAGAAGTGGCATCCTCTGGCATATCTGGGGCTAAAATGTTTGCAGTATAAAAAGACTATAGAAAAACTTTGCATCAATTTATAATGTTTTCAATGTGAGCATTTCACAAAGTGGTTACAAGCAGCATTCAGTATTACTGATTTGATCTGGCCTCACATCTTTTTAAGTTTGTTTGCTTGGTTATTTTTTTATTTATTAAAAAAATAAACTGTACGAGTACTTGCATTGAGTACTCGCCGATACCAGGTTGTGGACATGTTTTTTGCATGAAGTTATGCAGCTTCAGTAGTGCCGTGTCTGTGATATGGCTATACTCTTGTCAGTGTCACAGGTTGTGGTGGCATTTCAAATGGTTAATTAGGTTGTGTTGTAAACAGTAGATTTTGTACCTATTCCGGAGATTTTTGCTGGACATAATTTGGTTTTTGCTTTGTTTTTGTTGCTCTCATTCACCATGAAGTGGTCCCACACTGCTGACATGATTCCTCTCACTGGCACCTTGCAGCCAAGCCTGGAAATCACACACTGCTGTAAAATAGTCAATACTGGTATTGGGCATCCAGAGATAAAAGTCATATACACTATTTGTATTTATTTTAAGAAAGAAAGAAAATACCATGAAAGAACATAATGGATACAGGCATTTTTTCTTCTTTTGTGCACTGTTGCTGTTGTATTATCTGAAAAGTAGTATTGGATCATGAATCTGTATCTGCATATACTTAATATTTAATGACTCAAACATGGGCAAAAAAAAAGCGATGTTCCAAGTCAAGAAGGGACTGAGATGAGTTAATTTAACCCTGATTCTGTACATTAATATTTTATCAGCAATGTTGGGTCAGTTTTTCCATTTTCATTCCTGTGTGTGTGTGTGTGCGTGTGTGTGTGTGTGTGTTTGGCACCTGTTGATGTGCAGCTGTGTGTGTGCGTGTGTGAACCTAACGTTCGTAAACTTGGGGGTGAGCATGTTTCCTTGCATGTGCTCACACCTGTGGCTGATTCAGCAGAGGGAGTTCCTCTGAGGGATTATAACAGGATCTCACTATAAACCCGACATGTCAGCCCCACGTCCCCGAGCCCGTGCGGCTCCTGAAGATTGATTGCCACTTAGCCTCAGCACAGGGCTCCATTTGAGTGCAAAAGGTGAGTCTTGGAAAAACTTCAGTCATCTGCCCTGCTGTGATTTACACCATGAGTCATGAGCACACTTACTGTCTAAGACCTTTTAATTTTAAAGAATAGGAAGTAATGGTAACAGTTTAGTGCAGTGTTTGGATGACATTCCGGTTAGACTACTGTTGTATTACAATCTAGCCTAGAGCGAAATCCGCAATCTCTCAAATTATGTCATCTTTACAACCCCGTGCACTAAAAATCTTTTATGTCTGGCCCTTTAAAGGCTCAAGCAATGCTTGTCAATAAAAATCCTTCGTCACACAGTCATCACCTGGTGCTTTCAAAGGACTTCTCTGTGTTTTGGTATTTTTGTTTAGTCTGCCCTCTGGCTGAACCCGAGGTGTGACCTGTTCAGACCTTACATACGTCTCTTCCCAGGTCGGACCGCGCTCTCTCCCAGGCATCTGTTTTCTAGATAAGAGCTGCGAGTGCACTGGGCTGATTCATTGCTCTGTCACTGACAACAACGTTTGGGCCGTCGACATCCCCGCTCTCCCTGTGTCCAAGTCTCTCATGGCCCACTTTTTATAGCGTGACAATCCAGATTTAGTGACAAATCAAGCAGCACGCTGAGGGGAAAAAGGCTTTTCTGTTTGTTACATTAAGGGATCGACTTTCAAAGAAGGCAACAGCAAAGCGGTTAACGGCGCAGAGTCCCCACCTACACTGTGACCTTGGCAGTCACGAGATATAAAAAGTGTCTTCGTGAATGATGACAGGTTTGGACAGGAACACTTTCTCTCTGGTGACCATGCTGTGAACCGCTGCTCTGTTGGCGGCAGAAAACCTTTCGGAGCTAAAGTAGTTTCAACCTTGGCGCCACACTTGATCCGCTGAAATCTTTCTGTTGCCACTTTTTTTTCTCATTGCAGCCACCTTTTCTTCACGCCTGCCTCACTCTCACATCCAGCAAAGAAGAGTGGCCGTCGTCCATAGGAAGAGGATTAGTTTATTTTCTGTGGCTCGTAGTTGCGGTCCACCCTGTCCTCTCCCTCTCATCTTTTTTTCCTCTCCTCTGTGTTGGCTACTTGTCCAGCAGGGCCGTGCAGTTTCACAGTCTAATTACAGGTCAATTAAAGGCTTTCTGGCTCAGCTCTCCTTCTGCCAGCGCTCCGGCCGCAGCAGGCTTAGGGGACTCTACAGACCGAGAGTGAATGAGATATCATTTCATGTGGAGATCAGCCGAGAGAAGGCCTTGAAAGAGGGGATTGGGGGGAAAAGGCTTCCCTCTCTTTCTCTCAATGGGCGACAGTCCCTCCACCCTCCGCAACCCACACAACACCCAGCATCTTAAAGAAGGGGCCTCTGGGATAGAGGCCAGAGGATTATGGGAATATTCATGACCAGATAAAGGGGTGAGCGGTTGAATGACTGTGTTTTGGGGCTCATCTCTTAGGTAAACAGGAGCCTAAATGGAGTTTTTAGATCGCTACTCCCACTGCTCATGAGGAACAGGCAGTGGTGACTCTGTCCACTGTTTTTTTGTTGCATTTTCCACAGGACGGTGAAAAGAAAGCCTTGTCGCGGCCTTTTCTTCGTCTTGCTGGTGGCAAACAGATGGTGCTGGGGGAAATAAATATCTGTTTCTCACAGTTTTTATCCACAGAATATTGGCTTTTCTGAAAGACGCCATTCACTGTCAGCCGTGGCCTCCTGGGCTCCTGAAAGCTGCTGAGGGCTCATTTTAAAGTCATTAAGCATCCTGCTGTAAGGGGCTGAGTGATGGGTTTAGCTGTTCTGAGCTATGCCATCTTATCTTATCTGGAAATGTCATGGTGGAACTCTGGTTGTGCAGGTAGTCAAGATAAAAAAATATGGAAGGATGGTTGGACATCCTAGCAGCATTGTGACACACAAAGGACTGAAGGGTTTTGGGTTCCAGTTCTACCAACATTTGGGGTCTGAAAACTCCTCAGAGGAAGGAGTTGATGGAGAATAACCTATTGCTATTTTTTTCAGACTATGAATGTATAAATAATTAACAGGTTGGTGGCAACTTGAATAATTAGATAGCGCTCTAAGAGGGCAGACCTTGGCCTAGCTATGCAGGTACAAGATATTACCACCTGTTTAAAGGCCCATTTACCGTAATGTTAGCAAAAAACAGAAAATTCAAAGCAACCCAGGAACCAGGATTTCTTTCGGATCATTACCAAAATCCGATCATCTGTTCATGGTAACATTCCTAACATTTTCTGAAAGTGTGACGAAAATCTGGCCTGAACTTTTTGAGTTATCTTGCTAACAAACAGACAAACAATGGCGAAAACATAATCTCTTTGGCAGAAGTAATAAGGCTGGTGATTTCTTATATTTGTCCACAAATCTCATGTAATCTAAAACTCCCTTTTGGCTCCTCTTTACCTAGAGCCAAACCA